>JBAMNC010000828.1:0-637671 GCA_037902135.1 Cetoscarus ocellatus
AAATGTGTTGCAATCGCGATGTTGGCGAGACTAAATATGGTAAGTATTTTGCTTGTATCCGTGAATAATATGCACCCGAAGAATTAGACCTTATTTAAAAGCAAAAAATGTGTGTTATAATTGAGTAATTACGGTAAGCTGGCTTAACCCTGTATCTTGTTCAAAAATATTGAATACTTGATCTTTTTGCTCACCCCCTCTACAGTGCAGTAAATTTTGTTGTATTTGTTCATGGAGACGATGCAGACACCTTATCCACATCAGCCCTGCACCCGGCAAATCCATCACAATGCCTGATATACATGTTTGTACTGCGGAGGAATAGAAATGTGTTTAAGGTGGCTTACCGTGCAGTGAAAAACATTTTCAATCCATATCTTCTCTGACATGATCATTTCATGTGACAAACAATGAGTAATGTTGTGTTTGTTCATGTGCACAAAGCAGCGAGTCCTCGGTAGGCGAGACACCTTATCCACCTGAGCTGAGCGCCAAACAAAGACATTCAAGCAGCTTCTTTGTGTGCCTGAAAAGGCTCAGCGGCAGCAGCCGGGCTGTAAAGGGATTCCTGGTGGTGTGCACGCACGTACCTCACGCTGCCGTCCTCGCCCTCGTTGGCCTGTGATGGTTTCATCGGCTGGAAAAGAAACATATTTGATTTGATGTTCTGTAAAGCCGGGATGAAGTCTGTCCCCCCTTTTGTATTTATGATGCTGTGGTAATAACTGCGGTCATGAGTTGGATTCAAGGTCAACGGTTAACTGCGGTGACTGAAGTGCTGCTCATGTGATTCACAGCACAGACTGAGTGTACACTGGGAGGGCTGGTGACAGACTTTATGGAGAATCAGACTGAATTTAGGAGGAATGTAGCAGAAAAACACCTTTTTTGTTGACAGAAATGTTTTATTTTTCCTCCTTTAAAGGCAACAAGTGGTTATGGCTTTTGTTTGGGTAACAAAGTCTTTTATTAAAGAATAAATCAAATGTGAAAAAGCAGCAGAGACACAGGAACCCCATTAGAGCCTTTGTTTGAATGCTCATTTCTATCATGTTAAAGCTATGAGGTTCGAATCATTAGAGGTGAAGCTAATTTCACAAGTAGACTCATTGTACTGCCAGAGGGCTGACTTTAATTAATCTGGATGAAACTGAGACCTCTATTTCTATTTACTAAATATGATTTTTTCAATATCGTGAGTTTTTCCAGGTTAAAAACAAAGAGATGGTGGTACTTTTCATGCTGTTTAATGTGGATGTGTTGGCTCATCCAAACACATTAAAAAGGATGTAAGGGTTTCTAAAACTTGTGTAACTGAAAACAGGATGATTCTTACAGTTATGCCTGTTCTATTAAACAAAGAGGCCTCATCCATACTTAATATGACAGTGTGAAGTAAGTGTTATTTACACTGTTTAAATGAAAAGTTGTTTAATTAGTTTAGATTTAGGGGTCTGGGCATCCTCTCCCAGGAAAATTTGATAGTCAGATGATTTAGTTCTTGTGTTTTTATGTATCTTTTGTGCAACAATCTATCAAAATGTCTTATTACCTCCACCAAGGAGGTTATGTTTTTGCCTGCGTTAGTTAGTTTGTTTGTTTGTCTGTTTGTAAGCAAGATTACACAAAAACTACTGGACATATTTTGCTGAAATTTTCAGGAGATGTTGGTTATAGCCCAACTTAAAAATGATTAAATTTTGGTGGTGATATGTATATTTGTCTGGATGCAAAAAATTCCGGAAATTTCCAAAAATTTCATAGGTTAACATTGGGCGGAGTTTTAAAAATCATGTCTCTGCCATTTTTTTAAATGGATTTTCTTCCAGTTTTACATGATAATATGGGGTCCATGTCCCTATCATTAA
Source organism: Cetoscarus ocellatus (assembly GCA_037902135.1). Lineage (NCBI taxonomy): Eukaryota > Metazoa > Chordata > Actinopteri > Labriformes > Labridae > Cetoscarus > Cetoscarus ocellatus. The sequence continues at coordinate 1,869 of JBAMNC010000828.1, forward strand.
GGTAAATTTCATCTGGATCTGATCAAGACTGACGTCACAAAAAACATTGAACTTTATAATGGGAAATACCATTGACGATGTTCAATAATTCATATAAAATCAAAATATTAAGTAATGTTCCCAAATTTTGTGTTCATCGAGCCCTTAATGCCGCCGACTTTTGTCTTGTTCACAGAGGTGCTCTATCATGCGGAGGAGATGTGCTAAACACACTAAAGGGTGTCTAAAAACTCAAAAAAGCATGATATGATCGCTTTCATTCATAGAGTGGGAACTGAAAACCAATTACATTTGAGAATTGATAACGATTCCCTCATAGAATCAATATCATTTGTCTTTTTGCTCATCAGTTCTTATCAATTCCTTCCACTTTGTTCTGCAAGCTTTGCAAATTAAGGATATCACACGCTCATCAGAGGCAGTCATGATGATAAGGAATTAAAAACCATGGCAGACAGGGCAGAAGTGGTCATAATTGTGGATAATTTTTTTTGCAAAAAAACACCCACTGAACAACTTTCAGTAAGTGGAGACACCAGCAACTTGTTTTAGCATTTTTCTATGCAGCAGAGAATACCAGGAGTGCCATGTGTTTGACATTGTTGCCACTGAAAACCTGAAGTAGGCAGACTTTTACCATAAAGAGAATTAGCAGGAATCGATGAAGAAATTGTTAAAGGATCAAATCCTTCAGCAGAATTGTTCATGGAATTGGTACTAATAAAATATTGTCAGTTCCCATCCTTATTCATTCGTAACACCTGTATTCTGTAAAGAGTCATGAAGTTTTAATATGAATACATTTGGCACCAGTGTTTCCATAATTCAATGATATATTAGATATAACCATACTGAAGACTTGTCCCACCCCTAGTGTGGATTCATATGGTATTTCTCATAAAAACTTTGAGCTGCAGCCTTCCAGTGCAGCTCAGATGTTTAGGTTTCTGAAGGCAATTAGTGGGAATAAAGCATGCTGGTTAAAGCATCATGCAAAGCTCCACATGCTGACATCTTAATGCCGCTTTCTAAAATGCTTTGGGGCTTTGCAGGGTTAGAAGCAAAGCCTCGGGGGTATTTTTTGCTTCTTAGCATTTTGTGTGAGCGTGTGCACTTGTGAATAAATGATACAGTCCTGGATCTATATTTTGTACCAGCTCCCATGAATTAATCATCCATTGTTAACCTACATTTAAATATCCTCCCTTCTGACCTTCCCTCGGAGAGACGGATTAGCTCTTCCTTTATGTTTGTGCGCTGATTTTGGACTGTTTTGCTGTCCAAATGTGGTTGTTGATGTTGTATTTTCTGGCTTTTTTCTCAGCACCCTGTCACGGTCCATCAAATGTCTTCGATTTCTCCGCAGTTGCAGCGATAGAAAGATGTTCGCAGAGCCGGTAAAAAGAGAGGGAAGGAGAGAAATATAAGGATGAGACAGGGAGATGGGAGAAGAAGCAGTGGCGGGCGGCTCTGTCATCTACATTTAAATAGGATTTCTTACAGACACAGGCAGCTGACGACTAATCTGCAGCACAGTCATCCAGAGGGAGAGGAACCTGCGTCTGCAACACTGATGTTCAGTCCTGCTGATGTTTTGCAGTCAGCTTAATTTGGCCTGTTTGCCTCGCGTTTCTCAATCTCTATTGCTGCAAGAGGGACTCCGAACTTCCCCTCTCTCGCCGAGGTGTTGTCGCTCTAACCTCTTCCTGTCTACCCGAAGTGCCACTTGCTCTGCTGTTTATATGCAGCCCCGTGGGTTGAATCTGCCCCTGCAAGAGACAAACATGCCCTCAGCTGCCCAGCATTAATCTTATTTTGGAAGGAAAACATGGAAGATACTAGAAACAGGAGGCAAGCAGTGTTTGTTTAGTGGCATTTCAGGTCAGATTGAGGGGGGAGCGACAGGAAATGTTGTGAGAGATGATATCAGCAGTTTGAGATGTCGTGACTGGAGTTTATTTTACTTTGACCAAAACAGTTGTTCTGATACTGATAGCAGCGTCGGGAAAATAACCGGAAGTGTGTCATGTAGATAACAGCAAGCACCAGGGTCAGAATCAGGTTTATGTTAAGTCATCCAATCAGGTGTTTGGTGCCGACATCAAACATAGAAATAGAGTCATAGTATGGCAGGAAGAAGCAATTTGTTGGCTCTAGATCTTTAAGTCACAAACAACAATCAGCTGGTTTCAGAGTTTAACTTAAGATCCATAATAAACAGTCAAATATTTACAGTTATTGTGCACAAGATGAATGTGTCATATTTTCTAGCCCTGTAAAGTCAGTTTATTTCTTTATCTATGGAACAGAAACAGTATAACCTGCTGTTATACATTAGTAAATTAGAATTGCTTCGATGTAAGTCATCATGACAGCAAAATATACATTTTGTATTTGGGGATAAATTTAAATTTGGCTACAGTCAAGACAAAATTGGATTAAGCCAACAAATCTCAGGCTAATAACCTTGCAGTGCAGCTGGATCCTCCTGATTCAATGTCTATAATTATGCAGATCCATCTTGCCAAGCTATGATTGACAACAACAGAGTCCTCTAGAGCTTGTCAAACAAAGACACTGAAATAGTTAAGAGCATACACAATTAAGTAAAGAAGTGGAAAATTAAGTAAGCAGGTTGCAGCATGCAGAGACTTTAAAGCCCCACTATGTAAGAACCCGGCTTTCTGCTCTCTAGGGGCCTCTATGGTCGTTGAGTGTAACTGCGCTGTCGTAGAACAGAGCGCCTCACACCAACGTGCATTTGTTGACATACAGAGGGAGGAGAAGCGAGCCGACAGGACGTCGCGAGAGACAAACAAACCATGTGGACTGATAAGGTACAGCCTGATCATGTTTCTTTTCGAACAAATCATCATGTACTGACAAGTCCAATAATAACAGAGCTAAATCAGCATCGGTTGGACATCCCTCCTCGTCTTCCAGCTCACGCCAGCGAGTGAACGCCGGACCAATGTTTATCCCTGTCCGGACATTTAGCTTGTTACTCTCCCACTTTCTTTTTTTAGTCTCTTCTGATAAAACTTCTTTTCTTGGGGTTTTTCGCTGCTTCCTCCATGATAACAACTCTACGTACTCTATGGCAGACTAGACGCAGCTAAGGCGTATTGCTGCCCTCCACAGGACTTTAGCGCTGATAGTCAGCGCATATATTTAGTGTTCGCCTCGACTTCGGTCTTTTAAATGAATCAGGAAGGAGGGGGAAGTGACATATGCAGTCAAAGCAGTAAAAATTTGTAGTTTTTTAGTGTGGTAGTGTTCCTACAATCCACCTCGAAGTTACGTTGTGCCAGTGAAGGCGATACAGACCCCCTCAGACCATGACAGCGGTGTCATTCAACCTGTTGTAAGGTGATGTACCATCACAATGACTCTAGAAATATTATACTAAGGTGGAAAAACTACATAGTGTTGGTTTAAGTTATATCAACTTTCTTATGAAGGAAAAAATAAATAAAATAATTATAACTGAGACTACAAACAAGACCAAGGAATAAACACTGTTCACATTACCAATATTTACAATTATGAATATAATATAACAGCACTGTGTGACAGTAGACCACATCTGACTGAAAAGCAAGGTTTTGCAGTAAGGATATTGCACCGGATATTATATTTGCTTATTAATTTATTAACAAATATCAGAGGTGAATACAGTGGAGAAAAAAAGGCACTATATTAGTCATTGAAATTAATGTTAATAATTTGTTAAGACAAAATATGGGCTCTTTTACTGTTATGCTTCTTAACCATGGCCATTCCTGGCATCCGGTTAGAAAGAATAGTGCCAAGGCATCTCTGACTGTTTCTGTCTTTAAGAATGAACAGCATGAATCGCACAAACATTTGTTTTGAAGGCCACAGAAGCAGTCGTCCCATCCTGGCATCCATCAGCACAGCGTGTGGTCATCTCTGTGCCCGGCCTGCTGACCTCCTGTCCTCCTCTTTACTAGAGTGGAAGGAATCCTTTCAGTGGCTCCAAACCGGCTCTCTCTGTGTGAGTTGTAGAGGGTGATTCCTCTCTCTGCTGTCTCTTTGAGGCTTCCGCAGTATCATCAGCTCACACACTGACACGAGCACGTATACGAGTGCTTGGTGCTATCCCCTCTGCTCGGTTCATTGCTTCCTCTTCTTCACCTCAAGGGTGAAACCTTAATTTTCTGCTGCTGAATAATCCCACTGATGAGAACAGTAGCTTCTCCAGCAGACTAGAAGCCTCACCTCGCTCTCACAGAGGCTTCAGCGAATACAGATTAGCTGCTCTCAGGTGTATTTAGAGTCAGGTGGAATGTCGATAGTGCCTGCCAGTGTTCACACCACGAATGGTTTGGATTCCTGCATCCTGCAGAGTTTTGTTAAGGCCTCCTTGTGCAGCTACTCAGCTTTAGGTATTCCAGGAATGGGCCCTGTCGCAGAGCTCCTTGCTTTGCATTATTAAAGAAGGTCTCCTTAAAGAGCTGAGTGGAAAGTCCCATGACTCAGATCCATAGATTGATGCTGGTTCTGTGCTTTAGTGGTGCTTCTAAGCCAGGAGTGAAAGCAGAGTGGCCACAGATATATAAAAGGAGTGAGCCATGGAGAAAATAAATGAAGCTGTGGCTGTTAGTATTCAGCAGGTTGTTTGACAGCTTTCTTCTAGCAATTAGGGTTGGGAGATATATTAAGTGAGCCACCATTAGGAATGCCATTGCTGGGAATGCCTGAACAAGTGACAATAAAAGCTTAAGCATGATAAATGCTTCCTAATTTCACATAAGCCCTGCACAGTGAAATATGATTATGTAAAATGGTAACCCAAACTCTGCATCAAAATGATCCTACCAAGCCTCATCAATACGGATGGTAATGAAAAAACAATTCCAATTGAGAATCAATAACAACTCTCTTAAGGAATTGACGTCATTAGTGTTTTCCTTATTCCTTCCACTTTGTTCTGCATGCCTTGCAAACCAAGGATGTAACACTCATCACTAATCAGAGGCAGTCAGCAGAAATACAACAAAGTCAAGAATCATGAGGTGAGGATTGGGGAAAAATTGGTCCTAGCTGTGGCTTAATTTTCCACATAATGATGTTAACTGAACAGCGTAAGTGGATTGAAACCTAAAAAACAAGCAGAGGCATTTGTTTATACAGCACGGTGTTGAATTTCAGTGATGCGTTTGACATTGTTGCCACTGAAACCTGTAGGACCACTTTTTTCCACACAGAAAATCAGCAGGAATCATATTGATGAGCAATATTGTTAATGGCATTGGTATCAGTAAAATCTTTTCAATTCCCAAACCTAATCATCAACCTGTGTTTCAAAAATGTATTTATCTGGGAAAAAATATCCAGAGGTGTATCAAATATCACCATATAAGAGAATTTACAGCTAAGCTGACTTAACACAGGTGCCGGAAAGCCCAGGTATGAGCTTAAACATGCTGAAAGAGTGATTGTTGCTGGTCTTACAAGAACAAGTGAGATATTACATCGCAGGCTTGTCTGAAGGGGGGCAGGGGTCATAGTGTGTTAATGTGATGAAGCAACAAGTATCCACATTTCATCAGTAGCCTGTATGTCTATGAAGGTCATCATAGTTCAAAAATGCAGTTGAAACATGGCCAGTAGTTATGGTTATTGTAACAAAAAAATTAGGGATCGGACCGATATAATATCGGTAGATATTGGGGAAAATAACGTCATTTTTTATCGGCCCGATATGTACAATTTATCCGATAAATTCCCAAAATTGGGAAAATTGTTTGCAGGACGTGCAGCCCCAAAACAAGCCATGTCACGCTGGTTACGTCATCTATTGCGCCTGACTAGCAGGACCCCAGCCTGCCCCCCATCTCGCTGCCTGACCAAAAGTGACCATGGCTTCTCCAGTGTGGCTGGTTTTCTCAGAAGTTAATAACAGCATTGCTGTTTACACAACCTGTTTGGTGAGAATTCTGAGAGGAGGAAAGAGGACTTCAAGTTTTAACACAAAAAATCTTATAGCTCACCTGAAAAGTCGCCATCGCGGCAAAGCGGTATTGGAAGAAGACGAAACAGCCGCAGCTGCAGCCCGCAGCCTTCTCATGGCTTGTTTTAGCAGCTAGCGTGCTAACGGTAAAAACAACAACACGGAGCGTGGATGTCCCCATTCAACAGGCATTTGAAAGCTGTAAAAACTTTTTAAGAGACAGTGAAAAGGCTAACGCCATTAACGACAAAGTGATGGAGTTCATACCGCTCGACAACCAGCTCTTTTCTGTCATTGAGAGCCCGGGTTTTCGCAAGTTAATAGCACATTTGGAGCCACGTTACACCCTCCTAAGCCGCCGCTTCTTCTTGGATGTATCCCTCCATGCCTTCTAAGGTACCGTTGCCACACACATCCATAACTTGATAACATAACACATAACACGAATAGACTACACGTAAGTTTTACCACAGACATATGGACATGTGACGTTAGTCCAGTCAGCAAGCTAAGCTTAACGGCTCAGTGGTCGGATCAAGATTTCAGCATGCAAAAAGATTATATTAAATATAAAAATATGAACTTATCAGTATCGGCCATGAGAAGCAGGAAATTATTGGTTGAAATTGCTGCCGGCTGTCTTTCGTGCTTAGCATGTTCATACTTAAAGCCCGTTGACCACTGTATGCACATAAATGAAAAGTTTTTTTCAGATTCATTCATAGGACTGCTATTATTCGTATTTGTTCATGTCAAACACTGCTGTTCTCAGAGTTTCCCTTCAGTTAAATCACTGCTAGTTGTCAGTTTACATGCTGAGAGAAAGTAAAATGAGCAAAAATGACCCCAGAGCTTACTACAGTGTCTTAATGTACAAATTTAGTTTTCCCACAACCTGATTCACTGATTCAACCTAAAAAATAATCTTTAAGAACTGTGTGGGGGCATATGGATCAAGTGTGGGTGCAGACTTTTTTGTGCTTGGAATCTAAATTGAAAGGAAGTGCATTTTCAATAAAGAGGTATTTTAAACTAATCAAATTGATTGATTGATTGATATTTTTAATATACACAAATCTTGCACATTCATTAGGCAATTATCTGCTGATACCAATATTGTTCCGCCCAAATCATGCATCCCTAGTTCCGTGAACAGACTGCTGGACCTCTTTTCTGGCTGCTTTTCCCTACAGACTCTCTGCTTTATATTTCTGTGGAAAGCTGTTGGAAGTATCAGATTAATCTGACCAAGTTTACCAGTGTCAATGGTCGAACTGCTTTTGAGTCTTATTTTTCTTCAGTCAACAATTAGTCTTCTGTGTCAGTCATGGAATTGTGGAGTTCCTCAAGGTTCTGTGCTTGGTCTAATTCTCTTCTCCCTATATATGCTTCTCCTTGGTGATATAGATGCTGCTACTTTAATCAACATCATTCCTCTCCAGATTATATATTATCATGGATATTAATTTTACTATTATATTGATCTCTCTATACATTGTTGTATTGATTATACATCCATGGTAGCTATCTTTACACCCATATAGACTTGAGGTTCCTCTTGAAAATGAGATGCCACATCTCAGGGGCTTATGTTTAATAAATGTATGTTCAACAACCAAGGTGCTATACATATATGGATTGATTGATTGAGTCTATATTCAGCAGAGACAAATGTGATTTTAGTCCTTTTGTCTCTGCTTGGATGGATACATCTCTGGATGTATGTTTGTGTATATACAAATATATTTATTATATGTATTTGTATATATGCATTAGGGGTGTAATGATCCATCAATCTGGATCGATACATCGATTGGTTAAGCAATGATCCAATCAAATCGATGGAAACTCAAAACATCGATCAACATCGTCATCTTTCGCCTTTATTTTGAAATTCTGACCGGATATTCGTTTCACCGCTTTCGTCCAATAGCACCTCGTTTTTAAGTTTCAACTTTACAGGGCTCTCAAGTCTCACATATTCAGCGTATGAGACGCGCACCTTTTTGCTCTCTCACACACCACACCTGGTATTTCTCCTGCATTAAAATGTACTGTGTAGCGCCCACCGAGTAACACCGCTATATGCTAACACGTAGCAACACGCTCTTAGCATCACAGAGCTAAACGGGAGCTTGACATGTCAGCCAATCAGAAAATAGCACCGCTGTATTCAGGTAAGATACGGTCAATCTGACAGCAGAGGATGCATGCTGCACACACACGACGGGAGTAATCACTCGAGTACAGTAAGTTATCTCATCATTTGATTTTGTAGCCCACTGATTATAAAAATTACTTATTGTATGAAAGGATAACAGTGAGAGCCTATTCTTATTATTCCTCCACACCTACCATTAAACAGTGAAGCAAAATCTAAAAACACCTGACTACTTATTAAGCCAATTTTAATTTTAAACACGATTAGATCATACAGATGGTTATAATCCTCTATAACCTATCATACCCAAAGGTCAGCACATTGTTTCACATTTCAGTAATAAAACTGCCAAAACTTAGAAATTGTTTTGTATTTCTTTCTTGCTTTAGGTGAAATGTAGCTGATTGTGTTCAATGAGTACACAATATCGTCTTAAATCGATCGAAGGTCCCTAAATTGTATCAAATTGAAATTGAATCGTGGCAGACTTTGCGATATCGGCAAATATCGTATCGTTGTCCAAAGAATCGATATCGTATCGTATCGTCATGAAACTGGTGATTTACACCCCTAATATGCATATATGTGTATCTGTAAAATGAAGAGTAGACTCTATTGTAAAGTGCCTTGAGATAACACTTGCTATAAACTGGCACTATACAAATAAAGATTTGATTGACTGATTGTAAAACTGGTTGCTAAACACTGGATGTACTCCTGTAACCAAAGAATCAACCATGAAAAGAGAACTTGTCGTTCCCTTTTAGAATCAACTGTTCACCACTTAATCTCTGTGGAAATTACAAGTATTAAGTGCCTTGTTTTAAGCAACCACCACGAGCCAAAAGAAATAGCCAAGTAGGGCACTTTAATAATAATCCCTTTAGTCAGGGAAATAAAAAATACACCAAGTAATGCCTGAGACCTTGAAATTTTTAACCTTTAGCAGCTAGTTTCTCATTAATTTAAGGCTGCTTCACTGTTATAACATTAGTTTAAAGCCTTCAAGCACACAAATAAGTACACAGAAGGTCATTGCAGCAAGTATAAATCCTTGTATGCAGGCCTGTAAGTGTAAAAAAGCAGCAATGCAGGATGTTCTAAATTACACATTATGCATTTGTTGGACACGTTTGCTTTAATTGCCCTGTAACACAATACTGGAAGGCCTCACTTTCCTCGACTGTCAGTATTAACATTATCCACCCTGCCCCCTAAATCCTCCGCCTCTGAACACACACATAAGGGAAAAAATGGTATGAACACTCTCTCTCTCAGTCGGGGTCGTAGTGTTCATTAAGAAGCTTTGGCTCTGCCACTTGCCTCGCCGCTGCTCACTCTTCCGCTCAGCTGAGTGTCCGGGAGGTCTGAAGTTTCCAGCTCGCCTGCTGGAGATGGAGGCAGATAGAGAGTAAACCTTCCTGCCTTCACTTTTACTTTCCACAAGTATTTACTATTTCTGATAACAGCCGTCCAACCTCGAGCCTCAGGGGGAGCGCGGAGGATGATGACATACATGGCCATTATTGTCGTTAATGAGGTGTTTATCCAATGGCTTTTGAGGATAGAGGAACGTGCTTTAATAGAGTTACTCATTCACTGCTGCAGAAGAGACTATTAAACAGTGAAGGAGCTGCAGAGAGGGGACTTTTTTTGCTTTTCACAGCAGCTCGAAGGCTGGCAGGTGGTAAAAACCTGCAGTAAAACCTCTCATAGAGCTTTCAAAAGCTGCTAACACTCTCAGAAGAACAAAGCTGGTGTGTCAGTGCTGTCGTGCCCAAGCAGTGACATCAATGCGGTTCGTTGACCTCATCAAGGATAATATTTAAGGAGTTATATAGTTTATTTGAAGACTTGAAAATTTGATTGTACTTACACTTTTTTAACCTCTATTTTTATGATTTTTTATATTTTTTACAAGAACTATAAAAAGAAACAACACCTGAACAAAAAAAGGTCATTGGGTGAGGGATACAGAATGTGCTTTGCAAATATGAATGGGTAGATTGTAAAGCTGCATTGAGTAGTCAAAGACACAGTGAAAGTGCCTTATAATCCCAAATCCATTTACCATTAAGTTCCACCTCTGAGCAACAACTTTGTTTTTTTTTTTCCTTTGCTTTGCTGTTTGGTTTGTTAACATTTGTATCTGTTGTGCATACACAGCGCACTGGTCTTGCAATGTGACCGAGCAAATTGTAGGAAGCAAGACAGAATCAGTCTTGCTAGACTGCCAGAGTGCATGAGGTCTGCATTGTCTTTTGCTTTGAGTTCACATGAGTCTCATCTCACCTCAAGCATAAAGATGCCTTATATCCGAATTTAACATATTTACATGGCATTTTTACTTACATATTTACTAGGGATGCACAATATTATCGGTATATCGATATGGGCAGATAATAGCTCCATAATCTTAATATTGGTATGGGCAAATTGGGAAATTTCTGCAGGACATTTTGGCGGAACATATTGGCCTTTTAAATCCAATAATGTGGCTGTAAAAATTGCAGGATGTATTGAATGTCCACTTTTACATTAAAAAACATCAGTTAACAGTATAATTTCTGAAAGGAAAAATGTTTTGTTTTTGCTTCACATCTGTTTCTAACTCAGATAGACTGTCACCATTAAAAGAACCGGTCAGTTTTAACAAAGTGGAGGCTTTGGACCCATACTTACAAAATTTGTGTTAACTAGGTATTCTCACATTCTCCCACATTCTCACATTCACGAATTGAAGTTAATGAATGTGAGAGTAAATGGGTGTGAAAGGGTAGATGTAACCTGAGGTGTAAAGCTGCATTAAAGTTTTTGCTTTGCTGTTTGGTTTGTTTACATTTGTATCTGTTGTGCACACACAGCGCACTGGTTTTGCAACGTGACCCAACAAACTGTAGAAAGCAAGACAGAAATCAGTCTTGCTAGACTTTCTGTCAGGAGGTCACAAGGTATCCCAGGCAGGGTCTTGATTGTTGGTCACTATAAGACCCAGCACTAGATGAAGTGATAGATCTTTGGGGCCAATGGGTCCTCATCTGGTCTGACCCTGACATCAAGGTAAGGAAGACAGAATGACAGGAGTGAAGCTGCTGTTGTCTGTCACTGCTGTGTCGTGTTGACTGATGCAATAACACTGCTGTGGTCTGAGGAGCCTTTGTTGTGGTATTGTCGGGTGTGTGTATGTTTATTCAGACCCTCATTGCTTACCTCTCCTGGCGCTGATCCCCCTGCTGTGGAATCACAGACTCCCATCTGGCTGACACACACTCCCTCGCACACACAGATTTCTGTCCCTGAAGTCTGAAGTGTAGAGACACATACTTATGGACAATGTCGCTGACATATGCTTCGCTCTCGTGGAAGGTGTTATGAACAAGGACACAGTGGCATCTACTTACATAAAAGGGAAAGGTTGTGAAGGAATCATGAATCATGCTGACAGCAGGTGCATTATCACACAAACACACACGCTGGAGCATTTTATCACTGGGAATTTTTTATATAATGTCATTTTTAGCCTGTTGAGTACGTTTTAATCTGCAAATTCTGAACTCTTTGGAGGCAGTTATCATTGGCTTGTATTTAAACGACTACTTGGACAAGTCAACCGTACATTCATATTAGTCTCTGTCCTGTATGTCCATGCAAAAACTGCGTGAGTGATTCTGTAATACTCTCAAGCTCAGGTTACACATTTCATCCCTTTTGTAATAACACAAGCTTGCAATGCACTCATGCAGATTGACCTCAACACAGTGCCTGTGTTTAAGATTACAGACCAGATTTATCAACTCAAATACAATTTAGAAGCTCATTTTTTAGCTTTTACATCATGCTTTTACCAGCCCCTTCATTTAAATAATTTGAAATATGTTGAATTATCAGTGCTGAAAACACTCAATTTCTTATATAGTACTGTTATAAATAATACCGCTTTGATAACATAAAAACTGTGTATTTTAATATGGATGCACAATATTATCGTTTTGAAATTGGAATTGGTATCAGATATTTACAGCCAATATATCAGCCAAACATATTGGCCATATAGCGACTGGAATATTGGTAAATTACACAAATGTGCAATGTTGATGCACCTTCTCATCACTGCATGGGTACATTTTAAAATAAAGGGTTTCATTTTTGCAAGAGTTCAATGCTGTTTTTCTTGTTTTATATCTGTTCTTTGCAAAAATATACTGTAACACTGAAAGAAACAAGTCCATTTTTGTCAAGTACAGAGCTTGAGCTCTTGACCAGAAATATCGGTATTGCGATCAGTATCTGCAATTATGACTTAAAAAATATTGGCATATCGGATATCTGCAAAAATCCAATGTCATGCATCCCTATATTTTAATTCATATTGTGAGTAACTAGATAGAAGTAGGATGGTGTTGTCAAAATATATTCCCAAACCAAACAGAATTTTCCTCTTAAAGTTAAAGTGTATGTCATAGACGTCTGCATAAACACTGAAAGCAGAGGTTTTTTTCACAATTTATTAACATGGAACTCTCTGATCAATATTTAATCTCATAAAAAATACAAGCCTATAAAAGTGCTTGTTCAAAGGGTCTACCATCATTATTCAATTTTCAGTATTAATATTTTCAAACATTGCAACAACTGATAATTGAAGTAAGTCAAGAATAAAATATTGATTTTTAATTTTTTAATATTCTGCAGAAAGTAATTTGAATTAATAAATGTAATCTATATTTTGCCCAACCCTACTGTCCATGTAAAAAACGGTTTTAAATTACGGGTTTTTGGTGCATGAAAGTAGTACTTTTATACAAAATGAAATAAACAACAGTCCTCCTCATGTATGATTAAAAAGCTATTTTTAAAGGAAAACATCTATGTATACTTGTTATGATGATAGATTGCTCTCTCATTTAACCTCCACTCTCTCTCAAAAACATACCCAGTCTGAAGCAAGAAACTGCTCACGCTCCTTGTCATCGTACCTGATGATGAGTAAGCAGGACAGTGTGTGGGAGCTTTCACTTCTGACATTGATGGGAAAACAGCAGCGGAGACCTTTCAGTATATAATTATGATTTTGAGTTGTGTTACATAAGCCGTTAGTCATCATCTTTATAACACAGCAGCACTATCTGAAACCAATTTTCAGAAATTACATCCACTGGGCCATGACAGTATGCCATTTATTATCGTGCTTTGATATCAGGGGCTTCACATATTACCAATTTCATGTGTAAAAAGATACCAGATGGCTCTTAGAGCACTTTAAAATCATCAGCCAGTTAAGGAAAAGCAATGGGGTGTAAAAAGAGGGATTTTTGTAGCTTTGGCTGGAGCTATCTAGTTTGTTTTTAGGCTAAGCTAATCATCAAGTAGCTTATAGTCTATTTATGAGATGTTAGGTCAACAATAAAGGCCAAAAATGTCTTTAAAAATGGAGAAAAGAGGTTTTGGCCCACCAGCAACATTGTGTAGCTTCATATAGCCATTATTTGTCATATTTGTCGCTAAGAGTATTAGTGTATTTTGTTGTTTTGGCATTTTGGGGCATGTATTCTCAGATAAAATGACAAGCTGACCCTTTACGGGATACGCCAACTTACTTACTTTTTGTGTCTTGCCTCACTCCTAAGTCCATGACAAGCAGATGGACACCATTCTTTTGACTGTGCGTGCAGTTACGAGGAAGAAAAGGGCCAAGTTTACCCACCGCTAATTAACTTAGCTCAAACACTGGGCGTCAGTGGGTAGCATTAGCCTGCCTCTGCCTACAGTCATCAGATAAACTCTTCAGCAACCATGTTGTTACTTTATCTTCTACCATCATAATATTATCTTCTGCTCGTAAACAGAGGCTTTGTTTTGTTGAGATACTTACAAGCACATCCTCAGTGGTTTGCGCTAGAGATGTGACATTTGCGAACGAGTCAGGTCTTTAAACAATTCCTTTAAGTGAATGCTGAGAACGGATTTGCAGTTGTGATTGAGGCAACTGTTTGCAAGCAAATGGCCAACAAAAACAAGCAGTTCACTCACAGCTGTGAATCGGTTCTCATTGTTCAATTAAAAGAATCGTTCAAAAGACTCGACTTGTTCGTGAACGTCACATTGGATGTGGAGCAGTAGATAATACGATGATAGTAGAAGTTAATGTAATATAACACAGTAAAAAAATTTAGTCACTACAAGCGCACAGGACTGTTAAGAGTTGCTGAAGAGTTTAGCTGATGACTGTAGGCAGAGGTAGGCTAATGCTACCCATTGACTCCCAGTGTTTGAGCTAAGCTAATTAGTAGTGGGTGGGCTTTGTCAGTCTTTTCCTTGTTACTGCATGCACAGTTGAAAGAATGGTGTCTATCTGCTTGGGAGCGAGGCAAGACAAGAAAAGGGAAAAAAAAGTTGTATCCCTTTAAACTAAATCAATGAGAGACCATGAATCGTTTCCCCTACAGTGTCGTTGGGACTAATAACGCTGTCTGTATTTTCAGACAGAGGTTTCCAGATTTGCAGTTGTGCACGGCGACATGGTTTTTTCTTCCCACCTCCAGCTAAACTGGATTAGGCGGCTGCTCTGCTCATTAATCTGTAATCGCTTTAACGAGGGGTCAATTATAATGTACGCGAGCACTTATGCTGGGTGAGAGAAGACAAAAAGAGGATTCCTGCTTAATGCTCCTGCAGTCCTTCCTAACTGTGACAAATTTTAATTCCTTATAATAAATGAAAGTGGCCTATTGAACTAACATTTTTAGACTTATTTCCACACTTTCAGACTATCTTATCTCTCCTCTCTCTGGGTCACATGCACTGCAGGTCACATGCTCAGCTTCGCAGGCAGAGACGACATAAAGAGGCCAGACAAAAAGCCCTGTGCCACATATATCAAAGTGCAAACTCGCAAAAATAAGATGAGCAAACTTGACAATAACTGGAACTTTTTCTAGCTGCAATGCGAGCTAACTCTATGTATCTCTCAATGTAAACACTTGTAATAGGATTAGACATACAAGCTGGCTATATGTGTGTATAAGAAGAGGACTGTGTCTGTGTGTGTTTAGGTTGATTCTGCCCTCCTTAGGAAGTAACAGACCTCCGTGTGTCCTTGCCTGTGGGTGTGGGAAGTAGAGCAAGACGGAGAGAGAGAGAGCGTGGGGGTGAGCAAGATGAGGAATCGAGAAAGGAAGGCAACGGAAAGCATGCAGAAAAACAGAGCAAGAGGTCAGAACACCTCAGTGCTTCTGTGCCAGTGTGTGCAGATTTGTATCACTTGAATTGTGGAAACTAAGAAGTGTTAAAGCTGTTACAATGCTCATATAGTGAAAAATAGCTTTTCCTGATAATACTAGATCTGTTGTTTTTTTTGTTGATTATTTTACTCCTGAAATGCAAATCATTATCTCCTTTTATCCATGCAGATAAAAGAATAAAAGATGGATTTTATTGGAAGTCAGGTGGTTTTAACAGTGTTTTTATGGTTGCACCGAATGGCCACAGAAAGATACAGTGATATGCGATTGTCCACTCTTTCAGTTTCTCCTTAAAGGAATAGTTTGGGAATTTTTCTTTTTTTTAATTGATATTTTGGTCACATACACATACAGAGAAAAGCCCGTAAACTCATTACAGTTACATAAGAATAGAATACATTGTCTTTTTTTTTCAGGATCCGCCACGTCTTTAAATTTTACTTTCACTTTTACACATAAAATAAAATCTGAATAGAAAATCTGAAAGAGTCTGCAGGCCAGCAACAACATACAAAACTAGTCAGACCTGCACCACAAAACATAAGTCACAAAACTAAAGAAAGAAAAATAATAATAATTATGATACAACACCCTAGGAATTCTACATAGTATACAAATCCTGTGTTTAAACCAAATGGCTCAGTACTTCTATCCACTCCTCAAAAGTGGACAATGTGGGAGATTTCCAGTGGCGTAAAGATATCCTGCACCCTGTTATCATAGCTAAACGACACCATGATTTTCTGCATTTTGACATATAGATATTACCTGGGAATTTTTCAGTGTTTTAAGGGTTGTCTGTACATATTTCTGTCCTGACTATTTCTGTCACTTTATAAAGTGGTGCAGGGATGATGTATTTTTATAGGCTGATGCTGAAGTTAGCATCTCGTTGGTTTCCTCCAATGTAAGCCTACAGAAAGCCTCTTAGTTTTTGCACTGAGTTTTGGATCATTGCTGATAAGAAGCTCTGTAGGGAACAAAAACTAAGAAACTTACATGCTCTGTTCTTTGTGATAATATTAGCAAATACTTTTTACATTTTTTTAAGCTCAAAAGTAATCGGCAAGAGTGAATAGCTAATATTAAGCTACTGTTAAAGTACAAAATGTTGGTTCAACTAAGAAGCAACAACAATATTTCCAGTGGATACTAGCATCTTATTGTGACCTCTTGTTTGAGTTTCCTCATAATTGAGTGTCCTAATCAAGTAGTCCTAGTCAAGTATGGATTTTTACCCCAATGGATCGTTTAATATCGAGTGTGAGATTACAGCCCTACCCCCGTTTGAGCAGCTGACCACACCCACACAAATACATCCCTACCTTTAGAAAGTGTTGGTGTTTAAATGCATGTTAGTCAGTGAACATAGGTGTCCAGTGATGTCTTACGGGTTGACAAAAACAGGTTTCTGTCTATGTTCATTTGCACAAGCATATAATAACTTCCTCTTTTCTGTCTAAATGTTCACACTTCCTCAAGGTCTGTGGCATTTTTGACAGGCAGTCATGGAGGACCATAAAGGGGCAAGAAAAAGTAAAAATGAAGCAGCAAAGACCTAAATAAATCGTCTGAATGTGTCCCTTTTTGTTGACATTGTCAAACAAATGTACTACTCACTCTGCAGTATGGCAGATTAAGATGTTTATATCGCCTTTCGCTCGCTCTAAACCTTTCATCACATGGTAAAGGTGTTCCCTCACTGCCTTTCTCACATCTTTGCAGCACTTAAGCCTCATCACCTCAAATTTCCTCCCATGCAAATACTTTACATGTGTTAATACTCCCCTTGTCATATTTTGCATTAACCTTGCAGCTTGATTCAAAGGGTGTTTGTGCATGAACATGTGGACTTATGTGCTGCTGTCCAGCTGCATCACTTTGCTCCTGAGTTAAATACTAAGTGCGTGCCTCTGTTTGCTCACATTGATTGCAGCTCTTGAAGTATCATCTTCACTGCATTCCTTCCTACACTTGAACCTGCTCTGGTCTCACCTGCTCATTACATGGAAACACTGGCTGAGCCTGTGTTTGTTGTTTGTGGCGTTTACACACGCCCCTAGCCGTGTCATTTTCTGGTTAAATTTGGCAGCACTGGATAAATGTCTTGGCTGACCTTGCACTAACAGGAGCACTACTTTCTTTGTGTTTATCCCTTGTAGTATCCCTGTATGCTTCACAGAGTGCATGTCTTCATGCCTCGCCTACCTTTTTACATCAAATAAGGCTTTACTGTGCGTATATGTATGTGTCCTGGCAGGGTCCTCTAGCTGGAGGCGAAGTGTCGGCTCACGGCAGCATGATGACTTTCGTTCTACAGAAGAAGAGCAAAAGAGGAGCTAAAGAAGGAAGGGAAGGAAAGTAGGAGTGAGGAATCAAGTAGGGATGCAAACATACAGTCATCTTCAATAAACTATCAAAAGACAAAGTCCCTCTAACTCACAGCTCACTGCTTTGATATACTATATCAGATCATGTTATAAACAAATGATAAAAAAAACCTTTTCAACAAATGGAAATATTGGAAATTCTCAACAAAAACTTGATTTTTTTTTTTCTGAAAATTCCATTTTAACTAACCATGATGATATCAATTTATTCAGCTTCTAGTCACTTCAGTGGCTTTGGGCCACACACAAACATTGTCGATTAGAAAGGAAGGATTTGATCAGGGAATTTCTAAACATAAAACCAAATTATATCAATACATTAAAGGGATAAGCCAACATTTTTATGTTTTCGTGTCTTATGCTGCGTTCCATTTACATCGGAACTAGGAAGTGGGAATGACGTCATCTCCGAGTTATCAGTGTTCCAGTTACAAAGTTGGAAAAAATGTGCCAATCTACCAGGCTATTGTTAGCCGTTGTGTTAGCCGTTGTTAGCACGCCCTGCGGTGTAGTGCACAAATACCACATGAAGAATGTAAATAACACTATGGCAGCATTTCCATAAATATAAGTTGAACAATAGTATGTATATGGCTGATTTAGTGCGACAAACACTAGTCAGAAGTGCAAATAAATGGAATATTACAGGAGCTTAATAACTGTTTACACTGGGGCCAGGCATCTTCGATTGTCAACTCGACTCAGGGGTGGTAAGCATCCCCCGAGTTCCCAGTAGGAAATTCCAACCTCGAGGGGCGTTCAAGTTGAAATTTCCCGCTCAGAACTCGGAAATCCCGACTTCCCAGTACAACTGTAACGCACCATTACCTGTCTCCCGAGTCCATGACAAGCAGATAGACACCATTCTTTCAGCTCTGCGTGCAGTAACAAGGAAGAGACAGACAGAGCTTGCCCACCGCTAATTAGCTTAGCTCAAACAGTGGGAGTTAATGGGTAGCGTTAGTCTGCCTCTGCCTACAGTCATCAGATAAACTCTTCAGCAACTCTAAGTGGTCCCGTGTGCTTGTTGTGACTGGTTTTTTAACGCATTATGTTACGTTATCTATTTTTAGACTAAGATAAACACTTAATGTAACTATTTTGGAAATTAGCACTGTGCTTTAAACACTTACAGCAGTGCATTTGGGACCTGTGTATATTTAAATATCACAGCATCAATGTTACTGTGTGTCCATGTCAAATAAACAATAAATAATAAATTTCGAAAGAAATACATTTGAAACCAAACCGCAGGGCACATGCACAAACCATTGCGGCCATGCTTTGTTTTGTTGGCCACGGTGGTATGCACGACAAGCACACAGGACCATTTAGAGTTGCTGAAGAGTTTATCTGATGACTGTAGGCAGAGGCAGGCTAATGCTACCCATTGATTCACAGTGTTTGAGTTAAGCTAATTAGTGGTGGGTGAGCTTTGCCTGTCTCTTCCTTGTTACTGCATGCAGAGTCGAAAGCATGGAGTCTACCTGCTTTAATGGATTCAGGAGTGAGGAAAGACGGTAAACAAAAAATTTTTTGGTATATCCCTTTAAGCTTACATTAACAATCATTTTAGCTAACTGCGATGGATTGTGGGATGTGTAGTTTCTTCAGTACTGTAAAAAATAACCTTTTTATTAGTTTTCCAATCCTCTTGTCAAGCCAAATGAGTGTTTTAAGATCACAAAGATAGGTGATGTGATTGGTTTCTTGGATAAAAATGTGTATGATTTCCAGAGCTGCAGAAAAAGTGGTCTCCAATGAGCCCTATATTTAATGCCATAATAGGAAAGCATTCATAGCAATGCTAATGTAGGCTAACGTAGCTGAAAATCCCACTGGAGCATCATAAATTGGTCCGTCTGTAGTGATCCGCTGGAGCTGAATCAAAGGCAATGTCACACTGAATAATGGAGCGATAACAAAATGCCATTCACCTGAATGTCAGACCGAGGTCAAAGCAGAGAAAACGACGTGTTTCATGCAAGAATCATGAAGCAAGATGGACAGAGGGTGAGGAGAAGAGGCCCCGTCGTGAGGAGGAGTCAAGAGGGGAGGCAGCGTGAAGCAGCTGAGGGTGAGAGGGGAGCTGGAGGGGAGAAACAGGATTAAAGTGTGAAGGGGAGAAAATGGACTGAAGTGGGTGAAGGTGAGAAGAGGGAGAAGGAGATGAGAGGAGAGTAATGAAAGGCAGGATGATTTGGTGAATGGGAAGGTAGCAGCTGGTGCATGAGGAGGAGATATGTCTGAGAGATGGGAGCTGACGGAGGAATTAGATGCTGCTCTCTATTACAGCTCTGCTCATAGTGCGGCTGCTTCAAGCTATATGCTTATTTAAATGCTAATACCTGACATCATTACTCATGTAAGGTAAAGCTCCAAACAGTGACACTGAATTTTTTTTGTTCTGTGCTTTTTGGCTTTTGTATGAAGCTTAGCAGCACATATAAGAAGCACTGATTTACACGTATGAATCATGTAGCTGTTTAAAAACAGGGTTTCTGCAGGGCATTAAAAAGTATTAAGAGTCAATAAATTGATTTTGTGAAAATTAAGGCCTTAAATGGCATTAAAAATGATTAAATTTGATTCATTAAAATACTTTATGTAGTTTTCAAGAAAAATATTTAGTAATCTGATGATAACAATGTAATAATACATAATTGTAAGCTGTGATTCACCGTGTAAACATGTGGTAATGTAAGTTCTCTCTCAGCTCCAGAAGTTCGGATATGTTTAAGATGAGATATTTGTAGGGAGCATTTTCATATAAAAATCCTGTTTTACAAAGAAAGAAACCTTTGTAATTTTTCTTGAGTTCACGGTCATGGCATTAAATTTGGCTGATTTCTGCAGAAACCCTTCAAAACATATTTCCTTTTCCTGTGTTTTGTTTTGGGGGTTTAACCATGTTGTTGTCTCATTCTGTACCTAAAATAAACTCCAGGAAACAGCTGAAACTACTGTTGTTTGCTTTTTAAGTTTTAATAAAGCCTAATAATAGTTGTTCATATGCTCTTGTCACAAGTTACAGAACTCAAGTGAAAGAAAAAACATATTAAAAGATAATCTGATTCATTAGGTGCACTTTCAAACATGAATGCAAGCAACAAAATGGCAAAAAGATTTAAGTCGAATCGTGAAATAGCCAACACAACACAAGTTGATAACTACTTATATTTTTTTTTTAGAAAAGGTATATAATCCCAGCCAAACACTCAGTCTTAACTGTGTTGAGGCGGCCCACTGGTTGTAGCCACAGTAACTTCACTCAACTGCTGCTGCTATGTTGCTGAAATGCCCCGCAACATGGATGTAAACAAAGGACATTAAACACCTAGCATCTAGTGGAAACCAGGCTACTTGGCTGTATTTTAATCTAGAAAATGAAATTAAAGTCATTAATAGGCTGTGTCAGGTACACCTACGTCACCTCTCAACTGAAGCAATAACTAACCACATTTAGCAAAGAGATACCACAGTTTTCTGCCTTGGAGCACCCAAATTGAACACCATTATTTCAGTTCATAGCGCAGCTGTATCCTGTGTAATTACGTGACCAGTTTATAAGCTTAAAACACTTAGATGTGATTTGTCAGACTGCATGTGCAGCCACCACCATTAGTCACAAGTCATGATAACAATGTAGAGAATACAACTCTTTTTAACAGCTTTTCTCCCTCATTAAGTTTTCCTAAAAAAAATGGTTTATTGAATCTTATAGGGTATTTATTAACTGACAGGACCCTTCAGGTAAAGGCAAGGCAACCAATGAGGGAGGGGGTGGGGCGTAAAGCTTTCTGGGACCCAGCCTAGAAGCTAATGAACAGTAATTACACCTATTGTTTATTTCTGCCTCTGACTTGTCAAACTGTTCTCTTTAGAATGTTTTGAAGAGTAAATCACTGGTTTAGGATTCAGATAATTTGGGCTGCAACATCTGACTCAATTTAATCTCCTATAATGAGCATAAAATGACACCAGAACAACTTAATCTCCCAGTTTAGTTTTGTTACAACACTGAAATAATCCTCAATGCTCTCTGCTCTGATTACTTCCATGCACCTTTAAACATCTCCCGAGCAACCCCTTTCTTTACTTATTATTATCGATTTGTATTCTTCTACTTCTTTGTGAAAGATTTTAGACTTTTCTGTCACTAATGCAAAAAAAAAAACAACAACACTTGAACTCATCTTTTTTTCCGTGAGCCATTTATTCAGAGTTAGATTAAAGTCTTATTGGTGTTTATACAGTGTGGTTGCCTTTGTGTTTGTGTTTATAGCGGATGTGACCAGTGAACCTTGTTTATTCATTCTTTATTTATTATTTCCAGTCCAGATGTAGAGCAGTGCTTCACGTAAGTGGGCAGATGGCAACGCTGGACCCTGGGGGAACAAACACACACGCACATATTCATATATTTATTTAGCTCTCTGTGTGACTCTTGCTTACCTTCACAGCAAAACACGTGACTAAAGCATTCGTCTTCACATCTTTGCTCTGATTACTTATTGCTCTCAAGGTATCATATTATTGAATCTTCTTAATTGGTTAAACTTTTTCAAAGCATTTTTGGGCTTTTGTTGCAAGTGGTTGGTGGTAAACCAGTGTCAGTTCTGACCTCAGGTGTACTTCCTCCACAAAATGGATGTGTGCAACATCATCATTATTGTTGTGTGTTCACATGAGGCAACAGTGATGCCACCAGAAGCTCAACATTTCAGCCACAATGGCGTAAATTAAAGTGTTATGCAAGACAAACAATTTAATTTCATTGTTCAACAGGTTGCACAATGAAATTAAATTGTGGCTCCAAGACAAAAACAAAACAAACGAAAAAAACAAATACTTAACCATTAGATACTGAGGACTGCAGATGGTGCACTGAGCAATCTCACAGCCTGAGGAAAGAAGCTGCTCTGCAGACTGGTGGTACAGCGGAAACTTCTGTACCTTTTGTCTGATGGCAGCAGGGTGAACAGGCTGTGGCTGGGGTGAATGTTGTCCTCCTGTATCTTCTCGGTTCTGCACAGGGACTGCACCTCCCCGATATAAAATTGATGATCAGCAGATGGGTAACACTGATGTTTTTGGCAGTTTTATCACTTGTTGCAGAGTCTTCCTGTCCTGGGCCGCAGTTTGTGATGTTTTCAGTCAGGATGCTTTCAATCGCTCCTTTGTAAAAGTTGACTAGAACTTGGTGAGGGAATTTTGCTTTCCTACATTTCCCTAAGAAATACAGCTGTTTTTGAGCTTTTTTAACCAGGACAGGGACATGTGGAGTCCAGGTTCTCTGTGATGTTGGTTACCAGGAACTTAAAACTGCTCATTTGTGCTACCTCAGCTCCACTGATGTAGACAGGGTTGTGTGTCTTTGCCTCCTTTTTTCTAAAATCAACTATCAGGTCTTTAGTTTTACTGACATTGAGCAGTAAGTTGTTTTCTGTGCATCATTCCGCAAGATGGTGGATTTCTTCCTGATATGAAGTCTCATCATTGGTGTCATTAATGCGAAGCATATGTCAGTCCGGGATCCTGCTAGCACTTTGGCTAACACGTCATCCAGCTTGCAACAAACCACCCTCACGCGATTAATATCGGTAAAAAATAAATGATATTTAATCAAAATTAATTGAAATTAATCCACAGAAACCCTGTGATTAATTTGATTAAAAATTTTAATCATTTGACAGCCCTAATATAAATATAATCTACCAGGGAACATCCCTAGTTGTCTAGATCTACAACAATATCTGCTTTCATGTGATAAAAAGTGAAAAGATAATTTTAAGGATGTGTAATATTGAGAATGCAGCCTGAAAGTGTGTAGAAAGTTCTTGAATTTATCATCTTATGATGTGTATAAAACCTGTTAGTTCCTCACCATTAAAATCCCCAGTTGTTTTACGGTCTGGATACTTGATTATGAAAATCACACAGGGGGAAATGGCTGTTTTAATAGCAGCTGATCACAGTTTCAAAGGAAATAAACAAACACTAAAACAAATACTAACAACCGAAATTGATATGATGTTGCCAAAAAGAGCAAAAACGTCTATCATAAATTTCCGCTGATCAAATGATGTGCAGATGACGACCTCACTGAGCCTGTTTATCGTCCGACATTGTTTACTTCCATCTACAGCGCCTCATGTCTTTTCCAATTCTGAGTTTCTCCAGAGATTCGATTAATAGCTAACATCTCATACGCTCTCGCACACACATTAAACTATCAAGCCTTCCAAAATGAGGCAGCTGCCGCCCACGCACAGAAAACGCACACACACTCGATAGCTCAGTATAACAACATCAGAAAATGAAGTGCCCACCCACCTACACACAGTCACACGCTCAGATAGCTCCCCTGCTGTGGGCAAAAAGCACACACAGAAGAGCCGTGCCAGAATTTGGGTCTTGTTGAGCGCTGTGGTGAGCAATAGGTCCGCACACAGAAACACACACATTTCTATTTGCTGTGGAATCACTCCTGCTCGGCTTTCAGATTTAATATGAGTCACAGAGAAGGAAAATACACACTGACCGACACATGAAATAAGTGTAAAAGCCACATACTGCATGCTCACTGATGCACTTTTATATATAGTCTGTACACACACACCCAGACCATGTTATGTATTACCTATAACCTACTTATGCTAATGTACACTCACCCTCTCTGCCTCTCCCACTTACACCAATTTACACATTCGTCCCCGGCAGACTTATTCATCGCGGCAAACACACACACAGGCGTGGGAGATCGTCATGTCATGGCAAGGGAAGGGTTTCGTGTGTGTGTTTTTAAGAGAGGTCACAAGTCCTGTCGATCCTGTTAGCTGATTGTGTTGATATTTAGCAGCTTCGGGCTCTTCGCACTTTCAATGTTGGAGGCGTACAAACCGCTGAGTCTGTCAAAATAAAGGTCACAGAGAAATCAGAGCTGACCCAGTTTCATTAATGATTATTCATGGAGTAATCTTGTTGATTTTATGAACTTTTAGTGCCTGTCTTGTTTCTTTTGTGAAGTAAAATCTGAAAACTGACTCAAACTCACTGGATCTGATTTTGATAGCATGAAGCAGAGTGTACAGTGGTTAAAGCCATGTTCATCTAAATTTTGGTATTTTGATGGTGCACAGTCCTGGCACAAAGAGGGCAGATCATGTCAAAATTATTATTATTATTATTTATTATTGTTCTATTACTGTTTTTTCTGTTTTTACATTGTCTTGTTTTTACCTCACTTGCTTTTGTCTTGTTTTATCTTGCTCTAGGATTTGTATACGTAGGCTGCTTATAATGTTTGGACATCTCCCTCTGTCCCATACTTAAATATGTTTCCTTTGTTTGACAGTTTATTGATTATTTATGTTGTTGACTGACTGTATGTATGAATGTACACTGGAAAACTACAAATGAATTGCCCCTTGTGTGATAAATAAAGTTGTCTGATTGAACTGCACTGAAAAAACGAGAGCCAGCCCTACCCAATGTGGCGCCCTAGGCGAGATTTCATACGATTGACGATTTACATAGGCTTACAAAAAAATCAAGTAGCATAGTTTTTGCCATTGTCTGTAGTTTTGAAAATAATTTGTCAATTTACTTATTTTGTATTATCATTTGTAGTAATATTATTTGGGCATTGCTTTACATTTGAATCAATGTGAGCTTTTCTATTTTAAGAGTTAATAATAATAAGTGGTTTTATTGAAATAATTTTTTCCAGATTATGTGATGCCCCCTGGAGGCCACGGCACTCTTAGCATTTGCCTATATTGTCTAATGGGCCAGCCGGCTTTACAAAAACAAAGGACTCGTACACAGCTCAAGTGACAGAAAAAAAGTTGTAGCAGCAGAAAAGATTTTTCGCATGCAACAAATTTTTTGTTAGCATAAATGGGGAAACAGGAACAAATCACCCGCACAAAACAGCCTGTTCTGAGCAGGACTGAAACTGAGGGGTTTACAGGCATGCTCAATTCCAACATCTTGATTTTCTGGCAATTTATTTCATAATTATGTCCCTGGAACATCTGGGACCAGTTTGAGCTTGTGAAAAAGGTGCAAAATATCTGACCTTTGGCTCTCATACTTATTTGGTAGACTCATGTACCAGAGGCTGGAAATGTAGACTTAGGGGCTGTCAACACGGAGACAAATTCAGACGTATCCACACAAGTTTTTAGTCGTATGTACATTTTGTCCACAAGGATACAGCGTTCCAGGTGCCGGAAAACACACATTTTTGAAAATGGGTTCTAGAGTTTATAAATCTGAAAATGTGTTTCCGTATGGACAACGAATACAGATATCTGACAAAACGATGACGTCACAGCCCCATCTAACCTCATGCGCAAACCCTGACAGCAACAGAAACAATGGCGTAATACAGTGTCGTGCTTGTGCCGCAGAAGCTGCTGAGCTTGTTTTGGCTTTTAAAATGTTCTGCTCCTCTACGACCACCATGAGCAACAAGAGGACATGGAGGACAGCATATGCCAGTAATTGCTGACATTCCTCATGATGTATGCGTATGCTCCATGTCTTCTTCTCTGGTTTTGGTGCATGTCTGCAGCAGCGAACTGGCCTGCCATACATACTACAGCATTTTCAGTGTTTGCGTGTGGGCGGACACGTTTCTTGAAACGATGCCGTCTTTACAGAGAACATTTTCTATACCAAAACATTTTCTTTTTCGTTTGGACAGAGCATTAAAATCTGATAATTGGAGGTGTCTGTAGCTCAGTCTGTTAGTACGCTCTACCACTGATTGGAAGGTTACGACTTCAAGCATAGCTGCCTCTGTCACACGTTGATGTTTCCATGGGCAAGACACTTAACCCCTAGTTTGGGAGCACAAGACTACTGAAGCTACACAAAGTGAAGTTGAAATTGGTTGTTCAATAAAATAATTAAAACTTTATGAATATGTTTGGATATGATGCAGTTTGTTTGAATTACCCCAATTTCCAGTTAATTTCCATAAAGTCTAATATGGAATATTTTCAAAATTTCCTAGCTTAGCTTCCCATGGAAAGTTTCGGGAAAGTTTTCAGAAATTTTCTGCCCCTTTACAACCCTAGTTAGATGATGCAGATAGACCTGAGTGCAAAGTGGTGGTTTGTAACATGATAAAGCAGAATTTGAAACCCTGGATACTTTGCCTATGCGTGATTTGAATACCTGATTTCAAAAGTGTTGTTTATGTTTTAGTGGTTTCAGTCAGCTGTCATGATTGTGTTGTGAATCCTGTGCATTGCATTATATGTTGATATTTGAGCTGAAGTGTGCTAAATAATGATTGGAATTGACAATACATTCTAAAGACTTACTGTTGTAACAATATGTTTTAAGTTGGTAATCCCCTGCGTTTTCAGCCAGCCTGTGTTTTCTTGTAATTTCATGGACGGGATGTTTCTTTTATGGCTCACATAAAAAAATGTATTAACGGGCAGACAGGGAGTGGTGGACTGTCAGCAGAGGGACCAGACAAGCATCATAAAAAAAGGGGATAGATGTGAAAGAGAGAGACAGAGCACACAGAGGGCAGACTGGACTGGAATAACACAAAATCAATTCAAATCGTATGGTGAAGAAAGATGGAGGGAAGCAGAGTCGGAGATCGAACCAAAGAGAAGGGGAGAGACAAACTAGGGCTGGGTATTATAGGGAGTTCTGAGGATATATTAGTGTATTTTTAAGCCAGGTATAGAGTGTGTTTTTACCAATATAGTAGGAATCATGCCAATTAGGCTGTTTCCACCAAGCAGTCCAGCGTAGTTCGGCTCAATAAGACACACGATTCTAGGTGTTTGCCAATCGCTAAAATGAAAACAACATTCTACAGCTTTTGCAATAAAGAATGTCTGCATGATACAATCCTGCATTCAAGACTATTCATTCTTTCTTTACAGGCAAAATAGTTCAGACAAATATCATGTGTTGTCAATTGGCTAAAAAAATATCCATGTGAGTTTTGGTCAATATGGCCCACTCACAATTCTAGTAGCCCACTAAGAAAAGTTCTGCAGGTCGTTGTTGGGTGAAAAATGTAGGAGCAGGACTATCAGATAAGACAGATGGAAAGGCTGGAGAGTCATGGATCGCCGTAGGAGAAATGGAGAAGGCCTTGAACGAGGAGAGCGGAGTGGGCAGGAGATGAGAGAGATGGTTCTGCTTTTTGCTGGCGGACAGTGGTGGACAGCTTGTGTTGCTGGGAGAGATAAGAAATGGGGGAAATTGAGTAATGAGACAAAGAGCCTGCAGCAAAGACATTAAAGACATACATTTGAAGTCATAAGAGGTCCTAAACTGTTTTACAGATTGACCACGACACTGTTATAGAATGCTTTTAATGCAAGCGATCAGTGGATTAATCAGTTTTTATTTATACCAAGAGCAGGCTGAGATGATAGGCTGTTTGCAAAGATGGATGAAATATCTCCTCCTTATGTTATACAAGAGTAAATCTGAAGAAACGCTGCAAATAGGTGGTGACAGACAGGGTCTGTGCAGTACAAATTGGTAAGGGAGGTGCAACATAGACCAAAGATCCCATCTAGATATTTTTGTGTGAAAAAGGGATTCATATTATACCATCCTGTAAGACATCATCTGGATTTAGGCAGGTTGCACCAAAACCTTGTGACCCATGCTATGGGCACTTTGTAGCCTGGAGAACTCAGTTTTTGGAGCATGTTTAGGCATCAAGTTTAGAATTTTAGTTTATTTGAAATTATAAATAAGTTAACCTTGCGCAGCAGCCGGATTCAATGTCTGTAATCAGGCAGATCTGTCTTACCAAGCTCCAATTTACAAGGATTGTGCTCGGCCCAAAGCAAGACAACCCAATCAGAGTCCTTTAGAGCAGAAAGAGTTGGGGGCTACGAGAGAGACGACAGCAGGAAGTGACTGCATGTACAGAGATTCGCATAGATGCTAAAAGCAGCAGTAGCAGTTTTATCAGATCTGAGCCGCATTCAACACTCCAAACTTCTCCATAGGAAGGATATTTTCACTCCACTTTCGACATGTTTTGACAAGAGTTTGTTTATGAAGTGGCTTGTTCTGCAGCAAAGTAGCGCCCTCTTACGATAGTATCTGATGAAGGTGTTAGATGGAATAATCGTCCAATCACCTGATATGCTTCTGAAAGGTTCTGCCCTCCCCAAACACTTTCTATTGGCTCTTTCCCAGATAGACTGGTGAGATATTTTGAACAGTCCATCTGGTGTCAGGCTATAAACAAATTTGATCAGTTTGAACATCAAGTATCTTGTCCTTGTGATGTCCCTTCATCTATCCATCCTCTGCCGCTTATCCTGGGTTGCGGAGGCAGCTGGCCAAGCAGTTCTACCCAGACATCCCTGTTCCCTGCAATACAGTTCTTCAGAAAGGATATATAACCTTCCAGGAGGTTCTGGGTTTGCCTCGGGTCTCTTCCAGGTTGCTTGGAAGACCTCCACAGGGAGGTGACAATGAGGCATTCTTAACACATGCCTCACCAGAAAGCGCTGGTGCACAGATGCATGTTGTGACACTGTCGCCAACTACTGGCCTGGCATGCACAGTACCGCGTTTTTAGTCGTTCTCGCAGATCCGTGTGAACGCTCATTTATTTCACACTGTCTCAGTGTGAACCCGAAAGCGCTTTTGAAAATGCAAAGGAAAAACCTTTCCGTTTCTGGTGACAATGTTGTGTAAGATCCTTCTGGATGTCCGTGCACCTTGTTCTATATTTAAGGCTGAGTCTGGCCACCCTCTGGAGAAACCTCTTTTTAATTGCTTGTATCCTCGATCGTTTCTTTTGGTCAGTACCCAAAGTTTACAACCATAGTTGAGAGTTGGAACAAAGATGAAGCAATAAATTGAGGCCTGACCTTCCAGCTAAGCTTCCTCTTTACCATGATGGTCCGGTTCAATGCCTGCTACACTGCAGATGCAAAATTTTTTAACTCTGTTTTTATTCGCCTTTTACACAATGTTCCCACTCTTTTTGAATTAGGATTCACATTGGAAGAAATTCAGCATTTAACCTTTTCACAAGAAGGTATTTTGGAAAAGTGGCAAAGACAGTCATGTGTCACTGAAGCCCAGAATGTCAGAATGAACAGATTTATCTGCACACTCACTGTTTGAGGCATAATGTCACAGACGAGGAGCAGACACCAGCTGGATTGACTGTCTGCTTCATTTCACGTCTAATCTACCCGAACAGAAAATTCTGGTACAAACCAAACGTCTCTTTTATCATTCAGTGGCCGCACGATTGCTCATGTCTCTCCGTTCATTTAATTATGGCCCTCTAACTTATAAAGCACTTCTCCTCGATTGCCACCAAAGCCCTGCGTGTACCCAAAACCTGAACAACAAAAGCAGATGGAGGGAGATTAAGAAAAGACAGGAGGCAAAGCCATTAGCTGATGAAAGATAGTTTAATGTTACGTCGTTCTTCGCCATCGTTAAAGCTCACCTTGAAATGTGAAGGTCGTACTTGGATCTATTAATGTCCTGCCTTTTTGATTCACAGTGCAGCTGTGGGAAAGAGGAGATCAGAGGTTGATTTTTAGAGGAACAGATTTTATTTTAAGCAGGAGATAATTCTGTTTCTGTCTTCTGAGGTGTCCCTTTTCTTCGATCCTTTCAACAGCCTCGAAAAGACAAAACAAAACCTGACAGGCTGAGCTTTTGTTCGTGGTCACAGGGGGATGAAAGAGCGAATGAATCAGCAATGCACACAAAATCAACACACTTCTGTATTTCAGGAGCAGAGAATATTTGATTTGGCTCTTTCATTGATTTCTTTAAGGTGTTGTAACATTGCATTACACACCAGTACTCCAGTCCTGGACTCATAAGAAGGCGCCATTAGTATCTGTACAAGTGTTTAACCTTAACGGTAAGTAGGCTTGAGCTTATATAGCGTTTTTCTATGCTGTTATTGACGACTTAAAGCAGCTCACATCTACCCATTCACTCTCACATTCATTCACTGTCTAAAGTTTCTATGTCAGTTGTCCAGCAGTATTATCTAACACATTCATGCCCATTTACACACCACTGATGCAGCAGTGGGAGCAACTTGTGGTTAAGTTTTTGCCCAAAGACACATGGCCATCTGACAGCCGGAGCTGGGCTCAAACCTGCAACCTTCCGATTACCGACCAAGCGCACTATTAGACTGTGCCACCTTAACGAATCCTAGTTAACCTTGGAAACGTGTACATATGATAGCAGGGAAATGTAAACATGAGGGCCGTACTGTGTTTTTATTGTCTCCCTGAAAAAAGGTTTTGCTGGAAGTAAAATGTTGCTGTTGGGCCGAAACCTCTTATCTTCAAAATTGCTACTTTTCTGAAAAGGAAAAAAAAACATTGAATTACAGAATGACTTAATATTTTACTGTCATGATGATAAACTATTTATTTATTGAGTCAGTTTAAGATTTATAAAACCCTCCAATGTGACAGACA
Source organism: Cetoscarus ocellatus (assembly GCA_037902135.1). Classification (NCBI taxonomy): domain Eukaryota; kingdom Metazoa; phylum Chordata; class Actinopteri; order Labriformes; family Labridae; genus Cetoscarus; species Cetoscarus ocellatus. Next base: position 33,116 of record JBAMNC010000828.1, read on the forward strand.
ATATAACTGTTTTATTAAAAAAAAAGAAATTTATGAGGGCGGCACGGTGGAGAAGCAGATAATGCACATGCCTACCTGCAAGAAGGTCGCGGGTTTCGATCCCCAAGTCGGACAGGGACTTTCTGCATGTTCTTCCCGTGCATGTGTTGGTTCCCTCCAGGGACAGACCAAACACAGCTCATTAGGTTGATTGGTGATTCCAAATTGCTCTTAGGTGTGAGTGTGAGAGTGAATGGTTGTCTGTCTCTCTGTGTGGCCCTGCAATTGGCAAGGATGTTTAGTTTTTGCTAGTGTATGTTTGTTTGTTAGCAAGATAACACAATGCTGTAACTACTGGATGAGATTTTGCTGAAATTTTCAGGAGATGTTAGTAATGGCCCAACTTGAAAATGATTAGATTTTGGTGGTGATCCAGATAACGACCATTAACCAGCATTTTTTTTCCTTAATAACTGTCCAACTAATAACAATATCAACATGATTCTGGAGCTAGGTGTGGGTTTTCAGGGTCAAGGAATCATATTATGATGGTAACTTTATCATGAAACTATTGCTTATAGATGTAACAGTAATATTTGAGCTACCTTGGTGGAGGTTTGTGCTCTCCAGGTGCTTTCTAGTTATTGTTGTGTAGATTAATTTTACTTTCAGTGCTGATCATCTTGCTTAATGTAGCAAAGGTGGCTGTAAAATGCCATGCTTTTGTGATTCCCCATTAATCTCATATAGGACCCGTATTTGTATTCCCATCAGTAGGGGCCTGTAAAGAGCTGTTATGTAGTACTGGTATATAATTCAGTGTAATGTATCTGTTATATCAACATGCCCCAGCTTGTAGTCACACCACGGCTCCCTAAACCTGCTGTAGGGATGCAGCAGCGATCAATACACACTTTATTAAAAGCTGCAGGATTAGTGTTCTGTTGCCCTGCTGCTCAATCCTGCCTTTTCTCATCCTCTCCCTCTCTGTTTCCCCCTCTACTTCTCTCCATCAGGGTTAATAGTAAAAGCATTCACGCATATTGATCAGCTGAACCACAATTACCACCCTGCGCGTTCATATTTGTTTTCTGTCCTCCCGGTGTCGAGCAGGTTGGATGGCCGCTGTGCAGGGTTTGGACAAACATTGATAAGATTTGTGTGTGTTGTCGACTGTATCCAGGGAGAGATTATGTGCCGGTGGGCTGTTGATGATGTGTGTGTTGACTCACTGCTCTCAGCACATCATCTAGAAGTTTCCCCATGACTCTGATTGGAAACTGTTGCTACTGAGAGAAGCTGTTTCTGAATACTAATATCGCTACAGTGTTTTTCCTTTTGTTTGACTGAAGCTACAGTGTGTTATCATGTTCATAAAGACCTGAACCACCGGACAGACTTATAACAATTCCCTTGGACTTTCTTTCATTTTCATTAATTCCCATGTATTCTGTAAATCTCTTACCTTCCAGTTATTTTCTATCTGGTGTTAGTCCCCTGAAAAATACTGAATCACTGTGCTTATGACTTTTTGTTGAGACTGCAGGCAAGTCAGAATTATTTCTCAAATCACTTTTGAAAAATAGGCTGTTGCGCTGTCATTGCAGGTTTTCAATATAATATATAATACAGAACAATTTTTCTAATGGTATACAGTTGCTAGACAACGAAAGAACAGTGATTGGTCAAAAGGAGGGACAGGTCTTAATGAAATTGTTGTTAAATTTTATTCCTTTAGTGGTGTAGATCACTGAGGGCCATGTACAAAAAACACAACAATGATTGGGCCCCTGGAGCAGAAGGTAGGGCCCTATAAAATCTGTTTTATTTTTTTCCCAAATTTTTCTGTTTTAATTTTTTTCAGAATTAGGTTTTTAGTATTTTATGCAAATTTAATCCTGAGATACAGTATAGAATAATGAAATATAATCTCTCACTCTTCAGGTGATCCTCACACGCATGTTTACAGGTCCAGTCAACACTACGTTGACAAAATTTGCAGACCATAGCCGGAGTTTTGTAGCTTCTTTGCTGACTTAGCTGGTGTTTCAGGCGGCCGCATTGACATGTTTTCATTGTTAATGAGGGGAGGAGGAGGGGGAGGGGAAGTGAAGAGTGCATTGTCCCCAGCCTTAGTGACCCCTCGGAGCTTTTTCCCGGGTGATACGTTCCTTTTTAATATCCAATTCCGTGATTCTGTCCGCGATTCTGTGATCGCAGATTTTATAGAGCCCGAAGAAGGGCTGAAGCTAACTTGTCCCATGACGATCTAATCCCAACTCACATTCCCTTTTAGTGGGTGAACAATCCAGCACTTGGTAAATTCTGCTTTTGAATGATAGGAAAACCCGACGCTGAAGGTTCAAAAAGCGATGTCGCTATGAACGCTTGGTCGCTACAAGCCAGTTATCCCTGTGGTTACTTTTCTGACCCCCTTTCATGGTCTGTATTCATACTGAAAATCAAGAGCAAACTAGCTTCACGTTTAAGTTAGAGTCAACATTTGTGCTAAGTTTGAAGAAAATCCCTCAAAGTGTTCTTGAGATACTGTGTTTGTAAGCAACAGGTGAACACAAAAGGCTTTGTGGCAAGACGAATTTACTTATACGATGTCTTTGAAGAAAGATATGCTATCCTAAGTAGTTAATTACAAGTTATTCAGTGCTTTATGTTTGTTTTTATTCCTTGTAATAAGATATCCAACTGGACTCATTGAATGAATATAGAATTTTAGGAAGTACTGGGATATTTTTTATGTGAAATTAGACAAATAAACATGCTAAGATCTGAGTTTTTGCAGTGTGAGCACACAAGGCATCATGCTTTTCATGAATATAGATTTGGGTCGGCCTTTGTGGATTCCATCGTGGTGCTTTTTTTTTTTTTTTACAAAAATAAGTGTAGTTTATGTGCCTCACTTTTATGAGTGTATTTTCTAAGCAGACAGATGAATTCTTAATGACATATTCATTCTGGCAAATGTCTTCAGTGACTCAGTGAGGATGATCACAAATATTCTGCTGCTCCACAGGTGTAGCTGCGGCTCTTTTTGGCAATCAAGCTGTTGATCATTTGAACAACAGCATCTCAGGCTCCATGAGTCAGAGGATGTAAAATGTGATTCCTCCCACACGCAGATGATATTTGTATTTATTGACGTAACTTTTTACTTTCAGTCATAAGTCATTGAAGAAACATGCCGACCATAACCTTTGTAGGCGTGGGCGACGGCTGAGGGTCCCCAATCCAAGCCATAAACAAAGTCTCTAGTTTCAGCAGTAAATGGGAAAGCAGCATGTGGCTAATCTAAAAATATCATCCCAGATTGAGCGGTTTGATTTCCTTGTCAGCCACCATTGTTGGGCTTTGAATCCCTGCCTCATAAACCAGTCGGTGACATCTCTCAGATTTCCTCAGTGTTCATGCTTTATGGCTGCGACACTTTGATTCTCTCTTTATTTTATACTGATTTTAGCTTTTATTTTTTCCAAATTGCAGCTAAGTGCTGGGATTATGTGTCAGGGCTTGTGCCCAGCGCTGTCGTCTTTTCACTGGCAGCGATCTCAACCCCAGTTTCTGAGCATCTCTCACCAGCTTTCATTGTTGCTGGGTTACAAATTTAACTTATGTTTCCCTTGGTACAAGCTGTTATGACATTTAAATTCAATCCTAGTGCTTCCTTTTTTTGCCTTTCTTAATGGAATTATCCCCCAAAAGCATGAAACTAACATCAGAACTCATGCCCCACCACTGATAGCGGTTGAAGACCAGGAAACTGTCCCCATGACAAATACAGTCAGATCAGTTTCTTCTTCACAATCATTGTTTCCAAAGTGGAAATTAGAGGTTCCCCCTTCAGGTGCTTCAGTGGCCAATGTTGAAAATTTACTTGACTGTCTATTGGTTGGTTAACATTTTGATCTCAGCTCCGTCAGTCACATGTCCATGTGCTCTTGGGCACGACACCAAACTCCTCAGTTGCTGACACTGCTGCGTTGATTGCATGTAAACGGGTATGAAAGACCATGAATGTTATTAGCTGATGTAGGACTGGGCAATAAATTGAATAATTCAAATTATTTTCTGCAGAAGATTTAAAAATTAAAAATAGATTTTTTTTTTTACTTACTCCAATTGTAAGTTGTTGCTATACTTGAAAATATAAATATGGAATATTTAGTTTTCATGATGGGATGACCTTTCAGGTTTTGCACAAGCACCTTCATAAACTTATATTTGTTTTTTAAAATGAGATTAAGTTTGTTTCATATATTGTGAAAATAGCTCAGCTTTCAGTGTTTATGTAGACAAACCTGCTTTTGTTTCAACTACATAATCAACATTTTATGAAACACTTTAACTTTTAAGAGGGAAACTCTGTTTGGTTTGAGAGTATATTTTGACAACATCAAGGCAAATCTTGATTCGTGTCATTTTTTGTCACTTGGACTTTTTTTGAGAGGAAAAAAATCGATTAAAATTGTAAATCGAGTGTTGTGGAAAAAAATCAGGGAATTTATTTTTAGGCTATATCGCCCAGCCTTAAGCTGATGCTGATGTACAACTTACATAGTCACCAATGCGACCAATTTTTTGACCTGGAGTATGAAGATGTAGATGTGACCTGTGGCGTCAAAGCGATTCCAGTAGCCAGATGGACTAGACAAGTGCTATAAAGCACAAGTCCTTCAGCCATCTTTAATATCTTGATTTAACTGGTTCAGTGAGGGAGTGATGACACTTGGAGCTGCAGTGCTGTGCCAAAAGTTGAACTGTTCTCGAAGGCAACTCAGCATCAAAAACCAGCTGACCTATAGGGCATTTTCCTACTGAGGGATCATGTGGAGCATGAGTTTCTGCAGCACAAAAGTCAGCAGCTGAAGCCACTGAAGTACAGTAAGACGACTTGAGCTTTGTGACAGGGTACGTTAGCCTTTCTTGCTGTTGCTCTTCTGTAATCTTCAACAACTCTGACCATTATCCTCTAACCTCTAACAAAAACAAGGCGTTTTTGCTCAAAGAACTGCCCCTCACTAGAAACTTTCTCTTTTTTTGGGCCATCCTCTGTGAACGCTAGAGGTGGTTGTGTGTTAAAATCCAAGTAGTTCAGATCTTTCTGAAATACTCTATACACCACCCCGTCTGCCACCAACAACCATGCTATGTCCAAAGTTATTTCTACTCTACTTTATTCAGCATCCTCGATTTAAACCTGCCCATGTAATCTCTACTGGGCCTACATGCCTGAATTTATTGAGTTGCTTCCATGTGATTGGCTGATTAGCTATCTGCATTAACAAGCAGTTGGACTTGCAGCATAAATACATACCCTAAAACCTGGTGTTGTGGCATATCCCATTGTAACACAACACAACGATTTTCTGAGTAAATATTGACATCTCTACCTAAAAATCAAGCTTTCAGTTCTTTCTAAGCTCAAGTAAATACATCTCTTCCTTTATGACTGAAGTCTGGTTCATGGACAATGAAGTGCATCATACACCATATTTTTGTATCTTATCTAAACCCATTGTGTTAAAATGTATTGTTTTAGTCCCTAAAAGGAATAAACAGGCTGCTCACTGCTCCGTCTTTGAGTATAAATTGGTCCTTAATACAGATACAAACACAGACACCTTGCATTTCCTCATGCACAATCACAGCCACTGATTCTGTGTTTGGTGCAATTCATTTCTCAAAGTGTCCGCCAGATTGCTCTGCCATATTGCCCATCCACTCTAATGTTCCTTGAGCATTTGTCTGCTGCATCACTGAGAGGAGAACAGGAAGAAGCCTCGGCCTCACTGGAGTCTGTCTGCCGATGTGACCAGCATGCTAATCGAGTGTTGAACCAGGCTGAGGGGTACAGCCTCCATACCTACACCTACAGTTCACATAAACACCTTCAGCCTCATCTCCAGACTTAACACAATTTCCCTCCTCAATGATTGATGCCTTGGTAACCAAACGCCACACCTCATTCTTCCCTCGCTCCTCTCTCCGTAAGCCCCGCCCCCTTCCAGCAGCTCATTGGCTTTCAGGGAGCTGTCAGAGGGTCATGGAGGAGAAGCAGAGCAGACTGCAGAGCTTTGTGACTCATTCTGTTTCTGCAGGCAGGTTTAGCTTCTTTTGAGGGTGGAGGGGCTTCAGTGAGGAAACTTAAGGTGTTCAGCTCATTGGAAATCACACAGCATAACATCTAAAAGCTTTGCAAAGTCTCGATAAAAATAGTGTTATACTGTTGTAACTATGAGTTTAAGGAAAATCTGTCCTGTCTGAGTGCAGAATAATGTCAGTGCTGTTTTCAGCCATTATCGGGCTAATAGAAAAGCAGGAAAATTAAGTTTTAACTAACACACATATTGTTTAGTAGGCTGTCATTTTGGTGACCCAAAGCTAGGGCTGGGCGATATTACCTAATCTCAGTATCACGATTAATTGAAGCTCTTACCTTGATCACGATTAATGAACGATTATTTTATGCTATGCTGGAACAAATTGGTGGTGTTACCAAAGGTCGTCGAAATGGTTTTCCTGCAGTATTTACACTTGACTTCCAGAATCCAAAATGTGCCCAAACAACGGAGACGGCATTTTTCTTGGCTACAAGGTCCTCTGATAGATTGACGCTTGTCTCCTCCATGTTGGCAGCGCGTCCTTCGCCCTTGGCGAAAGTGGACGCAGACTGTATGGAGGCTTACACAGGGAAAATAATCAGAATAATCGACATGAGTAACATTACTTGGATTAGAGGGTCTAAATGTCGGTTTTGATTATTTTTTGATAAATTGTCCAGCCCTACTTAAAGCCTTCCTGGTTTCAGTTGTGTTTGCGTGTTGTTGTTTGAACTGTAATCACATGTTATTTCTTCTTCTTAGATATCTTAAGGGTTTTATAGCAGGAGTGGGCAATTTAGCGGCCCGGGGGCCACAAGCAGCCCTCCACCTCACTAAATGCGGCCCGCCAGTCATTTCCAAAAATCAACAAATGTGAAGAAAACCCAGATATCTAATTGAAGTAATTCTGTAGAGAGATCTGGATTCATATTTTCATTGGTTTTTGTAAGTTATTGGAGAACTTACTTTGCTATAACAGTCTCTTTAAATCTTTCATAAAGCATAAGACCATTATATCATGTGCTACTTTCACTGTATTTAGAAAATGGCACAGTAAAATATTTGTACTTTTAAAACTGCAAAACACTCACTGTTTCATTGGTCTAAAAATAGCTTAATTGGCTTTAAGTCTGTGTGCATTGGCTAAATTAGCTTGAATTCTATGTCAAATTCATTTAACAATGCATAATAACATGTATTTGTGTTATAATATATATGAAAATTGGTTTACTGTTATTATGACTACTTAATATTCGCATATTTTGTTTATCAAACATTATTTTTCCCCATCAAGAGTATCCGAAAATGTGTTACAATGAGGCACTCATGCTGGGAAAAACAGTTTAATGTGGCCCTCTTGGTAATTAAGGTTGCCCACCCCTGGTTTTATAAGCTCATTCTGATCATTGAAATGCATAATAGCAACAAAACATGTTCAGAGACGAATCATTTCAAATCAGCCTGAAAGTAGATCATCCTTCCATTCATCCATTATTCTTACTGCTTATCACTTTTGGAGCCTATCCCAGATGTCACTGGGCAATAGGCAGGGTACACTCTAAACTGGTCGCCAGCCAATCGCAGGGCTGGCATTTGCTTGAATAATATAATCTAATTTTCTGTTCAGTGACTTAACAAGTGAAGAAGCCTGATATTTGCGGGTTGAATGTATCATTTTTTGCCTTTATGTTGATTTTAGAGTGATTTTTGATCAATAACTGTCCAACTAATAATGATATCAACATGAGTCTGAGTGCTAGGTGTGGGTTTTCAGGGTCAAGGAATCATATTATGATGGCAACTTTATCATGGAACTATTGCTTATAGATGTAACAGCAATATGTGAGCTACCTTGGTGGAGGTTTATGCTCTCCAAGTGCTTTCTAGTTCTTTTTGGGGTGCAGGGGGGGCTGGAGCCTATCCCAGCAGTCATAGGGCAAGAGGCAGGGTACACCCTGATCCGGTCACCAGTCAAATCACAGGTCAATTTAGAGTCACAAGTCAACCCAGTGAGCATGTTTTTGGTCTGTGGGAGGAAGCTGGAGTTCCGAGAGGGAACCCACACATGCACGGGGAGAAAGGCCCTTACTGACAGGGATCGAACCAACAACCTTATTGCTGTGAGACACTTGCATTACCTGCTGCACCGACCCAAATCAAATATCATACATCCCTAGTTTAATTTAACTTAATCCCCAAATAATGGATGACTGACATATTTCCAAATTCGTAGCCATTGCTGTGTGTATTCATGTGTCTAAGTCTATATATGTGTTTTTTAGATAAAGAATGGGTTCTGATGTGGTTTAAGACCTCGCATGCGGGGGGGTTGATCCTTTGCCCCACAGTTAAGCTTATCAGCAGCCCCCACAGGCTGACCCCTGAAACCCTACTGTAAACACACGAACATGCACACAACAAACACAAACAGAGGCACAAAAGACAAATACACTCATTTAAATTAACTTGTGCGTGAAATCCAGAGCACACACAAAAGAGGCGAGGGTAAACACTGCATAAAGACAGAACGAGATAGAGAAAGAAAGAAATAATGGAGGAAAGGAGGGAGGGGGGAGTCAACAATGTCTTGTAGTGTGGATGCTCACAGGCAGAAAAAATAACAAGCATTTGGTTCCTCACTAACAACAGTCTTAAAATAGCTCTCGGCTGAGTGGAGACAGCCTGTGAAGATGTCAACAGTTTAGCGGAGCGGCGCTGAATCATTCCTTTTCCTCCTCCTTGGTTTTATATTAACATGCAAAACAGCATGATTCCTGTGCAAACAGATCTAAAGCTCTCAGTGTGCATTATTACATAGAGACAATGATTGACAGCACAGCGGGAGCTCAGAATCACTGAGGTGTAATGCAGATATATGAGAGTGATTGATAGTTTGTGTTTGTAATTTGTTGGCCATGTAGAAAAATAATTGCGTGCCTGTCAAACTGTAAAGTCAGCGTTCGAGGAGTCAACCAGGCAATGAAGTTGAAATTGTCGAGAACTTGATCCCTAATCACATGAAATATGAACCCGATCTGTCTCAAAAAGGAAAACAGTTTATTGTTTTGGTTTGGAAGGTTTTGATTGGTGCAACGGTAAACTCAGAATAGCCTGAATATGTCACAATATGCTATAGAATAATACAACATGATATGATATTAGACAATATTACGTTCATGACTTTTGTTTTTACAATTTTCACATTATTTTACACAATCTCCATAAATCTACGTACAGTAAATGTAGAACTGGGCAATATATAGTTTAAATTTATAAAATCTAATTATTTTCTGCAGAAAATATAAAAATAGCTCAGCTTTGAGTGTTCATGCAGACAAACCTGCCTATGTTTGAACTACATAATCAACATTTTATGACATTTGAAGAGGGAAATTCTGTTTGGTTTGGGAATATATTTTGATAATATAAAGGCAAAACTTGATTCATGTATGTTTTGTGTCACAATTTCTTTTTTTGAGAGAGAGGGAGAGATAGAAAAAAAATGATAGAAATTGTAAATCTAGTGTTGTGGAAAAAATCAAGGATTCATTCTTTACGCCATATCACCCAGCCCTAAGTAAATGCAACAATATACACACGAACTGAAAGGCTGTCGTGAATCTCTTATCATTCTACTGTAACAGCACGAGGAACAGCCAAACTCTGCTACGAAGTTGAGGCTGTAAAATACAGTTTAATATTGCTTGTCAAAAACTATGGCAAGACTTAGATCAGCAACAAGACACAAGGTAGTTATACTACATCAGCAAGGTCTCTCCCAGGCAAAGATTTCAATGCAGGCTGGGGTTTCAGGATGTGCTGTTCAAGCTCTTTTGAAGATACTGAAAGAAACAGGCAACATTGAGGAATTTTTATGCAGCTGTTTGCCAAGGAATCCTAGAGCAGCGGGTAAAAGACATGCTTACTATCCCAGGCAGTGCCATCAACAGGTAGAAACCAGTGGGAGTTTTGGCGTGAAGTGGTCTACAGGAAAAATATTGCGACCAGAACAGCATACCTTCAACATGGATATCAGGCCTAGCAACTCAACTATACATGAAAACATAGGGACTTGGATGCAGTAAAATGGCAACAGGTGCTCTGGGCTAATCAAATTTGACAGATATGCCTGGAGCAGAAGGCAGTTTGTTGTGAGGGACAGTGCAGTAGTGAGTGTCTGCAAGCAACAGTCAAGCATGGCTGAAGTTTCTTTAAGTTTTGGGCTGCAAGTTTGCAAATGGAGTCGGCGATTTGGTCAAAATTGATGGTGTCCTCAGTGCTGAGAAATATAAGCAGATACTTATCCATCATGCAATACAAACAGGAAGGCGTCTAACTGGCCCTAAAAATGTATTTTGGAGCTGGAGAACGGCCCAAATCATACAGCCAGAGTTGTTTGTATTGCCTTCAGTGGGATTATATGAAGAGACAGAGGGATTTGAGCTTGTCTACATTCACACAAGAGCAGTGGATAGTTCTCCAAGACCTACAAAGTTCTTCAGGAAACTCAATTATATTTAGAATTTATGCTGTTTTGATTGCTAGGAGCCATCAAACATACATGTTTGATACAGATTTCTCTTCTGTTCTTTCACTTTGCATTACATCAAACCGTCTCTGATGCTCAAAAGGTAATTCATAGTTTTGAGAGCAGGGGCTGGTAGCAGGTTGACTTTGAATTAAATTCATTTGCATTCAGAACTTTATGGGAACTGTAGGGTTGATGGAATACGGCAAGTCTAAATGCAGAAAATTGGCACTTAATTGTTCATTCCATCGCATATTTGCAATTCTTTGTTGTAAGTGCTTGTTATAATTCCTTGTTGTAAAGTGGGATTTGTCGCATTAGCTGGGCTAATCTTAAAGCATTATTGCACAAATTAGCACCGTGATTTGTAACCCCAATTAATACCAAATATGCATACTTGCTGGAGTTGAAAGAAAAGAAAGCTTTTGGTCAGACCAAAAACCAGGCTGCTGGAGAGGAATGAGCTGTGAAAAATAGAAATCAAACTCCAAAATGGGCTCCTGTGATTTCTATTTTTGCTGCCATGTTGTCCAAGTAGGGATTAGTTTGCAGACTACCTTTAAGTCAAGAATTTCTTTGTGCCCATTGGAGACTGTCCCTCAAACAAAGTGTTGTGTTGTTCCTCAAGGTATCATACTCAGACCACTACTGTTATCAATGATGTACTTATGAAACATACCACACAACAAAGTCAAAATGGAGCTGCAGTGATTGTGAACAAAGTCCTGAAACACAATTCCTTTCAGTATGTTAAAGACATGCGTATCGGCTAACCACTACAGTTGAATGGCAGTTGTCCGAGAATAGAACCTTGAGGAACACCACATGACCTTTCTCAAGGTTTCGTCTCAAATGGACATAAACAGATAACTTACCTGGAGGCAAGTTCTGAACTAGACCTTATTATGATACCACTGCAGTATGAAAAGAAGTCCCAGGCACCCAGTAATGTTTACTTTATATATTTTGCTCACATCCTTGATCTGATTTGACCAGAAACATAGTGAGAAATGAGCTATAATCATGATTTTGCTTTCTGCTATTTTGCTTCATCTTTCACCTGCATAAGGCATTTTACACATACCCTCTGTCACAAATGTAGATACTTAAATCAAATACAGCCTTTGAACATGATTTTCAATGGTCCTCGTATCCTTTTGTAGTGGAACCTTTCAATATGTCATCCTTGAAATTTACCTCAGCGACCCTATTTAAAAGCTATAGCACCAGTGATTCATAATTGTTCTGATATCATGCGTGAGATATTTGATCTCTTAGTATTCAGTTTGGTGAGAGCTTCCCTCTGCGGTGTGTCTGACTGATCCATGCTATGGAATGATAATGACTTTGGAGGAGAGCAGAGGAGGCTAATAAAAAAAGGAGGATGAGACTCTCATTCTTTCTGCCAGCGACTGTCACCAACAGCATTGATCACAATTACCAAAGGGAGGAGGGGACAGTGGGTTACTTAAGAGAGGAGAATGGGTGGAGCTGAAGCTAAAGGGAAGGAGGGATGAGTTGGTGATGTCCTTAAGAGACAGACCAAGAGACAAAGGCAGTGGAGGAGGGGGAAACAGGTGATTTGAAATGAGAGGAAGGGTAAAGCTCATAAAATTAAAAGTGTCAAAGATTAGATTGAAGGAGAGAACAGGAGGGAAGTGGAGATAAAGAAGGTGAAAAGCTTGGAGGGGAATAAATGAGGGGACATGACGTGAAGGTCATGGGAAGGACTTTGTCTTCTCTTTACGGAGCACTTAACATGTTGTTTGGCTTGTACGATAGAGGAAGGTCACATCTACCTTAATGGACTGTTGTCAAGGGAACGATGGGCACCTTCCCCTTTGAGCTACAGGCATCGACACCCATATATAATCTTCCACAGCACAGCCCCAAACCCTGCCGCTTTGTCCTCTCAATTACCCTCAAAGAAGGGCTGGGAGATGTTGAAGAAAAATTACATCTAGATATTTTTCTGCTGAAATGCAAAATACAATTTATATATGTTTTTTTTTTTTTAGAAATAAATCACAAATGGAATTCAAGGATTATTAATTAAAATATGGTTCTTGTGAAAATCACATGATCTGTCTTTTTAGGCCTTTTGGACCCCTTAATAGCACCTTGGATATTTTTTTAAATCACTTAAAATGGCAAATGTATGTGAACATTAAGACTGTGCTAAAAAAAAATCAATTAATTAATTAATCCCTCATGGGATTGCTGAAATACACATGTACATGTACAAACAGGTCCTGCTCCTGAAGAAGCGCTACTGAGCAGTTTTGGGGTTAAGTGCTTTGCTCAAGGGCGCTTCAGCAGTGCCCAGGAAGTCAGCTGGCACCTCTCCCGTCCAGACTTGAACCGGCCACTTTTCAGTCCCAAACCCAAGTCCTTCTGGACTAAGCTACTGCCATCACATACCCCTTTACAGAATCAAAAACAGCTCCAAATGCTCTGGTACACTTGGTACACTTAATAAAAAGATCACAACTTCATGATGCAGCACATATTCTATTTTTTTATTACTTTTAAGACCTGAAATCTAAATGTCTTCAGTTAAGCAATCCATTAAAACTTTTTCTTACTTCTTGTTTAACAAGTAAGAGCAGAAGTTGTTGGGAATTATGTAAAAAGTGTAGCCAGTGTCCACAATTCATGCATATCAGGATATGTATTGTGGTCTCTATCAGGATACATACATATTGTATCTTGAGGCTGCTAAACAAACCCAGCCTTAGTTCACATACTGTAATACTGGAGAATCCTTCTCCTTACTCCACTGCCAGGATCAAAATCTTTAGATTCGTGGGCAGTTTTTTGTGTTTTTGATATGTTTAGGACAATAAATCCTCTGTTTGGGAGGTGAGGATCTAGAAAATTTTAATCATTGACATATTTGTGAATCATGAGCTAACATTAGCTTCCTGTTGTTCATTTATAGTCAAAGGATTAGTTTTAGCAGCCACTTTCTACCAACACTGTAGTGCCTTTGTGGGTTGTGTGTTGATGTGTCCGTGTCACTCTGCAGTACTCCACAAAAATGATATTATTCTGGTACTGACAAACTCAGCCTTGTTTGTGAATAAGAGGCCAGGATGGCAATGAAAGAGCTTATGATGTCAAAATAAGAAACATCAAGCAACAAAGTACAGTGATCCAGGAAGTCAACTTTTAACAGTATTTCTCCCTCATAATGTGGAGTTGATCTGTGAAACAGAAACGTTGGTTTATCATTTAATTAAAGTTACTCATGAAGTGTAGTTTTTATTTGATTGAAGCCTTTATCAAAACATAAACCCAGCAGGAGAGATGAGCAGAGCTGAGGTAGCTTTTTTACACCCAAAGACGCGTTTTTAGTGTATTCGATGTGTTTCATTATTCTTTGACAGTAGCTAGTCATACCAGTTACGACTTCTGAAAAGTTTAAATCAGTTAAAACCTTCATACAAAACTCAATCTGTCTTTTTTAACTGTTTGATAAATTGAGTTAACAAACCCATAGTAAGACAATGTAAGGCTTCTTCCCTTTCATGCAACTGTTTGACTTTTGATTTATGGCTGAATCTGTGTGTGCAGATACATTTGTTATCTCTGATGGACGTGCTGCTTTTGTTTATTCAGAGACTGGCCTTTTCAGAATGTCAGAGGTCAATCTTCCCACAGACATTATTGAACCGCTCTTTCATCCTCCCATGCAAATAAACAAACAAGAAGTAGGGGAAGCTGGGAAAATACCAGGTGCTGTCAACCAGAGAGGCATTAAACATTTATTTAGTGGGGGCTGAAAGAGAAAGACTTTCTCTGAGAAGTTGATGCACTCAGAAACCCTCTGAGGACAACTATAAAAAATCATTCAGCCAGGGTTGGGAAATTAACTTTTTCACCTCAGATCTATTAGCCACTCATATCTTTTACAACCACTTAAATCTGAAATGACAGATTTATGTAAAAACCTTTTGACTTTATTTAAAGGAAGTTCAAGTACTGGCTGTTTGAGTTCAAGAAAAAATTCATATAATGAAGAAAATACTGACTTCTTGATATGAGCTGCTTATAAATATCTTTTTAAATATAATTTCAGTTTATTGTCTTGCACCTATATCCTCATATGCAGATGTAACAGCATAAAAGTAATAAATGTGTGCTTTTATAATTATCTATTAATATTTTGACTTTATTTCCACATTGAGTTAATATTCTAGCCACTTTACACAGCCCCCATCAGGCTACCAATCAGCTTTAAATTCTGCATGATTCACCTTTCATATAGGGCTGGGCAATATATCGATTAAATCAATTGATTCAAATTATATTCTGCTGAAGATTTAAAAATGGAAAATCAGTATTTTTTATCTTGACTTACTCCAATTGTAAATTGTTGCAATGTTTGGAAAATATAAATACTGAAAATGTACAGTTTTCGTGATGCCAGGCTCTGCACAAGCACATGTATAGGCTTGTATTTTTTTTAATTAAAATAAAATACTGTTAGAGAGCTCCATGTTAATTTATTGTGAAAATAGCTCAGCTTTCAGTGTTTTTGTAGACAGGCCTGCCAACTACATGATCAGCATTTTATGACTGGCACTGTAACTATATGAGTGTAATTCTGTTTAATTTTGTAATATATTTTGACAACATAAGGGCAAAACCTGACCGGTGTAATTTTGTGTCACTTTGAGGTTTTTTTTTTTAGTTTTTTTTTTTTTGAGAGGGAAAAAAATCTATTTTAAATCGTAAATTAAGCGTTGTGGAAAAAAATAGCAGATTTTATTTTTAGGCCATATCACCCTGCCCTGTTTGCAGTGCAGCTAGATCCACCTGATTGTCTGTAATCAGGCAGATCTATCTTGCCAAGCTCAAATATATGATTCGTATTGTCCCAAAGCAGCACGACCCAATCAGCGTCGTATAGAGCAGGAAAAGGAGGGAGCTACGAGCGAGACAACAGCAGGAAGTGACTGTGCGTAGAGATTAGCATAGATGCTAACGGCTTTAGAGGCATTTTTTTCAGGTCTTGCCCACATTCTTTATTAAGTGAAGATTAAACAACTCTACAAACTTCTCTGTCACATTCTGTCCTTAAGACCACGGCTGTAACACCTGCCTACTGGATTACCTGATTGGCCCGTTATGAATGTGATTGGCAGAACCATCGTCCAGTAACCTGCCTGATGTGCTTTCTAAAGGTTCTGCCCATTCCTGAACACTTTCGATGGGCTCTTTCCCAGGCGGACGAGTGAAATATATTGAATGGTTCATCTGGTGTATCAGGTTATACATGGTTTGGTTTGAGAAGAATGCATCTTACTTTAATCTAGAAAAACATGAAACTAATTCAGCTACTTGGTCTCCAGTGGCCTCCACAGTCACCAGATCTCAGTCCTTGGGAATGTGGTGGACTGGGAGATTTGCAGCCAGCAGGCTAGCCCTGTCACTACTGCTTGATGCTAACATGTCAATATGGGCCACAAACTCTGAGGAATGTTTCCAGCATCTTGTTGTGAATCTATATCACAATTCTGAAGAAAGCAGGGGGTCATAGGCAGTTCTAGTGTGGTGTGCCAAATAACTGCTGAATTGAGTTTCTTCTCCTTTGAAACTAAAATCCAACACATGAAAGGAGAAGTGTAACTAGTGTTGTGAGGATAAATGTGTCGCCTACTGTTTTTCTACTGAAGTGAAGTTTGTTTTCCCCTTAGGCGTGTGTTTTTAAAGTGTATTTTGCAGCCTTTAGAGGAACTAAGACTTGAAGCACTTCCACATCAGCTTTTACCCTCACTTGTGGTGGCTGTGGCTTGGAGTAGACACTGTCAAGAGTATGAAGAGAACACAAGTGTGTAGGTCTCGTTTTTTTATGTTTAACACAATATATCAGTTAACAGTTTGTTAAGCCCATCTGTAAGGGTTGTGCTTGTAGGGTGAGGCTGATAACAGAATGAGTAACAGGAAGTTGAAACAGCCACAGAAAAGCTTTTCAAAGTCAGTTCAGTGTACTGTGAGTAATTACTACTTCACACCTCAAGCGAGGAGACCCTGAAGTAAACACCATCCAGGCCAAGAACAACAAACACCAGACACCACTTCACCAACAGCTGCCTCTCAGTTAAAAGTCCAGCTTTAACGGCCGAGGTTTGAGCAAAAGCCTTTATGTCTCCACACTGTCAGCAGTCAGGACTGGGCCTGGAGGCATCATGTTTTCAGGCTGTCCGTCACTCTGCTAGCTGCTAGGCTTTTGGATAAACTCACTTAACTTGAAAGTCAAAGATCAAGGTCATTGTGCTTCATGTTCATCTGTTGCTTGTAAATGGGATATTTACCTCCGCCAAGGAGAGTGTGATTTTGCTTGCATTTGTTTGTTTGTTAGCAAGATTACGCAAAAACTACAAGAAAGATTTTGTTGAAATTTTTAGGAGATGTAAATAATTGCCCAACTTACATCATTTGCGCTCAGTAATTGTCAATCTAATAACTAGAAAGCACTTGGAGAGCGCAGACTTCCGGCAAGGTAGCTCACATATTGCTGTTACATCTATAAGCAATAGTTCCATGATAAAGTTACCATCATAATATGATTCCTTGACCCCGAAAACCCACACCTAGCACTCTGAATCATGTTGATATCATTATTATTTCGACAGTTATTGAGCAAAAACGATCATTCACAAAAGTCAGTTATCTGGATCACCATTATTTTTAAGTTGGGCCATGACCAACATCTCTTGAAAATTTCAGCAAAATCTGTAGTTTTTGTGTAATCTTGCTAACAAAGAAACAAACAAACACAGAAACATAACCATCTTGGCAAAGGTAATGATATCAATATGATTTCAAGTGCTTTAATTGAACAACTAATTTCATCTTAATTTTAGTACATGAAGGGGGTATGGCCTCAATACCCCTGCCGTAAGCAGTGTGCTTTGTTGTTGAAGATTAGCATAGATATTAGGGATGCACGAATACTATAGGTTTGATGTTGGTATCGGCCGATACTGAAATTTTTGTAGATATTTACAGCCGATATATCGGCCACACATATCCGCCATATATCGGCTGGAATATCAGTAAGTTATACAAATGTTCAATATTGATGCACCTTCTCATCACTGCATGGGTACATTTAAATATCAAGGGTTTCATTTTTGCAAGAGTTAAATGCTGTTTTTCTTGTTTTGCATCTGTTCATGTGATAATATACTGTAACACTGAAAGAAACAAGTCCATTTTTGTTTAATACAGAGCTTGTGCTCTTGACCTGAAATATTGGTATTGGTATCAGCGATAATGAATCAAAAAAATATCGTCATATCGGATATCAGCAAAAATCCAATATCGTGCATCCCTAATAGATATTCTCAGTTATACTTGCATGGCATCTGGTTGTGTTAGTCAAGATTAAGCTAAAACATATTTTCCCCAACTATATTCAAAATTCCTGTTAAGGGCCAACATTCAATGTTGTAAAGTCCAGGTGTGTTCCTGTAGTTCCCATAAATTCCAGTTAATTCCTATGAAAATATTATAAATAACTATACATTCATGTAATTTTGCAACCCTGCCACATATGTGATTTTTTTCACATTGTTTAAACAGCTCATACAACCTTTGTGATACAAAACTGATATTTTGTTGTGGAGAGAGTTTAGAAGAGACGAGTGCTAGACAATTTTGTGAGTCTCATCAGTAACTGAATCTGTGGCCCAGAAACCCTTTCAGAATAGAAGGACTGTGTGAAAATGCTGTTATTGTCATCACTGAAGAAAACAAACGGGGCATTTACTTTGAAACCCAACGCAGGAATCATATCACTTAATGTTCAAGCCCTTGACGAATTAACAGGCAGGGAGCAGACCTGCAGTAAATGAGCCCCAGCATACACAACTGATTCGAACAACATACTAGAATTCACCATTTATAAGGAAGAGCTTCATCCATTCAACAGAACGAGCTCGGCATGCAGCACTGACATCGTCTAATGATGATTACTCTGTTTTCATGATCGTGGGAGGCTGTGCACTACATGTACCAGAAAGCCCAACCAAGACCTTCCAAATAAACACATACTTAACAACATATCTAACTTTTTGACTTTCAGAGGGTCATAACTTTTCATCAGCGTTGTTCTTACAGTTGTTGCCTGAGCCAAAAAATCGTTGTTTTGGCTCAGAGGGACTGGCATCCTACTGGGAATTAATCAAAATCCTGTTTTAGCTCGACCTGCTAAAAGACAAATTGCTTTCTTGTTGTTCCCATAATGTGCTGCAGACTGTAATTAAATCCTGGTTGTTACAGTGCAGCAGCAGGTTAGTAATTATTTGATAAAGAAATCTGATGCTATGCTCCCGTTTTTCAGTCTTAACCGCACAAAACACAGACACGTCTTATTTCTGTGCTGCCCTGTCATATCTGTCTTTGGATCCTTCTTCTCGCCGGCCTGTTATTGTGTTCAGATTGATGCTAACGTGTAGTGACTGCTCAGATGTAGTGACAGGCTGTCGAGAAGTGAGAACAGGACCACAGAGGGAGAGTTTGTAGCACGGTGGACTGTTGTGACCTTTACCATGTGATTCCCTCTTCGAATATGGTGACACCTTCTGTCACTGGGGGGCTGCCCAAGCTGGGTTTTTTAAAAGCTTTGTAAATGAGAATTGATCTTTGTTTCTGTGGTCAAGTGATAGGTCAGATTTGTATTATTAGGACCTTTAGCCTTTTAGGACTGCTATAAAAGTTCCACTATTTTCTACCATTACTGTAAGAGCAAAGGGATGGAAATAGAAATCAGCCTAATGCTTCGATGTGAGTTTGTGTTTCAGCCTTGTTCTAAAGTAATAATGCAGAAGTCCCACTGGAACTCACATCCATTTACTGAGCAACACTGAAGCACACCCTGGCTATTACTGTCAGTTTATCTCAGGGGGAATTAGTATTTATTCAGCTGCTGCACATCATGTACGTAATGATCCAATGAGCAGCTGATTAACTGACAAATGAACACCTAGTTACAGCAGGACGAAAACAAAACAGAATGCTGAAGATTTCTGAGCATTTTTCCAGTGCTGCTTCTGTGTAGATTTAAAGCCCTGACATCTTATCAGAGTTTTGATTTATTGGAGGTTTAAAGCTGCTTTTAAGACTCTTCTGAAGCTCTAACCTACAGCGGTAATGTCAGCTGATGAAGGCCTCAGTGGTGTCATAAACATTTACTGTCTCGACCTCCATGTGATTGATCGCAGAGCAGGAACAGGCTGATGATGTTCCTCTGATGTGAGTCAGCGTGAGGATTAACAGCACATTGGTACATCAGAGTCTCAATCAGTCAGTCTGTATTTCTGTGGGGATAAATCATAACGAATGTTTTGTCAAGACACTTTACAAGAGAGTAGGTCAATGCCATAAACTTTTTTTTAATTATTATTTTATTAATCCAGACCAAACATGAATCCACCACCTAGCCACATCTGGCAACAGTCACAACAGCAAGAGTCTGGATTATTCAGCTGATGCACATTAATAAGCTTAAGGATCTACTGATGTGCTTGAGTATATATAATACTACACATAATCTGTTGAACAGTTTGACTATTTGGAATAAAATTGTAATTTGCAAAATGAATGTAGGTTTTTTTTATTCTTTATTTCTGAGAGTTTTATTTAAAAAATATCTCATGGTCTAATTCTGTTGAAAATTTGGTTGTAATGACAAATTATCTTAAGTATGTGTTCATAGGTGTGTAAGAAAATAGGGAGACACCAATATGTTTTGATATCTTGCAACAAAAACAGTTTCCATAATCTTTCTGTTGAAGGGACACACCAACATTTTTTGTTTTCATGTCTTGCCTCACTCCTGAGTCCATGACAAGTAGAAAGACACCATTCTTTTGACTGTGCATGCAGTAACAAGAAAGAGATGGGCAAAGCAGGCCCACTGCTAGTTAGCTTACCTCAAACACTTGGAGTCAATGGGTAGTGTTAGCCTGCCTCTGATTACAGTCATCAGATGAACTCTTCAGCAACTCTAAACATTCCTGTGTGCTTGTTGTGACTCGTTTTTACCGCGTTACGTTCTATCTACTATCATCGTTTTATCTTCTTCTACTCCTAAACAGAGGCTTAGTTTTGTTAACCTACTTCCGCGGTGGTCTGCACTAGAGAAGTGACGTTCACAAACGAGTTGAGTCTTTGAACAGCTCTTTTAAATTAACGATGAGAAAAGATTTGCAGTTGTGAGTGAGCTGTTTGTGAGCTATGCTTAAATGCAAATTGCCTGCAAATTTCAGAAATACTCGCAAACAAACTGCTCACTCACAATTTCGAATTGGTTCTCATCTTCACTTAAAAGAGCTGTTCAGAAGACTCAAGTTGTCCGGGAACATCACATCTCTAGCGCAAACCACTGGGGAAGTAGGTCAACAAAACAAAGCCTCTGTTTAGGAGTAGAAGGTAATATGATAGTAGTAGAAGATAACCTAACATAACACACTAAAAACAAGTCACAACAAGCACACAGGATTGTTTAGAGTTGCTGAAGAGTTTTTCTGATGACTGTAGGCAGAGGCAGGCTAACACTACCTATTGACTCCCGGTGTTTGAGCTAAGCTAAACAGTGGCAGGCTAGTTTTGCCCATCTCTTTCTTGTTGAACGGTGTCTATCTGCTTGTCATGGACTCGGTAGTGAGGCAAGACACGAAAAGAAAGAAATGTTAGCTCTTCCCTTTAAATTATGAGTGATTAGGAAGTTAAGAATATCTGACAAATTTCTATGATTTGGGTCCATTAACCTTGCACAGCAGCTGGATCAGCCTGATTCAATGTCTGTAATCAGACAGATCCATCTTGCCAAGCTCCAATCTACAATCAGCATCCTTTAGAGCAGGGAGAGGTGGGAGCTATGAGTGAGACGACAGCAGGAAGTGGTTGCAGGTACAGATAAGCATAGATGCTAGCAGCTTCAGCGGCAGCTTTATCAGATTGTGACAGCATTTCTGTATGAATTGAAAAACAAATATCAACGCTACAAACTTCTCTATAGTAAGGATATTATGCTCCACTTCCAACATGTTTTGACAAGAGTTTGTCTTTCGAAGTGGCTCGTTCTGTAGTGCAGTGGCACCCGCCAACTACAGTATCTGATTGGCTCTTAATGAATGCGATTGATGGAACAGTTGTCTAATCACCTGCTGGATATGCTTTGAAAGGTTCTTCCCTACACAAACTCTCTCTGAGCTTTTTCCCAGATGGATGAGTGAAATTGAACGCTCCATCTAGTGTGTCAGGCTAATTACAAAATATGTGTAGCCCACTCGGAAAAAGAAGCCTGTGCCCTGACCAAAAATGTCCAGCAAGTTAACTTTTTTAATAAAGATCAAACGTTCAAAGGGCCACACTTGGTCAGAACACTGAGTGACGGGATGGGGAGGAGATGCTGTTTGTTTTGGTCAAGTGGTTAAGTGCGACATTTACTGTGAAAGATGTTCTTTGTTCTGTGAAATTGTTGAAGGTGTTTTTATGATTTTCTCCTCTGACCCCTCGAGCACTTAATTCCTCCATGTCTTTGTTTTCCTGTATTTCAGTCTGACTCACTTCTTAATCACCGTCCATTTTCTTCTTCTGCCTCTCTGACGCCTTACCTCAAATCGACCTCCATCACCCACCCTCTCAATTCTCCTCTCCACTTTGATTCATCCACTCACATCCAGCGGGTGTAAACACGCAGCCGCCCCTCTCTGTCTCAGAAACAAAAAAATTGAATTGTTTTTACACGGGGCTTTATCCTCTCTTGGACACTTTGATGTGGTTCAGAAAGCCCCGGGATGGCGAGGGCAGAGACGCTCTGGGCGTTTGTCACTGAGTGTTGCAGTCGTTGCATCAGCAGTCAGGACCACTTGTCCATTTCACTGTTGGGATGTGAGCGCAGAAAGAAAGATGAAAGGCTGAGAGTGTGTTTAAAGGGAGAGGAATTGGAGGACAGCCCAGGTGAGATGAGAGGACGCAATTTTTCTGTCCACTCTGTCTGCCTTTAATCTCCAAAGTTGTTGTTGGGAGTGGTATTAAAGGTTTGAGTTTGTGTTGCAGCGCCTAAATGTCACATATAAATCCCAGCTCTGTCTGGACTATTGATCTGTGTGCTGCTTTTGTCCATTGTTTTCGCTGTTGATCCTGGTGATTGCCTATTTGTGTTCATGTAGGGCAGGGATTGGAAGTGATGGTATCTCACCTATGGGAGACAATTTCAAGATCCTGACATTTTCAAGACTTGGCCTTTTAAATATGTTTTACAGAGTTGAAAAGTTTTAGTGTTAGGTGCTCTCTTAGAACTTTCAATACTTTTTGGTAAAAGCTGGAGGGAGGCAACGACCAAATGGTGTGAAAAATCAAGCCCACACATACGTGCAAGACCTGCAGGTCCACTACACAAGGACTCAAAAGTCAAGAGCTTCATTAAGACCCGTACTTAAGTAATATTACCTCTGCCAAGGGGGTTATGTTTTTGCCAGAGTTTGTCTGTTTGTGTGCAATATAACTTAAGAAGTCCTCAAAGTATTTTGATGAAATCTTTTAGGAATGGTATTTCGTGGTTGTGCAGTTTTCGGCATTTTTGCTCAGCTAACTAGAAAAGCACTCAGAGAGCGCAGACCTCCGCCAAGCAGCTTCAGTCCACTTTGGCGAATATGGTCCTATCCGGCAATGTTACAGAATCCTTTAAAAAATTCACGTATCCGGATGGTGATCCATATCAGTCCCAAAATCTAATCATTTCTTCCTTATCCCATTCCACACATGTCCTGAAAATTTCATCCAAATCCATCCATAACTTTTCAAGTTATCTTGAACACAGACAGACAGACAGAGACTAACCAACACCGGCAAAAAAATAACCTCCTTAATGGAAGTACTAAAAGCATTGGCAGAGTTTTGTGGTCTTTCAATACTTTTAGTTTCTTCACTGGTTTCTATTAGGGCTGACATTTTTCCTAACAATCACTCTTTTATCAGAAATACAGAGACAATGACCCCCGTCCACAACAGACACGACACATTTCCATAAGATGATTTTACTGTTTACCTCTCCTGAGGCCACACCATTGGTCCTTGCATATAAAGCTTGCAATCTTGTCTGCCAAAGAGGGCTCAGAGGCAATGGGCTGAGCTCTTGACAAGGCACTCCTGGACCGTGGTCTATAAAAGGCCATCAAATTGGCCAGCAGATTTGTCATAGTGGGCCAGTTGCTTTGCACATAATCAACATACTGATGAGCCCAAAGTGCTTCCACACGACGCTTCTCAAATGTTTCGGTGTTGTTATTGTTCGCTCTGAGGGTTTTTTCCAGTTCCCCTTTTCCTTGAGGTGTCTTCCTCTTCTGTTTTTTTTCAGTAGACAAGATGCATCTGTTGTTGAGGTCAAGAGAGCACTGGCTGATTGGGTAGTGCTGGGTGCACCCTCTGCTGGATAAGGTGGTTCACTGCCATCCTTATGCCATCCTGTTTGAGAGTGAACAAAGCTGAAGTGGAATTTCACTCTTTTTTTAAAGTCATTATTATTATCTGCTATACTGGGCCCTCTAATGGACGCTGCCATACTGCACATGTCAGCTCAACCAAACAGTAACTCCATCTACTCACAGATCAAGAGGCTGTGTTGAGGCAGGACTGAAAGCCTACTGACCAATAGCGATGCCACATTTCCACAACCAGAAATCCTCAATAAGAGACATACCGGTGGGATATGAAGGAATCACCCCCTCACAGGGAGAGCACATGATGTGTTATACATTTAGACTGAAGCCATGTGTATTTAAGCTGTAAAAAAAGTATTCTCCTTGCAGCCTCAAGTGAACACTTGAGGTACTACAGCTTTTGCCACCTTTATATTAACCTCCATTTTCAGCCCTGGATGTTGCTGCCTGACTCTTACCTGATAGGATTTTCAAGATCGTGGCTGGTGGACTTTCATGGTAGATCTTTGCCTGTGAATGCCAACACGTGAAACCCCATATCACAAAAATGCTCAAAGGAATTTCTTGTAAACTTTAAACATTCAACCTGACACAAGTATGAACCAACTACATTTTGTAGGTCAGAGGTGATTGAGTTTTCTTGGAATCCTTTGCAGTATCTCAAGAAAGCAGTGATTTATTCAGAATTTACTCATATGTCCTCTCCGACTTGATGATAAACTGTCTGGATTTGTCTGGCACTTACATACCTTGCAGAGTCAGCAAACTGCCAGGCAGTAGTTATATTTTTATCTGCTGTCGTCAGAGGCCCTGCTGATGCTTGTATCAGCCCTTTTTGACCTTCAGATTGAAAATCAATTCTTGCTCCATGTTTTGTCACTTGATGACCACAATAACAACAAAACAGAATAAAGCTTGCATCCCTCATCTGAAATAAAACCCCCTCCTCTTTTTTTAGTCTTGTAGTATGGCAGTTAATCTCTCCACGCTCGGCGTCGGCGTCTGTCATCCTCCGATCTCTGTCCTCTCTGTCGTCGTGTCCCTCAGTTTTCCTCAGCTCCTCTCATCCCGCCTCTGTCTTCATTGTCTGCCTGCTTCCTCGTTTCTTCCTCTCTGTATCCATCACTCTCTACATCTCTTATCGCTTCCCTCCATCTTCTTCTTCTCCGTCTGTGTCTGTTTCCTCTCTTCTGCTCCTTTGTTGGCCCGTCTGTCTCTGCCTCTCAGCTTATCACACCCTGACATGAAAGTCTATCACTTTTCCTCGTCCTCCTGCTTTAATTTCTCTTCGGCTCCCCTCCAGTGGCTCCTGTAGCTCTATTTTAGTGTTTTACTGTCCGTCTCTTAATCCCCGGGGATGAATTATTGAATAGATTGACCCGTGGTTGCCCAGCTACTGTTTGGGTGTGGTTTGTGTCTCTTTCCTCCAAATACATCACTCTCCTTTGAAGCCACTGCCGTACTATTATCAATAGTCTTTTAGATGCATAATCTGAGGTTTTGTGGAAATCGAAAGGATAACCGGGGTTAAAATCCCTCAAGATTCCGCTGTGCTCTTGATTTGTTATAGATTGTTCTTGGATACACCCAAATCCATAATAGCCTTTTTACTCTGTAGCTTTGGTTTATGCAGATCTACACAGTTGCTCAAAAGAAAAGCGTTTTTCTCAAAACAGGACGGTCAGTATTCTTATTTTGGGTTTGAACTGCTAGAGTCTTTTCAGTTTAGTCTCATACACCTAGTTATTTTATTAACAATTCACTGACATCAATGTGATGGGCACAGTTTTGCTTAATGTTACCATAATTAGACAACATTTTAGACCAAAACTATTTCACCATTTACCTTGATAAAACAAAAGAAACGGCCTACAACAGCTGATTAAATGGTTTCACCAAGCATTAGCTTTGTTTTAATCCAAGCCAAACAGCTCACTGATACTGGGAGTTCAATGTTAAGCCTCTGGTATTTTCCCTACCCCCTCAGATCCGAGTGTTTCCAAAGGGGAGTGAAAAAGAGCGGTATATGTCCTTTTTTTTAAATTAAAATTCAATCAAATCCTTGCTTAATGAACATCCAAGACATGATGTAAATGGTCAAACACACAAGGACATGGGACTGTTAAAGCACCCCAATCTGCTTGTCTTTAGCACAGCCATGTTGGAGAAAATGTGGGGACATGAATGTTGATCATTCACATATATTTTGGCTCTGAATGACAATCATACAGTTTTTGGAAAATGTTTCTTTGATTATAAAGAAAATACTTGGGTATGATATACCACTGACATGTAAAATGATGTACTTGGTGTGATGGCTGGAAGACGGATATTTATTAAAAGTCTTGTTAGCAGCTTGTAAAATGGCCATCAGAAGGAGATGGTATAGGACTGATTCACCAACACAAGAAGAGTTGTTGAAAGTTGTAAAAGACATATATGTTATCGAACATTTAACCCACTGAGGATTCAGGAGGATAGACAGTATTAACATTGCAATGACAAGATAGAGACTGAATTAATTTTAAATAAAGGCCACAGTGACATAATTATTTTAGAGTCAACAAAAATGAACCCTTTATATTCATTTTTGTTGTCTCCTAAAAAAAAAGATAAAAACAAAGTGTTAAGAAAAAACAATGTGCAAATGTTGCAGTTGTTCTTGTATTGTTCCACACAAAAGCAGATGCTCTGATGTAAGTTGCTCTTTCTCTTGTTTCTTTGTTGTGTCTCACATGGAAGAAAGCCGACATATTTTTGAATGTGTTTTTGTGCTGACGCATATGTTGGCTTCACTTGGAAAAGGGCCACTAACAAAAATAGCAACAGTTTTCAGTCCAAATGTGGGTGAATTTAACTCTTTTCTTCCTTCAAACAAAGCAGCACTGAAGTCCTTTTCAAGTGTCACATTTCTTTTGTTTCGTTGCAGTTTTGCCTCCTTCGTTGTTCCACGGGAGAGTCGGAAAGAGGAGATGACTCATAATTAGTATGCCATGCCAGTTTTTAGCCCTTGACATAATTCATTCAGTTCATTTGGCTGGCTGTACAGGAAATATCATTTGCACCGTGCTTATCACCTTAGACTAGACAGCAATTACTCTCTCTCCATGAAACTTACAATATGAAGTGTTTTTCCATTTTGGTGAGTTTTCACGGCTGAATTGGTATTTCCTGGCGACATGTATCAGGTCATTATAACCTCTTATTCAGAACTTCCATAGCATGTGACACAGGAAAATTGAAACATAGATTTTCATGTTATGTATGTGAGAAAACCTTTTTTATTTTACATAGTTGATTGGAGCTAGTTGTACCTCATAAAAGGATCTAGCATACCAATTAACTTATTAAATTTTGAATCTGCCTTGTAGAGCTCAAACACTGCCAGGTCATGTTTCATCATTCAGTTTTGTTTTCTAAATGTGTCTAATCCTAACTGATTAATTTATTACCCCATCAAAATCATGGTATGTGTAAGCATTATTAATCCAGATATTGTCATGTGTGTCCGCAGGTTGTTCAACTTGACCCTGAAGAAGCTGATCATGCTGAAGGAGCTGGATAAAGACCTCACATCTGTCGTCATCGCTGTGAAACTGCAGGTAAGAATCATCCCAAGAGTCAAAGACTGAAAGGGAAAGGGCTTTGCAACAGGAAAAGGTTCAGGGTGACATCTGCCATACTGCAATGCATTGATCATTCGATATTTTTACCCACCCCTAATTGCCAGGTTCTTGCTAATACACATTCCAGGATGGTACGGGATGCTAATCGAAAACCAATTACAGTTTAGAATTGATAACAACTAGCTCAAGAAACAGATAGCATTATGCTGGGGTTCAGACTACATAATTTGTACACAATTATATGTTCACAAATCATATAAATATGTACATCCCTATACTTCTCTCAGAAAACAAATACATTTTGAAATTATGTTTTCTTTTTAGAGCAAACTAATGTAGCTAAGCTAAAGCAGCCTAAATTATCACCTTTTTGTTGAAACTATTTCTCAGAAATTTTTGTTTGCGTAATTCCGAACCTATCTTCCATCTTCATCAATATGACTGTTGTAGCCCGGATAAAAAGGCCTCAAGGTCTCGCGTCTTGGTGTGTTTTACGGTTTACATCATGTTGTTAAACATGATGGAAAATCTTGTCTCCGCGAAGAAGATCAGATGCAGCTCTTTTTCCCTCCCCTCTGAAAACACTTGGATCTGAGGGGAAAGGGAGGCTATAGGAGGCCATGATAATGAGCTCTGTGCTGATTGGCTGCCCAAACGATGTCTGATGGGAGGGGGGAGGGGTTGGACTTTCAAAACAGTCATGCCTGTGACAAGCAGAAAACACACGTGTAGGTGGAGGCTGTATAGGTATGACATCGTAAACCCCAGGAAGTAAAAAACAGAGCGTTTTAAGGAGCATTTCTCTGTGAACTGAGAGTTTAGTGAATATTTTCTTCTTCTTTTGCTCCCTTCTAACAACATTTAAAGCAAAGAAAACTGATTCTGCAGGACATGGGGCTTTTAATATAAGTACTTGAATTAAAGTGTGGCTTTGGTGTGCTTTTTGGGTCAGGTTTTTCTATCCATCCCCACTCTCCATCTTCTTGTTCCGTTTTCTTGTGTGCTTTTTCCTGTCCATACTTGCAGAAACTCAGTGATATCTTTGTTTACATACATCACACTTAAAGATGTTTTAATCCTTCTGTAATGCTCTGGCTCTTCCCCCAGTTCCTCCTCCTTGGCTTGTTTTCATGTTGAACATCTCCATCTTGTTTTCTAACTCAGTAAACATATAAATTCTCTGTTGTTTTTGGCACGTAACACACAGTTAGCTGCCTGGATTCTCCTCCCATGGTGCTGCTGCTCTCCTCTTCCTCCTATCAGTCAGTTTCCTCCTCTTCCATGACCTCAGTTGCTCCCACAGTTTCCTCACAACATGCAGCTGATTAAAGTTCATTGTTTTGACGTTGTGTCGGCCTCAGAATGTTAATGGTTATCTTTCCACCTTTATGTACTTTAATTCCCTTCACTCACTTAGCCTTCCTCTTTTGTTTCATCTCTCAGGGCTCCAAGAGGATCCTCCGCTCCAATGAGATTCTGCTGGCCTCTGCGGGGCTGACAGAGACCGACCTGCAGCTCACCTTCTCCCTGCAGGTAAAAATTCAGGCACACAGGGTGTCTCTCAGGCAAACAGAGACTTTGTTCATGTTGTATTTGATCACACAAATGTACAAAAGGATCAGGCTTTACTATAAATAACTCTGCCCACATCGAGTCTGAAGAGGAAATGACAGAGCGGATACATGACGCAATGTCAACAAATGTTGTCAAGGTAGTCAAATTTCACCACAGCGTTTGTCCATTTCAAAATAATCAAGATCAAATTTAACTATTTGAGCAAAAAGACAAATAAAAGTCAAGTCTTGTTTTGCAAAGAAGAATATTTTATAACAGTGTGCAAGGCTTTCAACTTTCGGTTCATTTCTGCCTGATTCTTTTTGACAAAGACATCTCAAAACGCAGGTAAGCTTCTCATATCAGGAGAACATATTTCGCCAGGTATAGCTGAATAACCATGACTACCACAGACTAACCGGCATCATCCTGAGGATTTCCACGTTCTCTCCTACTTTCCCAGCAGTGATCCCTGGTCAGAAGAAGAGCAAAAACATGATTTTCCTTAAGAAAAGCTTTAAGTGACGTACTTTGCTCCTCTTTTAAAGAAGAAATTGAGTCCATTTCTGATAAAATTACAGATATTGCCGCATCCACGGAGACCACACCAGAAGCCGTCATTGTTTTCAAACATGCAGTCACTTCCTGCTGTCGTCAGGTCTTCAGTTTCCACCTCTCTTCTCTGATTGGGCTGTCCAGCTTTTGGCTGTGAAGTCATAGGACATTGGAGCTTGGCAAGATGGATCCATGTGATTTCAGACAATGAATCAGGCAGGTCCATCTGCACTGCAAGGTTAACTCATGGTGGTGGTTTACCGAGAGTGGTCATACTCTGAAGAGCATGAATCTTTGGAAAATGATCAAAAATACATCCAGTTATTATTTAGACAAACATTTCAAGCCATGCATTTCAACTCCAATGAATCGCTCAAGTCTGGGATTCACCTTCAGGAGACTTGAGGACTGAAGAACTTTGCACCAGTGCAGTATAATAAGTCAACAGTTCAGTTCACGTCGTAATATTTGTGCTCCTGTGGCGTTACATTTTTCAAGCTGGAAAAGGAGAATCCCCCGCCCCCATCCTGAAGGTAGTATGACAGGTGCGATAAAGCTAAGAAGAGAGACAGCAGTGGCAGCAAGTCGGTGCAGCGCTGTGAGTGTGTGTGTCTGCACAAAGCCTTCCTTTGTGCCCCTTTGCGCTCCGTCCTGGTCCCCCAAAGCTGCTTCCCACCATAGCGCCCTATAAAATCTGTTATTTTTTCCCAGTTTCCGTTTTGGTGTTTCCCATATTCCATTTTTTTCTTTTTAATTTTTTGAGAATTCGGTTTTTAGTATTTTATGCAAATTTAACCCCGAGACACAATATAAAGTAATGAAATATACCAATCACTCTTCAGGTGGTCCTCACACGTATCTTTATGGGTCCAGTCAACAATTTGTCGACAACATTTGCAGAACATTTGATTGCTTGACACATAATAACCGTTGAGAAACTGCTGCCATGTGCTTTGGAGTTAGCCATGAGTTTCTTAGCTTCTTTGCCAACTTAGCCGGTGTCTCAGGTGGCCACTTCGACATGTTTGGATTGTTAATGAGGGGGGGGAGGGGAGTGAAGAGTGCATTGTCCCCTGCATTAATGACCACTTCAGAGCATTTTTTGAGAGATACGTTCCTTTTTATTCCAAAATAAACCTTTTACATAAAATGTTGGCCATTTCCGTGATTTTCCACGTTTATATTGAATTCAAAGTTTAATGTCCAATTCTGTGATTCCATTCCTTGATCGCAGATTTTATAGGGCCCTACCACAATTAATTGACAACAATATCACGTTGTTTATTGAGGGATAAATGTAAATTTCATAAGGCAAAATGAGGGCAGTGCATTCAGATGTTTTAGACCATTGGTGCCGTCTCTGGAGAAATGCGATTCGACTGGCTGAAAGCCCCTTCCTTACTGTTTTAAATGGTGATAAGGGAAGCTAGTTTTACCCTTTAATTCCCTACTCTGTTTCAATAGGTACACACTAATCAATAAGGTCTTTTCTTTGCATTTTTTTAAGCTTTGAACTTTATTTTGTAAGTTCAAAATATATTAACAGAGCAAAAACAATTGAGCATGAAGGGGCTTATTTTGAAACTTGCATAATAGAGAAGCAAAATAATTAAAAGAAGTGTTTCGGCTTTGCAAACTTTGTTGGCTCTAAAGTCATGAAGTTAATTTGTTTTCTCAACTCTTCAGAAGACAAACTTATCTATCAAAACAGTTTGTACATAATTAATTTTCCTGTGCCAACAGGAACATGATAAATGTTGCCCCAGTGCAGAGACACTATATTTAACGATTATCAGACCTCATGAAGCGTTTACATTTCCCACGTCGGTGCGTTCAGCCAGAGTGTGGTTAATATAACTCCCTGTGAGGCTTCTTCTGCTCTAATTTATCATTTTCAATTTCCATGTTTCTAAATGCTGCTAAAAGGTCAGGAGGTTTCTCTCTCTGGATGTTAGCGAGTGCAGTGAGCCAGACAGTATACATTATACATTAAACTTTGGGCAGCAGCAGCACTGTAGAGAGGAAACCTATTAAAAAGGAGCAGCAGAGTGATTTCACAGCTTTAAAAATTATTAAAGGAGTTGGTTTTTGTTCCATTTATAGTTCAGCCTGTGAGACCTGTAATGACGAGTTATGTCACAGTTCGAATGTGACTAAGAGGTTCAACTCTTCAGGATGCCAGAGACAGGTCAGCGGGTGTGAAAGTCTTACGCAACGGGCCATTAGATCGGCCTCATTATCATGACCCAGGAAACAAATGTCACAGCTTTATCTTTCTGAACTCGTTTAGCGAGTCAGTCTCCACTCTGTCAGCTGTTTTTAGGCATGTGTGGATCTCCGCACATGTATGTTTATGCATGTTTTTTTTTTGTGTATGTGCAGTATCCACACTTCCTGAAGAGGGACGCCAACAAGCTTCAGATCATGCTTCAACGGCGGAAGAGATACAAAAACAGGACCATCCTGGGCTACAAGACCCTCGCACTGGGACTCATCAACATGGCCGAGGTATCACAAACTCAGACAATTTACAACGGGGGGGGGGGGGGCGGGGGGGGTTCAGGGTCGGACACTAATTAATGAACAGGGGATGCAGGGATGAAGCATTTTTGTAGGCCAATGCGAAAGTTAGCATCTTGGTGGTTCCCTCGACCTCAGACATGCTAAAAGCCAAAGGGATGTTTCACTGTGTTTTGGATCATTGCTGATAATAAGCTCTGTCGCAAAAAAAAAAAAAAAAGTTCTGTTCTTTGTGAGGATCTTAAACAAACCTACTTTTCATGATTTTTTAAGCTAAAATGTAATCAGTGGGAATAAAAAGCTATTATAAAGCTACTTTGGAACTACAACATGGTGGTTTGAAGCAACAACTTGGAAGCAACACCGATTTTTCCAGTGAGTAACATCACACTTTAACCCCTTTTTTGAGATTTTCCTCTTCATTAAAGACCTGATAAAGTTGGTCCTCACATCTGTGGCAATGTGTGAATTATTGATCATAGCAGTTGGGTCACCAGCCATTTTTGTAGTCTTTTTAAGCAGATCGCTCGCAGTAGTCCTTTTAAACACTTGACAATGCTTTAAAATTCAAAAGCAGGCAATATCAAATGCATTTTATTATTCATATTAAAACATTAAAATCTCTTATGCTTGTGTCCATCACAAACCTTATTCCAAGCATTTATCTGAAAAGGGTATATATAGTTTTGAACTTGAGAACCAGGAAGTGCTAAACGCTAACTCACTTCCACATTTTTGTACTCATTCCTGCACCACTCTATAAATTATCTACATTCTAAAAATTGTTGCTGCAGAAGTCAAAATTAACAAGACATCAAGTGACCTGGTGCTCATTTTAATCAAACGGATACTAAATTTGTACATGTGATTCTGGAAAGGACAGCAGAACTTAGTGAGTTCCACAAATTAATGCAGGAAACTGTACCACAGCCACAGGACAAACCAATTTCAGTGGGACAAGCTTGAGTGAACACAGTCCATCTTCACATGCAGCTCTAATGCTAGCTTCCTCCATGCACCATCTACAAATTCAGAATCCTTGTCATTTTTCTTGTCAATAAAACTGGGTGCTGTAATGCAAACAAAAGTGGTCCACTATGCTGAGTTTTCTGACCTTGATCTGTGTGCGGTCACTGGTCAGCTTTCATTGGCTTACTGTACGCAAACTTCAGAAAAAATCAACAGTTTTTGGTTTGAAGTAAAAATGAATTCTGAGACCAATTTAAACCAAATCACATTGTGACTCATTACTGTATTTTGATATGCATGAATGTTTCTGTCTTGTGCCATCTGCCCAGTGTTTTCAAACTGATTAGCATGTGAAGTTTGTGAATGTATAATCAGCTGTTGTGATGTTTGTAGTCTGTGGCTTGAAGGCCACTTTGGAGAGGCTAACTTATCACATGCTAGTTGAGATAAGTCATAACGTGTGAACAGATCCAACAAATGGTACAAAAGGCTTGAAACAACAACTTTACCCTGTCAAACAGCAGTGTTGCCAGCTCAGTGTCTTACTTAGCAGCCTGTTCCTTGAAGCTTTCGCCATCGTGTTAAATCCTGTCCAGTATTTCCTCTATCCAGGCTTCTTGGTCGCTCATTTTTTCTTTTCATTTCCTTACCTCATCAGTCACCATTGTCTTTTGTCACAGCACAGAGGCAGGCAAACTACCTCTCCTCTTGGCTAATTGACTATCTTAAGCTGAGAATTAGCTTGTGGAGTAGTGCAGTACGTACTTATCATGAGATAACTGTGGCTTGCTGCCAAACTTACATAGTGCTATATACAGGCTAACAAGCCGCTCTTAAGGAGAAGTATTGACTCCATTCTCTCTGTTAAGCCCTCAAATTGTAATATTAACCTTTGAAAATAGTATTTTATGATGGAAAAGTAGTGGCTTTAGGCTTCTTATTTTCTTTCAAAACAAAAAAAGATGCTTGTTATACAAGAATTTAAGTTCTGTTTTCCTTGGACAGCACAAAAACCAGAGAGAGTTTTGTCATGTCTTAATAGTAAATCTAGTAAAGTTATTAATGGAGAGCAGCAGAACTGGAACTCAACTCACAGACTCAGCACTCTGAAGCTTTTTTCTCTAAGTGAACTATGCTGCTTTTTTGAAACATGTTAAAACTGGTTAAAAAGAGGCCTTCAAAAGGCTACAAATAAATATCCAGTAAGAAAATTACAGCATTTAAAGTGAACATTTATTTTCATATGTTTTTTTAGATTTCTGTCTAGCAGTGTTAACTTGTTTTTGACTTAAATCAAGTTATTACCATTGAAAGTATATTTTTATATGAAACTAGACCTGTTAAGAAAGTCCAAACTTCCCCAAAGCTTTTATGGTCAATGGCCGCCCGGCTGGTTCTGCATGTACCCGTGATCCAGACTACTTAACTATGCTTATGCATGAACATGATGCACAACAGCATAAACTCTCAAAATATCACTGACATGGTCTTGCTCTGGCAGTGTTGAGGAACCCTTTAAAATAATCTCATATCTGGATATGAGTTGGGATCACTGCCAAAAGCTAAACAGGTCTCTGTTGTACCATGACCAATATTCTCAGAAAATGTCGTCAAAATCCATGTTTAACTTTTTTAGTTTTTTTTGCCCACAACCTGAAAATGCAGACAAAGACATAACCTCCTCAGTGAAGGTAAAACTGATTTGCTACAAGGCTAGAAGAAGCCCATGCAGGCGAATTCCTGAAGCTGTTGTTGTATTTTCAGCACATCCAGCAGTGGCAGCAGCAGCAGATGGAGGCTAGGCTCAATGTTTAAGGGTCAGCTGTGGGTTGTCGAGTCAGCGGAGTGTCTCGAGCCGAACAAACGTCCCAGCTGATCTGAGCCTGTTGACCCAACAAACGAGCGGTCACCGGCCCATTTCCCTAAACATGCAGCCTCTGCCTCGTGCATCTGTGCAATCTAAGACCAAGTCCAGCTCAGAAAATAAAGAAAAGTCTTCCCTCAGGCAGATCTAATCGTCAACAGTCCTCCTTTATCATCCAGAAACTTTTATTCAGACTTATTTAACCTTCATACAAACCCAATTCTCCAAGTGCATTTTAGAACCAAAGTCAGATGGAGATCTGTGGCCGAGACCTCTCTTCACAGGGACCATAAACGTCACCATAAATCAAAACTCCCAATTAAATTTGAGGCTCTTCTGCCAAAAGCACCTCGCGGTCTCAGACTCTAACAATATGAAGCCTTTCTAAAGGAGGCTGATTTACTGTGCGTGTCTGTGTGTGCACATGCGGACGTTCCTGGTGACTTCGTCTCAGGGGGAAGTCAGAATTATTTACAGTTTGAACACCTTGAACAAGCTCTTTCACCGTAAAATACTTTGGGGAGGGAAAAGGACATAAATTTGGACACAGTCAGGTGTTTAAGCTTTTTTGCTTTAGTGCCAGCGACAGTCGAGGCTGGAGGCATGATGCTTTTTGTCTGTCTGGAACGTTCTGGAGAACATAACGTCTTTGAAGGATTTTCTTTAGAATATGCTCAAAGCTTTTCGGATGAAATGATTAGACTTTTAAGGTCAAAGCTCAGAATACAAGTCATGGTATCTTATGTTCATCCTTAGCTTTTGAGCATTATATCATGGGAGTAGGGATGAGAATTGAAAACAAATTCCAGTTGAGAGTTGATAACAAATCCCTCAAAGATTCAATATCATGAGTCTTTTTGCTTGTCAGTTCTCTTATCGATTCCTTGCCCTTTGTTCAGAAGACTTTGCAAATGAAGGATGTCACACTCTTATCAGGGACAGTCAGCAGAAATGATACCAAAGGATCAACAACAAGGCAGACAGGGGCCGCAGGGGTCAAAATAGTGTTTTAATTTTCAGCAAAATGATGCTTTTTTGGTCGTGTTTGACATTACTGCCATTGAAAACCTGTGTAGGTCAAAACTTTTCTGTAATGTGATTCACGAAACGATCGTCCAGTCATTGCCGGATATGCTTATGAAAGGTTTTGTTCATTCCCAAACACTGTCTAAGTCCCAGATGGACTTGTGAAATAGATTGAGCTGTTCATCTTGTCTGTATCTGTGCAGTCTTAATAACTCATTATTTAGATGATTGTGGACTTGATTAATCAGTTTTTTCTCAAAACTTTCTGTCATAGTTATTCCTGCTTCTTTGTAGACTCCATCACATCTCTGCTGCCTCTACACTATTATATTCTCAAGTTAGGAACACTGCAGCTTCGCGCCTGACCACTCCTCGTCTTCAGACTAAACACACCCCTAGGCGTAAATTGAAGCTTATGATGATTCACCGTTTATATAGCGTGGGCACACAGCATAGGATGGACATTTCCAGCAACCTCAGTATCCCACCACTGAGGCCACGATACGATATGTATCCCGATACACGTAAATTGTGAACATTGATTATGCTCTTTACAGAATTCCCGACAAGTTTTGTTTTTGTTACAAGAAAAAAAAAGAACAAGGATGAGTTTTAAGTGATTCTACAATTTAAGAAACTTAAATTCAGGTCCTCAAAGATGGTAGACCTAAGATCAAACTGGCACGTGTGCTTCATCATGTAGCTTGACTTCTTCTTTGAACTGTGCCATTGTTAACATTACCCAAAGCATATTGACAGCAACTGTCAACATTGTGGCCATATTGATTCTGTAGATTCGTATCTATACACGTATCCCCAAGGAGTGTGTGACGATATTTTGCCCTATCAATAATTTGAACACAGGCTTAGTCAGGGGTAACGTATTGAGGACATCTGTGCTTCATGCCAGTCATGAAATGACTGAAAAGACCAAAAGTTTGAAACCCCATGATTTGACTTTATAATGCAAAATAGTGCTCTTTTCTTATGAGTCAGTCTCATTTTGCTTCCCTGAAGTCACAAAGAACGTGAGGAGTAAGTGAAATTGCTCAATCTTAAAGTATGATCTGAAAAGAAATCACTGCACCTTGTTCAGCCCGGTGCTCCAGATTAATGAAAGCAGTGTTTTAAACTCTCTGCTCTCTTTAACGGACCTGTAAAAGCATTTGAAAAGAACCTGCAGAAAATCCATCAGACTCGACAAATTACCCCGCACTTTCCTCCAGAGCATGAATATTTTATCTAGGTAATTTCTGATTTGCATAATCATTTTCTGATCAAAAAGGTCGCTGGGGAATAGCTGCAGCAGGAAGTTTTGGCTGCAGACAGGTTAGCTGAACATGGTCCAGGTAAACAGATGTAAAGCAGCGTTTGTCTCTTTAATGTGAGGCTGAGGCTGTCTCCATAATAAGCCGCTCAGACTTCATTAACTCTGTGAGTGTGACCAGACTGCTGAGACGAGCTGGTTGTCACTCTGTTTGATCCACAGAGGAGACGTGATGCTGCTGTTTGCCACAGAGAGAAATTATTTTTACCGTCTCAGATGCATTCTCCGTCGTCGTCGTCTTTGGTGACAGTTTCAGCTTTGTTAATCCCTGACTCTGCTATTTTTGTTTATCTCCAGCCTCCTTCTCTCCCCTCGTTCTATTATTGTCCTGCTCTGAACATCTGCTGCACGTCCAAACTCATTTCTTCTCTCACTGCTGTCCAACCCTGTCCCTGTGTATTTTCCTTCAGCTACAAAGCCTGTCCTCCTCTGTGGTTCTCCCTCTGAGGCCTTCCATCAGGTCGAATGTTTGTTCTTTCTTCTTCAGTTCAGTTGAGAACTTACCTCTCCCCTGCCCTATTTTTGTACCCCGTGCACCTCTATATTGTGATTGGATATCCAAAAATGTACTAAAGGGATGCTGCTTTGGTGGAGTGGTAAGCAACCAGGCACAACCCATATACATGCTTCTGTCGGCCCGGGTTCAGTTTGTAGAGTGTCCTCCCCTGCTCTTGCCCCCTTTCACAAGCCCATCCACTGTCCTCCTATCAATAAAGGCACAAAATGCCCAAAAAATAATCTTTAAAAAATAAACATACAAAAAGATTTGTGTAGACTTGACACAGATGTCCTCAAGGGCTGCCACAAACGATTATTTTGATAATCGACTAGTCAACGATTATGTTTTGCGATTAGTCGACTGATGACATCATGCATGAATTGCAGCTTACCGCACCAGCATGCAGCTGCTCTTGTATAACCATCATTAGCTTCCAGCTTGAAGTGTTTAAGGTATGTGCTAACTAAAAATAAAGACAATTAAGATGGTAGTTCATTCAACTTTTAATGAACTTTGCATCTGTTGTAACAATACAGTAAACACGTAACATACTGTATGTGATTTAAGGTTAATGAAATTGTCATCGTAAATGTTAACGCTCACTGTTGACACTAATGTTAGCAGCTAACTAGCCAATTAGCTTACCAAGACGACTGTCCCTCTTGTTCAGAAATTGTATCAGTCACGACGCGCTTCCTTTTCAGATGCTTATGCATCACTGTTGCACTGCCAAGGAAGGCAAGTTCTGCCTTGCAGATTTTGCATTGCACATTCTTCTCTTTTGTTTTGGTAAAATGCTCCAAAACTTTCGAGCTCTGTTGATGATACTGTTCGGGCATAACTCTTCCAGTGACATCACGGCTGATCCCAATCAAGGACAGAAAGGCAGACAAAACAGCGGAAGGTATAGCGGCAGTTTTGAGAGAAAACAACAATTAAAAAAAAACAAACAAACAAACGACGATGTTGATTATTAAAGACGTCGTCATGACTAGTCAACTAATCTTGGCAGCCCTAATGTCCTCTCTGACTCAAGGATGAACCCTTGTATTCTGGAAGTCCGCTGTCTCATGTTCATCCCGTGCCCATGAACATAATGCCTCATAAATGCTTACAGGTTTTCACAGAAGTTCCTGAATCCATGACAAACTGATGTGATTTTGAAAGTCCGAAGTCAAGGTCCATCTTTGGAAACTAGAGCAAGAGAAATTCCTGTATATTATTGATTGTAGTCAGATTTTCCTCCTCTGAATCAAATATTTCAGTATCATTTTGAGTGTTTTTTTTTTTTTTTTCTTCAAACTGTGTGTGTTTTTACTCAGAATCTCAAGGATAAGCTGAATGAATCTTTGAATTCAAAGGTCTAAAGTCAATATTTTCATTCCTCTTGTTCATTTTGTTCTTGTGAACCTAATATCTCAAAAATCAATGAGACAGTCTTCATACAGTGGTGGAAAAAGGGTTTTGGACACCCCATGTATTTGAGATATATTAAGAATCACTCTTAAGTCTCCAAGTGCAATTTCTTGTTGTACAGTCACAGCCAAAACACTAAACAAATCATCAAAAGCCAATAAAAACTTTTAATTGATTGGTTCCTTTGAAAAACACAAACCGTTTTGAGTGTTGTGTCATTTTGGCACCACTAATCAGCCGATGAATGTGGTCATGCTTTTTATTGAAGACACCATTTTGCTGTGGTGTTTTGTGTCGATATAAAGCAGCACATTTCAAAGTTCTTCAGAGACAAAAATGGCTAAAACAAGGAACCTAACACAACAAACACGCCTGAAGATACAGATTCTCAGCTTAGAAGGGTACAGCTGCCACAAGATCGCCAGAAAGTGCAGATGCAGTCACTCAGCTGCTGGATACACTCTGCAGACAACAAACCAAGATCCAGGCGCCCAGGGGTTTCTTCAGCAAGAATTTACCAAGTCCTTATCTGCATGTGCAGGGAAAACCACCAAATCACCTGGATTCTTCACCTATTACTATATTTCATTGCAAAGCACTTGCTTGTCCCACAGAGGTTAAACTGCACAAGTAATTACACTTTTTATGATTTGTATTTTATTTGAATTTTTTTTAACAGTAATAACTAATCAACCATAAACACAAGAATGACAATGGCCTACAACTAAACAATTTAGATATAGTGAATATAGAAATATACATGGCTTTGAAGAATAACAGGCAAAAAGAAATATCATTCCTGTGTACATGTTGGTATATATATGGATGTATGTGATAGCGAAACTGCACAAACAAAATAAAAAAGCAACAACAAGAATAAAACAACACAAAAATAATAAACAGACAGAAGACATGAAAAGCAATCAAACATGTAATGGTAGATCAGTTTAAGCCGCAGATCTCAGACTTATATTTCTTAATGTCAATCGTACCATCTGGAACCCAATAATAACACTTTTTGTATTTACTGTTAACTTTTTTTTCATGCCACCAACTGTTATGTGATTCATTTGCATTATTAAACTCTGGAGGTCTGATGTATGAGCAAGCAAACAAGATTCTTTGTTGTTTTGATCAATTTCAGGCAAATGTTAGATTCTTCTTAAACCTGTCAGCTTTATGATGAAAGGCTGCTGGATTATCTTCATGACCCTCATACTGATGCCTGTTTGTCTTCGTCCAGGTAATGCAGCACCCCAGTGAAGGTGCTCAGGTCCTGGGGCTCCACAGCCAGCTGAAGGACGCCTCCGTGCCTGTGGCTGAGGTCCGAGTCTACTCCCTGTCCAGCCAGCCCATCGACCACGAGGGCCCCAAAGCAAAGATGTCTGGTAAGTGCATCATCTTACAACATCTGCCACTCAGTCTTTCTATCTGTTCCTTTCTCTTCCAATATGTCCTCATCCTTGTTTTTTCAGATCGATCTCCAGACATCGACAACTACTCCGAAGAGGAGGAGGAGAGCTACTCTTCAGAGCAGGAAGGCAGCGACGACCCCATTCATGGACAGGTGTGTTTGGATAAGGGCGAACGATTGTTTAAGCAGCTGATCGCTCTCTTAGTTGCTCTAAACTCCTAAAGTCAATTTGCCAAGTAGGGAAGAAGAGTAAACAATAGCATGTGTGTCCTTAAAGTGTCTCATTATTTATGGCCTCAGATGGCTCTGATTGTTTGAATTATATAAGCTTATGGGAACAAAATGCATCATTTTCAGCAGATTTGGCATTTTAAATATGCTTAATTTCCAAAAGAGTATGTTCAGGTATAACAGTCTTTCTGCTTTATGTCATTCTGTTAGTTTGAGTTCATAGTTTTATTGGATTGTTCAAGTTAAACAAAATGTTTTTTTTTTGTTTTTGACATGCTATTCCTTAAAAATTCATATAGATGTTTTCTTTCAAGGGATACGCCAGCTTTTTCTTCCTTTTCATGTCTTACCTCACTCCTGAGTCCATGACAAGCAGATAGACTCTATTCTTTTAACTGTGCGTGCAATAACAAGGAAAAGACGGGCAGAGCTCACCCACCACTAATTAGCTTAGCTCAAACACTGGTAATCAATGGGTAGTGTTAGCCTACCTCTGCCTACAGTTATCAGATAAACTCTTCAGCAACTCTAAATGGTCCTGTATGCTTGTTGTGACTCGTTTTTACCGCATTATGTTAGTTATCTTTTACCATCATGCTATTATCTTCTTCTACTCTTAGACAGAGGCTTTGTTTTGCTTACCTACTTCAGTGGGGGTTTGCGCTAGAGATGTGACGTTTGTGAAAGAGTTGAGTCTTTTGAACAGCTCTTTTAAGTGAATGATGAGAACTGATTTGCAGTTGTGAGTGAACTGTTCGTTTTTGCAGTCCATTTACAAATAAGGATGGCTCGCAAACGAACGGCTGTGGATCGGTTCTCATTGTTTACTTAAAAGAGCCGTTCAAAAGACTACTTGTTCATGAATGTCACATCTCTGGCACAAACCACCCCTGAAGTAGGTCAACAAAAGAAAGCCTCTGTTTACAAGTAGAAGAAGATAATGCAATAATAGTAGAACGTAACATAACATAACGTGGTTAAAAAAAGAGTCACAACAAGTACACAGGACTGTTTAGAGTTGCTGAAGAGTTTATCTGATGACTGTAGGAAGAGGCTGGCTAACGTTACCCATTGACTCCCAGTGTTTGAGCTAAGTTCATTAGCGGTGGGTGAGCTCTGCCTGTCTCTTCCTTGTTACTGCACACACAGTCAAAGGAATGGTGTCTATCTGCTTGTCATGGACTCAGGAGTGAGGCAAGACATGAAAAGAAAAAGAAAGTTGGCGTATCCCTTTAAATTTGGTCTAAATGTCAGCTTGTATTTTCCCGACCAATGTTCAAAATCCCAGTGGGAAAGTCCTCTACAGTCTTGGGCTAAGCATGTTAACCTAAAGAGAACTGAACTTTGTTCTTGCTCCTCTAAATTAACTCCCCCTGCCATAGAAATCTAGATGAACAAGGACGTCAGAGCTTAACAAGGTCGAGTCAAATCAATTATGTATCCTGAGTGTCCTCAGGAGGAACTGTCCGCTGTATTTCCTCCTGAAGAGGGCTTTAGAGTTGAGTTTTATTTTTGATTTAGACCCTGAGGCAGATGTATTCGTCCTCCTTCTTCTCTTCGTCTCTCTTGGTGACAGCTAGGACAGGAGGCCTGCTGTTCCTCTCAAACACAGGCTCATTGGTTTTGCTGGTATCAAGCTGCAGGTGATTGTTGTGACAGAGCTCCGTCAAGCCTTTGTGCTCCTCATAAAGAGAATCTCTAGTCAAAGACCGTATGATTCACAACGTCAAGAGAGCCCTAAAACCAAGATTATGTGCTTCTTGCCTACATAAATGTGACGATTGTCAGGTTTTTTTTTTTAAAGCAAAAGAGAGAGAGGGCTCTGTCAGAATACTGAAAATATGTTTCGGTTTTGCTTTTGTTTTTATTTAGAATGTGAAGTACTTTTAGGGGAAAACCAATAGGTAAATAAAATATTGTGTAGTATAAATTCTACTGCAAATTTCCCCGTGTGGGATGAATAAAGGTTTATTCTATTCTAAATTCAAATTGATTTATATCAGGACTGGGAATGGAAAATTAATGAGAACAGATTCTGAAATTAAAACAAAAACAACAAACAAACAAAATAGAAATTTTTTAACGTCATGTTTATTTTTATTTTCATTTACCACAGAGTTTAA
Organism: Cetoscarus ocellatus; assembly: GCA_037902135.1. Classification (NCBI taxonomy): domain Eukaryota; kingdom Metazoa; phylum Chordata; class Actinopteri; order Labriformes; family Labridae; genus Cetoscarus; species Cetoscarus ocellatus. Next base: position 76,320 of record JBAMNC010000828.1, read on the forward strand.
CAATTTCATTTACTGATAAAACATAAATCACACAAACATATAAACACAAATTCAACACAAAGCAAGAAAGGGAGAAAGAAAAATTAAAATTAATTGTTACATACACACCCGAAGTTTATAGGGTTGTGGCAGACTTGTAGATCTTCTTGATATCAAACCATATTCATACTATTTTTCCTTCATTTTTCTTGTGCTTTTATCAGTCCACGAGAAAGAGGAACAACAAAATAATAAAAATAGTAATAAGAATAATAACATAAGTTCATATGGTTTCTGGTGTCGAGGTAAAGAAAGGTGGAAAGAGAGAATAAAGAGAAAGAGAGAAAAAGTATATAAATATAAGAAAATAAAAAATAATAAAATAAGAAATAATGGTTAAACAAAAGTGGACGATTATATAAATGAAGACGGCCCCATCTACACAAATATATTAACTTAATCCGTCTACAGTTCATATATTGAACATATCCACTCCGTTCATAGGGTTTCTCTTCTTCCCCTAGAAAAAAACTTATATAGACATTTTTTCACTTCAGGTTTTTCTTATATACTGCATGGGCACAGTAAGAAGAGAAAACATCCACCACTCATAAAAAATGTCTCTGCTGCGACTGTATTATTAGCAAACAGCATGTTTTGCCTGTGGCATTGTTAATCCTTCAACATGTCAGACAGCATTGTTTGCTTTTATTTTCACACGTGTCAACCAGAACAAGCTCCTCTCTAACTGTGCATGTCAGTAAAACCGTAGCATCGATTATAACACATGGACTTGATTTTAGTGAAATTTCTTCTTTGACTTTGACAAACATGGAGTCGAACTTATCTTAACTGGTGCAGGCAATTGTTCGTTTTTATTGTGTTACCTTTTCTTTGTGTATGAAAGGAAGTGTGACAGGATGTGAGGCGGAATCGGTGCCCACTGGTGCGAGAGATTGAAGAAGAGAGTAAAAGGAGTGAAAAGACAGAGAGGGGAGATAAGAGGAGAGCGAAACGGCTTTGGAAGCTGGGCTGAAAAGGCTGAGAGGAGGGGAGCAGTGGGAGAGGAGAGAGTGAGGGGTGAGAAGCTTCTGAAGGGCAGGAGCGGTGATACGAGACCGACTCAGGGGGAAAAGATTCAATTTTATTCTGTCGAAGCTTTTGTTCAAAATTTACATATTTAAGATTGCAGTGTGGGGAGTAAAGATTAAAGTGTTTTATTTGTTAATAAAGTTGATGGTGAGGAGCTCAATCAAAGTCTGAGAAAATATCAGACGGATACCTCTGCTCTTCACAGCACCACCTGCGAGACAGGAGGTGTGAATATCCGCCTGCTGTTGCTCTGCACTGGTGAGGAGGATGGTGTGAAAATGTCTGGAACTTTCGCTCTTATTTAACAGTGTTTTTGGACTGTCTGTCCTCACACTCGACTGCGTACACCTATTATGTGTGGCATGAAGATTTACCGTTAATTCCTTTGGGATTTCCCCACATTAATTAAGTATATTGTGCAAGATTCCCATAATCCTGCACCAAAGTTCAAGCCCTGCTTTATCGTATCATACTAAGTTACAGTGCGATTCCTGCTCTTAGCTCTGAAAAAAAACTTACTTACAAACTGAAAACACATCAAGTGTTACCTGGATAATCTGTAGTGTTAGCTTAGCATGAGGTTAACATTAGCTTTACTGTCCCTGGGTGTTGCCGCGTGAGGTGAGCTTTGTTTTACTCTCATACGTCCCCATGTCCATCTCTTTTGTCCCTTTCAATGTCCAAAATCAGTCCACACAGTGGATTTGAATGCCGTCTCTCTCCTGTGCAGCCATGTTTGTTTACTCTCTAGCAAAATGAGCACCACCTGTCTGCCCTGGCTCAACAGCACCATCATGTGGACTTATGGAGTAATTCATTTTGTTTCTTCTGATCCAAAAGCCTCATTAAATATGAAAATTAATTGACAAAAAATATCATACATGGTGGTCATGTATTGATATAATATCTATGATGATAAAAATAATAATAATATATTATATATAATATCGACACACCAAATATTGCAATACTAAAGGGTATCAGTTTTTTCCCACCTCTAGTGTCTGCCTTTCTCACTAACAGGTGTTCAGGATTTGTACAGCCTCAAAAATCCTGATCAGGACTAATAACTAGGAATTCATGATATTATTGGACCAATATAAGTATCAGCAGATATTTGCCTAAATAGCTGATGATACATATATGAAAATTTTTGCCAATATTTACATTTTGGCCATACAAATTGGCCATGAAAATGTTATATAATGGCTGTAATATTGGCAAAATGTATAACATAATAATAAATGTACAGTTTCCTTGATCAGTATTTTTCCAAAGAGATTAATTAAGTATTATCTAATCTAATCTAATTCCTCTCTAATCTAATGTACCATACCTCATCATCACTTCATGTCCAGTTTTATGAATCCAAAGTGTAATTTATTGAAGAATAAAATGTTTTTTCTAACACCAATGAACTTAAATCATGGAAGAAATAGATCAGTTTTAGTAAAGTAGAGACTTTGTGCTTCTGACACAAAATATCAGCACCAATATCGGTTTGTACAATAATGAAATCAGCATATCAGCAAATATCCAATATCATGCATCCCTACTAACAACCAATCTGTGGTACCTGGTTGATTACTAAAGTTGAAAATCTTTCAAATTAATATTTTTGAATGATATTTCTTAATCAGAGTAATTAAGTTAAACACTACTGTAGTATTTTTATATTGTGAAAAATATAAAATTGCCCATTTGACCATCAATTTTTAATAACCAAGAAACAAACTTTAGTAACCAAGACTCCTTTTTTGACTCTCTAATCTTTTCCTCTCCCAGTATCTTTATGATGAAGAAGACGAAGTGAGGAAGAAGAAACCGCGGCGCAAGCTGCCGTCAAATGCCGCCATCACCAGGGTGAGAAAAATCCTCCCTCCCCGCCTCATCCGTCCATCCTCCAGCCCCTCTATCTTTTCCTCTCCAGCAATTTCCTGCAAACCTGCTTCATGAAAAAACCTGGAGTGTCCCCTCATCTGCGACTCGCCTCACCTCATTCAACCTCTTCTTTTCTCCTTATCTGCTCCCTCTTCCTCTCCCCGAACTACCTCATCCCTTCCTCTGTTTGACACTTAGTCTATAAATCCATTTTCTCACCCTCATTCTGGGTGTGTGTAGTTCAGGATGATTTTCTGTGGGCAAGTCAAAACACGTACCCATAATAACAATAACCACCCCCTAGGATGTGTGGACATACATAACCAATATGCACAGTCATCCAGCAGGAGCGCCGTTAAGAATACATAATTATTTACAACCAGGGAAGTTACAGTGGCCCGCAATTTTTCAGAAGGACAGGATTTTATAAGTGTGTATGTGCAGCAGCAGGACTTTGTCTCAGTGGGTTATTAATGGAGCACCCATGTGGAGAACTCGTTGAGATAGTCCCTGCTGTTCCCTAACACCACCGCCTGTGGATTAACGCAAACACACACAAACATGCTTGTATTCATGCTTTCCTGGAACACCTGCTTAAAAAACTCATTGACAAATCCCAACCTTTTAGATTTAAACCTTATACTTACCCCTGATCAAACTCTTATTCTAACCCGTAAGAAAATATAATCCTCAAACAGCCATTAAAAGAAGAAAAAATGGTTTAAATGTCCTTTCTATGCATAAAGGTCCTCACTCAGCAGGTGAAGAACTGTGCGTAGTACTTGCAGAGATAGAAGTACAAGTTTCCTCTGCACACATTGTAAAAGGCATAATTTTACCACTTTTTACTTGTCCAAAAACTACACAATAAATATATATTCAGTATTCAAAATGTTTATTGACATATGCACACTAAAACACAGCGGTCATTAATGGGCAATAAAACTCTTATTTTGCTACTTCCCACCACCACAACATAACCCAAACATATTAATAAAATATAAAAATATGAAATATATAATACAGTATAAACACCTGACCTATAAAATAAAAAATATGAAATACAAAGTGCACACATACAACAAAAAAGGACAGTTCAAATGTGCAAATGTCAGCAATTGTGCAAAATTGCAACTATGGAGGTAGATGAGGCTATTGGTTAGGTTACTGCCCAGGAGTCAACTTAGAGTAAATATAGTTGTACAAATGTTGTGTATTGGCAAGAGTACAGCAATACAACATGCATCAGGATAGATTGGTTTAATATACAATTTCATAATATATTGCAACATTAAAACCAGAGCGATGTCACAATTATTTCACCAAAATGTCTTTGATTTTTTTATGTAGCATTCATAACCCACAGTATTGTACACATATAAAATATACTTTCCAAACATTGTTGTTTATTTAAATATTGGTCCTTGCAACATGGACAAACTTTGGATGAACTAAAATAAAAAAAGAACTATTACAATTTTGCACCAAAAATACAGTAAAACAGGCTATTATGAGAAGAGATGATACAGAGCGTTTCGTGGGTATGCCAAAATCCAATGTCGTAGTGGATTCATTGGCAAAAACTTCCAAAAACATGCTCTGGAGACATCTTGGACAAGTGTAGACTCTTTGAAAAGGGAGTGAAATATGGAGCCTTAAAAGTCCAGACTCGGCAGGTAAAAGCTTCCTAAGGAACTGACCCATGGACTAAGTTCAAGACAGAAATTCGCCAAACATCAAATTGCGAGTGGATCTATAGACCAGGTCCGTCATTAAAGGTTCTTACAAAGACATCCGTAACAAAATAGCCATAATTCCAGCACTGCACAGGCCACAAACATGTTCACAATACTCAAAAAGCACCCTACAAAGTCCTGCAACCTTTTCTGTAGTTGGCAAACAAGCACTTCAAATAGCATTTATTTTTCTTTAGGTACCTTTATTCACATAATCATCATGCAATGCATTATCTGTCACAAAAACTTCACATTTAACCATCACTAAAAACTTACTTTAACCTAACTTAAGTTGTATTCTTCTAACAGCCCTTTAACAAAGTTAGGGCAGGCCAATGTGTCCTCACTTTCAAAGATGGCCCCATTATACAGGCTGGAAAACAAAATACGGTCCTTGCAAAGACAGATAAGCAAGCACACACACGCAGTAACTTCAGATAACAGTATTAATGCACCGAGCAGCCAAACGGCACATACAAGATGAATGCAAAAGCACACCCAGAAATCATTGCAGCTGAAACCACTGCTGTTTATCACATCTGACAGACGTACACACCCATACTTGTTTTTATGTCTGCCCGAGGACCCTCGCTCACACAGCCTACAAACCATGAATTACTACTTTCAATAAAAAAATCTAAATGCTCAAACCCTGTTCCAACCCTTTAATCCTCAACGAGCCCATGAAGACATTCATTTTCATTACTTCAAAGTTTGAAAACCTGCGTGGCCCTCACAGAGACTGATGTATGAGCTAATGCTTACACACAAACTCATGAAATAACCATTCCTGCAGAGCCCTGTCGATGCTGACAAATAAATACTTTAAAAAGCCTTTTTTTATCAGAAATCTCTGACTTGTGCTGCAGTTTCCAAACACAGAGGTGCGTCAAAAAGGACCAAAACCTCTCCCTGAGTTAAGCTCAGAGCACGACCCTCCCAAAACACAAGGGCTCTCCACAGCCACTCATGATTCTGATGAAAGCTTTTCTCATTATTTGTGTTCTTCACTCATTTTACCAAACACGCTTGAAGAGTAGTTACTGAAATAAAAAGAATGTTGCTGGATGACCTTCAAGGAAAAGGCCCTTTTGAGAACCTCACAGTGGAGTGCTTCAAATAACAGAATAAAAGAGATAACGTGTTAGACATGAAAGGCTGAGAAAACACTTGATTACCTTAAAGTGTAAAAGTCAAATGTAGATTTTCATGAAGCAAATTAAGGTTTTAGAGGTCAGTTTACAGCTCTTTCATCCATTATCTATACCGCTATTGGGCGAGAAGCAGGGTACACTCTGAACCAGTCACGAGCCAATTGCAGGGCCACATACAGAGACAGACCATTCACGCTCACACTCATACCTAAGGGCAATTTGGTGTCACCAATCAACCTAATGAGCATGTTCTTGGTCTGTGGGAGGAAGCTGGAGTGCCCTGAAAGGCCCTGCCCGACTCAGCATTCGAACCAGCAGCCTTCTTACTGTGAGGCATGTGCACTACCTGCTGCGCCACCATGCCGCCCACTGCTGATGATCTTTACATAAATTTTACAGGTCCTGTTTCTTTCTTTAAAAGGGATACACCAACATTTTTTTTTTCTTTTTGTGTCTTGCCTTGCTCCAGAGTCCATGACAAGCAGATAGATATCATTTTTTCGACTGCATGCAGTAACAAGGAATAGACGGACAGAGCTCACCCATCGCTAGTTAGCTTAGCTCAAACACTGTGAGTCAATGGGTAGTTTTAGCCTGCCTCTGCCTACAGTCATCAAATAAACTCTTCAGCAACTCTAAACAGTCCTGTGTGCTTGTAGTGACTCCTGTTATGTAACATTATTTTTAGACTAAGATTAACACTTTATGTAATTTTTGAAATAAATATGTACGAAACTAAACCGCAGGGCACATGCACAAACGACCGTGGAAGAGCTTGTGAGTAGGTCAACAAAACAAAGCCTCTGTTTACGAGTAGAAGAAGATAATGTAATATAACATGATAAAATATTTGAGTCACAACAATCACACAGGACCGTTTAGAGTTGCAGAGTTGATCTGATGACTGTACCTGTCAAGTTTTGGATTAGGGAATAAGGGAAATTATCCGGCACCCGCTACGAGCTGTCCCACCACCCCAACCAAGCTCCAGTACCAGGTGTAGCCTACAAGAAATCTAAAATAACCACTTACTAACTACAATTAGGTGATCAGAATCTGACAGGCCTACCTTTGTCAACAGTGAAACGCTGTGAACATTCCTACGTTATAATACAGTCTAAATGAAAAAAACAAAAGGTTATATGAAGCACATTTATTTATTTTACATATTTTCAGTTCATATACAAGTCAACACATTACATATTTTCTGTTTATTTAGCATTGCTTATCTTTAAGTTAAACATTAACATTTTGTTTTCATTACATTTTTTCTCTCCGAGATATTTACACGACTTCTTTGGTTTTTTTTTTATTTGCCAGGAATGCCTTCTCCTTCGTCCTATTCATCCATTTCTCTCCTTTGCATTTCTTGGTTTGTTCCCGCTGTTGACACAAACAACTGCCACCCAGGCTACTGCAGGTGGCAGTTCTCTCGAGGCATTTCTTCTTCTTCGGTTTTACAGCAGTTAGCATCCATCACTTTGGTGCATTACCGCCCCATTCTCGCGAGGAAATGACAGAGTTCAATTTGAAGAGGCAGAGGAATGATTTTTTATAATTATTATATTATAATACAGGAGGACGGCGGGAAAGAGGGGTAAAATACGGTAGTTTCCCAGCCAAAACAGGAGACTTGACAGCTATGGACTGTAGGCAGAGGCAGGCTAACGCTACCTATTGACTCCCAGTGTTGGAGCTAAGCTAATTAGTGGTGGGCGAGCTTTGTCCGGCTCTTCCAAAAGATTGGAGTCCTTCTGCTTGTCATGGACTCTGGAGTGAGGCAAGATACCAAAACAAAAAAATGTTGGCCTATCTCTTTAAAATAAATCCTTTTTTTAATAAAACAGAATAACCCTTTGTACTTATTCTCATGAACATCTGCAGGAGGAGGCGTGAAGCTGCTAACCTCAATATCACACACACCGGTTCAATATCACAGGATGTGTTCACAGCTCAGACTGAAGACACATTTTTCTTCATGTGGCAAACAGAAACATATAAGCGCCGCAGCATCCATTAACTTCTGTTGTTTTGTGTCGCCAAGCATGAAACACAAGCTCCCAAATTACAGTCCCATCCTGTTCCTGTCATCTCTGCTGTGCGTCCCATCCCCCACAAACACGTACAGAAATATGAATATCCATCTCCTTAGGGTCTCATGTTTTCTTTTTCTTCCTCCCTCTTTTTTGTCTCTGCAGCAACCGAACATCAAGCAGAAGTTTGTGGCCCTGCTGAAGAGGTTTAAAGTCACTGATGAGGTAGGTCACACATGCCCTCATGTTTGTGTGTTTGCTGGAGAGTCGTGTATTTTCAGTTTGTGCCTTTGAAGGCACAGAGAGGTGTGTGGGAGAGATGTGGCAGAACTACTGAGATTCGTCTGGCAGCTCAAAGAAAAGAAACACCAAACGCTGTTGGTGAAAATAGAGCAGCGATGTGTCTGTTTTCAAATTTTATTTTCTCCATCTTAGCAGGATGTTGACACTGTTGTTTTTTCTGTGGTCGGGGCTGCAGGGCCAGTATCTGTTTTGCCTTCCTCTGCATGTGTCTGTCGTTCACGTGTCTCCTCTGTGCCTCGTCCAGGTCGGTTTTGGCCTGGAGCACGTCTCCAGGGAGCAGATCCAGGAGGTGGAGGAGGATCTGGACGAGCTCTATGATAGCTTGGAAATGTACAACCCCAGTGACAGCGGGCCGGAGATGGAGGAGACCGACAGCATCCTCAGCACCCCGAAACCTAAGCTCAGGTAACAGGGGAGGCAGGCCCGTAACATCTCAGATTACTAAGGGACGACGCAGTGAAGTGTCCCTTTTTTAGAATTAATGTTGTACTTTTTATGAGAGGACAGGACAGAGGATGGACGTAGAGTAGAGGAGGAGAGAGGGAGTGAGGGAGACTGTGGAAAAAATCAAATAATGTAAAATAAAGAGCAACTCTTAGATTAAAGTCAGAAGAGTTAAGTCACAATTTCTGACACTTTCTGTTGCCCAAAATCAGACTCTTTCTCAGAGTTCTGACTTTAATCTCAAAAATCTGACTTTAATGATGGAATACTGATTACAGCTCAGAATTTGAAATTAAATGTCAGGTTATTGACTTTAAATTAAGAATTCTGAGTTTTCTTCTTTAAATTCTGTTAATCTCAGAATTCTGACTTTAACTTCATTATTCTGACTTTTCTTTTTTAAATTCTGAATTTTACCTTGATCTCAAAATCTGAATTTTATTATACCGACTTAAATCTCAGAAGTCTGACTTTTTATTTTGGAATTCTGACTATAATCTTAAAAGTTTGACTTTTATCATGGAGTGCTGACTTAAATCTCTGAAAATGGAATTAAATTTCAGAATATGACTTTAACATAAGAATTTTTAATTTTCCCCTTCAAATCTGATTTTTTTCCTCAGAATTTGGACCCTTACCTTATAATTCTCACTTCTCTTCTTCAGATTCTGAATTTTATCTTGGAAATGTGACTTAAATCTCAAAAGTCTGACTTTTATCATGAATTACTGATTTAAATCTCAGAATTCTGACTTTTTTTCCTCAGAATTTTGACCTAAATCTTAGGATTCAGAGTTTTTTTCACAGACTTGAAAAATATTCAATATCTAACAGTTGCTCTTTTCCTTGTCCATATGATATTCCTCAGAGGCCAGATAGAAAGCTTTGGGGGGCCTGATGTGGCCCCTGCGCCGCCTGTTGGTGATCACTGCTCTAAGCTATCAGCGCCCCAGTTTCCCATTCATACATGTGCAAATGTGTTTGTACAATTTAGACATTGTTAGGAGTCTGGCTGCAATTTTTCAATAGTTAAAAGGAAAAAAAAAATAGGTTTAAACAGAATCAGCAGAGTTTTTAACTCTGGTGTTGTGACACACATTTGTCATTTCTTTGCTAAAAAACAAAACCCCATCATGACTGAATTATGACAAACGATGTGTTTATCATTCAGTAAAAAAGTGGTTTTGCCACATATGGACCAAAGTGATGTCAAATTTTAACATAACGATAAAATCTTTATTTAAATAGAACTTTTCAAACAAAAGTTTCAAAGTGCTTACGATGGACAGAGATAATTAAAATAAAACCTAAAATACAACTCGACAGGCAGGCAGTTATAAGCAAAGAAGCAATCCAAATACACAAACACTTAAAAATTTAAAGATTGTTAAAAAAAAATCGAAGAGAAATAAAATTATTTCCCAGGAGAACTCTTTAAAATAAGATACAATAAAATAACAAAATAAGTGAAATATGATAAAACAAACTCAAGTAAAATCAGGAAAGGCTCGCTGCTTAAAGTCTGTCTGCAGAAGAAATTTAAAGGATATCACTGACTCAGCTGACCTGATCGTCCACGGTTTTGGCGCCTTCGCTGAAAAAGCTCCCCGTCCCCTTCAGATTTTACTCTGATGTGAGGGGCGAGCAGAAGACCTCCGCCCGAGGACCTCAGTGTACGAGTTGGTTCATATGGTATTAAAATGTCTCAGATGTAGGAGGGAGAAAGGCCACAGAGGGCTTCAGAAATGATCAGTAACATCTCAAAATCAATTCTAAAACAAACAGGGAGCCAGTGTAAGACGCTGGAGCAGGAGGGATGTGGTCACGTTTTCTAGTTCTGGTTACTTGTTGACCTTTTTTCTTATTGATTGTCTCTTCAGTGTCTTCATAAACAGTTTCCTCTCACTCCTTGTGACTCCCGCTCCTGCTTGTCAAACACTCACAATTCACCGCACAGTCTGACATGCTAACATTTATTATTATTTAAACAATCAGGTTGTGCATGCAATATGCAGAGCATGAAAACTCTGTTCTCCTTTTACACGTTAGAGCACCCTCCGTTGGTACAAACTGGTCATCACAGTCATAGATTCATAAGTGGTGGTGAACGTGAACCAGGAAAATATTGGGTGAATCTTGTTTACATTTTGTTTGTAAAGTGAATTATAAAAAGTATATTTAAAGAAATATATGTCTTGAAAGATATTTCAATTCTTATATTGCTTTTAAGCATAAATTCAAGATAGAAGGTCCATCTAGATTTAAATCCTGTGAGGGATCTGTTTGTCATTTTACCTGGATGTTTTATTTCATTTTTAGTATTTGCTTAAATATCTTATCATGTTGGTACAGTTTTTAACTTTTTACACTTAATAATTTTAGATTTAATTTTAATCTTTTAACATGTTTTTTTGTTGTACTTATTTTAAATGTATTTTTAGTGTTCTTTTTATTTCTGTCTTATGATTCTTGGTTTTATTGCTTTGCATTTTCTCTTGTTTCTATCTTGATTTTATCATTTCTTTTACTGAAACTTCACTGGTGTGCATTAGTCTCCAAATCCTCTTGACATCCTCCCTTCAATCATTACAGTTACAGTGGAAAACTACTTAGTAGGTTTTTCTCTCATGCCCTGTATCGTCTCTTTCTTATTCACAAGGCTTTAAATATGTTGAAGCACATGATATGGCTTTATTTGATAGTAAAGGGGAGCTCTGTGTCTGGTTTCAATCGATTATCTTTTTTAATATTTGACTTCTATAATATTAGACGAGAAAATATTGAAGGTTAATGAATCGTCTTTTAACCCTTGAATGCAAGATATTCTGGAAGATTAAATATGTCCAATATTTAAACATTTTTAAAAGTTATTTTACCAAATATCTCCCAAGGATATATCACCCGTCTGAAGTAAATATTTTTTAATATTTGACTCTTTTTTTAATGATAAGATTAAAGATTATTTAGGATTTAAGATTTTTTTTGGCATTTAGGAGAGAGAGACAGTGGATAGGCTTGTGAAGAGGAGAGAGCAGGGAGGACCTTCTGTAAACTTGCCACAGGCTGGATTCGAACCCGGGCCCGCAGAAGCATACACTCTGCAAAACCAGCACCTCTTTATATCATTTTAGATTTAATCTTAATCTTTTAACATTTTTTTTTACTTATTTTAAGTTTATTTTAATTGTTTTATTTATTTCTGTTTCATGATTCTTGTTTCTTTTCTTATATATTTTATCAGTCGTCTTGATTATATTATTTAATTTTATTTTAGCTCCTCTGGTGTGCATTAGTCTCCAAATCCTCTTGACATCCTCTTTACTATCATTACAATTACAGTGGAAAACTACTTAGTAGATGGACCTCTGCTGAGCATTTATTTGCTGAGTGTTGTAAAAAAAAAATCCATGATTGATATCATTATGTATGTATCTTATGTATAAGATCTTTTGTCAATCAATGTAAAGCACTTTGAACTGCAGTTGAATTTGTATGAACTGTGCTGTATAAATAAAGTTTGATGATTGATTGACTGACCTGAGGACGAGACCCTTCTAGAGTTCCTCATGAAAATATGAGGATTCACCTCAAGTAATCTTTCCCCAAAGCCTGTCAAATGTCTGCATCCCAGAGGAATCACAACCCACTGTAAAGATTGTATAGAAGTTCATTTTTAATCGGCCTTTGTCTACTGCAGTTTCAGGATTTAAGGTCTGATTTAAAAATCAAAGTTAAAGTAATTTTCGTCATGTTTCTGTCTGTGTCTCAGGCCGTTCTTCGAGGGGATGTCTCAGTCCAGCTCACAGACAGAGATCGGCAGTCTGAACAGCAAAGGCAGTTTGGGGAGAGACACCTTCAGTCCGGTGAGTACCCCAGACCCTCAGGCCGGGGGGGGGGGGGGGGGCAGAGGCAGCAGCTGCAGCATCCGCAGGAATTTCACTCGTGAGCTGCGGGGCATTCAAGACGACCTGAACCATGTTTTTCTTCTTTATCCCCTCTGTCTCAGTGGGAGCTGAGCGCAGTAAATATTTATTGCCCCCAACAGGCTCCAGGCTTTACATCATAGAAGTCCACATAGAAAGTGTGTACGAAAGAGACGAGCTGGGGGTGCGATAATGACATAAAACGCTTTAAGATACACTATAAATAAACTACTGTGAAACTGAGGATTTTTTTATGGTCATCATTGCAGTAACAGCGCTGTAAGCTGCTTTTCAACTGCGTGTTTTATCAGCCTGTGACATCCAGAGGAAATAAAGCTGAGGGGTCAGAGGGAAGTTTGGGGACATATCATGGAAAATGCTGTGCACCATTTTTGAGCATAAATGTTCATAAATGTCATGGAAGTGTGGTCACAGACTAAGCAAGCGAGTCTGAGCTGAGGGGCTACTGCAGTGCCTCGCTGTTGACATACGTTACCAAAGGGAAATATGACACCTATGTAAGGATTTGGGGCTCATTTATGGGATTTCAGGAGGGGGACGATGTCATTACAGCTTTGCAGTCTACTGTTTTTATTCTTTATATTTTTAATTTAATTTTTTCATTAAAATCAGTAACCTCATTATGAAATACGGGAGCATTCTATTTGTGGGGTACAATCTCTGTCTTTCTGAGCATGTACGCCATTGTCTGTCCTCATTGTTATTCTTTCTCTTCCTGATACGCCATGATGAAAAACAGTCACATGCCATACCAGTAAAATATACCACTGATATCTGCATGTTTGAAATTTCCTCAAATGCCTTTTTGTACTTATTGATGTGCCTTGTTCTGTTTTATGTCTTTGTATTGTAATCGATAAAAGACAATAAAAACATTGGTAAAAAAAAATGTTCATAAAGGAAACCCCAGGTCCTGAAATTGGGCTTTTATCAAAGTTTCAGGCTAATTCATTGTTCCTAAAAAATGCTCATGAAATGAAGCTGAAACAAACAAAGTATGGATGCGACTCGACTCTGACGTCGTAAATATCCAGAAAGTGACGCTTTTGAAAATCGCTCAGCGGGGCATCCGTGTGCAAACATGAAATACAGAAATGTGTCAGACTAACGTTTCCTGGAAGGAGCAGAAAACCAATATATCTCTGACACAGCAGCCGTCTGCTTGATAAAAACTGTTTAATCTCACCGAGCTGAATGGATTTCACTGGTGGTGTTTCAGCTTTCAGAGTCACTGTGAAAATAAGCTGATTGATGCTGTGAATGAAAGCTGCATCTACAAAAAATATGTTTGTATCAGAAAATTAAGCTTTTGTTTTTAGTGTGTGATGATTACAAACACCAAAATAAAGCACGATAAAGGGCTGGAAAATGTGGACCAAAAACTCTCTTTATATACACAGTATGCACAGAGAATATTAGATATAATATACTATATATAGAATGGAAGTCTCTGTAATATTTTTTTTTATAAATTAGATTGGATTGGATTAGAAAGAACTTTATTTATCCTTTGGGAAGACTCCTTTAGGGAAATTAAGGTTCCAGTAGCATTGTATTGTACAAAGGTATAAAAGAGCACAGGGTATCAAAAAGTAAAAAAGTAAAAACAATCAGCAGATATAAAATCTGTAAATATATACATTAATAAATCTAAATAATAAATGATAAAAAAAAAATCAGGTTAATTATCAGGTTTGATACCAATGCAACAATTACAGAAGTCCTGGAAATCCATAACCTGACACACCAGCTGGACTGTTCTCACTAGTCCGTCTGGGAAAGAGCCCATAGGGAGTGTTTGGGAATGAGCAGAACCTTTCAAGAGCGAATCTGGCAGATGATTGGATGATCATTCTGTCAATCATATTCATTACAGACCAATCAGATAATGTAGAAGGCAGGCTCTTAAAGACAGAACATGAGCCACTTCGTAGAGCAAACTCTCAGCAAAGAAATGTTGGAAGTGAAATGAAAATATCTTTTCTGTAAAGAAGTTTGTAGTGTTGTTTAGTTGTCTTTTATTCAGTAAAGAAATGTGGTCCAGATCTGATAAAACAGCTACTGAAGCTGTTAGCATCTATGCTAATTGAAAGGTAAAGACTGTTGCTCTGGTCCAGATGGATTTACATCTATCCACCAAAACAGGAGCTACCATTTAAAAAATAGTCCTGAGAAGCTGACTCAGCTGGAAGATTGTTAGATTGTTATTTAAAGGAATATTTATTAAAAAAATTATTTCACTGATCCTCATTGAGTCATAGGTTCAATGTGAATCATAAATGTTTCAGCCAGAGGCCTCAACTTCACACTGACTGAAGTCCACCTGTCTCTCCAGCAGGGGGAGCAGCACCCACTGGAGAAAATGAAAACTTCTCGAAGCCGCAACCTGGAGGAGGCGCTGTCTGAGACCGACACACTGGTACGACTCACATAAAGTGTGGAGAATAAATGGTGTGTCAGGTTTTTTGTTAATAAACACTCAAGTGTTTTTGGCTGCCATCTGTGCTGCGAGTGAGCCAGACTGAGAGCGAATGAGAGAAACAAAAGGATGAAGAGGAGACACTACCAGATCAAGAGTATCTGCTGTCTTTGTTTCTCACACTCTGTCATTGTGGGTTTGTGTGTGTGTAGGAGCTGACGGATCAGGAGCTGTTTGCTGAAGTGGGCCCCTGCATCACTGTGTCTGTAGCCGAGAAACCCCGTACTCCCCTGAAGAGCAGCAAAAGTGAATCCCAGACCATGCCTTCACCGAGGTAATGAGGAAAAATACGTTCAAAGCTACTTTACAGATCAGTTCAAAATATTTGATTTTTTTAGTGCTTTTGTACTGGCACAGATATTAAATGCCTCACTTCTTATTTTATGCAAACACAGATACACTCATCCAAGCTTTAAACATAAAAAAATTAACAGTTAAATTACTCAAATCATTAAATTCCCAACCTTCACTTCCCACAAAAAGTTTCTGAAAATTGACCTGAAATTTTCTGCCCCTTTGCAACCCTGTTAAGGACTTGCCAGACAGAAAATGTGAGCCAAGAACTGATAATAAAAAATGCATTTAGGCATATACATAGGCATATAATTATTATTTATTTTTTTTTGGTCGGATGTAAGGGGGCTGGATTTAAAAAACAAGGTAACAATGTAAATTTCTATGTTTAACTAACACACAGATGCAGCCGTTTCAATTTGCCCCTTCCAGCCAAGTACCAACCAACTTCCAGCCACTGGGAGTGCCCCCCAGTTAACACTCACCTGGTTAAATACTGGCTAACGATGGCTGTCTGATCAACCATTAAGTCAACCCTTGTAAAAAGGTTTCAATTGCAAATGCTTTTGGGGATGCGTTCATATTTATACAGTTCATACTATTAGAGATTAATTAAGTTATAGAGATGTAACGACAAACAATAACCTCAAACCACAACATGTTTTTCTACGTCACATTTTTAAAGTGCTAGGGGCTAAATGGGAAGCTGTGGGGGGGCCTCATGCCTCACACCAGCAGATGATCACTGGCATCGAGTATGTTAGATTTTTGTTATATTTACCTCTGCCAAGTAGGTTATGTTTTTGCCGATGTCTGTTTGTTTGTCTGTTTGTTTGTCTGTTTGTTAGCAAGATTATGCAAAACTACTGGGTGGATTTTGCTGTAATTTTCAGGAGATGTTGGTAATGGCCCAACTTAAAAATGATTAGATTTTGGTGGTGATCCAGATAACCACCCTGAGCAAGCAGTCATTTTTGCTCAATAACTGTCTAACTAATAATGATATCGACATGCTATGTGTGGGTTTTCAGAGTCATGAATCATATTGTGATGGTAACTTTATCATGGAAATATTGCTTATAGATGTAACAGCAGTATGTGAGCTGCCTTGGCAGAGGTTTGTGCTCTCTGAGTGTTTTCTAGTTAAATACTGCACAGATACTTCAAATGTTCCACATGGGTAATATTTGACACATTGCTGTGCAAATAAACACCAGTGTCGTTGTTTTCATTGTTAAAATCAAGATGAAATGAGCCCACACAGCAGGAACCTTTAATGAAAGTATGTGCTTAGTGTGTTGTTTCATTTTGTAAATGTGAAACCAACTTTTGACAGTCTCAAAGCTGGTGGAGCCTCCCGCTCCTCCTTCGACCATCTGGCACTTTTACTCTAAGTGTGTTTTGCACGATGGCTGGAGTACTGAGAGTCTCAGATGCTGCTAACTCATGGAGCACACAGCTGGTGTCCCTTTACCAAAGACAGACCACGCTGGGCAACAGAGAGCATACTTACTGTGGGTGCTCATCGCTCCCATGTTGATGTAAATTACTGCTACTCCTTTGAATGTCTCAATTAGGTTAAAAGCTCAGTGGACAAAAGCAGTTTTTGATTCATGACTAGTTAACAGCTTTACAGTCTGAATTGGAGGTTCTCAGCTGGTGGCTCAGGACCTGAAATTGTCTCAGAGCTGTTTTATGTGGCAACTAGAAAGCACTCAGAGAGCACAAACCTCTGCCAAGGTAGCTCACATGTTGCTGTTACATCTATAAGCAATAGTTCCATGATAAAGTTACCATCATAATATGATTCCTTCACCCTGAAAACACACACTCAGAATCTTGTTGAAATCATGATTAGTTAGACAGTTATTGAGCAAAAACGATCGTTTGCTAATGGTGGTTATATGGATCACCACTAAAATCTAATCATTTTTAAGTTTGGCTGTTATCAGCATCTCCTGAATATTTCAGCAAAATCCATCCAGTAGTTTTTGCATAATCTTGCTAACAACAGACAAACAAACAAACAAAAAACAAACAAACATACGCCGGGAAAAACATAACTTCCTTGGCGGAGGTAAAAATGGTATAATGTAGGAATCCCTGAGCTAAAGCACATCCATAGGTTTGATTTTACCCTGTTTTGCTGTGATAACAAGTCAGTTTTGATTGTTTCCTCAAGATTTTGGCATTTATCTTTGAAAGTAAAGCTGGCTTTCTTATTGTTATGTGAACATATCTCAAGATTATTAAAAACAACCGAGATGTGCACGTTATCACAGGAAAATAGAGTAAAAATGCGTTCATGTGTGTCTTCCTTTGTAAGAACCTGCAACAGCAATCTTCTGTGACAGCCTTCTTCTAAAAACTGGATTGTTCCCCCTCAGGTTGGATGGCAGCCACACCCCCCGACAGAAGCGCATCAGCACGCCCATGAAGGAGCGACAGCTGTCCAAACCTCTGAGTGAGCGCACCAACAGCTCTGACTCAGAAAGATCCCCGGAGCTGGGCCACAGCACCCCGGTGAGTCTTTCCAGGATTGTTTTCTAATCTCCAGCACAAACAGGAATAAATCTTCTCATTGTGCTGCAGCGTCCCCACTGAGGGATTTACTCTGTTGCTGCTTTTGTTCTGCGTCCTCCTCCGCTCGTTTCTCTTTCTGAAATGCATCCTGATAATCTGTGACTCGCCTGCAGCTCGCGCATGAATTATGTATGCGGCGATGAGTCATCAGCAGAGTAAATGTGTGGCTGTCGGGGGGTTTATGAGTGTGTTTGTGCTTTTGTGCAGCTCCTGAGGAAGGTGGTGTATGACCAGCTCAACCAGATTTTGCTGTCGGACTCGGCGTTACCCGAGAGCCTTATTCTGGTGAACGGCACGGACTGGCAGGGACAGGTAAGACTCTACATTTAGAAAAAGCTGCGTTTGGGGAAATGCCGCCCTCCCCAGATGGGACAATCAATGAGCGGGTGTTTGTTCTGGAGCCTGCAGCGTGTTTCCTGCAGATCATTACCGGCCATATGTTTCCCCCAGCAGGCTCCAGTTGATAATATTCGTCTCAGCATGTCTGTGCTGCCACAGTAAACATTAATGCTCTGCACCAGACAGCCTAAGACATATTACCTTTTTGAGAGGGGTGTGGTCAAAGACAACTCATGATGATTTCTACGAAAACAGCCTGTTCTGAGCAGGGCTGAAACAGTGGGGTTTTTGGCAAGACAAAACCCAAAACATGAGTGGATTTTAGGTGAGAATCATTAAAAATGTGGTTTTAGGACATCTGATATCAGTGTTCACTTACTGAAAATAAGTAAAATATTTGGCCTTTAATGAATTTCAGTGCAGTTGCTTAGTTTTCATTTGAGTGATTTGTAATTTGATTTTTTTTTATGGATATAAATCAAGCTATTATTTTTAGGTTTTTCCTTTACTCAAACCAGCTCTTAATATCCATATCTGTGTACCTATCTCTCTATAAATATATGTATGTATTTATTAGGTCATCTCAATGATGGCCAAATTCATAATCAAGGTTATTTTGATAGAGATTGATCATGAATATGAAACATGTTTACCCACTGATTTTACAACATGCACCACATGCAATCATTAAACTAAAATGCACTGTCATTTATTAATATGAACGAAAATTCAAATACATAAAAATAATAGTAAGTGGTAAAAACAAAGCAAGTGCAAAATGTCATGTGGCACAATATTATTTTAATCTGGATTATACATAGGAGGCAATAATTGTAACTGAAATTTTAAACTGATTAATCAAATAATTACTCCACTGTATAGATTACCAAGAGGGCCACATATAACGTTTTATAAGAGCCAGGGGGCCATACTGTTACAAACTGTCTAATACGCTCAGTGATTAAAATAAATAAATCAATTATCAAAGATAGCGAACATAAAGCTTTTTTAGAAACTGATCATACCAACAGTAACATTTTTTTTTAAATGTTGATAAAAAAAAAAATTATTTATTGAGCGCTTTAAGAATTAAAGCCAATTTAAGCTTCTTTTCCAACACTATAAAACAATTAGTGTTTGACAGTTTTTAATGAATAAATATGTTAACATTTTTTTACTAATATGGTATTTACTAATACTAAGTTTATATTTTATTGCTTCATAAAAGACGTCTAGAGACACATTTACAGGAAAGTTAGTTCTTTGAGGACTTGCAAAGAATTAGACCAACCATACCAGCAATGTGCGTTAGTGGAAATATTTGTATCTCAGTTTCAATAGCATTTGACAGTTTTTATTATGTTCTGAGATTGTTTATTCTTGGTTGATTTTTGATTTTTTTTTTTTTAGAATTGAGTGGCGCATGTTGCCCCTGGGCCTCCAGTTGCCCACCTCTGATGCTTGTAATTACTATAATTGTGTCTTTTTGTCCTCTGTGAAAGAGCCCGTATTCTGCTTCTGAGACACATACACACCCTGGTGTGTTTACACGTCTTCTTGGTGCGATAGAGCACTTCTATGAACAAGACAATAAGTAGGACTTCTCCTCCTCCATCTTTTTACAGATTTATTGTTTTGTTTTGTTGTCAGTTTAAGCCCATTGGCTTGGGTTGGCAAGCCATTGTGCAGAGCAGAGACAGTAGCATGAATGTAGAGTTGTTGACAACATGGCACAGAGCAGCACTGAACTGACTAATTACCACAAAGTTGACAAGTTCATAGGTCAACCAATAAAGGGGCAAGAGCTCTAATAAACCAAAATACAGCTGGATGGGGGGTACTCAGTCCGTGAGAACTAAAGGTTTTTTAACCATTTGGGATTAGCAAACATGCACTAACAGTCATCAGAAATAAAAATGTGAACCAGTATTAATGCAAATATATGGGCACTCCAAGTCCCCTTTGATATCTAAAATAAATGTTAACAACTGTATGTTTTTTATATGTTTGAGTCTCAGAATGATCTTAAAAAGTCTTCCGTTTTATTCAAAAGTCTGCCGCAGCCCTGATTTCATCATATTTCCTCTTCTTCTTTTGTTGCAGTATGTTGCCGAGCAGCTCCAGGTCCAGAGACACCCGGTGGTCTGCACATGCTCTGCAGCTGAGATCCAGGCAGTCCTGTCCGCAGTGCTCACTCGCATCCAGAAATTGTGAGGTTTTTTTTAAATAAACACACAAACACACAAGAACACAGACACACAAACACACAGATCAGAAGTTCAAGCCACCCTTGTTTGGCAGCATGACTCATCCTATTAAACTTTTCCCTGCTCCAAGCTTGATTTCTCTGATTTCTGTCCTCAGACTGACCTCCTTTTTGTTGCCTTCCCTCTATCCACCACATGGTTCTCCCCTCATGACTCCATATCGATAAATCGACCTCTTTTTGTCCCAAAACAAACTTTATTTAACCCTGTCCTCTTTACCCTGTTCTTCTCCGTCCCGATACTTTCTTTGTCTTTTCTCTCTAATGATAGAAGTGATCTCAGCCTATTGTGGCCACTATTTCCATCTCTCATTTTGTGAAGGGTGGTCCAGTTGATCCTGTGCTAAAGGAGATAAAGAAGCCAATAAAGCTCTTCTCCTTATCTTTTAAGGGTTTAAACAGATTTTATCTGATTTAGTTTCTTCCCTTTTAAGTCTTATTTTGTATTTTAGGCCCCAGTGTCTGGTCCCATTGATTAATTTCAAAGGTCAAGCTGCAGTACCATTTGTTATCTTGTCTCCAATGTGTACTGCAATCTTCCCTTCTGTGTTTCCTTGGACGCTGATAGATGATATGGGTTACCGAACTCCACACAGCTCTGAAAGCATCCCCTTCTCTCTCTTTCTCTTCCCCTTTAGCTGTAATTGTAACTCGTCCATGCCCCGCGCGGTCAAAGTGGCAGCGGTGGGAAGCCAGAGTTACCTCGGAGCCATCCTGCAGTTCTTCGTCACCCAGCTCGCCAACAAGACGTCCGACTGGCTCAACCACATGCGCTTCCTGGTCGTGCCTCTGGGTATGAGGGTCTGATTGGGTTTTCATGGAGTCCAAAAAGCTGGTTTTTCTTTCAGAGTTTTATTTTTTGGAAATGTTAAAGCTCATGTGGGGAGTTTTTTAGCCAGTTAAACTTAGTTTTCCTCAAATTCTTTTTATCTCTGAGGTAAACAAGACCAACAGCAAGAAGGTGTTTTTTTTCTTACTTAAAGATTATTTTAATGCCTTTAAATGCCATTAAAAGTGAGTACAGCATTTTACAATATTTTCACACAAAGTTTGGAGTGATACATGACAGCACTATGAGACTGGAAGAGTCTGCTGAGACTTGTATAGTGAGGCACACACTACAAGATAATCTGCCTGATTTTTGGCCAGAAACCCCCTCCAACCAAAACCAGCAAAGGTTCGATTATCTGGTGGTCCTAAAAATGATTGTACACAGTAATCCTGTGGTGTGAGGGGTGTTGAGAGTGATTTTAAAATCACAGATCTTCTCGAAGGAGAATAAAGGCAGCCCTGACTTTTAATCCCTGAGCTCGTCCTTTGAGTTTTGTCACATAAAACGAAACAACAGCCATTCAGGAAGCAAGCTGGCCAAAGCAGAAAATAAAGCAAATAAAGCCATGATGATGAAGTCAGAACCTGATTACTGACTTGTTGATTAGTAGCAAAAGCACAAAAAGTTCTACAACATGTCCTTTAAGGCACACTATAGTCAAAGAAAGATCATGGATCACTGGTGAACATACATCTGTTTATTTATTTTGTATACTCAAATGTCGAATATTACGTTTGTGGTTAAAAAGAAACCAAAATGCAGCATCTTTAACAGTAAGCTGGATAAAATAAACTCACCTCAGTCATTGTCCTCTTTAGCTCAAAGCTAGTAAAATCAGCTGAACTTAAAAGTAGCATTAGTTAAAAATATTAATCCAGTGTTGAAAAATGCATCATAGAAATAGAGTTGACGTATTATTATGGTTTGACAAAATGATTATTAAGCAAATATAAATATAACATCATTATGATGAGTTCAAATGCAACTTTTAACAAGGAACTTAAGGTTTAAAAAAAGCTACTGATTTTTAATAACCTAGTTTTGTCTAAAACAGAACATGTAAATGAATCTATGGCCAATTGAAAATGTCTAAAATAAAAGATCAATAACTATCTCAATGAGGACTCAGATTATTAATTGTTATCATCTTATTATTTTTAGTCATTCTTTTGTCAGTGTTACTTTATTGTTCTGTTTATTTATTTAAAATTTTACTTAATCTTTTATTATTTGCACCTAGTCCATTGAAATTCCTGCTTCCTGTGATTACTTTTGCTGCTTTTAATGGATTTAACCCTCAGTCTATTCTCATCTTTACTGCATCTTGGTACTGTCTTGTGTTCTTTTTTTGCCTATTGAGATTAAAAATAAACAGATTTTAGCCAAAAATACTTGTTTTCAAAGGTGTAAATTATAAAAAGGGTGATTTTTTTTGTTTCCTTTTAGTTTTTCTCTCCCTTTAAAATATAGGCTTGTTTTTTTTCTTCAGCTTAACATCCTCTTTTGCTCCATCCTTTTCTTCAGGCTCCCACCCTGTTGCCAAACACCTCGGCGCCCTTGACAATCGCTACAGCTCCTCTTTCCTAGACGGAGCATGGAGAGACGTTTTCAGCCGCTCAGAACCGCCACAAACAGGTACCACCTTCTGCTCATTACTACAGCACGCACACAAGAATTTATCCCTTGGTTGTGAAATTAATTGTGCTTTTTCTGTCACTTTCAGATCAGTTAGATGTAGCGGGTAGAATAGCCCAGTATATTAGCGGAGCCACTGTTACACACCAGCTCCCCATTGCAGAGGCCATGCTCACCTGCAAACACAGGACGTGAGTACAGACGCCACACAAACACGACTCAAACTGCCCAAAATACTCAATTTAAAATTTTTTTCTTCTTACAGGCGAGATGAAGACTCCTACCAGAAGTTTATTCCTTTCATTGGGGTAAGACCTCACACTTTACAACAGATCAATCCCGATGAGTTTTGGATATTTTTCTGACATTACTTGTTGCTTTTCTCAGGTAGTGAAGGTTGGTCTCATCGAGTCTGGTCAGTCTCCAACAGGTGAGTTTACAAATAATATCAAACATAAAGATCGACTTAATTTGCTCTACACAGTAATAATTATATTTTATTATTATGAAGGGGACACAGAGGAGGGCGTGGCGGTGAGCTTGGCTGTCCCCTCCACGTCTCCCCCCTCCCACGGCTCACCCACAGGGATGATTAAAGAGGCAGCCACGCCGCCGTCCTCACCCTCCATGGGCAGCGTCCTCTCAGTACAAGGGTGAGTCCAACATCTGTGTCTGTAATTGTTTTATGTCTTTAACTTTGTACATGTGCTGCTGCCTGACTTGGCCAGGACACTCTTTCAAATGAGATTTTTAATCTCAATGAGACTCTTCTGGTTAAATAAAGTTTCTTTTCATTTCAACATCAGCTTTTATCCCTTCTGGCATCTTGCTTAATTTATCCTTATCTCAGATTATTTTGAAAGTCTGAGGTCAGTGTTTAAGGTCTGTGGGCCTCATGACAGAATTCTATAAAACTGAATAAGAAACGTATCTCATATTCATAATTTGATTTTAGTTTAATTAAAAACAGGAGTAAAACAAAAAGACAGGAGTGCTGGTTTGGTGGAGTGGTAAGCAACCAGACACGACCCGTATACATGCTTCTGCCGGCCCGGGTTTGGATCCAGCCTGTGGCCAGTTTGCAGAGTGTCCTCCCCTGCTCTCTCTCACCCTCTTTCACAAGCCTTTCCACTGTTTCTCTCTCCTGTCAATAAAGGCAAAATATGCCCTAAAAATAATCTTAAAAAAAAAAAAATAAATAAAAGACTGATGTCCACAAGTAGCCTGTTAATGCAACCCGCTCTGCTGTGCTCAGCCTCTCTCCAATTTTTAGCTTCACATCTCCGTAGAGCTTCAGCACTGCTGTGTCAAAGAAATAATGCTGCGATGGAGGCACATACTAGGGCTCCAACCAGCATATTGCACAAAAGCTCTTGTTTTCTACAACATAATGAGGCCTTGGGTCTTTGAACATAAAGTTAGTTACAGATTTAGCTTCTTTCTTAGCTTGCTCGGTATTCTGAGGCAGCTCTAACAAGCTAGCTGGTTTATTAGTGGGGTTAGCTTTGCTATCTACTGCTGTCCCTGGGTGGTGTTGAAGAGAAACGCATGTCCATAGTATTTTATTCTAATGCATCACTCCTTACAAGCCCTGTCATCTCAGTCTCTTGTTTCTTTCAAAGTCCAAAGAAAGCCACTCTGACTCAGGAATATACTTATACAGTATTGGAGGCACAAGGTCAAGGTCACTGGGACTTTTTGAGGTGAAAGGTCACTATTATGTGGACGCTCTTACAAAAACCACAGCCCCAGCCCTTCCTCTTAATCAGGGGTGAGCAGCTTTGGTAACCAAGAGGGCCACGTTAATTTTATCCACAGTGACAGGGGGCCGCATTGTTGAAATTGGAACAATAAACTTGTGGCTTTCAGCTTTACTCACCAGTTACTTATGTTTATTTTACAAATACTTTAGTTTTAACTTTAACATTTAGTAACTGTCCAACAATTGTACCCATACAAAATGAAACAGGCGTAGTAATACTCTACAGCACTATAAGACTAAAAGTTTCAAATGGAAGATTTTACATTAAATACTGCATTAAATAATTCACCTGGGGCACCTCTTTAGCCGGTCTGTGAACCGGCTCCAGTTTCTGAGAGGGCTCTTTGATTCCTCAGTCATGTTTTCCAACTTAGATTCAGGCAATTTTTTGCCCTGGCTGCTGCAGTTCCTCTCTGCAGGGGCAGACAGACTGCAGCTGTGCCTGATCTAATATTTCTATTTCACCCTCAGCAGAGTACATCTGCTGAACATAACGTACCAAAGTTAACCTTCAAGTCTTCATTTTTTTAAATTATTTTCAACAAAAGCTCATGTACAGCAAAGTCTCCTGCATAGATTTTTTTGATTTTTAATTTTAGGAGGGATGATGTCTCCCAAACCACAGCTGTAGATATTCTTCCTTAGTCATTCTGTTTTTTTTTTTTCTATCTTTTGAATGTAAAAGTGTTTCTGTCTTCAGGAGTCCCAGCATGTCTCACAGCGTGGACGCCATCGGCCTGCAGGTGGACTACTGGCTCGCCTCGTTGGCAGAGAAGCGGAAGGAGGGTGAGCGACGCGACACGGGCTGCAAGAACACGCTTAAGAGCGCCTTCCGCTCGCTGCAGGTCAGCAGGCTACCAGGAGGGGGCAGCAGCGACCCACAGGCCCAGGTCAGCACCATGGCGATGACCGTGGTCACGAAGGAAAAGAACAAGAAAGGTGAGAAGATGAAGATGTACGTCTGTTTATGATTGAGTGATGGGAGTGGTTGAGGAGTTTGCCTTTCCATGAAGGGCCTTCAGTGAGAGACTCGAGTAGAAATCATCAAGGATTGTTTTTGATCAACTTGTGCATAATTTCCTCCTGAAACAGAAAATTGTGTGAGCAAGAAGTTCTTCCTTGTATCCCCTCTCTGTTTCCTGCGTGTGTGTTTAAAATGCATCTCTAAAGCTCTTGTGATTCGTATTGGCTGGTGGTAAACAAGCTGGAAGAAGTCGATATGCCTCTTCATGTTGTTAAAAAGAAAACAAGAGGATCAACAAAAAATGTGATCATTTCTGTTTAATAAAGCTTTTAACCCCTTTATTTATTAAGTTTAAGTTGATGTAAAAAATGTCCTGTGATGTGACCTCTTTCCAATATAACCCTGGTGTTATTTTAATAATAATCATGATATGATATAATCATGAACAGAGCATTTACAGTCTCTTCTCTCCCCTCTTCTCAGTTCCTACCATCTTCCTTGGAAAGAAACCAAAGGAGAAGGACGTGGACTCCAAGAGTCAGGTCATTGAAGGCATCAGCCGCCTCATCTGCTCTGCCAAGCAGCAACAGACCATCCTGAAAGGTGACACAGAAGTTTATCTACCTCAGCTTGAAACAACAATAAATAGGTATTCTGTGCATGCTGAAGTTCTCAGAATTGAACTGCTAAGGATGTAAAAAAACAGTTTTGCCATGATACAAGATTGGTCCAATGGAAAATTATACAAAAGCCTGCCAGGGTATGATTCTGCCATTGACAGTGGATGATATGTGCAAAGTTAGAAAAGTTACAATTTTGTCAATTTCATTGCTTAAGTGCTTCTATTTTAATTATTAAACAGAAGAATCACCAAAAGCTAGGGCTGCAACTGTTCAGTGTCTTATGATTAACTTTCTTTAATGTTCTCAACGTATACACAAATACCAGAACCACATTTTGAAATCGTTTATTAATCCCCAAGAAGAACAGAGGTTGGTTTAATGGTTTAATGTCCATCAAAAAGATGTTTACTGCACAGCTTTCAGTCAGTGGAAACACCAGCAACTTTGCAGAGGCAGTTATCTATGGCAGCAGGGCATTAAATATCAAGATTCTCACGCGTTTGACATTTTTGCCTCTGAAAATAAATGCAGGCCAACTTTTGCCCACACAGAAAATGAGATGGAACCATTAAGGGAATCGTTATAAACTGGTATCAATAAAATCTTACTTATTCCCATCCCTAGAAAAGAAGCAGACTGAATGGCTTCCTTATAGCTGAAGGCTGGTGTGTGAACAAGTGCCACAGAGCTGTTCTCACTTTGCACTGAGGGAGATATAAAGTTATGTAGTACTGAAAGCAGGCAACTGGGCACTCTGTGGAAAAGCGATAGTTGCTCCTTCATGTACAAAAGGTGCACTCAGCATGACTTTTAGACCACAATTTAAAGGGATACGCCAACATTTTTTTTTCTTTTCATGTCTTGCCTCACCCCCGAGTCCATGACAAGCAGATAGACTCCATTCTTTCGACTGTGCATGCAGAAACAAGGAAAAGACGGGCAGATCTCGCCCACCGCTGATTAACTTAGCCCAAAACACTGGGAGTGAATGGGTAACGTTAGCCTGCCTCTATCTACAGTCATCAGATAAACTGTTCAGCAACTCTAGATGGTCCTGTGTGCTTGTCGTGACTTTTTTTTTACCTTGTTATGTTACGTTACCTTTTTTTTTTAGACTAAGACTAGCACTTTATGTCATTTTCGAAAAAAAATGCATATGAAAGTAAACTGCAGGGCACCACCATGGACATGCTTGTAAGTAGGTCAGCAAAACAAAGCATGTGCTAATCCTAATCTAAGAATAGATAACATAATATAACACGGTAAAAAAAAGTCACAACAAGCAGACAGGACTGTTAAGAGTTGCTAGCTAAAGAGTTTATCTGTTGACTGTAGGCAGAGGCAGGCTAACACTACCCATTGACTCCAAGTGTTTGAGCTAAGCTAATTAGCAGTGGGCAAGCTCTTTCTGTCTCTTTCTTGTTACTGCGCACAGTCAAAAAGATGGTGTCTATCCTCTTGTCATGGACTCACGAGTGAGGCAAGACATGAATAGAAAAAAAAAGTTGGTGTATCCCTTTAAAACTGAAATATTACACTTTGTTGCCTTAATGCACATTCACAGCTTCAACACTTCTTTTCTGTCAATCATAATTTCTTTCTTGTTCTGTCATTGAAGTTCTTTTTGTCTCTGCAGTGTCCATAGACGGCGTGGAGTGGAACGATGTGAAGTTCTTCCAGCTGGCCGCTCAGTGGCCCACGCACGTTAAATACCTACCTGTCGGACTTTTTGGCTACAGCAAACCTCCCTCCTAGGGGAGAGCACCCGCCGACTCCTCTGACCCGACCGTCAGCAGCCAATGAGCTGAGAGAAAATGCCGAGCAGACTTTCTGTCTTTAGTTTGGCTACAGTCGTCTTGTTTCTCTTCTGGGAGGTATAAGAGGAGGGGCAACGCTGTTACGAGTCACTTTAACGCCCCTTTCTGTGTGTGCGTGGCGGGTGCATGCACACGTGAATGTACAGTATGTGTGTGTCTGTGTGTGTGTTTACAAGGGGCTCACAGCACAAGTTTAATCGCTAACTGCCATTTATGTTTCCGTTTTATGGAATGCAACAGCATGCAACTACGTACCGATTTCAACCCCTCAATGTCAGAACTTCAACCACCTCACTGTCCTACAGGTCACCTCAACACTGATCCACACGTGCATGCTCCGAACTAACTTCTACACCACTCATGTGCCGAGGAAAAAAAAAAATTAATGTTTTTAAAAAATAACACAACAGGGCTTCACTTTGTAATGGTGGCCGTGAAGTGCAAAATACAACAACAAAAAAGAAAACAACAGTAGATCGATAGGTTCAACAAAAAAGAGGAAATCACAACATGTGAGAAAAACCAAAAGGAAAACACAACAGCAAATTAAAAAAAACACAACAATATGAGGACAAATCACAAACGAAAAATAGAGATCAAAATAAAAATCTTAAATGAAAAAAACACATCAATAACTTTATAAACAGAAGAATAAATGAAAAAATATTCAACCAATTTGAAAATCATATTAATAACTTTAAAAGTAACAAATGAAAGAAACACGACAAAAAATGTAAACTTACCAACAAATAAACACAGCAAATGAAAAAACACAACATATGCAACAACAGCAACAAATTAGCATCTTAAAAGAGCATAGTCAAAAAAACAACCAATAAAAATGCCAACAAGAAATTACAAAATAGGCCAAATTGTAAACACAACAACAGATACGAAAAAATACAACAAAAAGAAAATCGAAGCGATTAAAACACCACATATAAAAAGACACAACAAGAAATTTAATACAAAAGAAAAGTAAGCATATGAAATTCTTAAACACAAATGGAAAAGCACAACAACAAATTGCAGGAACCTTTTGAAATTTAATTAATGCTATTGTGGTTTTATTAATTTGTGTTTTTCAAATTTTTTTTTTTTTTATTGTGTAGTTTTACTTTTGTCCTTGTGTTTTCGAATTTGTGGCTGTGTATTCTCATGTTGTGCTTTTCTTTTTGTTGTGTTTCTTACTTTTTTCTATCAATCATTTGTTGTTAGGTTCTTTCATTTTTTTCCTGTTCTTTTTTGTTAATTTTTTTCTGCTTGTAATTGTCATTTCATAATTAATTTGTTGATGCGTTTTTCTTCATTGTTGTTATTCTGACTTTTTTGTTGAAGCACCTGTCTTTATTGTGTTATTTAATCATCGCATTTTTGTATTTTCTGTTACATTTTCTTTATTGTTGTCGTGTATTGAGATTTGCAGTTGTGCTTTTTTGTCCTTGTGTCTTGCACTTCAGGGCCACCATAGTTTCTGCATGAGAAAACTCAAAGAAAAGTCTGTTCTGCTCACAAAATGCAGCAAATAAACAGCGTGCATGTGATGAATTTCACCTCCATGTTTTCAGGAACATCAACACACACGCCCTTAAAACAGGCTTTTAATTTCAAGGGCTTCCATTTATTCCCTGTACCAAAAGAAGTCATTTGGATGTCTAATGCCAATTGTTTCCTTTTAAAAACAGAAAAAAATATCTATACATAGGAAGTGTTTTTTTATTGTGCTCCAGTGAAAATAGTTTTAAAAAAAACTTACCTTGAAAGGTGATTTTGTGAAGCTTATTGTACTTTTTTGTGAGTGAATTCCAGGATTTCAGGGCAGGAGAGGCTGTAGTTTTCTTTAGCTCCTTATTTGCTATGCACTTATGAATACACTTAGGGTGTTTGCAGAGAGAAAAGCTGGCAAAATATGTTTAAAACACAGCAAAATGTGCAACAAAAGCACTGAATGCAGACTGGAATACAATGGGAAACACTTCTTTTCATCCTACATAAACTCCGCAGTAGAACACCTGCAATAAAGCACAATGTTGTTTGCTCGCTGGCCCTCAATATTACCTTTCTTTATTGGCAATATTCTAGCTGCAGACCTGTGCAGAAATCAAAAATCAAGCATTTCTATCCAAAAAAGAATTTCCTTGTTGATGTGTTATTTAACTGCTACAGGTCTGCTACATGCTTTCTCTAGTATGTTGTGAGGTGTTTAGTGAGTGTACAGTATCTGGTAACACGTATGTGTGGTGAAATTAATGTAATGTGGTCAAACTTTATAAAAATATCACTAAAAAGGATGAAAATGTTTTTCTATCATGTGACAGAGGGGACATGCAATTGGGGTGTGTTGATGATGTGGTCATTATCAATGTTACTGAGAATCAGATTAGGGCTGCAAATGCTGCAGTAGGATGTTTAGGATGTAGAATGACACATGGGACACTTTTCTTTATGGCTCCATAGTTCTGACATAGTTCTTCATTTTTCATGAGGTTCCCCTACTGTTTGTCTAATATGCCTTATTTTCTAAACCAGGGATGGGCAACTTTGTTTACCAGGAGGGCGATGTCAAAACCATCATCATTGTCTGAGGGCCAAATTGTTACAATCTGAAGGATACCCTAAACCAAAAAACTGCACTTAGTATAATTTAACAAAAGGTTAAAATATAGCTGCCAAAATAAGTTATTTATTATTATTTGTATTTGTATTAACTCAAATGCAAGCAGCAGTACTGAGGCTATTGAGCTATCGATCAAAATCAAGTTTTAGTGACTTTTTTGATGCTGGGAATTGAAAATAAATACTTACATTTTTGACAAATGCATAAAGCATGTCTCAGGACCAATTAAAGACAATAACAGCTCTATTTGAGGAGCACAGCGCTGGAAAGCCAACATTTGCCTCTTAAAAGGGAGATGATCAATCACAGCTCCTGAGGATTTACACTCAAACAGCCCATTCTGAGCAGGGCTGAAACAGAGGGGTCTTAAGGGATGCCAAATTTCAGTATCTGAGTGGCTTTTAAGAAAAAATCTTCAAAAATATGTTCTGGGACATCTGGGATCAGGATAAACTTGTTTAAAGAAGTAAAATGTGGGACCTTCAACTCGTGACTTTAGGGCTTTTAACATGTCGCTGATCTTTCACAGAAAACAGAATTAAAATTAATTCAAGGTTATATAATAATCTGATTTAAACTTAACAGAATTCAATGTTTTTCTCAAACATCTGTCAAGCTCATCCTTGTGTCACCTACATCTCCCACTGCAGCAAAGTATTAGCAATGTAGTTACTTTTAATAGTGTTACTGTCCTCATTTTAAGTGTGTTTTATTTTTTCATAGATAAGAACATGTTGATGTTACAGTGTTACCGTTGTGATGTCAGCAAACTTGCCTCATTTCTCTGTTGGACGACAGCTGAAGGGTCCCAGAGCTCACTGGTCTGATCTCTTTCTGTATGGTTAACAGCTACCGCTGAACGAACACTCGGCTCTGTGCTGACGCTGGTTAGTTCTTCCAAATATCTGAATGTATTGAGTTAAGTTTACATTTTTGTGATGTTGGTGTCGGATTTTTTAAAGTTTCCGCAGTTGGTTGAGTGAGCAGAAACAGACAGTGAGTTATGGACAGCCGGGCTCTTCTTTACTGCTTTTAAACTTCCTTTATGTTTCACTTAAATCCAGTTAAGGGCTTTACAGACAGACAGACTGAGTTTTGAGTGAGATTTGATGTGCGGTAGTGTGATCATTTCACCTTAAAAGTAGGTACATTTGAATAAAAACCTTTCCCTTATAAAGATTAAACCTAAAATTTGCTTGAAGTACAATCTAATCACTACAACTTCAAAATTTCCCGAACTTATTGGTACTTCTCATTTCTTTAATTTTTTAAAAAAACTTTC
Source organism: Cetoscarus ocellatus (assembly GCA_037902135.1). NCBI lineage: Eukaryota > Metazoa > Chordata > Actinopteri > Labriformes > Labridae > Cetoscarus > Cetoscarus ocellatus. The sequence continues at coordinate 108,379 of JBAMNC010000828.1, forward strand.
ATTTTTATAGCATCAGCTCTTGAAGATTACTTTTGGGTTGCCAGGTTTTGAAGCCAAAATTCAGCAAAGTATCCCTTTGGTTTGAATACATTATATCCCCAGTTTGTTTTGAAAGAGGCAATTTCCAACATTTCCCAATAATTTAACTACCCCATGTAATTTGGAAGCACCTACAGATGGAGCCACTTAAATTTTCCATTCTTTCCTTGACTGGTCCATGACTGGAACGTGCTGAGACCTACCAGTCATCGTGACTATAATGAGATCCACCTTGACAAACACCTAGTGACTGGGTACTGACAATGCTTCTCCAATAAGGGCAAAGGTTGAAGCCCATTGGATATGTTCCTATAAGGGAAGCACCATCTCATGGGAACACCCTGCCACTGCATCAAATAGGCATGTCTATGGTAGATTTAGGTGCTCCCATTGGCTGGTAGTTAGCTGGCATTCAGCAGGCATTCAGCTGGAAAGGGACAATTGAAGCGAATGCATCTGTTGCAAGAGACCTGAAGAGTTTGCGTCAGAATTAGTCTATTTGAATCATGTTTTTGGATCCTTTATGCCGGGGTCAGACTACACGATTTTTTCACTTGGTATGCCAGAATAGGCAACCATTGAGCCATAAATTCACGACTTGCCTGACCAGCATGACAGACTACACGACTGAAACCGAGAGCACATAACTACTGATGTGATGACGATAGAAGGAGAAGGGGGAACACCAAAGACTGCAAACAAACACTGTATTTAGAGCACAGGACTTCTGTTTGTATCTACGAATGTTATGTTGAATGAGATGTTAGTTTGCTGATAAATGTAATTATACACTCACCGTGTTGCGTTTGCTGTTTCTCTCCAACATTTCCATGTTTGCAGTCTTTGGTAGCTCCTTTGCAACATATCATAAGGGGCAGGGTTGTTGTTTTCAGAGCTTTGCACACTTTTCTCTGTCTCGTGGTTCTCAAGCAGATCTCAAGGCATCAACCTTGGTTTATTTACATCCATGATTGTCACACATGCAGAGCTCCCAGTGCTCTCATTGGTTAATGTTTCTGTCATGGGGAAACAGATCATAGGAGGCAAAAATCAAACCTGCTAGAATTGCTAGCATGATTGGTCTGTTGTTGTCGGTCATTATGACAGACTATACAAGAAAGAGCGACTGATTTTCGTAGCCAACTGGTCCCGAAACCCTACAACTGTTGGATCGGGCCATTATCAGGCATAAATAGTGTAGTCTGCCCCGGCATTAGTGTCTCTGAGCTCTTTGTGTTGGTCCAGGGACTCTGAACTCACTCTGACTTGTTGAAGTGGGGAGAGATAGGGGAACAACAAGCAGGAAAGGGGCCACATTTTGTTCTAATGTCCTTCAATATGTAGAGCTGTATTGACATGATTTGTCAATGTTATCTCAGCTGCTGCTCCTGAGTAGATGTAAGCGTAACTGCTGGGTTCTATATGTATAAACTAAAGGGATCCTTCGCCGAAATTCGATGGCAACCCAAAACATTAGCTTTATGCTGTGCGTTATGTTTTCTTATATACTTTGAAGTAGGCTTTATAAATACAGGACACAAATGATGTAAAATCTTAAAAATGATCTTAAAATAATGTCAAATGTAAACAGTGTTTTGATTGTTAACTTAAGCTGTGTACACTGGTGGTCTTGTTTTTGCTGTTTACAACTCTCTAATTATTGCATTGGTGTGACTCTTGTCCTAAATTGTATTTTTTCATGATCTATTGAATCCTCTTTTGCTTTTGAGGCATTGGAAATGTTCTCTTAAAAGAGAGGCATAATGAAATCCACTGCCAAAATACCAACATGATGAAACAGTGACAATATAAAAGTATTTTTATTTTTGGTCGCTCTTGTCCTGAAGTCTTCATTTCAAGGTTTTGAGGACTTTTTAACGCAGCCATCTTTCCACTTATTCTGTCATTTAAGTGTTTTCTAAAGTCTCTGGTCGTTCCGTATCAGTCTTGAACTTGTTCCTGTGTGTTTTTACCTGTACCTCTGTATCCGTGTCGACCTGTGTTTGTGGCGATGGTTCCTCTGTCCTTTGACTCGTCGTGGTTTGAGATTAGTAACTGTTTGGTCCATCAATAATCTCCGTCAGTGATCAGCAGTGTCTTTTTCTCTCTACCACCCTCAGATGAAATGTCCCTCTGATAATGAGTCTCCTTCACCAGGCTTCCACAAGCTTAGCTTATTGAAACTATAAAAACAAACTCCCTCACAGCTTGTAAATTTGCTGTCTGTCTTCATTGGAACTGGATTCACCAATGAGGGCAGTAGATTTCTGTCTTATGAGGTCTTGTTCAGAGCCGAGCGTCCTAAGCTTGTGGACTTGTGGAGAGTATTTTGCACATGCCATCATTTTTCTTCAGCCGCAGTCTTCAGCTTTTTTGCCTTTTGCCTATAACAATAATAATAATAAACTATAACGCTTGTACATATCAGATAGTACTTGTTATATTGTATTCCAGTTATTTTTTCTTAATTTCAACATGTTTTGTAGTACTGCTTTTTCATGATTACGTTTGTCAATCGAAACAGATGTGGGATGAAAAGTGGAAGTGTTTATTGTTTCATTTGTTTTTTAAAATAAAAATATTCCTGATTTGTAGCTCCGTCTCGAGTATTTTTTGGAGTCTAAATTGTTTTTTGTATGGTGTGTTTTCAATATCATTAAAGTCTGTAGTTGATGTTTTGGGTTTTTTTCACATTGCACATGTGCTTTTTTTTGTCATTTTAGGCATGCTGTAGTTCAGCTACTACAGCCAGGCAGCAGCTGGATCCTACTCACTGTGGTGTCTTCCTGTTTATACAGTAATGGAAAATAAGGAAACCACTGCTCCTTTGAACTCTCATTTTGGTACAGATTAGGGCTTTCACTTTTCCAGACATTCCTCAGACAAGAAACCCAACCCCAATTTGTTCAAACTGCAACATCAGTGGTGTGTAAATATGCATTAATGTGATAAGCTAGGACTGATGGACAGTCTCTTTAATACATTACCTATGACATTTTAACTGTTTATGTGGCACAATGTTATATTTCTACCTCAATCTTAAATCTTGTCCAAACAGTCCTTAGTGGACCACATTTTACCTCGCTGTATACATATGGCTGAAATGTCCGTAAAGCTCGACTTGAAATGAGGTTACAACATATGCATGTCAAATAACATGATAAAAATGTAACTAAGTCCACTTCATACATCTAACCCTGAAATTACAGAGGCAAGTAGGCCGTTGACAAATTTAGCTCCTGAAAAGTGGGGTTATGATGAATAAAAGGCCTTTTAGTTCAAGATAAACCATAAAAAGGGATAAATGTTGTGTCATAAAATGAGATAAAGGACTGACTGTGTAAATAAGAGAGCGCATGATGCTTGTGAAGCAGGTCAGTGTTATAGAGGGCCTCTCTCACTGCCCTGATTCCCCCCTATGCTAGCCTCACACACTTTGAATGGGGCCTCTGCTGACATAAGCACTCAAAGAATGAGCGAAGAAAGATGATTCACTTCCCCTTACATCCTACTCATTTTAATAGCTGTTTTAATTTAGTTTTTAGACATTTGTGGTGGATTTTTTCAGGTCCAAGTTGTTTTTGTTCAACCAAAGGAACTCAAAAATACCCACTGGTCAATTCATAAAACAACTAATAAAATCGGGGAGAAAACAACTAAAACGTGGTTTAACTGAGTCTGGGAGAAAATGGAGGCTGTCTGAGTGAATGCTGTAGTAGCTGGGACCGGTGAATGGGCTAGACGCATGCGCAGTATGGCATTCCGCCCCTCTATGGAGTCGGTTTTCTCTCATCATTTGTTATGGAGTCTTGGAGAACAGTAGTTTCTCCTTCTCAGAGTTGTCATATTGATAGCACATCCTTGGTAAGCCTCTTTCGTTGTTTTTACCGCGTAAACGTTTTCGCAGGAATGCATATTTTGCGACAGCACGGTGAGGGTTTTACAGTTCTATCTGAATCCTCCGTTACAAAGAGGCGACATCTCGGCTAAGTTTAAGGAGACGTTAACAAACGTTTGAAGCTCGCCAACACGGACGGGAGGAAACCCTACTTGAGATTGTAATCGTATTAAATTAAACTAAGTGATGTGGTTGCTATTTCTGGACTGCTGTGCGCTTGCCAAACACTGAGAGAAACGTGCGAGAGACACGACAGGTACTTCAGCGGAAATTCAGGGCGCCGGGCGTCCTTTCAAAGTAAAACCAACGGTTTTGGTTGAATGTGCCATTGGCGGGGGGAAAGGAAAGTTAATATTTGGACCCCAGGTTATCATATACCGAAGTTAACACATCTAAAATGCGTTACTTTTCTGTTTTCTGACCTCCTTGTTTATCGTACTACATCACTCCTGCCTCCAAGACCCTCTGCTCCTCTTCAATTTCAAGTTATTCCATCTTTAACACTGATACATCATGGCAGCCATATTTTATGGAGGGCTTTATACCTTCTAGGAGGAAGTTGTGAGAATTTACTAATAACTCAAGGCTACGTTGAAACTATCTCAGTGCCCAACATCTAAAACGTCAAAAAACGCCTTCGTAAGTAAGAACTTTTAGTTAAATAGACTACATTTTAATTTACACACAACTGGTGCAGCCCAAAGCTGAACTCAATGTTGTGACCTGACCTCAAGCTACTGCCAGCAGACTTAGTCCCACTGGTTAGGCTCCACACACTAAATGTCACCTCTGTGTATAAATACTAAAATGGTCTATTGTTGACTAGGCCTTTACAATTTAGATAGACAGAGACAGATACTTTATTGATCCCAAGGGAAATTCAGGCACCCAGTGGCAGTTCACATTGTGCACTCAACATGAAAAACACAAAATACTTAGAAATTAACTCAACAAACTTGCGCTCCAAGAAACAAGAGCTTCAAAATGTGGGCTTATGTACAACATTTAGAACTTTGTATTGGGAAGATAGAAAATAAACAAAAGTAAGATAAATAAAATAATGAAATTAAATGCAGGACCATGTCCAACTACTGGGTGGTAAGTTCCCAAACCCTTGTTTGAAGTTTCATAAAAATATTTTCTTTGCACATTTTTACCATATTGAAATATTACATCATAAATTCAAAATAGCAGACGAATGGCAAATTGGGTATTATGTGTGTATTCAGATTTCACATAATTTTGTGTTTTTTATTTTAAATTTTGGTGCAATACACAAGTTAATTGTTTAATTAAACAGCAACAACACATTTACTTCAGATTTTGCTTTTTCTTTTATTTACTCTTAAATGTTTGTCAGAGACATGTTTGTGGATTTTTATTAAGTTCCACTAAATTACTATTTATACCATTGATGCATGGTGCCCACTGTAGTGGGTAGATACATAACTCCCGAAAGTATAGAGCTGAAAAAAAGACCATGAATTTTTTAACTTGTTTGGAAGTAAAAACAAACATTTTTTAAAAGTATTCATTTGGATTAAATTATTCATGCATGAAAGGGTTAAAATGGAAGTTAATGGGATTTGACTTGGGCTTCCGAATTCCCAATAGCCTTGCAGAGCAGACGGACCTGCCTGATTCTGAAATCATGCATGTCCGTCTTCCCAGCCTCCATTGTCCAGCGACTTAACTCCGGCTGGAATCTTATCGGTACAATCAGGGAAGAGAGGCGGGAGCTGCAGGAGCAGAGGACGTGACGACAACAGGAAGTCACTGCATGTTTGAAAACAATGGCGGCTCCTGAAGCGGTCTCAGGTCATCTGGCTTTTTTTTTTTTTTTTTTTATCAGAAATGGACTCAATTTATTCTTTAAAAGAGGAGGAAATAACGTCACTTATAGCTTATCTTCCGAGAAGTCATGTTTTTGCTCTTCTCCTGACCGGGGATCACTGCCGGGAAACTGGAGAACTCGGAAATCAATCCATGGACATGCCGGTTAGTCTATGGTCGTCATGGTTACTTTGCGATACTTGGCGAAATATGCTCTCCTCAGAAGTTTACTGGGAAAACTTGGTAGGGATTGTCTTTGGCGAGGTTCGTGTCACATCTAAGTGTTAAATGATACATCTGTGTGGTATAATTTAATGTGAAACGATAGTCTTCAGGTAGTTTAAGCTAACGGCTAAAGGCCGTAGCGGCTAACTGTTGTAACCGTTGTTAGCCGCTAGGGCTAACGACCGTTAACTGTCGTTAGCCGTTGTTAGCCGTGCTCATTGTGGTTCAGCGGCACTGTCACTGCCTCTTGCCCCTGGAATCGTGAGTTCGATCCACGGGAAAGGAAAGGAAGTAGCCGTCAGCCGTAGCGACTAACGGCCGTTAACTGTTGTTAGCCTATTAGCCGCTACGTATGCTACGTCATACGTAACAGCGTTGCTTGATGTGGATTGGTCTGTGATGAGTGTAAAGAGCCGAACAATCGTCCAATCACAAGCTGCTGTTGTTTTTGAAGGTTCTGTCCCTGAAAACATTTTTGAACGGCTCCTTCCCAGATGGATTAGTGAAATATTTCCAAAATGAAACTGTCCATCTGGCGTGTCAGGTTAAATTCCCAAACCGCCCCTGAGTAATGTTTCGTCAGTCGACCTACTTTCCCTGCTTTTATTTTGAAGGGCACACCCGGAAGCGACGTGTTTTGTACCGTAAGGCTTGACGCTGGTCTATCTCGAGCATCACAACATTGTCCTGCTGCTTCGTTCGCTGGTCTGAAAGCATCGCATTTCTCTTCGATGAAGGTAAAGAAAACCAAACTGTATGTCTGTACGCGAACGTAGAGCCTTATTAATGCTTTTAAAACTGATAAATTTACTCGTGGACTGTATAATTAAACGTTACATCCTCGAAGGGGGTGGTAAATGAGTCAACGGCAGGAGCACGCGCGAGTGATTTCAGTGATGAAGCAGCAGTTTTTAACGGTTATGGTTTTAACGGTTTTCGTGTCCGCGGTACACCGTGTACAGCCGCATAATGAACTGAGAATCTCTGGTATCTGGGCTGGGGCCTGCTCTGCTCTGTTTACAAACAGGTAATATGTCGGGCGCGGACATTTTATGGCATTAGCATTATCGAGTCAGCCCTGTCTCAAAGCTCTGTCGCGTTTTCTCCATTATCGGTCACCTTGATTGATCCGCCGCCAAACCAAGCCCTCCTGCCCCTCCCGGGTACAGGCCTCATCCGTCCATTTATCCATCCATCCACTGGCTTATTTATTTATCTGCTTGTGCTTTAAAACAAACTAAATAAAGACAGAGTGAGAGCTAAGAACACATATTTTACAGTGCTGCTCCTGTATGTTCCTCCGCCTTTTAATTCCTGCGTTTATATGTAGTGTTGATGTTGGTGCATTGCAGTCGGTGTTAGAGGATGGAAGATGAGGGAGGAGGGGAGGAGGGAGAGTGCGAGACAGGCACACAGAGAGACGTGTGGAGGTGGAGGGTGGGGGTAGCAAAAGGGGAAACAGGTGCTCCTCGTCCATCAAAGCAGGAGAGGAGGGAAAGTCACGATGCTGCACAAATGGCTGCTCTGTCCTGCTGCTGCTGCATTGGTTTCACTTACAGCCATCAATAGCGAGACTTGCAGTGCGCATGCTCAGAAGAGAAAGCGACTTCACCGGGCCAGATGTCTGCCTGAGAGATGTTTGCTCAAATATTGATCCAGAGCTTCTGTGTCAAAATGAGGTTTGTCATGATAGAGTTTGCCAATAAAATAAAATCACAGAACAAATTTGATATGGGAACAAAAAATTCAGGCTGCAGGCACCTAAAAAATAGTTTATTGTATATTGCTCTTGCACATTGATTGATTACTTAGATGAGGGTTCCCACGCGTCTTGGAAAACCTGGAAAACAATTGAACAATATTCCAGTCATGGAAAACATATGGAAAATGAAGAAAAAAGTAAAATGTCCTGAAAAAGCTTGAATTGTCCCGGAAAATTATTTATCTTCCTTCATACCTGGTTAGTGAACAAAAATCAAACATAGGAAATAAAGTAAAAATGTGCTTAGTAACTAATGCACACTTAGCCATAAAATATGAGTAGATAAAATAATGCAAGCTAAGGAATAAAACATTAAAATTCAAAACAATGGTGACAAAAAGAAATAAAAAATGGCAAAATTAAATTTAGGCTACTTAAACAGTAAATTAACAAAATATATTTATAAAAAAAGCAGAGTAAATGAAGATAAAACATAAGTATAAACCATAAAATTATAATAGTGAGACACTACACAAAAGCCAAACTAAAAAGATAGCTAGCAGATGATGTTCATGCCCGAGGGTTAGAAATAAATACATTTTAAGTTCAATATAATTTCTAAGAATGTCAGAGAATGTCTGATATTTCATAGATTTGTTACAGCCATAGACTGCACATGTTGTAAATCAGACCTCTGGGGTGTAAGAGCATAAACATAGCAATCTGGGTAAATGTACAAAATATAAGACACAACTTGTGTGTGTGTGTGAAGGGCGGGCATCCTGAAAAAGTCATGGAAAATGATTTGTAGGAAAGAGTGGGAACACTGTTAGATTTAGGGATGCATGATGTTGGATTTTTGTCATTATTTAATATATCTATATTTCTGAACTCATAATTTCCGATACCTATTTTTTTGGACAAAGTATGCAGTCTTCACCTGACTAAAATTGACCTGTTCCATATTCTGTGACAATTTTTTACATTAGAAACTAATGAGGAACAGGAAAAACATCATTTTGTTTTCTAAGAATGATAATGGTGGGGTTTTAATGTTTATGTTTGTTTTCATTTAGTGAAACTAAGGTGAAGCATTTCAATACATTAATACATTATGCCCATATTTCAGCTAATATAGGGGGTATATATGGATGATATATCAGCTATAAATATCTGCAGAATTTTCCATGTCTGCAGATACCAATATTTAATCTTTTAAACTATTATCTGCTGATAACAATATCAGACCAATAATATCATGCATCCCTACTCCCTTTTCATGACAGATATCTTTAAAAAGTAAACTATTTGTATTGACAGATACACATTTTTGTGCTCAAATTAAAATCCAGTATTGTCCATAAATATTGAAGTGTACAAGTAACTAGGGCTGCTCGACTATGGCAAATATCATAATTGTGCATTTTAAATAGATTTTGAGATCATGATTATGCAACATGATGACTTGCTAATTTTAAAACATGCACCACATGATTTTATAGAACATATATGCTTTTGAACACTAAGGAATGGGCAATACATAGAAATATACTTGTAAAAATACAAAACCAAAATAATACTAACAGTAATGATGGAAGAGGAAAAAAAGAAGCTCAACATGTCATGTGGCACAGTAATCTTTTTTTCATTTACTCGATTTTCTTAATTGTAAAAATTAGTAAATGTCATCTTGATTAATATTCAATTTATTGGCCAGCTCTACAAGTAACCGAGGATGCGTCTTGTATGAGATGAATTAGAATTAACATATTTTATTCAATTTCGTCTTTTTAAATAGGGGTTGTATGAGGTTCATTTTACAGTAAATACTAAGGCACAGTGGCTCTGGTCAGCTCTGCTCCTGTAAGAAAAGAGAGAATTATACTATACATTGCTACTGTAGGGGCCAATAGCTACCAGCTTTAAAAACAGCATTTTGGGTGGTGAAACGAGGGGTTTATGAACCTAAATGTTAAATGGACTTGAGCCTTTAAAGTGTTTCGGACTTCTCCAAGCTCCTTTTGACCCGCAGGTCACACCTACTTATTCACACCTATTCACTCTAACATTCACTCACTAATGGTTCAAAGTTTCTTTCTACATTATGCAGCAGCTTACACATCTTCACCCTCTCATACCCATTTACACACCACTAAAGCAGCAGTGGAAGAAATTTGGGGTTTTGCCCAAGGACACATCAACATGCGTCAAGTCTAAACATAACCTACGTATCCTTCCACTTGAAGAAGTTTACTCTGTTTTCACCTAAAATTCTCAGAATAACTCGGAGCTCTGCCCGTTATGATATCTATATATAGCCTTGCTGCTGTGCTGATTCTCTCCTTACAGGGTAGCTGATCCCTATTAATGTGATTAATGTATGTGATGTACTGCAGAGCTCACTGTCTGTGGGGCTTTAATGATGTAAAGTAAAACACTGGTATCAATAAGAGCCATTAATGTTATACAGACACTGCTGTAATTGTGATTTTTTTTTGTATTAGTTTCATATTCAGGGTAAAAATAACGGAGTATTATATGAGGTCAGTCACTGAAGCAAAGGAAAAGAAGGAGCCAAAATAAACAAGTAGTTCTCCTTTTTATTTGTCAGGGGTGGTCTGATTCTCACTTCTGAAACTCTGCATTTAGTTTTTTTTTGACTTTGCAATGCACAACTTGTGTAGGGCTGGACAATATATCGATTAAATCAATCAATTTGAATTATTTTCTGCAGAAGATTTAAAAAAAATTGAAAATCTAGATTATTTTCTTGACTTACTCCAATTGTAAGTTATTGCAATGTTTGAAAATATGAATACTGAAAATTTACATCTTTCATGATGGTAGGCCTTTTCAGGCTTTGCACAAGCACATGTTTAGGCTTGTATTTCTTTTTTAATAAGATTAAATATTGATGAGAGAGTAAAATGTTAAAATACTGTGATAGCTCAGCTTTCAGTGTTTTATGCAGACAAACCTGCCTACATTTGAACTACATAATCAACACTTTACACGTTAACTTTAAGAAGGAAATTCTGTTTGGTTTGGGAATGGATTTTGACGATTAAAAAGAAAAACTTGTTTCAGTCTGTGCCTACATTTTTATAAAAGTACAGAACAGTGAAATGATTAAAAGGTGTTTGTGCTTTGCTTGAATGAAATAAGAGCACATGAATTAATGTCATCAATGAAGTATTTGTGCCTTTAGATTTGGGTGGTGGGAGATTGTGTTGTGGTGGTGGGCCACCATCTTAAAGGAGTGATCGGACAAACACTCAAAAATATTTACTGAGAATGGATTTTAACGTGAAATCCTGCATCACCGTGGTGGCTGAATCATCCAAGTTGCATTTCTTTGTAATTTTTTTATTATTGAAATTTGCTTTTATCTGGCTTTTAGTAATCAAATACAGGAACAACACAATATCTAGTTAGTTGAATAGTCTGGTGGGAATCTTTCAGTGACGTTTGATTTGTCATCAGCTTACTCAGAGTCAGCGTCTCCATGGAAACAGCTGCTCAGTCTCATTTTAATTGGCTGAAGTGATCACTGGCTGCGTCACTTTCAGGCTCAGAGGAATCCTTAGTAATCTGAATGGGTTTAAACTTACCACACACCAATTTCACACACATACACACACACCCCTTTTCACTTTCAGACGCGTGTTATCAGCAAAAATGAAACTCCAAACTTTGACAGGACTTTCACAGACATGGAGCACTCAGCAAAGGGATCCTTGGTGTCCCCTACGAAACCAAATAGTTCAAGATGATTAATTCTCAAATCTGATATGCAAATATTTCTAATTTCATTATCGCTATGCATTCAGTGGGACAGTCTATTTGTGTAAGAAACTGTTTTAAAAAGAGAAAACATTAATCTCTTGAAAAATGAAATTATTGATTTTTTACATGTACCTATTCAGTGAAGATAAGTTATAGCAATACAGTACATTTGTGTATTTTTGCTGATATTCCAGCCGATATATCAGCAAACATTTCAATATCGTCCATTTCCGATGTTTAACTTTTTAGCCTGATATTGGCTAATACTGATATTGTGCGGATAATATCGTGCATCCCTGTCAAAATGTCAGCAAAATGCCAAAATATGGTCACTACAAGGATGACGGTATTTTTAAAACTGATTTATGTGTCATTTTATAATTTGAATTTTAGGGTTTTTGTTGTGTTTAAAACAACTTCTGTGAAATTGTTTCAGTTTTTATTCTTGTCTACAAAACATGAAGGCAAAGGGAGCCAATCAATTTCCTGCAGAACACTTTTTAAATTTGGCACACATAATCAAAAGCTGGATGAAAATGCAGATATTTACATTTTAAACAGTCATTGTATCCTGGGAGATGTAGACTGTAAATTAGATTAGATTGAATTAGATAGAACTTTATTTATCCCTTTGGAAGACTCCCTAAGGGACATTCAGAAATGGAAAAAAAAATGGAGAAAAATGTTGTTTTTTCATATTAGATTTATTAATGAGAAGTACTGTTTTCATTTTTCAAAATATCTATACATATGCACTTATTAAGAGGACGGCCGTAACTGAGCAGTCAGCTGTTTGGCCGGCAGGTGGTGCTTTTGGAAAGTTCTGTATTAAGTGATAAGCTTTGATATTTTAATGCTTACAAGAAACACCTAAATTGTTTTTTTGAGGAATAACTGTACACTGTAGCACTTCCCTGTTTAATTAGATCAAGATGCTTCAGCTACTTTTTATATGTAAGACCGTACAGTGCAAAATGTGCAAGCAGAACTTGCCTTTCATGGCAGCACATCGGCGATGCACGAACATCTTAAAAGGAAGCACATCATGGAAACAATTTCTGATGAAGAGGGACAGTTGTCTCAGTAAGCTAATTGGCTAGTTAGCTGCTAACATTTGCGTCAACAGTGAGCTTCTTACTTATAGCTGTAAACGTTAACATGAATGATGATGGTTAACCTAGCCAACAACCTGCACACCTTGGCCTGAGAAAAGCAATCTTGAACATGTTGGTGACGGACACGAGACCCCTGTCCATGGTTGGCGACCAAGGTTTCAAAGAGATGATCAAGCAGTTCAACCCAGAATACCATGATAACTACCTACCAGGCCGATCCCACTTCACCACAATGATGGAAAAGAAGTATGACGCAACCTATGAGAAGGTCAGTTTCTCTTTCTCTCTCTCTAGACACAACACAAAACAGCAATTTTTGTAAGAATTTAACACATTTCATGAGGAAATAATATTAAGAGTTTGCTGACTGGGCAACCAGAAAATTAATGTAGGTTAAAGCATAAAACAAGAGCCATGTAATGTAAAGATTTTTTTTTACTGATATGTTGAATGTTTATTGTTTAACCTACTTCACTGTATTTGATATAACAATTGAATTATTAAATTGTTAAATAAATTTAAATCTTAATAGGAATAGGTAAACTGGCCAATATTGTTAATAATGAAAAAAATACAATTTTCTTCCTAATACTTACTGTTGTTCCAAATCATCTCATATCTTTAAGGTAAAGCAGACCCTCGGAGCTGTCAAAAGTTTCCTCACCCTGACTGCTGATGTGTGGACCAGTGCGACAGAGGCATACCTTGGTGTGTCTTGCCATTTCCTGAGTGAAAATTGGAAGATTAAGAGCTTCAACCTTTCCATCATGCCTCTTGAGGAGAGGCATACTGGTGCAAATATAATGACATGGATAGAATGCAGCAACAAAATGCTAAAAGCTGCAAAGTTCATTAAAACTTGAATGAATTATCTTAATTGTATTTATTTTTAATTAGCACATATCAACACTTCAAGCTAATGATGGTAGTATAAGATCAGCTGCATGCTGGTGCGATAAGCTGCAATTTACATATGATCTGATGAGTCAACTGATGGCAAAAATAGTTGGTGCCTAGTCGATTATCAGAGTAGTTGTTTGTGGCAGCCCTAATATATATATATATATATATATATATACATATATATATATATATATATATATATATATATATATATATATATATATATATGGCCTTGTTTTTTTTTTTATTCAGATACAGGATAAACCAGTAATGTTTGTATTAATATAGTTTTTATATAGTTTTTATGGATTAAAACATGATTCTGGCCCAGTGCTCAATAAATAGAACCTCTGAAAGTAATAACAGCAGGTATGCTTGTCGACCATCAGATGATCTCTCTGAATGTTGAGTCTAAACAGAGTGTCATGTATCAAATGCGCTCCTCTGAAAGGTAATTTTTATTTTAACCTTCCTGATGTTATGATATTGTACTGTACTTGAAGTGTGCTTAGTATCACATTTTTGTACATTTTGTTGTTCTTGCAATGCAGTTTTTCATGCAGATTCAGCTTGTTTTAGTTTTTTCACCATAATAAACATTTTTAAAAAATGTATTTACTGTTTACCTTCTTTCAACCCTCTTCTGATCAGGGATACCTGTTTGTCCAACAGCTCTTTATTACATCCTTTTTGGTCAGATCTTTTCACTCTTTTGTGTCCTTCACTTCAGTTCAACTCCCTCTATCAGCAGATCAAGGAAATAATTGCTTTCAGCAGCTTGTGTGTAAACTGTGAGAAGGTCAAACATCATGCTTGCACAGCACACACGCCTGCCATCAGGTTGATAAAACCATGGATTCACTCCTGTTGTCCTTCCCCCTCTCTCCCTGCAGTGTGTGTGAAACCAGGAAATGTCCACCATGGTGTATCCACGCGAAGAAGCCCTTGAGCGACTGAGCCAGGATGAGATTGTGCTCAACACCAAGGCCGTTATGCAAGGCCTGGAGACACTGCGCGGCGAACACGCCCAGCTCCTCAACTCGCTGCTGGACTGCACGCAGCCGCCCGTCGCCCAGGAGAAATCAGGACTGCTGCGCAAGAGTCTTGAGGCCATTGAGCTGGGGCTGGGAGAAGCACAGGTTAGAGACTTTTTATGTTTACTCTTAGTATTAAGTCTGTTGTAAAATGTTCAGAATCTGACCTTTTATTCTGTCTTGGCTAAAACAAAATAAAGTTAGAGGTGTATCAGCTGCACTTTCAATACCTGTTCCTTCATCCAAAAAGTCGTCTGCAGTCTCTACACCAGTTCAGCCAATATAGCAGCAAAAATGCTGACGTCATGACTGTTGACATTATTAACAGTTCACCCGGCTAATCCATGGATTGTAACTTGATGCATGTGGCAGCACAGCAGCTCTTTACCTTCAGGGAGACGGGTGCAGCTTTTCATCAATATTTCTCCATCACCAAGCTGTAACCCTGCGTTAAAGTAAAATGGTGATTACAATGAAGTGAACCTGCTGGTGTAGCTCTCAGTTGTTTAACAAAAGGCTCCGAAGTGAAAAATAAGCTACGGTGTCAACATGACAATGAGTGTTCAGCTACTGTAATACAGGTAGCAGCAGCACAATACAGCATGGCAGAAACTTATGGTACAGAAAGAGCGACACCATTGGTAACTTCAGTGAATGATCGCACAGAAATGCAATTCAAACCTCATTATCATGCTGCAGACTGCAAAAAATTTACTTCAGCTTACTATATTTATGTTCATTTTAAACAATGTATAATTGACCTGTAGTGCCCTATCAATGAAGTCTTCATTTTGTTCTCCAACACTGTATAACAGGCCTGTATATTTGCAAATCTGTCCTTTTACATTGAATAACAAGCCACCAGTCTTAAAGCAAGGATCTGATTTCATTTTTAAAAGCTAAATTACAAAACCCAAAACCAGTGAAGTTGGCATGCTGTGTAAATCGTAAATAAAAACAGAATACAATGATTTGCAAATCCCTTTCAACCTATTTTCAATTGAATACACAGCAAAGACAAGATACTTAACGTTCGAACTGGTAAACTGTGTTATTTTTTGCAAATATGAGCTCATTTTGAATTTGATGCCTGCAACATGTTTCAAAAAAGCTGGCACAAGTGGCAAAAAAGGCTGAGAAAGTTGAGGAATGCTCATCAAACACTTATTTGGAACATCCCACAGGTGAACAGGCTAATTGAGAACAGGTGGGTGCCATGATTGGGCATAAAAGCAGCTTCCCTGAAATGGTCAGTCATTCACAAACAAGGATGGGGCGAGGGTCACCACTTTGTGAACAAATGCGTGAGCAAATTGTCGAACAGTTTAAGAACAACATTTCTCAACGAGCTATTGCAAGGAATTTAGGGATTTCATCATCTACGGTCCGTAATATCATCAAAAGGTTCAGAGAATCTGGAGAAATTACTGCACGTAAGCGGCAAGGCCAAAAACCAACATTGAATGCCGGTGACCTTCGATCCCTCAGGCCGTACTGCATCAAAAACCGGCATCACTGTGTAAAGGATATCACCACATGGGCTCAGGAACACTTCAGAAAACCACTGTCAGTAACTACAGTTCGTCGCTACATCTGTAAGTGCAAGTTAAAACTCTACTATGCAAAGCAAAAGCCATTTATCAACAACACCCAGAAACGCCGCCGGCTTCGCTGGGCCCGAGCTCATCTAAGATGGACTGATGCAAAGTGGAAAAGTGTTCTGTGGTCTGACGAGTCCCCATTTCAAATTGTTTTTGGAAAGTGTGGTCGTCGTGTCCTCCGGACCAAAGAGGAAAAGAACCAGCCGGACTGTTATAGGCGCAAAGTTCAAAAGCCAGCATCTGTGATGGTATGGGGGTGTATTAGTGCCCAAGGCATGGGTAACTTACACATCTGTGAAGGCACCATTAATGCTGAAAGGTACATACAGGTTTTGGAGCAACATATGTTGCCATCCAAGGAACGTCTTTTTCATGGACGCCCCTGCTTATTTCAGCAAGACAATGCCAAGCCACATTCTGCACGTGTTACAACAGCGTGGCTCCATAGTAGAAGAGTGCGGGTACTAGACTGGCCTGCCTGTAGTCCAGACCTGTCCCCCATTGAAAATGTGTGGCGCATTATGAAGCGTAAAATACAACAGCGGAGACCCCGGACTGTTGAACAACTTAAGCTGTACATCAAGCAAGACTGGGAAAGAATTCCACCCGAAAAGCTTCAAAAATTGGTCTCCTCAGTTCCCAAACATTTACTGAGTGTTGTTAAAAGGAAAGGCGATGTAACACAGTGGTAAAAATGCCCCTGTGCCAACTTTTTTGCAATGTGTTGCTGCCATTAAATTCTAAGTTGATGATTATTTGCCAAAGAAAATAAAGTTTCTCAGTTTGAACATTGAATATCTTGTCTTTGCAGTGTATTCAGTTGAATATAAGTTGAAAAGGATTTGCAAATCGTATTCTGTTTTTATTTACGATTTACACAACGTGCCAACTTCACTGGTTTTGGGTTTTGTACAAGCTTGAGGTCTGCTGATGAATTTTTTTTCTGCCCTGAATTTTAAGACCACGAAAATATATGAGATCATTTGCTTGCTTGTTCTTCTGCCAAAAAATAACTAACCTGAGATGCTTTAAGAAAGTAAGTCTACATTTATGTTACTCAGCACTATATAACAAGCTTGTGGCAAAATGAGTCCCAGATTATTTCTTTTTATATGAAATTAAGGACAAAATAGAATAATTAAGTGATTATTTGCCTACATTTTTTAGACCTTATAGAACTAGTTACAGTACCAACAGTTTTGTCATTCGTTGCTTTATTTTAAGACCACACTAAAATAATGAGATACTATTTGCTTGTTTTGTTCTTTCATCTCAAAAGATCCAACCTGCAGTCTTTGATTTCAGAATATAATTTGTTGAACACTGAATAAAAAGCCTGTTGTTCTCTGTTACCAGCTCTCATTTTTTTAATTTGAATTTAAGGCCAAAGGAAATAATGAAGGGATTATTTTACAACCTTTGTCTTTTAAATAAACTTGTAGTACCTCAATAAAGACATGTTTACTGTTGGTTTTAGTTTAACATTAAATAACAAGCCTGTAATACACTGTTTATGAGAATGAACCCTCATTTTGCCTAAATTCAGGGCCTTTCTAAAAGAATTAGAGATTATTTGGCACCTTTGATAATTCAAACAAACCTAAACACAGAAATCTTGCCTGTTGTGAATAAATTCACAGATATCATTACTTACTTTTGCACTAAGTAATGAATCTAAAGCAATTAATTTATCAATTTAATCCTTTGACTATCACCTTAAAATTATGGATTCAGACATAAGATTGATCTTTTAGGTAGAGATATTCAGTTTTAGTCAATGAGACAAGAGTGTATACATTTCTAGAGTCAAGATATGTTCTTTTTACGCAATGTTAAATGCCTGGAGTAAATTATGTATGAGCTTTGAACCTTCTTTTCTTTCTTTTACACTAAAATGTGTCCCTATTGAGTTATATAAGCTGTTTCATTCTTATTTTTGTATCTTTAATCTTATCCTTGCTTACCGAGGTAATGGCAAATAATTAAGGAAAACTATCCTGTTGGCAACATTTATCAAGCTAGTTTCCTGTTCCCTCAGGTGATCATCGCCCTGTCGAGCCACCTCAGCGCTGTGGAGTCAGAGAAGCAGAAGCTGCGTGCTCAGGTGCGTCGGCTCTGCCAGGAGAACCAGTGGCTGCGCGACGAGCTGGCGGGGACACAGCACAAACTGCAGCGCAGCGAGCAGAGCGTGGCCCAGCTGGAGGAGGAGAAGAAGCATCTGGAGTTCATGAATCAGATCAAGAAGTTCGACGATGACGTCTCCCCCTCTGAGGAGAAAAGCCAGAGCTCTGGAGGAGGAGGAGGTGGTGGAGGTGCAGGAGACTCTTCAAAGGACAGTCTGGATGACCTGTTCCCCAACGATGATGACCAGGGACCAGGTGTGACGTCAAAACAGGGTTTAAAACTAGGGAGGCACAATATTTGATTTTTCAAAATCCTATATGCTGACATTTCTGAACTCATCACAATTACTGATACTGATATTTTTTGTTGGGAGCACAAAGATAAATGGCCAATATATTGACAGTAAGTATCTGCAAATTTTATTAAGATGTGCCAATACCGATATTTAACTTTTTAGGTCAATATCTGTGATAATGTGTAACTTTTTAGGTCAATATTTGCCAATACTAATATTTACCTTTTTTGGTCAATATCCGCCAACAATATTTAACTTTTTTTGGTCAATTTGTGCCAACAATATTTTACTTTTTTGGACAATATCTGCCAAAAGTATTTAACTTTTTTGGTCAATATCTACCAATAATATTTAACTTTTTAGGTCAACATTTGCCAATAATATTTGTAACGTTTCTGGTCAATATCTGCCAATAATATTTAACTTTTTAGGGCAATATCTGCCGATAATATTTAACCTTTTAGGTAAATATTTGCCGATAATATTTAACTTTTTAGGTCAACATCTGTCAATAATATTTAATTTTTTAGGTCAATATCTGCCAATAATATTTAACTTTTTAGGTCAACATCTGTCAATAATTAATTTTTTAGGTCAATATCTGCCAATAATATTTAACTTTTTAGGTCAATATCTGCCAATAATATTTGTAACATTTTTGGTCAATAACTGCCAATAATATTCATATTTTAAGGTCAATATCTGCCGATAATATTTAACCTCTTAGGTCAATATTTGCTGATAATTAACTTTTTAGGTCAATATCTGCAAATAATATGTAACTTTTTAGGTCAATATCTGCCGATAATATTTAACTTTTTAGGACAACATTTGCCGATAATATTTAACTTTTTAGGTCAATATCTGAAAATAATATATAACTTTTTAGGTCAATATCTGCCGATAATATTTAACTTTTTAGGTCAATATTTGCCGACAATATTTAACTTTTTAGGTCAGTATTTGCTGATAATCAACTTTTTAGGTCAATATCTTCCAATAATATTTAAATTTTTAGGTCAATATTAGCCGAAACCGATAACATGCTGGTAATAATGTGCATCCCTATTTCAAACCACAGACAGGCCAAAATTAGAAAGATGAGATAAAAAGCACATTTAACACATTAAAGAGGCTCAGTCATCACAATTAACTCTATGAATTAATGAAAGGATTGTTTCCAGTCTGCTTGTTCAGCTTTGCCACCCATTAGCCTCACAGTAAGTGCTCCGCTGCTTACCTCCTGCTCTCTTCAATTATTCAAAACTCTAAAATGCCTCCCTGAAGTTTTCCTTATGTTCACTTTTACAGTCAGCTGTGCAGTTATGTGTAATTAAAGCAACATAAGAAAACAGGAAATAAAGAAGAGCATGAAACTTTATTTTTTAAGGATACACACTCAGTACTTTGGTGTTTTGACCCCAAAATTGAAGCTGTTGAAAATATTGCTGAATATGTTGTAGTTTGCCAGTGCCAATTTATAATATTATGCCCACAGTAAAGTATAATTGATTTGGTTGGTTATCTCCAGCTCTTGAGAGTTTTATCAAAGCTTTATATACCAGGTAGGGATGGAAATTTTTAGATAAAGATTTTATTGATATCGATGCCATTATCAATTCTACCTATCGATTCACGACTTAAAATACTCCCCCATTGATTCATTTGGGAAGTGTGGAAAACAGCAGGCCAATGCAGGAACTGAAGTATCAACAAGGTCAAACACATGGCACTCTTGACATTTAATGCTGTTCTGCTTAGGCAAATACTTCAGCAAGTCCCTGGTTTTTCCACTCTTGCTTCAAATCACAGACACTGGAAGTTACACAAAAGTGTCATTATCTGTAAAAATCAAGCCACACTTTTGACTTCTTCTTTCTCCCATGTGCTTTAGTATCTCCTTTGACTTCTTTGTTGTCATTTGTGCTGACTGCCTCTCATGAGGGCATAACCTTGATTTACAGAGCACCTAGAAATCAGTGGAAGGCATTGATGAGGGAATTGTTAAGCATGAAGACAAACTATCGATTCCTGTAGGTATTTGCTATTAATTCTCAGTCCTCATTGATATTCAGCATGGGTTGTAATGGGTATCAGTAGGCTATAACTCTTCATGATGATGACTTTCAATCAAACAAGCTGAACTTGTGATTGCATTTTTGTGTGGTTTTTCATTTAATTTATGCCTGATAAGCATGTTAAACACTACACAGCAATCTGTAGACTTCCTTTTGCCCCTGATTCATTCTTAAACTCTAAAAGTACTGACCCTAAAATAGTCAGATTTTTGGGGCAATTTTTGACCCTTGTCCCTGGTTGCTTGCTCAAAAATTCTTGATTTTTTTGTGGAACTTTAAAAACTTTAAATTCATGAAAGACACAGTTAAAGTTTAAGACTAGACAAAAGGGAGAAATGTTTGGTATCTGGTCGACTGTCTCATTCCTATTATAGATCTGTTGTAGGCCAAATTAAAATCCCTTTTCTCTGTCCTGCAGCCCAGCCCAGTGGAGAGGTGGCCGCCCAACAGGGAGGCTACGAGATCCCAGCCCGCCTCAGGACGCTTCACAACCTGGTGATCCAGTACGCCTCTCAGGGCAGGTACGAGGTGGCTGTGCCGCTCTGCAAACAAGCCCTGGAGGACCTGGAGAAAACATCCGGGCACGACCATCCTGACGTGGCCACCATGCTCAACATCCTGGCCCTTGTGTACAGGTGAGCACTGGAGATAAGTGGATGTTTGATTCATAATTTCAGTGGGATTAAATACCCAAATAATAACAGTACTGTTCTTTCTGTCATGCAGGGATCAGAACAAGTACAAAGAAGCTGCTCACCTCCTGAATGATGCTCTGGCCATCAGAGAGAAGACTCTGGGGAAAGATCATCCAGCCGTGGCCGCCACCCTCAACAATCTGGCTGTCCTGTACGGCAAGAGAGGCAAATACAAGGAAGCAGAACCTCTGTGTAAGAGAGCTCTGGAGATCAGAGAGAAGGTATGAACTGGTTCCCCTCATAATCCTAAATGCTCTCTGTTTAGATTGTACCGGTTATTTACGGTGTGAATGTGTGCAGGTGTTGGGGAAGTATCACCCAGACGTGGCCAAGCAGCTGAACAACC
The DNA here is from genome assembly GCA_037902135.1 of Cetoscarus ocellatus. Lineage (NCBI taxonomy): Eukaryota > Metazoa > Chordata > Actinopteri > Labriformes > Labridae > Cetoscarus > Cetoscarus ocellatus. Next base: position 130,053 of record JBAMNC010000828.1, read on the forward strand.
TGGCTCTGCTGTGTCAGAACCAGGGCAAGTATGACGAGGTGGAGTACTATTACAGACGGGCCCTTGAGATCTATGAGTCCAAACTGGGAGCTGATGACCCAAATGTGGCCAAGACCAAAAACAACCTGGTGAGTATACAAAGCAGCAGCCAGAGCTTAAAACTGAAGCGAGTGTAAAAGTGCAGATAGCTGTAGTTCCTTTAGAGGAAGCTCTAGAAGTCACAAACACACCCCATAGTTAATGCTCATTTGTTACTAGGGATGCACGATATTATTGGTTTGAAATCAGTATCAGCCAATATCAGACTTAAAAGTTAGGTACCTGTATCAACCGATATTGAAAATTTTGCGGATATTTACAGCCGATGTATATTGGCCACACATATTGGCAAATTACACAAATGTACAATATGATGCACCTTTTCATCACTGCATTGGTGCATTTAAAAATCATGGGTTTCTTTTTTGCAAGAGTTAAATACGGTTTTTCTTGTTTTATATCCGTTCCTTGCAAAAATACACTGTAACACTGAAAGAAACAAGTCCATTTTTAAGTTAAGAGCTCTTGACCAGAAATATTGGTATCTGTATCTGCGATGATGAATTCAAAAATATCAGATATCGGTAAAATCCAATATTGTGCATCCCTATTTGTTACAGTAGGAATATATGTGTTTAGCCTTTGAGCTTAAACTGCTCTTAGTTTAAAAAAAAAAAAAAAAACTTTTCATACACCGAAAAGCTTGCAAATTCTACCTAAATTGAAAAAGGGATTGGAGTTTTAGTACAAGCCTCCCCAACAATATTGGCAGAGAAGAATGTGATCTGACTCATCTTTTCCAGGGTACAATTTTAAGTGTGGAGTTGCTACTAATGCCAAGACACAAATATTTTACATCAGTTAGATAAGCTGTCTGTAGCAACTTTTCCCTGACTTTTATGCTTTCTATGAGTTCAACTAAAACCTCCTGTTGCTTACTTAGCTAATCCAGAGTCTTTCAGTAAAGTTGTATGTCATGTTTAATTTACTAAATATGTTTCCACTGCAAACAGTCATGTTTTTGTGCATTAATATTAAAAGTTAGTTTTAAATGCAGTATGAAAGATAACCAATTCAAGAGAAAAATAAAAAAATGTTGCATCTCTCTCCCCTCCCAAGTGTCATGAAGTTCTCTAAAACTAAGGTTGTCAGCACTGCCAGTACACAGGGAGCGTCTGTGGTTGAACCCAGGCCCTAAATGTGGCCTCTAAATGTGGTTTTATCCATTTCTTTCATGAAGTCCTCGGGCTTAGATACGTGAATAAGAGTCTGCTTCTTCTCCTCAGGCTACGTGTTACCTGAAGCAGGGAAAGTTCAAAGATGCCGAGGCGCTGTACAAAGAGATCCTGACCAGAGCGCACGAGAAGGAGTTTGGATCTGTTAATAGTGAGTAGAGCTGACATGCAGACTTCTAAATGTTTTGCCGGAATATGTTGGTTTGTCTGTTTGTTGGCAAGATTTCGCAAAAACTACTGGACAGATTTTGCTGTAATTTCCAGGATATGTTGGTAATGGCCCAACTTAAAAATGATCAGATTTTGGTGGTGATCCAGATAACCACCATGAGTGAACAATCGTTTTTGCTCAACAACTGTCTAACTAATAATAATATCAACATGATTCGGAGTGTTAGGTGTGGGTTTTCAGGGTCATGAATCATATTACGATGGTAACTTAATCAGTGAACTATTGCTCATAGATGTAACAGCAATATGTGAGCTACCTTGGTGGAGGTTTGCGCTCTCCGAGTGCTTTCTAGTTCAAAAATGTTGCTGCTTTATATAGTAGAACTGCAATAGTATGTTGACCAGCCGTCAGTAAAACAGCTAATCATCAAATAACATCTCTATCTGTCAGGTTCTCTTTAGGGAGTAGATGTGAAAATTCTTAGATCCTAGCTTCCTAAGTTTTATATTACATATTCATGGTTTATTTTCTCTGCTTGAACTTTAAACAAAATATTTTTGGCTTTGATAGAAATCAGTAAACACTTTTTTTTTTGTTAGTATTTCAGCGAAAGATTAAAGGACTACATGGAAATTTCCTTCTTTTTTTGGTCAATCCTATGCCAATATATTTTCCTCCACTGTGTAAAATGTTAGCAGATTAGTTTGTCTGTCATTTGTGGTGTTTTTTGGATTGTTGTTTGTACACATCCTGATCCCAACGATCAGCCTTGGCCCTCTCAGCGGGTCACTGGATTATTTTCATGCTGCGGGAGCGTGTGGTGCAGCTTAATGTGCATGTCCCCGTCCCACTGCAGATAAGCCCATCAAACCCTGATGTGTCACATGTCCGGCACGAGGCACAGCAATGGCTGGAATTTGGCGTTGAACAATTTGATGAAACCCACTGCATGGATTTAGAATAATCTGTTGTTTTTAGTTAATCCAGAGATTTTTGTAGTCTCTTGTACCACTCTTTTTCTGTTCTTTTCCTTGTTCACTTGTTTTTGTCTGCAGCTTTTTGTCAGTTGTTGACATGCACAATTATTTTTGTCCTTATTTTGCAGATGACAATAAGCCAATCTGGATGCACGCTGAGGAGAGAGAGGAGAGCAAGGTTTGAGTTTTACCCTTTCCTATTACACCATTGTGTGGAAGAAAACGTATTACTTAAATGACCAGAAACTGAAACTGAAAATCATAGACTGAACAGTGACATCAGAGACACTTTGGACTTGGGGTTCATGTCTTAAACTCAATCAGTGATCCTTTTTTTAATGTCTCTATCAGGGGAACCGCAAAGACTCAGGCCCATATGTGGAGTATGGAAGCTGGTACAAGGCCTGCAAGGTGGACAGGTGAGATACTAAATGAGAGTAAGCATGTTAACCACCAGAGTAAAAATGGCATATTCACCTTTTAAGGGTAAGGCCTGTAAGAAACTGATCTCTGGAATTTGGTCTTCTTTACAGTTTGAGAGTGGTCACTCTACTATATATGCTAAATGTAGATGGGGAAAGAGATGCTAATATATACTGACTGAAGAAGAATGGTTCAACATATGTGAGACACAATCCACCACTTCAAGTACTGATTTGTGGAGGTTTCTTAACGACCATAATCAAAGAACTGCAGAGTAATAAACCTGAAGAAGACCATTTTTGGAGATTATGTCGTAATGAGTCTGCTGGTCACTGTCATATTTTCCCCTCTACTGGACAGATGTAGGAACTCTAATTAGATCAAATATCAGCTTAGAGTTTGACTTTACCTTCGAAGTTGTGTACTTAGGAAATATACCAGCTGAGCTTGAACAACATGAAAGATATTTGCTACAGTTTTTAATGGTTGGAGGTAGACAAGCGATAACCATAAAGTGGTTGAACAAGGAATCACCAACTATCACAGACTGGAAGGACAAAATCCAAGTAATTTACACCATGGAACAATAGACTTTTTCTCGAAAACATTCTACCAAAAAAGGTTAAAAAAAATATGAAAAAAGTGGATTAATTATGTAAACCAGAAGTGACATTCTACAACTTACCCTGGAATATGTTTCCTTCCTCCACTGAGAACTCTGAACCTATGTGATTATGGATTTCACAACTTAGAACCCATTTCAATAATTCTTTCAAACTGGCCCCGTCCCACAGCGGGATGCAGGGTTCCCATGCATCCTGGAAAACCTGGAAAATTGTTGACCAATTTTCCAGTCATGGAAAACATTTGGAAAATGAGGAAAACAGTAAAATTTCCTGGAAAAGCTTGAATTGTCCTGGAAAATTATTTATCTTCCTTCATACTTGGTTAGTGAACAAAAATCAAACATAGGAAATAAAGTAAAAATGTGCTTAGTAACTAATGCACACTTAGCCATAAAATATGAGTAGATAAAATAATGCAAGTTAAGGAATAAAATATACAAACTCAAAACAATTGTGACAAAAAGAAATAAAAAAATGGCAACATGAAATTTAGGCTACTTAAACAGTAAATCAACAAAATATATTTATAAAAAGCAGAGTAAATAAAGATTTGAAAAATAAGTATAAACCTTAAATTTATAATAGTAAGACACCACTTAAAAGCCAAACTAAAAAGATAGCTAGCAGACAGTGTTCATGCCTGATAGTTAGAAATAGATAATGTCCTGGAAAAGTCCTGGAAAATGATCTCTGGAAAAAAGAGTGGGAACCCTGATGATGACATAGGATGTCAAACATCTTGTCTGCCGTGATGACTCTGTCTGTTTTTTCTTATATGTATTTTTTTTATGTGCTTGTTAAAAGGAAAATCATAAAAAATAAAGTAAAAAAAATAAATAAATATTCACATTTTCATATTCGGCACATAGAATTTTTAATTTCCTTTGTCATGTTTCTTGTGGATGGTCAAAATTGAGGAACTTGTTTTTTAAATTGCTGTAAAAATTTATCAATCGATCCTTTAGCAACCTACATAACAAGTGACATCAATGCACTAGCCGGAGCAAAATGGCAAAAATGGAAGTGAACATGACATTCTGACACCAGTTTGCAAACAGCAGGAGTCTAAAAATATCATCTTCCTTTTGTTGTTGGTCAGAATACTTTGGGTAACAGTAATGGCTTGTAGCTGAGATCTGGCCAGTCAGCTACCATTTGTCATTGTCAGCTTTCTTTAAGTGAACCTGAAGTGTTGGTGATCTCACATAGAGAGAGCTCTTTGCTATCTCCTGAAACCAAGTCTAAAACAGCTTGCCATTTAGCACTTTTATGTGTTAGAGCATTGTTTTGGTCCCAGCTAAGCCCCACTACACCTCCTCTGGCTGTGCCCCACTGAGGTCCGACCACCTTGATTGAATTAAATTTATTGAGAAGGAAAAGCGTTATGGAAGTGACAATGCTACCTCACAAAGTGTACACATTTTAATTCTTAATATGTGAAATACATTTTTGAAACTAGAATGGTGTTTTTTTTTATAAGTCAACACACCTTATGGGAAGCCTTTTTTTCAGTTCCCAGTGGAAGTGGATAGACCTGAGCTGTGTCTCATGGCACAGCCTAAATAAGTATAGTGGGGCTTTGCTGTAAAGGTCTATTAGATGCTGTCTTTTTTGGGGGGTCAGCAAAGTCCACAATGTGCAGTTTCTGTGGAGCTGTGGAGCTCTTCTGGTCTTTTGCCAACCCTTACCGTTGACTTGTGGACTGTAATTGTGGAGCCATTTTATTTAACAAGCACCCTACAACATTTTTCTTCACCAAGTGGTGTACCACAGTAAGGGTCCACGTTATGCAAAATACGCTTTTTGAATATTTTTAATACAATAATCTGTGTTTCTAGCCAGTTCAGTGGTGTTCACACTATTTTTTCTCAATTCACAGCTGATACCAGACCAAAATCTTAAGGCACACCTCATTCATACTCATGTAAAATAGACTTTTTAATGTATACCAGTGTATACTAACTTATCTGTCCTTTACACATTTTTTTAAATCTGATAAAAATCTGATGTATAGTTGTACAAATATCCAAGACTTGCCTCAAGGCACACCAGTGCCAACTCCAGTGGAAGGGCCATGTCTCTACTTGTTTTTGCAACCGCAGTAAACATTAGAGCACCATGCATAAAGCCAATGCCACTCACTCTTCTTGAGAGGGCATGATCAGGCACAACTTATGATGATTTACTCTCAACAAGAGGAACAAAAACTCCAAAAAGGAGGTATTTTATCAAGATGTAGATCTTTTGACTTAATGCCAACCGATTTTAGTGCAAATAACAGGATTTTCACAGATTATTTAAGTATATTATTCCTCAATCCTCATCGACATATGACTATTTTTTATATTTTCCAGGCAGATGTTGTCATGTTTTGTTGTGAATGTTTATTTTTTACATCTGAGACTGACCAGTGGGCTGCACTGAGGGAGTAGAGCACCCAGTTTGAGTCAGACCTTGGAGCAACACCATATATTTAATTGATCCAACACGTCATGGCTCATTTAATATTTGTTTAATTGAGGGTGAATAGAATGAAGGTTATTTTATCATCAGCTCAACTGCAAAAAAAACAGACATTGTAAATAAAAAAAGTAATTTAGTATCTTGTTTTTTCTTTCAGCCCCACAGTGAACACCACCCTGAAGAGTCTGGGGGCTTTGTATCGTCGTCAGGGCAAACTGGAGGCTGCAGAGACGCTGGAGGAGTGCGCTAGCAAGACACGCAAACAGGTACAACACACACACACGCTTAGCTGAGTTACTGCTATTAGATTAAGTGTCTGAGCTCTTTGGTTGGTTAAGGATCCTGATTAATTCAATGTCACTTTCCTGCTGTGATTTATAAAAGTGAAGCCAAAGGGATTTAAGATCTGTCATGAAGTTAATGTGCGTGAAGTTTAATGTGTGAGCTGATGTGAAGACGCATTCATTTTCCGTTAACACCGTTTATCACTCTTCTCAGATCTTCTTGTATTTGTGTTTTGCATTTCTATCTATCTCTCTCTCTCTCTCTCTCTCTCTCTCTCTCTCTCTCTCTCTCTCTCTCTCTCTCTCTCTCTCTCTCTCTCTCTCTCTCTCTCTCTCTCTCTCTCAGGGTATTGATGCCATTAACCAGAGTAAGGTGGTGGAGCTGCTGAAGGACGGAGGAGCCGGAGGTGCAGACAGACGACACAGCAGGGAGGGAATCAATGGGCCTGGGGGACAGAGGGGGGAGAACGAGGGAGACGACTCTGCAGAGTGGAACGGGGTCAGCTCACCCACACCAAAACACTCATAATGAAGCTCTTTATGCAGAGCCCATCATGCTGATCAACACCAATCTGTTTCAGCCGAACAAGAAACTTCCCTGACATTTGGAGTCTCCAGTAAAGGCCGACTGAGTTTTATGTTTGTGTTTCTGTTCCTCAGGACGGGAATGGTTCTCTGCGTCGTAGTGGCTCATTCGGAAAGATTCGTGACGCCCTGAGGAGGAGCAGTGAGATGCTGGTGAAGAAGCTGCAGGGCAGCGGACCACAAGAACCCCGAAACCCTGGGTAAAGCCTTCATGTTTGTCATCAGCAGGAGCTTGGTTTACAGTTTCTGTTGCATGTAAACACTGTTTAATTTTGCTTCACTGAAAGTCTTTTGGTCCATTTGAGAAGTTTGGGCCTGTGAATTATCAACATTTCTGCCTGTGAGTGGCAGTTAAGTGTTAAATTTGTTTTCAGTACACACTAGATTATTCATAAAATCAATTTATATTCTAGCTTTTTCAACAATAGCAATGCTTCTAGAGTTAAACTTTAAATTCGGTTTGCCAGTGCCTTTGTTTTATTTTTTTGACTTTCCTACCACCCTCTCACTCACAAGGTTATGGAAAAACAGGAATTAAAGCACCTTTAACATTTGGACTTATTCACCAATATCCTAGAAGTTTTTTTCCTCTTCCTCATTGTTCCTGGTTGTGTCATTATGTAACATGAACAATCTGCTACGTATGACATTTTTATGCTGACATGACCTGATAGACTTAATCAGTCATAATCAAATGATCCCAGATATCAGACTGATGACTGATTTCATCCTTTGTGAATGGCGTCCTTCTTTGGGTTTTTCTGTTCCTGTCTGAGTTTTTTAATTTTATGCAAGATGATCATTTGAATATTGAATTTATGTCTATTGCTGGGTCCATTGCACTGGATTTTTTTGTGTTGTTTTGTTTGCATTTGAGGAGCCAAACTCCACCACAATACCAAACAAAGTGTCCGCAGGATGTATGCGTCGAATTGTGTGGAGATCAGACTCAGCAATACGTGACTTCCTCTGTCAGGGAAAAGACATTTTTTTCTTTTAAAGGAATAAACCAACTTTTTTCCCTTTTTGTGTCTCTCCTCACTCTCGAGTCCAGGCCAAGCAGATAGACACCATTCTTTCGACTGTGTGTGCAATAACAGTTGAGAGATGGACAAAGCTTACCCACCGCTAACTGGCTTAGCTCAAACACTGGAAGTCAGTGGGTAGCGTTAGCCTGCCTCTGCCTCGTTGTGACTTGTTTTTTTTTTTTTTTTTTTTTTTTTTTTAAACCGCGTTATGTTACATTTTCTTCTACTATCTTCATATTATCATCTTCTACTTGTAAACAGAGGCTTTGCTGTGTTGATCTGCTTCTGCGGTGGTTTGTGCTAGAGGTTTGTGCAAACGAGTTGAATCTTAAATTTGCAGGCAATTTGCATTTAAGAATGGTTGCAAACAAACAGCTCACTCACAACTGCAAATCGGTTCTCATTGTTCACTTAAAAGAGCTGTTCAAAAGATTCAACTTGTTTGCGAACTTCACATCTCTAGCACAAACCACCGCAGAAGTAAATCAACACAACAATGCCTCTGTTTACAAATAGAAGATGATAATATGATGATAGTGGAAGATAATGTTACATAACTCGGTAAAAAAAAACAAGTCACAACAAGGCAGAGGCAAGCTAACGCCACCCATTGCCTCCCAGTGTTAGAGCTACACTGGTTAGCGGTGGGCGAGCTTTGTCCGTCTCTCACTTGCTACTGCACACACAGTTGAAAGAATGTTGTCTATCTGCTTGTCCTGGACACAGTAGTGAGGCAAGACATGGAAAAAAATATTGGTGTATCCCTTTAAGGTCTGCAGGAATCATCTTCAGCCTCCTCACAAACCCAAACATCATAAGTGGTATGATATGGAAGCTCATCACTTGATTATGGTTGTTTTTGTAACAGCATGAAGAGAGCGAGCTCCCTCAACTTCCTCAACAAGAGCACCGAGGAGGCCGCACAGGTACCACTGTTCTGGCTCTAAGTCTTTATCACATCCACCACAGCTCAGCACATGGATGAGCTGTGCCTCGGCTGACACTTTTTGACGATAACTGGTCTGGGTTTTTTTTTTGTTTTTGTTTTTGTTTTTCATAGGACACAAACTCTGGATTCTCAGAGTGCAGGGGACTGAGCGCCAGCAACGTGGATCTCTCCAGACGCAGCTCCCTGATTGGCTAGACCGACACAGGAGGTTGGAGCTTTGGGGGGATTGTGCCCAATGAGGAGAGGCTGTTAGCAGCTCGGTTTGATCCAACAAACACACCTTAAAACTCAAAGATCAGACACCTTCACCTGCAGTGTATTTTTTAACAAACACTGAAAACAAAAGCGTCAAAACACTAAAATCATCCTGTCTACACGATCGTTACTGCTGCTGCTTTGCTGTACAAACCGCCTCCCTCCATCACAGTACAGAATATTTAGGTACACATTTATCAGCATGCTGCTTTGTAGAAAGTGGAATGTCTGCACCTAAACGCCTCGTGGTTTTTGACTCATATCACCGTAGCGACGCATCGTATCCGCATCGTGATGAGTCCGTCTCTTAGATCTACACTCGCAGACTTATGTAGGCTAAACAAACTCAGAATTCAGCTCAGAGAGAAGCATCAGGCTCTGTATATTCCACCCGTAGCATGAAGAATTAGCCGATGCTGACCACATATTCAGTTCATATCCGGTCAATTAAAGGTACAACCTGCATACATTTTATCAAAGTATAAAACAGAATAATAAGCAGTCTTTGAGAATTAACAATCGTTAGCACTGAACATTTAAACCTCACTTTTTGCCTTCTTGTTTTTATGTATATACAGTTTTAAATTATTATTTCATATTACATTCTTTGTATATAGTGCACATGTTTTTTCTTTTTGTTTACACTGTAAAGGGTTAAAGATGGAGAATGTTTTTCAAAATGAGGAAGACTGAAAGAAGAAACGGAAGGAAGCAAGGGGGAAGATATTAGAAAGGTCCAAAATGCTGTTTTATTTTATACCTCAGTCACTCAAATCTTATAAACTAAACTTAGAAATGCACCTTGAGCCTAAAGCCCAGTCCACACCAAAGATTCATGACACATGGAGACCATTTAACAGCACTGCAGGGGGCAGTTGCAGCTGTGTGAACTCAGCTCTTGAAGGTGGAATAAGGCTGACTATAAAAACAGAGACATGCTAAAGCTGAAAGTGTGCATCACAATCACACAGAACCAAAGGTTGTCACAGTACAATAATTGTTGATACAATACAACTTAAGAAATATAACATCCCATACCTGTGTCAATACCACAACAAAAAATCAATCAATAAATAAATCAATAGTGCTTGAAAGGTGATATTTTCTTTTTTTTCATTGCGGTGACAAGATAATGAACTAAAAACCAAACAACAAAATGACTTAACACTGTAGTTTTGTACTTTATTTCCTCTTCTGCTGAAAGAAACTCTTTTCAGCCTTGGGTTGAAAAAAATCTGATTCTAGATGGGTTTTGTAGACCTTTCTGTTTTTGATACTTTTGAATGATTTTTTTGTTGTTGTTTCAACTTAAATTTTGGTATTAGAAAAGTATCTATTGTTTGACAGCCTTAGTAGTCACACCAATGTTGGAGATTGAACCCCCAACCACCAGGACATTGCTTAATTTGACTGGTTTCATAAATAGATATTGTACTAAATAAAGAGCTGAATTAGACGGCTAATTCTGAATCATTTTCCTGGGCAAAGACAAATAATCTGATTTCCGTATAAAGCCTGTATTCCCCATACTACAGCTGATAGTGAATCTGGCCTCAAGTTCATAGTAGAAGTTCAGAGAGCCCACACGTTTTAGGTCATCTTTCTTTGAGTCTTTGGTCTGAACTTGGCGTCACAGTACTGTTTTTGGTCTCTTCCACTGGGCAAATAGTCAATGCTCAGATCTTTATGACTGAGGATCACATATCTTCAAACAACCTGCAATACAACCCTTTAATTGTAACAAAATTTACAATCAATAATAATGACTTTCCGGTACCAGTTTTGCTTTGAAAAATGTGGCATGTTCAGGCTTTTACCGGGTAGTAAACAGTCTGTATTTAAAGAGGAGAGATGCTGTGAAAGACATATTTAATATGATTTGTTTACAATCATTAAATCAGGATATTCAATACATAATCATTTAAAAATATGAATAACTACCTACTGTATACTGATTAAAGCTAATGCAGTGCATTAGCTACAGTACTATATCTCTTGTGTTTGTATTTCCTCTTCATTGTTCCTGAATGTGTGTCATTATGTAACATGAACAATCTGCTGTGTTTGAATTTTTTTATGCTGACATGACCTGATAGACTTAATCAGTCATAATCAAATGATCCCAGATATCAGACTGATGACTGATTTCATCCTTTGTGAATGTCGTCCTTCTTTGGGTTTTTCTGTTCCTGACTGAGTTTTTTAATTTTCTGCAAGATGATCATTTGAATGTTGACTTTGTGTCTACTGCTGGGTCCATTACACTGGATTTTTTTGTGTTGTTTTGTTTGCATTTGAGGAGCCAAACTCCACCAAAATAAGACCTATACCAAGAGAAGTGTCCGCAGAATGTATGCGTTGAATTGTGTGGAAATCAGACTCAGCAATACGTGACTTCCTCTGTCAGGGAAAAGCTTTTTTCTTTGCTTTCTTTCTTTTCTTTTCATGTCTTGCCTCACTCTCAACTTTAGGACAAGCAGATAGACACCATTCTTTCGACTGTGTGTGCAATAACATGTGAGAGACAGGCAAAGCTTGTCCACCGCTAACTGGCTTGGCTCAAACACTGGGAGTCAATGGGTAGTGTTAGCCTGCCTCTGGCCACCATCGTATTATCTTCTTCTACTCGTAAACAGAGGCTTTGTTTTGTTGACCTACTTAGAAGCACATCTGCGGTGGTTTGCTCTAGAGATGTGACATTTGCGAACGAGTCGAGTCTTTTGAACAGCTCTTTTAAGTGAATGATGAGAACCAATTTGCAGTTGTAACTGAGTCTCTGTTTACGAGTAGAAGATGATAATATGATAATAGAAGTTAACATAACATAATGCAGTAAAAAAAAAGAAAAAGGAGTAACAATAAACACACAGGACCGTTTAGAGCTGCTGAAGAGTTTATCTGATGACTGTAGGCAGAAGCAGGCTAACATTACCCATTGACTCCCAGTGTTTGAGCTAAGCTTATTAGTGGGCGAGCTTTGCCCATCTCTTCCTTTTTACTGCACACAGTTGAAAGAATGGAGTCTATCTGCTTGTCCTAAAGTTAAGTGAGGCAAGACATGAAAAAAGAAAAAAAAGTTGGCGTATCCCTTTAAAAAGGACGCCAGAGAAGTGAACTCTCGACACTTTGATTTTAAAAATAGCTTGACACAGGTTTGTCTTGTAGGCATTTTGCCAACGATGGTGCATGCACACTTTCGCCATTATGCCGAATGAAACCTGAAGCCATTTTTGAATCATCTTCTAGTGGAGCTGCATTGCTGAGTCTGAAAAAGTGCTAATTTTATCAGCTTCTGAATGTGCGGGATAGCGCAGGTCGTAGATTGTAAAGCAGAACGGTGTTAAAGGAGCAAAGGAGAACAGTAAGTGTATAAAAAAGGAAATAGTTGGGAAGTTTTCTGCAGAAAGTAATGTGCTTTAAATCTTGTTCGCAGCAAATAATGTACAGAATTATTCAACCTTTATTTGTATGTTTACTGTATGTCACTACATGCTTTAGAATAATGGGAGATTTCTTCTGTGGCACTCAATCTCAGAATCATATGTGTGTAAACTCTTCCCTCTCTGATTGTAGGTAACTGAGCACACCACCACTGAGGGGATATAATTTGATTCCTTTACTGTTAATTCAGTCTTCAGCATTGGGTGAGCTTTTCTGCAGTTTCTAAAGTGTTTCACAAACTCCATAAATATAAGAACAAACACAACATGAAGCACCTGAGAGCAAAATAAAATGTGTCATGAAGGTTTTGAGCTCTTCTGTTAAGATATTTATGGAAATCAGTGAGTGCACTGCTGTATATTACTAGTAAATGTAATCATCTATATCTGATGATTTGATGGATCTTATTGTGAAGGAGCCAACCTAATGTGTATTTTATGGAAGCTTCAATAAAATCAAACTCCACTTTTCAACCTGATGTTGCCTCTCGTATCCTCTCGTTCAACATCAGACATTTTGACATTCATTCATGTCCTCAGTTGGTTTTGACCATCTCAAAGTAAAATGTGTTTGCGTGTGTTTAAGTCTTCACAGCCGCTGTAGGGAGAGAAGTGTTAACCTGTGTGCTGCACTGTGAAGGGAGAGTCTCAGGCTTTGTTACTTCCTGTCTGAATGCAAAAAGGAAACCAGACCCACCAGAGAGTCAGCAAGACAATCACACACCTATCAGCTGTTTCATCGTTGATACCGAGCTGTGATCGAGGGGGAAGATCAGTGCTTGAATGAACCGGGATCAGAAAGTAAGATTAGATCCATACTTTCAGATGTTTTTTAATGCCTTAGATTTATGAAGAGCATAGAAAACTGTTAAAAAGTGAATAATAATGCAGCTTAAATGATCCTGTGAATAGAGATGTACATATTTTTCAACAGAGGAAGGCATGCAGCAGATCCTTTAGGAGTCTTAAATTTAATTTTTGTGTTAATGCTGTAAAAAAACAAACTTGGAGGCTTGTTAGTACAAGTGAGAGGTCTTTGATTTCTATGGCACATTGATTCAGATCATCTTTATTAAATCTATTTTGGGATTTTAAAGAGAAACAAATGGCAACAACATTTTACTTCTGAAGTTCTCAAATGTTAAGCCTTAGGAATTTGCATAACCAGGAGTTATCATAACTAACTGATGACTGAGTCTGTAATTTACTCTCCCTCAGAAACATCAATTTCCAAATCTGTGAAGTCTGTCACCTAAATAAAAATCATTATGTATCTTAAAAAGCCAGGTGACAACGTCTTTTATACTTCACAATATCTGTGAATACTTTTTGTCACTCCTGTTTTTTTTAACAATCATGATCTGCCAATTTTTAATGTGTGTTGCTGTTTTTTTTTTTAAATATTTTACCATGTTTTGAATGAGCTGATTATTAATTTTTGGGGATATCTCAAATGCTGATATTTCCAAACTCATTATTGCCACTACCGATATTGTTTTTCCCAAGAGCACAAAGCTTCCCCGCCACTTGACTGTGATTGACCTGTTCCTTTAAGGGTTACTGTCTATTTTTGTGATTAAAAACTGATACAAAACAAGAAAAACTACATTTTATTGGTAAATAAATTGCACTTTTGATTTATAAAAGTGCATGCTTCAACAAGTTGGCATTTTGGCTTAGCAGAGGTACATTTATATTAAATAATTATTTTTATTACTTTTTCACAAACTTTATTCATATTTTCAGATAGAACAGATAAACATTACAGTAACAAGATGAAGACAATACAAGACAAATAAAAAGAGAAAGGGCAGGGATGAATATTGCAATCCAAGGACCAAACCCAAGACAGAGACAGATGCATTATTTTTAATGGGAAGAAAGTGGAGGTATCCAAAAAAAAAAAAAAATGAATCCACAAATGAGTGTGAATATTTAATTTTACTCAGATGTTTTATAACAAAATGTAAATTCAGTCAGTTACTTGAGATGTGGCAGCAGGTAGTGTGTGAGCCTCACAGCGAGAAGGTTGCTGGTTCAAATCCCATGCTGGTCAGGGCTTTTCTCTGTTGCGTTTGCATGTTCTCTTTGTGCATGTGTGGGTTCTCTCTGGGCACTCTGGCTTCCTCCCACAGACTAAAGTTATGCTCATTAGGTTGATTGGAGGCTCCAGATTGTCACTAAGTGTGTGTTTTTGAACATGAATGGTTGTCTGTCTCTCTATGTGGCCCTGTGATTGGCTGCTGACCAGTTCAGAGTGTACACCACCTCTTGCCCAATGTCGGCTGGGATATTCTCGAGCCCCCCGTGACCTCGTAAGGGATAAGGGGCACAGATGATGATAGATGCATTGATAGTTGAGATCTTAAAAATGAAGCTTTTGTTATAGGAGTATTAGCTTTGATACTGTGAGATAGCAACATTAATTTGACAAGTAATAAATAAAACAATCAAAATTCCTCCATTTTAGGAAAACGTGATAAAATGAATGAATGCATTTCCTCCTGGTCTAAAACTATAATTCTCTGCTATTTATTGGCCTTAGTTTGTGACCACATCAGCTATTTCTGCACTCAGCCATCTGCTTTTGGTCCACTTTTGTCACAGACCTGTTGGTCACAGTCCTTTGTTCCTGTAATAATCCAATTTTATCCCGCCTTGGCCCAGGATCAGTCTCCATGTCCGCTGTGCCCCCCTCCAGTCCGACTGGTCTCTCAGCACCTGCTCTGGTCCAGTTCCAGCTCGGCCTGTTCAGGGAGGTGGTTCGAGTCCCAGCGGGTAACCTGAGCTACCGCCATGCCAAGAGGCTGGCTGCTGAGATCATAGAGAGGAAGGTAATCAAAAGTCCCCGTGGTTATCCTCAAATTAGACTCTAATCAGGGGTGGAGGAGGTTGAAAGGACCATATTTATAAACTTAATTCCAGATTAGTCGATCTTTTTTTAGATTTAGTTGTTTCCTGAAAGTTTACTGCAGGACTGGTGGTGTGTGGGCACTGAAGAAGCTGGAGGTCGAAGAAAAAGTGCTGTTTGGTTGTGTTATTGCAGTCTAAAATAAGTTAATTTAGTAAATGGACTTGAGCTTATATAGCGCCTTTCTAGTCTTTTGACTACTCAAAGCTGCTTTACACCGCAGGTCACACTTACCCATTCACACCCATTCGCTCTCACATTCACTCACTGATGGTTCAGAGTTTCTATGTTAGTTATCCATCAGTATCAGCTAACACTTTCACGCCCTTTCATGCCCATTTACACGCCACTGACGCAGCAGTGGGAGCAACTTGGGGTTAAGTGTCTTGCCCAAGGACACATCGCCAGTATTAGTCAGTCTGACAGTATTAAAGAGTCATTTTAATTTATTTCACCCTCTTTATTCATTCATCTTGTACCCCGTTGTTGAACAAGCTTACTGTGGCATGTCATGGTTTGGCCTCTGCTCTGTCCCTCTGTGTGGACTTCCAGGCCAATGTCACTTAAAGGGATATGCCAACTTTTATTTTCTTTTTCGTGTCTTGCCTCAGTCCTGAGTCCATGGCAAGTAGATAGACATCATAGACTGTGCGTGCAGTAACAAGAAAGAGACAGACAAAGCTCGCCAACCGCTAAGTAGCTTAGCTCAAACACTGGGAGTCAATGGGTAGTGTTAGCCTGCCTCTGGCTACAGTCATCAGATAAACTCTTCAGCAACTCTAAACGGTCCTGTGTGCTTGTTGGGGCTAAATTTTTTTACCGTGTTATGTTAGGTTATCCTCTACTATTATCATATTATCTTCTTCTACTCCTAAACAGAGGCTTTGTTTTGTTGAACAACTTCTGCGGTGGTTTGCGCTAGAGATGTGACGTTCTCAAACGAGTCTTTCGAACAACTCTTTTAAGTAAACGATGAGAACCGCTTCACAGTTGTGAGTGAGCTGTTTGTTTTTGTAGGCAGTTTGCATTTGCATGTCTAAAAAAAACTGAAAATATTGTTATTGGACAAACATTTTGATTAGGAATGAGGAATTTTCAACTGAATTCATGTTTTTGTACCCAAATTTGAGCAGCTCATGAGAACATTCAATCACTAAAACTATATTTTCTGTTTAGGAATGCAAGTAAATAATATCATTTGACATCTTAATCAAGAAATAATTATGAGTTTTACTATCTTTCCAGTTTTTTTAATGTAAAGCAGTGAATTTGAAAATTTATGGATAACAATAATAATTATAGCGAGAAAAAAGTCATTTCAGCTAAAAACCTTCTACATACTTTTATATTAACAATCACAGAAGCATGAAAATGACTCTGGTTATCACCAATGCTGTTATTTTAGGACAGCTTTGAAATATCAGCTGTAATTATCAATAAAACTTTCTTATGTTACGATACAGATAATCAACTTTTGGGTTAATATCTGCCATTACCAATATTGTTCAGATAATAGTGTGCATCCCTGTAAACTATCATCCAAAAATAACAAAAAAATCTACCATTTATGCACTACGTGACAAAGCTTTACAAAAAAGTAGTGTTAAATGTTTCCTTTTTTTTTTTGCTGAAACCTCATCTACTCTTGTCTGTCAGCATTTTCACACAGGGCTGTGTGAAACTGAAACTAAAAATCTTATTTTACTTCATACCTAACGTGTGCTCTCAAACCTTCATAACTGCAGGGAGAAATCTGTCACCAAAAACGATATAAATAAGTTGAGGAAATGCTAAGTCTGCAGTCAGACTGTTTTCTAGCTTAGACTTCAAAAAGAAGTAAAGAAAAGGTCAGGCAACGATCGAGGCCCTCAGAGCTGTCAGGAAGTGGAGTCTGAAAGGTCACCTTATGTCTGACGGGGGCCGTGTACTGTAGGTTACGGGCGTCTTTTCAGAAACCACAGGCGGTCTCAGTATCGCTCCGAAACTCTTTGATATTTTAGAGTTTGGTCTCAAATGAATCCTGATCAAAATGCAAACAATTACCAACATTAGAGCAGAGCAGTTTTAGAGAAGTTGGTTGTTTTGGAGTTTGGATGTTGTCAGACTTGAAGTAAAATTTGAAATCTTTCTACATTTTTAATTGTGTGAATTAAGACTTAAATAAAACCTCCACTTCATTACTCTTTTTCACAAAACGTATACATTATATTTTAAGACCCAGAAGACGAGGACAAGCTTAAAGAAGAGGAGCAAATTTGAATCTCTAATCAAAGGATGGACTCAGTGTGTAGTTCATATGTAAAGAAGAACTGCAGGTGTGTGAGTCTTTGGTTAGTGCTGAGCTGTGTGGTCGATAAGAGCAGCAAACTTTCCAACCACAGCCTCCCCTCGCCCTCTGTCTCACACTGCCTGGGCAGTGCTCCCCTGAGCTTTGCCTCCACATGTTTCCAGGCAGCAGGTCCGCTGGTTGTGGGCGACGTGACTTTTGGGGAGTCTGCACAAGTACCTTTGTTTTCAGTCGTGAGTTTTAGGATACTTTTGTGCACAAATGTAACACATGACAGATTTTTTGGGGAAGACATAAAAAAGATTAAACAAGTGACGCAGCCTGTTGTGACGATTATTCTTCTCTATTCATACGTGATGATTTGGCTTAAACTGAGCTGATCCATCAAATGCAGGGTTGGGCAACTTGCAGCCTGGGGTCCACATGCAGGCCTCCACCTTACTAAATGTGGACCCCCATCAATTTCTTATTTCTAAAAAGTGCAACCATTAAATACGGAAATCTGCCATGAAGTATTTTAGTCTGATTTGCCTGACACCACAGGAAAAATGAATTATAACCTGAAAAATTAAGAATATTTATATGATATTGTTTTAAATCAGTTTTTTACAAGATTAGTAGATTTGATTTTCTTAAATGGTGTCTGTAAAGGTCCTTAATAAAGCATTATTAGTTTATCTGGAAAAAGTGAGTTGAATGAACTTAAATAAGAAGAGACGGATAGAGCTCGCCCACTGCTAGTTAGCTTAGCTCAAACACTGGGAGTCAATGGGTAGTGTTAGCCTGCCTTTGCCTACAGTCATCAGATGTACTCTTCAGCAACTCTAAACGGTCCTGTATGCTTGTTGTGACTCTTTATTTTACCGCGTTATGTTAGGTTATCTTCTACTATAGTCATATTATCTTCTTCTATTCCTAAACAGAGGCTTTGTTTTGTTGACCCACTTCAGCGGTGGTTTGTGCTGGAGATGTGATGTTCGCAAACGAGTCAAGTCTTTTGAACAGCTCTTTTAAGTGAACGATGTGAACCGATTTGCAGTTGTGAGTGAACATTCGTTTTTTCAGGCGATTTGCATTTCAGAATGGCTTGACAACAAATGACATTTTTAAATTATCTTATTGGTATCATCACTGTATACGAAAGAGTTGTCCCTCTGAAACTGAGGATGATGATAAATGTAGCTGAAGTTGTCCATCCCTGATAGGATGCATACTATTTTCATTACATATTTAGCTTTTTATATCAAAACAGAAGCTTTATTCCTGCTTGTGTCTCAGGCTCCAGATGTCAGCGTGGTTGGTGCTGGTGATAAGATTCTCCTGTTCAGACATCAGCCGTCCTCTGAGCTGCTGTTGCAGCGTCTGACGGAGAACGACCAGCTACAGGATGGAGATCTTATCGAAGTCGTCATCTCAGGTGAGGCTGAGAAAAAACTTTTCTTTCCTCTTATTGAAGCTGTAATGCTTCTTAATGCAGGAGTATTTTCAGCTTTTGTTTTTTATTTTCATTTTGTTTTCTGTGGGGCAGTCATACATGCTGATGTGTTTGTTCTGTGCTTCACTTGAAGCCGTGTTTTTCTGAAGGTTTACTTTTTTTTGTCTTAGTATGTCAAATAGTTCAGAGAAAGTTTTCAGACAACTTCTTTAGAATTACTTTTGAAATGAAAGTGACAAGTAATGAAACTGAGAATTTTGACTTCTGCCATCAGTCAGCTCCTCCAAAGTTCAAACTATGGTATGTGGGAGAGACTTGCCATAAACAGGGTTAAATTCTTGTTAGTTTTCAATCGATCAATCTTTAGTTTATAGCGCCAGTCACTAACAAGTGTTATCTCAAGACACTTTCCTGTCCATTATAGAATATCAAAACCCCTTAACGAGCCTTTTCTGTTGTGGCCCCTCCTGATGTTTTTATTAGTTTTATATGTTTTTTTATGATTTTGTAGTACTTCTATTCCATAGTTTTATTGTTGGTATTCATTTATCATAATTTTTTCATTTCTGCTTGGTATTCACTGTGCAGTACTTTGACAAACTTAATTGTTGAAAAATGTGCTTTATCAATGTAGTGGATTGAATAAACTAGATTTTTCGCCTGATGCAATAAACACACTGTTTATGAAGTGCTTCTGAAATCCACTTTGAAACAGTTTATTTCAGTAGTTATTTCATTTCTTTGAACTACTTCTCTGTTTGTGACCCAGGATCAGCGTCGGTGACAGAGATGAGGGTCCGTCCTCACTCTCTGGTGGTCTACTCCTACAGGACTCCCACTTTCTGTCACCACTGTGGCGAGATGCTGTGGGGCCTCGTCAGACAGGGTCTAAAATGTGACGGTAAAAATGCTCTCACCTCTTCAAACGCCTTCACTAACTTTATCACCCAGCTTTTAGAGTCCGTTAATATCCTGACCTGAACTCTGACCTCTCTCCTCTCTCCTTCTTCAGGTTGTGGGCTGGATTTTCACAAGCGTTGTGTTTTCCAGTTAGCAAACGACTGCAGCCGAGCACGGCGTCAGGTCAGCACCAGCCTGTCTCTGTTTCCCCCCCGACGACCGCGCACACACTCGCTGTCCAACCAGGCAGGAGGCAGTCTGGAGGAGGTATGGCAGAGCTCGAGGGCCGATCTATCAGCATGTTACAGATGTTTTAGTCACTCAACAGCATTTAAAACAACGAACCAGTCCCTCTGTAAATGTATTTATCTATTATTCATTTATCACCAGATCAGCAAGTCCAAGCCCTCCTCCAGACCCCCGTCGTGGGCGGAGCCTCCGGTGTGGCTGGGAATCGGTAACGGTGACAGGAGCAGAGCTCAGGTGCCGCACACCTTCCAAATCCACAGCTACACAAAACCCACCGTGTGCCAGTACTGCCACCGGCTGCTCAAAGGACTCTTCAGACAGGGACTGCAGTGCTCAGGTGAGGCACTCTGAGGACACACAAAAAGTCCCACCAAATAAAACACATAAAACGGAACATTAGTTATTTCAGTATTTTTCAGTCAAGCACAGGAGAGTGATGCTTAAAATCAGTGAGGACACACAGAAACATATTTGAACATTTAAAAATAGCTCTTATTGTGATTTTTTTATGTATAAATGTAGAAATATAAAATCTGTTTTTACAGCTTGTGGTTAATTTGTTCATGTGACTTTTACCCGGTTGCAGCTTTTACTTGCAGCAGCATGATAGCATCAGCTTAAGTTAGTTAGCACAAAAGTTAACTCAGCATTAAGACCGATGGAGAGATTCATATCAGGACTGTTTGTGTCCAGAGTTAAAAAAAGAAGCTTCAGAATATTGGCTAAAATAATCACTTATAAGCTCAATCTGACAAAATATGTGATCAGTATAATAATGCAAAACAAATGTAAAAATACAAAAAATCACTAATCAAAAAATCACTCGCAAAATAAAACTTAATTTATGAAAACCACATATAATAATAAATCCCAACTGCAACAATGACGAATACGACAAAATAAATAAATTATACAACACAATATTGAATCACAAAAGTTAAACTTTATGTAAGACAACTACAAAGTAAAAAACACAACAAATTTATAAACAAACATATTACACAAAACAATGTTGAAACACAAAATAAAACTTCAAATTGGAAAACACAAAAATAAATTAAAAATCACACCATATTAAAAAGCACAACAACAAATGAAAAATACAACAAATTAGTACACACTCATTCAAAACTCAAAACAATTACAAACTCAAAACAA
Source organism: Cetoscarus ocellatus (assembly GCA_037902135.1). Taxonomy (NCBI): domain Eukaryota; kingdom Metazoa; phylum Chordata; class Actinopteri; order Labriformes; family Labridae; genus Cetoscarus; species Cetoscarus ocellatus. Next base: position 151,469 of record JBAMNC010000828.1, read on the forward strand.
GTATAAACTCAACAAATAAGTAAACATGACTTTAAATGAAAAGGAAACAACAAATTAAAAAAACACAATACAATCAAACAAAAAACACATTCAGAAGTAACAACGGAAACATAGCATCAAATTTAAAACATTGCACCACAGCAACAATTAAAACTGTAGAGAACTAATGATCACTCTTCTGTGACCATCATTGGTTGCTCTGTTCCAGCTTCACTGTGACTTTAAGGATCCATTTTTTAACTCTGTTTCAAAGGCTGACAGGACGTCTGGTATTTAAATATTATTTATGTGTATTAAAGTGACCTTGTTGATGTTTCCTTCCTCACTCCGTCGTCCTTCTAGTCTCCTCTGGTGTTTTCCATCCCTCCCTCCTGATCATATTTTATTTTCCAGACTGCAGGTTTAACTGCCATCGGCGCTGCGAGACGCACGTCCCCCGGGACTGTCCGGGAGAGAAGAGCGGCATCAACGGTGAAGGTGAGCAGGGCCCCTGAGGGTCTGGTTTATGTATTCTGGACATGTAGCTCTATTGGATCATGGTCTTCTGATGCTCCCAAAACCCTGAGATGAGTCAAAACTGATTCAGCCTCTCACTCGGAGCATCATCTTTATAGAAGTGATGGTGATTCAGGGAACTGTGATCGTAGGAGGTATTTTGTGATTGTGGTGTGTTTTGTAGGATGAACTAGAAAAGCACTCAGAGAGCACAGACCTCCAACAAGCTGCTCAGTTCTGGTAGTGGCTTTTCCACAACCCCTGTAAAAGATACAATTCTGGATCACTGGATCCAGAATAGAGCCAGGATCTGGACCAAACTTAGCACATACATGAAGGTTGTTGTCCTGTATGAACACAAGTTTTGGGAACATCACACATATTTTGATTTTGTAAGAACTAATGAATGTTGTCAATGGGATTTCCAATTATAAAGTTCAATGTTTTTTTGTGACGTCAATCTGGATCAGATCCAGATTAAATTTACCTTGATAATAGAGACATGGATCCGACATTATCCTGTGAAATTGGAAGAAAGTCCGTTCAAAAAATGGCAGATATGATTTTTCTTTAATTCCGCCCAATGTTAACTTACGGGATTTTTTAAAATATGGGGATTTTTTTGGATCCAGACAAATACACGTATCACCACCAAAATCTAATCATTTCTAAGATGGGCCATTACCAACATCTCCTGAAAATTCCAGCAAAACCTGTCCAGTAGTTTTTGCGTAATCTTGCTAACAAACTAACAAACAGACAAACATACGCTGACAAGAACAGTAAATCAGGCAGCTTGAATACCTACTCCTTCGCTTTTACTTTGAGTCATTTTATTAACAGGATTAACTAATGATTTGTTCATAAATTGATCTTTATTCTTGTATGATGTCACTGTCAAATCCTCAGGGGCGAGCTACAGTCTCCTGGTGGACTCTGAGGACACTGAGTCTGTGGTCAGCAGTGTGACCACTGTAGAGGACTCTGATGATGAGATGTGGACCGACGGGGACCAGGCAGCTGAAGCCAAAGAAGATGCACAACCACGAGAGCCGATGAGGTCAGAGTGACTGTAAATTAACTTGATAATGTCACTGTTTAAAGAGGAGAGTGTGTGGTTTCCTGTTGGCACATGAAACACTCAGTGATGTCAGCAGCTGGACACCTAAACCAGTCTCATCGCTGCTGTCATTCACCACTGACTTCATCTGCATTACTCAACTGTCCTGTGAGAGTCTGCCTCAGCTGCCCCCTAGAGGCACAAAGAAGCTGCACATTTGTTGAAAAAAGTGACTTTTACCAGATTTAATCCTTCAATAATTTTTTCCTTGTGTCTCTGTTCCTCCGTCAGTCCGTGTTTCGGCAGCTACATCCCTCTGATGCGGCTCGTCCAGTCGGTGCACCACATTAAGAAGAGAGCGGGTGGAGTCCTGAGAGAGGAGTGGCTGCTACACCACACCAACACTGACACTTTGGTGAGATATGGATTAAAAGTCTACCACAGAACTGATCAGCGTTTTCATTTCATAGTTTGAAAAATTGTGTTTGATTAAATTTAAGCTGCTTATCATATGGTAGCTATTGGTGTAGGAGGTATTTAAAATGCCTCTTCTATGTGAAAATGTGCTGTAAACAGAAATAAATTACTCATTCTACCTCATGTTTTCAAATATTGCCAAACAAATTATCACTGGTACCAATATCAACATTGATGTTCACATATTTTTGTTAAGAACACTAAGTCTCTACAACACTGTTGACTTGTTCTTTGTTCTATGTCTGTTTATTTGGTTAGAAATAAAATAAGAACTTCTTATGAATGCACTGCACTGATTATTTTAATGTAGACATTCAGTGATGATAAGGTGAAGGTACATAAGTACACAAAAGTCTGGCAGGCACTATATCAGCTGTAAATATCAACAGAAATGTTTATACCCAACCTTCTAAGAATCTGATGATGTGAATATTGTGCCTGTAGTACTGTCCATCAATATAACATGTAACAGAAATATTTTTTTAAAAACTGTTGATAAGTTATTTTTATTCAGTTATTTACAATTTAAAAAATATGAAAAATATGATGCAGCTGCTAAAGCTGAGTGAGTATGACCGGCAGCTGGGGCTTGTGGAAAGCCCTGTCTTTACGCATTTCTCTGTTTTTCTTTTTTTCAGAGGAAGCGTCATTACTGGATCTTGGACTGGAAGAGCATCACTCTGTATCAGAATGAGAGCAGCACCAAATACTACAAGGTACAATGTGTCCAGAATTAGCTTTAGTATTTGCTTAGCTTAATGCTAAAGTGATTCAGTGTCCATAAATTTTATATTTAAAGGGATACACCAACTTTTTTTTCTTTTGGTGTCTTGTCTCACTCTCGAGTCCATGACAGGAAGATAGACACCGGTCTTTGACTGTGCGTGCAGTAACAAGGAAAAGACGGGCAAAGCTCCTCCACTGCTAATTAGCTTAGCTCAAACAGTGGGAGTCAATGGGTAGCGTTAGCCTGCCTCTTCCTACAGTCATCAGACAAACTCTTTAGCAACTCTTAACAGTCCTGTGTGCTTGTTATGCGTTAGGTATGAAAGGTTATCCTCTACTATTATCGTATTATCATCTTCTTGACCTACATCTGTGGTGGTTTGGACTACAGAAATGACATTCGTGAATGAGTCGAGTCTTCCATCTGTTTTTGCAGGCCATTTGCAATTAAGACTGTCTCGCATACGAACAGCCAATTATAACATTCGAGGCTTTTAAGACATACATTTCCTGTTTCCCTTTGGTCGCCCCCACATAAAAAAGCTCTTTTCATATAAAATACATGCAACATCATAAAATGTTAGTGAATTGTAGATCTTCATGCATTTTCATTACAAAGATAAATGAATAAATCAACCATTTCAGGAGATCACTCTGTCAGAGGTGCTGCAGGTCCGGGGCCCCACCCAGCTCGCCATGCCCTGTCTCCCTGGTAACGGAGCCCACTCCTTCGAGGTGGTGACAGCCTCACTGGTGTACTGCGTGGAGGCTGGAGAGAGCGGGCCGGCGTGGGCAGCCGCCATCCGTCAGGCTATGATGCCCATAGAGAGCAACGGAGGGAGCGAGGAGGAGGGGGAGCAAGGTGAGCTGGGAAATGAAGTGTTTTATTAAGAGCTTTTAGGTTAGTTATGTTTTTGTCTGTTAGCAAGGTAACTGGGAAAGTTAAGACAGATTCTGATGACATTTTCAGGGATTGTGGGTCGTGGCACAGGGAAGAAGTGATAAGATTGGAACAGATAACTTGGCTAACAATGTCAGACGTACCTTGGTGGAGGGTGAAGCCATAAATGTTCCATATGACTTGTCTTGTCCTGATAACGTCACATACATGCTTTCATTTTTGTGTTAATGATAAAAGATCAAACTCCTCTCTGTTGTAATTTCAGAGAAAGACTCACACAGAGACAACCTGGTAAGGATCAGTTCATATAATCTACTTAATAATTAATGCTTGAATTAATTTCCTCATATCTTTCATGGTGCACTTTCAATGTGTTTTTTTTCTTTAGGACATCAGCTCAGTGTATCAGATATTCACAGACGATGTGCTCGGTTCAGGACAGTTTGGTGTTGTTTACAGAGGTGAGCTGATATTAAATAAATTCATATATTAAAAAAGTTTTTGTCTGACAGTTAGCTAACACTCAGCTTAGTGTCTGATTACATCATTTAGAGACTTTGTGTTTAGATAGAGTAGATACAGCAGCTGTCTTTGTTTCTAAACTGCAGTAAAGATTTTCTTTCTCAACTGACATCCAAGATCAGGGAAGGGCAACTGGCCACCCAGGGTCCACATGCAGCCCTCGTATTCCATCAATGCAGCCCACCTGTCAATTTCAAATATAGAAAAATATATTTCTGTTCACAAAGAAAGCACAACAAATCTGCCAGGAAAACGTTAAACTTAGCAATATCTGAAGTAGAGAACAGCTGTAATCGGCTGTAATAGTCTCTGTCATAAACATCACAAAATGTCTTTAAAAGGGAAAATATACTAAAAAAAACAATACAACAAACATCAGGTTTATGCATTAACAGTAGCTAAACTGGCAAATTCTGTGTTTAGCTCTTTGAATTAAGTATTATCATTTGTATTTGAGTCAAAACATATTAATCATAATTTAATATCTCCTTTTCTTTGTTACCCTTGTTAAATTATAAAAACGTTTAATTGTTAAAATGAAATCATCCTACAGTTGCCACAGAGCAGCAACCTCTTGGTAACCAGTGTTGCCCATCCCTCTGTCATCAGGCACTCACAGGACCTCAGGTCGACCCGTCGCCATCAAAGTCATTGACAAGACGCGCTTTCCAACCAAACAGGAGAGACAGCTGAGGAATGAAGTCGCTATTCTGCAGGTACTAAGACATGTTTTGGCTTTTCTTACATGGTAAGATCATTTTTCTAAATAAAATAATAATGAGCTTTTACCATGAACTGTCTTTGAGTGATGATACTGAAGATCAACATTAATGTGACTCCTCACCATAAATGTCTCTGCGTAAGTCAAAGGTCAAATCTTCAAGCTGGACGGCTGAGACCAGTCTAAGATCAGTGTCCTTTGAGGAGAAAGACAGCAAGGAGTCTGTAAATGAGTTAATTACTGTGTATTGTTGGAGCTTGACAACATTTCATCATTAACAGGAAAGCGAAGAACCAAGCTACGATATCAGTCAATAAGTCAGATATTTTCAATTGTGTGTTTGTGTAGAAACTGTCCCACCTGGGTGTGGTCGTGTTGGAGGGCATGTTTGAGACGCTGGAGCATGTCTTTGTTGTCATGGAGAAGCTCCACGGAGACATGCTGGAGATGATTTTGTCCAGTGAGAAAGGACGGCTCCCTGAACGCATCACACGCTTCCTGGTTACACAGGTGACAAATTGTTTTCCGTCTTAATGTCAGCTTTAAAGGGATACGCCAAGTTTTTTTTTGTTTTCCTGCCTTACCTCACTCCCGAGTCCATGACAAGGACTCGGGAGTGAGGTAAGACAGCTGTATTCTCACTCTGTATGAGACACTTTACCTTTCTGAGGCCCCTTTCCTATGTGCCAATTTGATTGGTTGACCATCTTCTTTGTTTTATTTGATCTGTTCAGTGCACAAGGCTCTCCGCCATAAACCAATGGGCTTAAACTGCAGATGAAACAGTGGTATGATGTCACAGTGGTAGGTCTATTTGGGGGGTGGGCGATGGAGTGGTTTCAGGCAGCTACTGGTGCTGTAGAGAGGGGGTGAGATAGACATCCTGATGGGACAGACTTTTATTGTTTATAGAGGGGCTTTATCCTGGGGAGGGGCATGTGAAACTCCGAAAAAGCAAGAATGAGCTCTTTAAAGATCACGAGAGGACATGAGATCCATTATATTGTCTTTATAAATTGGTTGGTTCAGTTGACTAAAAACTTCAAATTAATGTTAACTGTGTGATGTTTGGATGATATTTAGCAATAACTGTTGTGTTATGACTGATGCCTTAACCTTCTTGTGTTGCGTGCGTCTCAGATCCTGGAGGCTCTACGGTATCTGCACCTCAAGCACATCGCCCACTGTGATCTGAAACCTGAGAACGTCCTGCTGGCCTCTGCAGACCCTTTCCCTCAGGTTCCTCTTTATTAATCATTTCAATCCTCACGTTGTAGTCTCCATCTTTTTACCGAACATTTATCGTCTGACTTTGTGTCAAAGGTCAAACTGTGTGACTTTGGCTTCGCCCGCATCATCGGGGAGAAGTCTTTCCGGCGCTCGGTGGTGGGCACGCCGGCCTACCTGGCCCCCGAGGTGATCAGCAGCTGCGGGTACAACCGCTCTCTGGACATGTGGTCCGTGGGCGTCATCATGTACGTGAGTCTGAGCGGGACGTTCCCCTTCAATGAGGACGAGGACATCAAGCAGCAGATCACCAACGCCGCCTTCATGTATCCACGACAGCCCTGGGCCTCGATCTCTCTGGAGGGTTGGTCTGAGCTCTTTAATGATTCTTCTTTGATTTATGGAGGTTCAATTTTAGATTATTGGATTACTTAGTTTCATATAAAGCCCCTCAGTCCTGTGGTGAAAACGAGATCTTTGAGAATGATTAATGTGTGGGAGGAGGGTTCCCTCTGAGAGCAGGTTGATATTTGTGAACAAGTTCTTGTCTTTAGGACCAGCTGACATCACAGGTTAATTTACTGTCCTTCAGAAGCACGTTATTCATTTTAGGATCAGCTGTCATCTTTCCTGCAGAAGTGTGATCTTGCTTCAGTTAATTATTTGGGAGCATGTCATTTTTTTAGGGAACAAATTAGCCTTGAGAACATGACACCACTGCTGGGAACAACTTATCTCTTGGAATAGGGTCACTTTTAAGGAAGACATTTTGACCTTCAAAGGAAAAAAATTCATCTTTGGGAACAGGTTATTGCCTTTAGGACAAACTTGTAATCTTTTGGAATAGTTTACCCTCTGTAGAAACATTTTTGTCTTGGGTAACAGTTTATTTCTTTTTGAGAGCAAAACATCGGAGGGAAGAGTTCACCATCGTTGGAAACAAATTTTCATCTTAGAGAACACTTTACCCTCTTTGGAAACATTTTATCTTATCTTATGGACTAGTTTACTGTTTAGTTTTCCCTCTTTAAACACATATTCTATTTCATGTGGGGGAACAGGTTACCCTTTAGTTTACCCTCTTTGGGAACAAATTTTATTTAGTCTCAGGGAACATTTGACCCTCTTTGGAGACACATTTTATTTTATCTTAGAAATCATTACCCCTTTAAAAAACACATTTTATTTCATCTTAGGGAACATTTTACTCTCTTTGGAAACACATTTTATTTTATCTTGGGGAACATTTTACCCTCTTTGGAAACAAATTTTGATCTTAGGGAACAGTTTATTTCTTTAAAAATGTATTTTTATTTAAGGGAACAGCTTAGCCTCTTTGGAAACATATTTAATCTTATCTTGGGGACCAGTTTTACCTTTAGTTTACCCTCTTTGGAAAAACATTTAATTTTATCTTAGGGAACAGTTTACTCTATTGGAAAACACATTGTAGTCTTAGGGAACACGTTACTCTCATATCTCAAATACAGCTTTCAACTAAAATTTTTCCGCAATATTAACTATGTTTATGTAATTTTTTATTTAAGAATGAAAAAGACTTCATTTTGGCTCCTCCACAACTATTTCACTATTGGGGGAATTTTAGCTGGATACCTGATTATTAAGTTCATAAAGTGACGGACCACATGTAGAGTTTTTACGCCATCAGCATGAATCCTGTGTCTTTATCTGCTTGTTTTGAAAGCTGCATCATCCTTACAATGTTTAGAAGATAAATAATATCTGTGATGTTCCTGTCATTCCCCTGTGAGCCAGCAGGTGACTCTAGTGGTCCATTTTTCAGTGTTCATTTCTTTGCCTCTTCTCTCCAGCTGTGAGCCTCATCAACAACCTGCTGCAGGTGTCGGTCAGACGGAGGTTCAGCGTGGGCAAAGCTCTGGGGCACAGCTGGCTGCAGGTCTGACACTCTACAGTCTCATTTCTTTTTTTATTTGAGGGCATTTTCAACCAACTATTCGACATTTCCAAGACACTCTGATTGTTTCATGTGTTCATTTTTAATATTTCACATCCTAAGGCTTATTGCTCGACTCTTAAATGTATGTAGAAAAATAAAGAAACTGGAAATGTTCCTCTCTCCTCATGAAGTCTGCTCCTCTTCTTCCTGCAGGACTTCCAGCTGTGGTGCGACCTCAGGCAGTTCGAGCAGAAGATGGGCTGCAGGTATCTGACACACAAAGACGACGAGGAGCGCTGGCAAGAATACGCCCAGGAGTGGGGACTGACCTTTCCGACCCACTTCTGCTGGGACCCCTGAAACAGCTGTGATGTGACTGTGGCGTGGAGGTCAGAGACGGGACAGTCTGTCATCTGAGGTGTCGTAGTGATGGGACAGTACACTCCAAAATATCCCCAAGTTCTTAGGGGTTTTTCAATCTTGATTAATCCCCAGAATTCTTTTATTTGTCAGAATTAATGGCGTGTTTAAAACGTGCTTATTTTGCACTTATTATATAACATTTTTTAATTACAAGGATATTTTTTAGAAGTTTCTTAATTTGGAAATCAAAGGATGCATGTCATGATCTTGACTTAGACTTCAGTCAACCCATCACTCACCTCTACACCAGCGAGGTCTTGAAGCATGACTTATCTGTAGAAGACGGTGACAAAGTGCTTCTTTTGTGAAATAGTGTTTTGACTGTTATACATTAAGAAATATGCAGGAGTGCATGTACAAAAAGACTCACTGAAGTCTGATGGTACCTGGTTAATATGATAGCATTTATATTTCTCAGGGGTTCCAGTGGAGTAGTTTTTTCTGTGTGAGAAAACCAACAACTGAGATTTTTCTCAAACTGTTAAAACTTGTTTTATTCTTTTAAAATCAGAAACTTTGAGTAGGACATTGTCTTAACTATGGAAAATAGAACTTGCTGCGGATCTGGAAGTTAATAAAATTAGCTTCAGAAAATGGCGAAGAACTGAAATGTTTTTATCACAGGATGCAGATCATCTTTAGATTTTCCCACTAAATACTTTGGCAGTTTTAGAGACCATGTCCACACTTAGGTGGGTATTTTCAAAACTGCAGCTTTTGTCCTTCCGTCTGCATGTACATGGCATTTTAGGACACTGGAAACACGTATGAAAATTCCTTCATCACGAAATTGAAAAACGGAGAGTCTTACTTGTGTTTGCGCTTTCCTTTTACATGAAAATGGTGCCTGGAGTGAAACGTGTTCGTTATCATCTCCGTGTAAACAGGAATCAGTGTTTTCAGGGGAAACAGTGACGTGCGGCGCATGCACAGTACTCTTTTAAATAAAGGTAGTGTGCACACCTAGGAACAACAACAACAACAGCTCTGACCGACTACTGAGCAACATGTGTGCTGCTAACTGTGCTCAGTTTGTTATCGCTCCTCCAACAAACTGTGGATTTGCTGCGTTAATACTCTGACCAGTGGAGACGCATCTGTTTTATTTGCCAAGGACACTACAAACTCACATTGCCAACTACTGGCCTGGCACGCTCGCCACCACGTTTCAGTCATTCTTGCAGATCTGTGTGAATGCGCATAGTTATCACACCATCTCTGTGTGAACGTGGAGTGCTTTTCAAAGCGCAAAGGGAAAAACTTTTCTGTTTCTGGTGACAATGTTGTTGTGTAAACGGGCTCTTGATGTCGTACCATGCAACATTATCACTATTTATGATTGTTGCTGAGGACGTCACTAAACTGTTGCTGACTGGACTATCGACACGCTAAAATCACTCCAATGATACAAACTCTGCCAACATTTTGGGCGAGACCTGGTGTTATTGTTTAACTAGTGACCATGTTTACTTGTGACCTATAGTGTCTTCCATCTGTGGATGCCATGGCTACAACAGATGCTGAAGTCAACAAGAGCACTCACAAAACTTTTAAATAACATGATTTGATCAAGATTATCGGATTTGTCTCAAATTAAAATAGAAATGAAAAAAAACATTTGCTCATCACGCCTGCTAACACCAGGTAACACAGCCACAAATTAAACTGTTACACCAGTCCAACTTGTGGTTAGAATAGATTAAAATTGCTCAGAAGTTGGGAGAAAAATGTATGACGAAGACACAGAGTTTAAAAGTGCGTTGTTGTGACGGGATTGTTTTGGAAAAAACTCGCCTACTCGTGGACATAACCTGAAGTGCAAGGAGAAACTAGGGCGAGCAGCATCCTGCGCCTGCTCAGCTACAGCGGCTTCCTGGTCTTCAGTGATCTGCAGTCTTTAGATTTCAGATACTTTGCTGAAGTTGCTCAAAGAATCAAACAGCAGGTTTGTCCTTGTGTGACTGAGTCTCAAACCAACATGATACAAAGACACAAACGACATCTGTTTAGTAATATAATTTTCCTTTTTTATTCCAAGTTATGGTTTTTAAATATTTACTGAGTGAAGGTGAGTATTTTAGTGTTATCAGTGATGATGGAGGACGGAGTGAGTTGAGGATGAGGGGAGGAGGAGGACGGAGCAAAAATTGAAATTCCAAACGTCTTTCACAGAGAGGAGTGGACTCACGCACCATCATGGCCGAACACAACCCTACTTGCTTTCTCACTGACGTGGTCCCACATGCAGTTATCGGTTCTTCTATTTTTGTCCAGAACTTTCCTGAGGCCCTGTCGTCTCTGACTGCTCGACACCGCTCTCGTTCTGTCACTCTCGCTTCTCCAGACGTGTAAAATTGAGCTGAAAAACATCTGAAGATGAGGAGTTAGGGTGGAGAGGGGTGTATGGGATCGCTCTCTGGGGCCGGAACAGTCTGTCTCTCTGTTGTCGCTCTTACGTCCAGCCATGGCCCTCTCTTAGTCTGTATTTACCCACAGTGCTTTGCTCTGAGTCCCTCTCTCTACCTGCTGTCTTCAAAGTTTACTTGCTGCCGTTCTGCCTCCGTTTGTTCCTGAGCTTAAGGCTTTAAGATCTTCAGGTAATCTTTGCTAACATCTTCACAGTTCTTTTATCTCTAAGAGTAACACCGTAGCACCGTACTTTCTCCACCGACTGTGTTTGCATTTTGTTTCAGTGATTAAGGACGAGTCAGAGACTCAAAGACAGCGTTTTTTTTCTAAACTTCAACATAGCATGCATGTGCACAAATACACAACCAACCAAGCCAACTGACCAACCAGCTTTTATATCACGTCTTCTTCTTTAATTACCCTTCTACAAAAAAATATGTCATCTGAGAGAGAGAGGAGGAGAGAGAGGGAGAGCAGGAGGCTTTGCTCAAAATCATGTCTTCGCTCCCTCACTGGCTCCTTCAGCTTCACATCTCCTTAAGGCAGGTGTGTATATGTACGCTGCTTACATAAGTTCAGTGCAATACCCAGCACATTCCTGCTTTTTATTCTTTTTAAGGCACTCTGACAGAAATGAGGGAAACTCTTTTAAGATTTGAGCAAAGTCTTCCACTCTCCGCCTCTCTGGGTGCTGATTTTGAGCGTTAAAGGGAGGAAAGGGTAGAGCAGGGGAAAGGATGATTTGAAAGAGGGACAAAAAATAAGAAGAAAGAATATAGAAGGACAGTGGAAGGGGTTTAAATCGCTCTCTCCACAGAGGAGAAACAGTGGGAGCTGGGGAGGAGGAGGTGAAAAGGAGCGGCTGGGTTTATAAGTCGCTCTCGCCGTAGAGGGCGCTGGAGAAGGAGATGTAGTCCAGGGCGCCGGGTGGGCCGTCGGCTCCGATGTACCTGGTCATGCGGCTGATGCAGTACTCGGCCTGCTCTGGTGGCAGCTCCCTGCGAAGCTCGTCCACTGTGATGTAGTTCTGGAGGAGGGAGAGTAGACGTGTTTACAGACGCAAGAGAGAAAAAACAGATGGACTGAGTTCATACTTTTACCAGAAGCTGAGAAACATTGTGAACATAAATTTAAAACTTGAGCTGCCAACTACTAAAATGCAACTGAAGTGCATTATTGTCTAAGAATGGTCATTGATATTGTTGTTTTTGATCATTTATATCAGGATGGGCAACTAGCAGCTTTGAAAAGATGAAAAGCATCAGCATTTCCAAAAAGGCAGAGCTAAAATTGACTGCAGCTGTTTCTGTTGGACTCTTTTATTTGCATTATTGAGGCGTTTGTAAAAAAAAAACAAGTATATAAATTTAAGTAAAATACAACTTAATAACTAGTAAATGATTGGTAAATTGCATCAAAAAGGTTGTTTTTCTTTTGGTTAGCTAAAAAAGTAAATATTACTATTTGGATTGAGCTTAAAGATATAAATTTTGATATAATTATGTCTTTGCTCTTCGTTTGTTTCTTATATTTAAGTGTAAGTAGAAAAAGTTCAGTTGAAAGTCTCGTGTTGCAAAAATGTGGCTTTAAGGACAAAATAATGTAGCTTTCATGGCATGGTAACCAAAGTTGCCCATCCTTAATTAAGATCATTAATAACATTTGATTTGAGACCAGCAGGGGTCCAAGAACAGAACCCTGTGGAGCTCCATTTGTAATTAGTATTCTACGTTAATTTCAAGGACACTCGAGGAACTGCAGATTTTGACACTTTTTAATTTTCATTGTAGATTCTAGTTTTTATTTATCTATCTTATCTAGTTAATTATTGTTTCGGTTATTTTCTGGTGTAGCAAAGAATAAAATAATCATTTAATTCTTAATATGGTCAATAAATCATAAATGTCATCTCACCACTCCAGACAAACAGCAGGTTTTCATTATGTAGTTAGATTTGTGACAACAGTGTTATACAACAAAATATAAATATTTTTATATGGACGCTCGAAATGTTTTGTTCACATTAAAACTCAGGTTTTAAACCTGACTCATGTGTTAAACATGATTTTATTTGTGTCCTTAATCAAAAGGTCAGAATTTTGTCAGCCTACCTTGTCTGAGGCCAGAATCTTGAAGGAGGCCATGACCTGTTCTGCGGTGTCGGTCTCAGCGGTCTCGCGGGTCATGAAGTCGATGAAGGCCTGGAAGGTCACCACGCCCGTGTTGTTGGGGTCCACCAGGGTCATGATGCGAGCAAACTCCACTTCACCCTGTCAGAGAGGAAGACTCAGGATCAGTTCTGATGTCCTGCTTCCTTCACAGTTAAAGTTTCACAGGAAGAGAACACTGAGGTCGATTGATTAGACTTCATGAATTTTAGACTTCTTTAGTTTAATTTTAACGTTTGAAGATGAAACTCTGCACTGACCAGATCGTAACCCATGGAGATGAGGCAGGCACGGAAGTCGTCTGGGTCCATCATGCCGTTTCTCTTCTGCACATGAAAAGACAAAGTTTTATAAAAAACAGGAAGAAAACATATTGCTGATAATTCAGCTTCTTTTAATGGCAAAATTGATTTTTTTTGTTGCTACAAAGATTCATGCGTTAAGACAAACTTGGATTTCGACATGAGATTGATTGTTTTAATAAAATATCTTTGTAGGACTGTCAAACAACCACGTCTTTGTAAATGTGATTAATTTCTTAATTCTGATTATTCATCACAGTTAGTCAAAGTTGTATTTCCAAGTTTAATGTTTTTATTTTTAATTTTTTGCAAAAAGATGTAATTATGATCTTGACTTCTAAGATTTAAAATTGAAATTAGTGCCGTCTACCTGAAAGAGAACAGTTTGCTTATCCTGTGAAATTGAGTCAAACTCTGTCAAACATGAAAAAAATATGCAGGGGTGCATGTACAACATGACTCTAAAGTCAAATACTCCAGGTTAATGTGAAGTATTTGTACTTCTCATGAATTCCAGTTCAGTAATTCATTTTGGATCTATAATTAACCTCAGACTTCCAAAGAACTTGACCTGTTTTGGTTTTATCTAAGAAGAAAGTAAGAACGTCTTACAAACAACATTAGCTTAACACAGGAAAAAACTAATGTTCCAGAGATAGAAAAGTTAAATAAAAATAGATCATGTTAAAAGTGATGTTTGATATCATAGGAGCCAATTATTTTTGACGCAGTAACTGAGCTGCCTGAAAGTTTCTAAAGCTTAAACGAGACTGTTAAAGGAGCAGCGATGTCCTGATTTTACTTCACTGAGAAGGCAAGGAGACGCTAACATAAGCAGTATCCAGCAGCTGCTCCACTGCTGTAGGTTAACTACAGCGCTCCTGAAACAACAACTCAACATTAAGACCGGGACTTGATCTCACTGTGATCCTCTGTTAAAGTCGTATGTTTGAACTCAGCTCTTTTCTGGGCTGCACGAGCTCACCCTGTCGAAGTGGTTGAAGGAGGCTCTGAACTCGTTGAGCTGTTCCTGGCTGATGCCCTTGGCGTCACGGGTCAGGATCTGGTTCTCCACCTCGTTGATGGTTCTGGCGATGGTGGTGAGCAGCTGCTCCCAGCCCACGCGCACGTGCTGCAGGAACACAGAGAGAGAACAAACTTTATTTATGGAGATGAACTTGTTACTGCGATGTATGCGGCGTTCTCCATACCTCCATGGTGTAGTTGGTGTGCTTGTTGTCGAAGATGAGGGACTCCTGGCTGAGCTGGTGGTCGCCCTCCAGCTTGTCAATGTTGGATTTGTAGTTGATGATGTTCTGCTCGTACTGCTTCAGGCTGTTCATCTGTTCCTCCAGAGAGCCGGCAATGTCCACAGACACGTGGCTGATCTCCTGCAAGGGCATAAAGGGACAGCATTAAATCATATCCCCCGAAATGTGAATATTTGTTTTTATTTGCTCAAGTTCAGGAGCAGAGATGTGCTCCCCCGCAGAGCCAGCCCTAACCAATGTGGCGCCCCCCTCCATTGGCGATTTACACACTCTTAAGATAACATGTCATACAATTTACGTGCTTAACAAATTACAAATAAATACAAAAAAATTGAAGTACAATATAAATACCCTTACCACAAAATAAAAATCCTGTAAATAAGTGAATATATGACTTGTTTGGTATTATCATTTGTAGTAATATTAGTTGCTTTACATATGAATTAATGTGAGCTTTTCCATTTTAATAGTTAGTAGCAATAACTAGATCAGATGGAACTTTATTTATCCCTTTGAAAGAGTCTCTCAGGGAAATTATGATTCCAGTAGCACCATTTATAGCAGATAAAAAGATATAAAAAAAGAGATATAAACAGAAATATAAGTAAAAATGGAAATATGGCTACTGGCTACTACTTTTGATATATTTATATTGAATGAGTTTTGTCATTTTGTGGCGCCCCCTGGAGTCCACAGCGCCCTTAGCATTTGGCTATATTGTCTAATACGCCAGCCAACTCTGTCCCTCAGTATCACAATGTGGACAAAAAAGAAAAATCTTAAACCTCCTCTCCGGTGTCCGTACCTCCATCTTGGTTTGAATCCAGGGTCCGATGATGTTGGCCTGGGCAGCAAACTGGCGTCTCAGTCTCTCGTTGGCCTGCTGTCTTGCCACCTCCTCCTGGAGCATTTGGTCTCTGAGGGGAACGAGGTGCTTCACCTGCAGGAGGGAAAAATTAATTAAGTGGACGAGGCCGCTACTTTCACTCTGTTTTCATTTTCAGCCAGAATGGACAGAAGACGGAGGACGTCTCCTCTCTAATAAGTCCCACACTGGTTGATCCGACTCACAGCGTCCCACTTGTTGCTGATGTCCTGGGGGCTGAGGTTGGTGTAAGGGTTGATTCCGGACAGCTTGATGCCGTAGGTCTGGGCGATCTTCAGGATCTCGTTGTGGATGCCCATGGTGGCCATGCGCTCCTTGTCGGCCTCGGGCAGAGTGGCTTTGAACTGGTCGTGAGCGGTGATCAGACTCTGAAAGAGAAGATTAGAAACAGACCGAGATGATTCCTTCAGAATGTTGATGCTCCGGTTTAACTCAGCATTACACCTGATTAACTTTAACATGGAGGCCATAGAGGAAACACATCAGACTGCTCAATGAGTTTGACCGGCTGACAAAATGACCTGTAAGATTTTTACTTTGCCTGATTTCTTATTTCTGACCAAACATGATGAAGGAAAGAGAGTAATGAACAGTAACAGTTTTGCTGATGTCTGATATACAGACATTTCAGAGCTCATTATTGCTGATTTTTATATTTTTTTGTCAAGAGTACCAGGCTTTAACTTCACTAAAGATAATAATCATTGTATCGGCATGTTTGCTGCCAACTAGCAGATGGAGGCTGAACTAAAGTACAAAACTAAAAAGCACTTGGAGAGCGCAAACCTCCGCCAAGGTAGCTCACATACTGCTGTTACATCTATAAGCAATAGTTCCATCATAATATGATTCCTTGGCTCTGAAAACCCACACCTAGCACTCAGAATCATGTTAATATCATTATTAGTTAGACAGTTAGTGAGCAAAAACAGTCATTCGCTAATGGCATTTATCTGGATCACCACCAAAATCTAATAGTTTTTAAGTTGGACCGTTACCAACATCTCCTGAAAATTTTGGCAAAATCTGTCCAGTAGTTTTTGTGTAATCTTGCTAACAATCAGACAAACAAACATACATACGTCGGCAAAACAGAACCTCCAGGGGGAAAAATCTGGTAAACTGTTGGCTTGGCAAGTCAAGAAAATGCAATCGAGCAAGGCCATTAATAATATTTTAACAGTTTCAGGGACCTTATCGTCAGATCCAGTGGAAATTAATAGAACCTCTAATCTAATAATTTGTAAGTTGGGTCATTACTAACATCTCCTGAAAATTTCAGCAACATCAACCTCCAGTAGTTTTTGCACAATCTTGCTAACAAACAAAAAAACAAACAGGCAAAAACATAACCTCGTTGGCAGAGGTTATAATCATGGTATCGGCATGTTTGCTGCCAACTAGCAGCTTGAGGTTGAACTCAAGGACAAAACAAATGTACAGAAATTTTATAAATGATTGAATGAAATTAATCTTGTGCAGCAGATGAATCAGCCTGATTCAATGTCTGTAATCAGGCTGATCCATCTTGCCGAGCTCCAACCTACAATTGTGCTCGACCCAAAGTGGGACGGCCCAATCACAGTTTTGTTGGAGCAGGAAGACGTGAGAGAGAAGATGGCAGGAGATGATCGCACTTATAGAGATTAGCGTAGATGCTAACAGCTTCAGTAGCGGTTTTACTAGATTTTACCGCATTTCTTTATTAAATGAAAAACAAGTAACAACACTACAAACTTCTCTGTAGTAAGGATATTTTCGCCCTACTTCTGACATGTTTTGATGAGTTTGTTTTACGAAGTGGCTCACGTCTGTAACACAGTTGCGCCCGCCTACTGTTTTATCTGATTGGCCCGTAATGAATGTTCAAGGGCGGAACAATCGTCCAATCACCTGTCCGATATGCTTCTCAAAGGTTCTGCCCTCCCCAAACACTTTCTATGGGCTTTTTCCCAGATGGATTAGTGAAATATATTGAACGGTGTTTCAGGTAAGAATAAAATATCACAATATTAAAATATCACTATAGTACTGTACCACAGAATGTTGGCATATATTGGAGTACAAGTATTTTCTTACACAGCTGCTCATTCTCTGCACATGACTGTACCTGGATCTCCTCAATGCTGTGGACGATGAACATGTCCTGCAGGTCCTCCATGGCTCCGTCCATCCAGTTGTTGAAGGGCGCCGCCCTCTTGGCAAACTCCAGGTACAGCTGGTCGATGGTCTCCCACAGTTTCTCCACACGCTGCACACACACAGTGAAGACTTGAACAAAAGGAAGGACAGAGAATCTGGCCCTCTGATTGGTCCGCTAAAGCAACTAATGCTGGGCTACTTCTAACAGGACAAACTTTTGCCCTGGCTAAGTGTTATCAGTGCACCAGAGGTCTTAATTAGGTGACTTGACCATGATTGATAGGTGAGCTTCAGTCTGTAAGAGTAATTCTAAACAGCAAAATTTTGTAATACTTGTAATACTTGTAAGTCCTGAATCGAAAGGTTAATTATGAAAATTACTGTCTTTGGATTCAGCTCAGTAGATGACCAAAGCAGAAATTTAACCAATTTACAGAAGCGAAGAATTAGAACTGGGCAATATGTCGATTAAAATGATTAATTAGAATTATTTTCTGCAGAAGGTTTAAAAATTAAAATCAAGATTTTTTTTCTTGTTGCAATGTTTGAAAGTATAAATACTAAAAATGTGCTTTTTAGAGAGTTTCATGTTAATATGGTGTGAAAATAGATTAGAATTCAGTGTTTCTGTAGACAGGCCTGCCAACTACATGATCAACATTTTATGTCAGACACTTTAACAATATGAGGGTGCTTCTGTTTAGTTTTGTAATATATTTTTGACAACATAAAGGCAAAACTTGACTCATATAATTTTGTGTCATTTGGAGGTCTTTTGGGGGTTTTTTTTGAGATGGGAAAAATTGATTAAAATCATAAATCGAGTGTCATGGAAAAAAAATCGTGGATTTTATTTTAAGGCCATATCACCCAGCCCTACGAAGAATATTTAAATATGATCCAGGTAAGAGGAAACATTTTTAAACTGGTGATATTTAATGTTCTGGTGATGTTAGGGAGTTAAAATGTCACTTAACAGGAAACATGAATATTTAGTGGCCAGTAGCATTACCAAAGCATAATGTTTATGTCACTAATCTCGTTACCTAACCGGTCCTAACCGGCTTATAACTTAACAGAAGTTTTGCAGAGAGGCACTTTGTTTAAGCTAACAACTCCAACACAAAACATCAGCTCCACTCTTCACCATTTATAAGTTTGACCAGTGTCACTCCTACATCAACCAATTTTCATGAAAAGTCCAATTTCAGGGCATTTCTTAACTGTTTCCAAGGAGTAACTCTGCAGTGCAGCTGGATCCACCTGATTCAGTGTCTCTACTCTGATTGGGCGGCCCAAAGTGGGACGGCCCAATCAGAGTCCTCTTAAGAAAGAAGAGGTTGGAGCTATGAGTGTAACCACATCAGGAAGTGACTGCTTGTACCGAGATTAGCATAGATGCTAACAGCTCCAGTAGCAGTTTTATCAGATCTGGACCACATTGCTTTATTAAATGTTAAACAAACAACAGCAGCGAAAGCACTTTTTGTAAGTTTTAAGTAACTCTGTTTAAGTTTTTTATTAACAGTAGTGCCCACCTACTACGTGATCTGATGGCCTGTAATGAATGTGATTGACGAAACGATCGTCCAATCACCTGCTGGATTTGCTTTTGAAAGGTTCTGCCCATTCCCGAACACTTCCTATGGGCTCTTTCCCAGATGGACGAGAGAGATTTGTTTACAAAGGGTCGATTTTTGCTCAGGTTGATAAAATCAGATTTATTTTTAAAGCAGAACCCCCTGTTTTCTCTGTACCATCCTAATGTTTAAAGTCTTTCATGTGTTACCTCCAGTGAGTCTCTCCTCTTCTGGGTCAGGGTGCCCAGGTTGTCCCACTGGTCACAGATGCCCTGACAGCGGGCGTTGACTGTGGCAGCATCGTGGTAGTCCAGCTCACTGGAGGAGATGACAGAGGGACATATGGTGTAATTAATCCTCTATAATCATGAAAATTAAATCTCAGACGAGTGGATAAACTTACTCTCAAATGAATGTATGTAGGAAGAAAGAAAAATCTATTCCTATTTTATTTTTAATCTTTTTTTTCTCTCCCTTTTCTTTCTTTTGTTGACCCTTTTTTCTATACAGGGGTTTGTGTATGTATGTAAATATATGTACGTATATGTGTATGTTGGTATTTATATAGACACAGATCCTCTTTTTGAAGTATGACTAATTATTTATATTATTTTCTTTTAATTTCTCGTTACTAATTCCCTCTGACTGTATTTATCTGCACTTGTGTATACAAAGAGAACTAGTTTCTTTTTCTTTAGGACTCTCTAGTTAGAGGAATACCTGTGCAAAGATGGATGTCTATCCTCAGACATTTATTTGTTTTGCTGTATATATTTCTTTTTCTTTATCCAATGCACACAATCTCTGGATATCAGCTGCAATAAAATACATTGATAAAAAAAAAAACAGAAAAATCTATTCCTATGCCACTTTGATTTAAAATATTCTTTAAAGTTTCACTCCAGTTTTCCCCAATATCAGGCCTCGCCTTTCTCTGCTTTATTATTCTTTATTTGAGGGGTCATCTGACAGCATTTTTCTTTTGAAGTTCCTGGCGATAAATTCTGTGTGGCGCGCGTACATATTCAGCTTCATGCTGCTGAACAGCTCGTTTTAAACTGTACGTAGCATCAAAGAGAGCATCTGAAAACTGAGGAAGCTCCAGGAATGGTGAGGAATAAGGAAAGAGAGATCAGAGGTTTCTGCTCTTGAATCAAACATCCTTTCATCCGTTTTATCTCCCTCATTAAAATGTTCTCTATTCATCGATGCACCTTTTGTTCGGCGTGTTCTCTCCCTCGTCTGTAGCCATGTGCAGTTCAAGATAAATTTCTAATCAAAAAGTCACAGCAAAATATCATTAAATTACCAACACATGCTGAAAGCCGTGAAAGGGGACAGAGCACAAACCAAACCCCTAAAGGCTCTTACTTCAGCTCCTGGGCAATGGCGGCGATCTGCTCCACTCTGTCCTGGTGAGCGGCGAGGTCGCTCTCGAATGCCTCGTGCTTCCTCATCAGAGCTCTGATCTCCATCAGGGAGGCGGACTCGTAGTCCTTCTGGGACAGCAGGTCCTCCTTACCTTAAGACACAGACTGATGTGAACCTCTGATTCAAACCTAAAGCTCCTCCTGGTCCTCCGTCCACCCTGATCTGCCATGTGATTGTATTTTGACCTTTTCAGATTTAAGGATTATTATATGATGTTTGATTCTTGACAAACAGTAAAGAGTGAAGAATTGTGATGAAAGATTTGGTTTATTTGCTGATTAGTTCAGTTTAGTCTCATTCAGGATGAATGTGCAGAATTTTAATTATTCATCTGCAAAAGGAGAGCTTTTCTCTTTGGTCTTTAAATATGAGACCAATCTGAGATCAGTACTCGTAATGAGATTCAAATAAAAAAGTTGCAAAAAGAAACATGAAAAACAACACATAATTTTACTTTTAACTTTCTGCACTGATTCCTAAATAATCTGATAAAGAATAAGCTTGGGAGATGGACTTTCTTTTGTTTTCTTTCTTAAACCAAACTTTGCAATAACTGAAAAATTAAATTTCTGCATTTCTGGATAAATTTACCTTGATAATGTTCTGATATAAATCTTATATAAATTAGTTTTAACATTTATATTTAACCCACGTCACCACTTTCTAAGCATTTTATCTTGCAGGATCCACGTATCCAAAGATATTTATATGTTTTATTTAGTATTTCGCATTCAAATGACATTTAATTTACTTCTTCAGAATATTTTAGAGATTTTTAGATGCTCGTGGCAGTTGAATTTACACTGAAATGTCCTGAAATATATATTTTTTTTTGTTTTCAAGATTAAAAACAAAACAACATCTAAAAGTAAGATTTTTTGAAAACCCAAAAAGCTTTTTTTCAGCAGTTATTCAAACCTAAAAGTAAAGTCCTTGTACTTTGAAATCTAGGAAACCAGGGTGTTGCTTTGGTGTTAGCCTGAAAAATACCTGCTTCTCAAAAACACTAAGAAAATACTTGTAGGTCCAGCTTTTTAAAATCAGTGTTATGAATTTAACTGTATTACATAATCCTGAAAGAGTCATAAAGAAATCCCCTTTGACTTCATTTAGAATTTTTTGTCATATTTTGTCACCACATTCTTAGTGTTTTTTTCTGTTACACATTTCAGAATAAATCCCATCACACTGTAGCTGCAGACTGCACATAAATGTATCTCTACACACTGTTTTTTTGCAGTATTTGCACATCAATATCTTTCCCAGCAAAGCACATTTATATTTAATTTACACTTTATTTTGTCATGACTTGCATTCTTACAGCCTCTAAGGCTTTTAGTAAACACCAATTCCCTTGAACTAAATCTTGACAAATTATGCTGACATAATTTTAATGTTAAAGCATTTTTTCCTTCTCTTTATAGTCTTTAAAAAATATTGTACTGTGTTTTTGTTTTTTGTGTTTCCTTGCTAAAAAAAAAAGAGCTGCAGTAACACCAACATTTTCCAGTTTGGGATCATTCATCATCTGTCCATCCATTGTTCAATAAGAAATCCTTTATTAACTATTTAAAGAGGACATCCTGCAGAGACAAAACTATTTTCTTCTCATTTTTTTTGTCCCTCTGAATGTTTTTTGTTCCTCAGCTTTAAAGAGTGATCTAACATAAATCATGTATATCCTGTCCTCGTTACCTCCGGTCCAGGCCTCGTGCATGGCACACTTCTGCTTGAACTTCTCGGCCAGATGATCGAGTCTCTCCAGGCGGCGGATCTCGGTCAGCAGCCACTCCTCATAGCCTTTCTCCACCTGCTCCAGACCCTTCCAGGCGTTGGCAATATCCTGAAGTAGTAGATGAGTTTTTGTACTTTATTTACTCTGAACTAATGTTAAGAAAGGACTTCATATTTGAGTACGGTCTTCTTTTTCAAACAGCTTCTTTCAGGGGAAACAAAGTCGTGATAATCTCATGAGCAGAAACAGTGACACAGAATTAAGAATCCACGCTGCTCACCGACACCATCTTTCCCTCGGAGGGCATGAAGGCGGGCCTGTTGCTCAGCCTCAGCTTAGTCTGCAGGGTGTTGAAGTTGATCTCCAGCTGGCACTTCTCCTGCACGCGGGGCGGCTTGTGGATGCGGCGGTAGTCACGGAAATCCTCCAGCTTCTGCTGCATGGCGCGCATCGTCTGCTCGGCCACGCGGTTCTCCAGCCAGGGGATGGTGCGGCGGATCCACTCCAGCAGCTGCAGGAGGAACGGGGATGTGGGGTTTCATTAAAATGTTTAATATTTCACTCTCTTTCTTCTGCCTACCTCTCTGCTGCTGTTTCCTTTAACTTTCCTCTTTTCTATCAGGTTTTATATAATAGTTCAACTTTTTGGGGGGATTTATTGCAAAAAATTGAAAAACCTTTAATGGGAGTACAATTCATTGCAGTAAGAAATTGTATAGACTTGGATTTTTATTCTGTGGATAAGATGTTACTTGACTTGTTAAAGAGATTTATTTATTTTTATTTATTTTTAGGTAGATTAGATTAGATAGAACTGTGTTTATCCTTTATTTATCCCTTTCCTTCAGGGAAATTAAGGTTCCAGTAGCATTGTATTGTAAAAAGGTGTAAAAGAAAATAGGATATCTAAAAGAAAAAAAGTAAAAACAATAAGCAGATTAAAAAATCTCTCTATATACACTACCTGGCCAAAAAAAGGTCACACACTCTTAATATTTCATTGGACCCCCTTTAGCTTTCATTATAGCACGCATTTGCTCTGGCATTGTTTCGATAAGCTTCTGCAATGTCACAAGATTTATTTCCATCCAGTGTTGCATTAATTTTTCACCAAGATCTTGTACTGATGATGGGAGAGTCTGACCACTGCACAAAGTCTTCTCCAGCACATCCCAAAGATTCTCAGTGGGGTTAAGGTCTGGACTCTGTGGCGGCCAATCCATGTGTGAAAATGATGTCTCATGTTCCCTGAACCACTCTTTCACAGTTTGAGCCCCATGAATCCTGGCATTGTCATCTTGGAAGATGCCCGTGCCATTAGGGAAGAAAAAATCCATTGATGGAATAACCTGGTCATTCAGTATATTCAGGTAGTCAGCTGACCTCATTCTTTGGGCCATAATGTTGCTGAACCTCGACCTGACCAACTGCAGCAGCCCCAGATCATAGCACTGCCCCCACAGGCTTGGACAGTAGGCACAAGGAATGATGGGTGCATCACTTCACCTGCCTCTCCTCTTACCCTGATGCTCCCATCACTCTGGAACAGGGTAAATCTGGACTCATCAGACCACATGACCTTCTTCCAGTCCTCCAGAGTCCAATCTTTATGCTCCCTAGCAAACTGAAGCCTTTTTAGCCTTACTGATTAGTGGTTTTCTTAAGGCTACACAGCTGTTCAGTCCCAATCCCTTGAGTTCCCTTCTCATTGTGTGTGTGGAAATGCTCTTACTTTCACTATTAAACATACCCCTGAGTTCTACTGTTGTTTTTCTTCTATTTGATTTGGTCAAACGTTTAAGTGATCACCGACCACGATCATTCAGGATTATTTTCCGACCACATTTCTTCCTCGAAGACGATGGTTCCTCACTATCCTTCCAGTTTTTAATAATGCGTTGGACAGTTCTTAACCCAAGTTTAGTAGTTTCTGCAATCTCCTTAGACGTTTTCTCTGCTTGATGCATGCCAATGATTTGACCCTTCTTAAACAGACTAACATCTTTTCCACGACCACAGGATGTGTCTTTCCACATGGTTGTTTAAGAAATGAGAAGCTACTCGTTGCATCAGCTGGGGTTAAATAAGTTGTTTCCAGCTGAAAGATAATCACACGTGCAGTAATTATCCAATAGGAGGCTCGTACCTATTTGCTCACATAAATCCAGGTGGTGACTTTTTTTTTTGGCCAGGCAGTGTATTTACATTAATAAATCTTAATAATAAATAATACAAATAAAATATATTATGGCTACTGGCTGGTTACTACTACTACTACTGCTACTGTATGATGTATACGGAGATGTCAAGATGTCAGTGTAACTGTTTCAGCAGGTTCTATGCAAAACAGCAGGTTTATATTCTGTTTTTAAGCATGAATTAACTTTTCTCTTGCACCTAAATCTACCTCGACTGTAACACTTTGCTTAAAAACTATGAGGAACATTTTGTACTCGGGTTCGGCATCGATCGAGTGTAAGAGATAAACCAATGTGTTCACATAGACAAAGGGTAAGGTCATCTACGTTATGTTGATCACAAAACTAGATCTCAGGCCTAAACAAAGCAATTGTTTGGAGATATAACCGTTATGGATGGTCAGTGTGCCTCTCTGGATTCTCTATGGTGTAAATGTATTCTGTTTTGAGCTGCTCTTTAAAAGTCTCTGCAGCTCTTTGATCCCTCTCTCCTCTTCATTTTGTTCTTCTGCCTGCGGTGTTTCAGCGCCGTGTCACAGAGCATGAGCAGCAGGATCAGAAAGTTTACGGAGAGAAATCATTTCAAGTTTAAACTGCAGGAACTTTAAAGCATTTCTGCAGAGGAGGCCGATGTGCGGGACAGACTGGGAGAGTGGGAGGATTGGGTTGCAGTGGTTTCTCACCTCGCTGGCCAGCTTCTCATACTCCTCCATCAGCTTCTCGTTCTCCTGGTTGACGGCCAGAACTTTGCAGATACGGTTGGCAGCGGTCTCAGCCTGGAGGGGAAAGGTAAAAACAACAATTAATGTACATTAATTATCAGTCATATTCATCATGATGAGGTAAAGCCATTTAAATTCCTTTATTCTCTCTTTTCTCGTTTCTTCCTCTATGAAAAAGAGGGAGACGGGGGGGAGGTAGAGTAACATCCTAATCTGCCCGGGGTGAGTACCAGCCTCAATAAGGGCCCCTCACCTTAGCTTTACTTCCCTTGTTCCCTCTTCAGGCCCCATTTAAGCGACAATGTTGTCACCAGAAACAGAAAAGTTTTTCCTTTGCATTTTCAAAAGTGCTCCGCATTCACATGGAGACGGTGTGATAACGATGTGCATTCACACTGATCCACAAGAACAACTGAAAACACTGTAGTGTGCACGCCAGGCCTGTAGATGTTGATGTTAGTTTGTCGTAAAACAGCGGTGTTACAACACATGTCTGTGCACTAACGCTCTCCGGTGAAGACAAACTTTTCAGTTATATTCCCCAAGGACTCAGGCCACGTTTACACGACATTTTTTCCTTTGCATTTTCAAAAACGATCCGCGTCCACACGAAGACGCGAAAACGAATGAGAATGCTGTAGCGTGCATGCCAGTCCAGTAGATGGCAATGTTTTCAGCCGTTTTCATTGTCGCGTAAACAGGCCCTAAGCTCTCATCAGATTGTTCTGTCCCTCTCTATCAACTCATGTTCTCTTTGTCTCTTTCTGTACGATGCTGGCATCAGGAATCAAGCAAGTACAAAGAAATGGCAGAGGGGGGCCGTGACCCTCTGACAACGTAAACCCATGAAAGCTGGATCTATAGTACAAGAACCTACCTCTGGATAACCTCCTTGGCCTGACTTGGATCCAGTTTGGAGTAAATTAAAAGGTCACTGTTGAGGTCAGATGGCTGATCTAACGCCCACTCACAGTTCAGCACTTACTTAGGGTGGACTATCTTTCTCGACCTCTATAACCTCTACGATACAAAATATTTTTTAAAAAGATAAAAACTAAAGTTCATCTCACCTGTTCAGCTCCAGCAAAGGCGTGGTAGAAGCAGGACACGTAGGTCATGATGGCCTTCTCATCAGGCTTGGGTGTGTTCACAATGTCTGACAGTGGAAAAGAATTCATTCATTAAACAATAAATACACAACCGGCTGCCTGAATGGAGTGAAATAGTTTTCAGAATTTTGTTATTCATAATTTTCCTCCTAAAGTGTTTGTCTTTGTTGACTTTATTATTAGACTTTTGAGCCTTTAGTCCTCACTTGGACAGGACAATCAGCAGCAGGACTTAATGAGAATTTGGGGAATGACACACAGGGAAGCTGCACGCTTGAACCGAGACACCCAGCCTACCAGAGCCAGCACAATCCAAATGCCAGGCCATCTGTGCCAAATCCTGGTTTATTCTTGGGAGATCATTTATTTTGGAGAGCGTGTACGGAATTATGAGAAAATTGGGGGGGGGAGTGTGACAATCTTCAATTGGGTTGGTCATTTTTATGTTATACTGTGCATTGATCTGCTGTGTCTTGCATTTTATTAAAGAACCCTGAACAGAATTAATTATAGGGCATGATCTCAGTGATTTGTTAACATTTTTTCATGACTAAAGGTTGAATAAGTGAATAAATTATCTATGTCAATTATTGCACCATCTCAGTGTTTGGTGAAACCATTTATGTTGGACTTAAGCTTTTATTTTTTCAAACACGGATTTAAAACACGTCTTGGACACCACAGCAGACCTCGTATTCAGGGGGTGCTAACATGTCAGCTGGAGGGCTTGAAGAAATGTCCATGTAGTTTTACACCACGTTTGTTTACCATGATGTTGAAGAGCTTTTCGTTCTTTCATTTTCATTATGGTCCAGATTCGTTTACAAATGCGTTAGGGCTGTCACCTTGTACTCAATATTCAAATATCCATTCGAGCATGGGGATAAAAGTCCGTACTCGAAGTGTAAATAAATATTCAAATGTAAAATATTAAGTGTAGCAGCACATCAGGACGCCTGGAGCAGTGGACTGTTTGATCCAACAGTGTTCAACTCCATGTGACTTTTCTGAAGGGCGTGGAAACAGCCATCACAGATAAGACTGTGAGATTCATATGCAAGGATATGCGGCTCATTGGTGTGGTTACGGGAAAGTGTTTTCAGGATTTAATGATAGAACTGGAGCCACGATACACCGATTACCACGATTTTGAGCCACATTGTTAAACTGAACGATGCTACGTGTGCAAACATTGAGACTATATTAAAGATTAGGCTCTCTACCGAGGGGGGAGGGGCAAAATAACTGAATACTTTTGACAGCCTTAAAATACGTTTCACTTGGCGTTACGTGTATCAATAAAGCATTGATACTAATGGGAACTATGCTGGTTCATTACAATTAATAACATGTCTGCATTAAAGTGATGCTCCTCCGTAAGGACTTGGTTTGGGGACCGAAGGGCAGCCGGTTGAAGTCCCGACCGAACCATGATGATATGGCGAGTTTTGTTTTATTTAGTATGCTTTTCCTTGTGTTCTTTGTCTTTGTGACCTCGTTTCCTTGTCTGTCGTGTGTCCTGTTTTATTTTGAAATCCCTGTGTTCCTTGTGGTGTTTTCCTGCCCTCCCTTCTGTGTGCCTCCGATGATGATTCCCTCCACCTGTGTGATTGTCTCACCTGTGCTGTGATGTTTCCCCAGTGTTTAGTCTCTGTGTTCCCCTTTGTCTGTGTTGGGTCATTCGTCTTCCATGTTTCACCACGAAAAACCAGCACTAAAGTGAGTTTGAGTTCATCTGTTTCCTCAGTATTATTGTGTTTCTTCATCTCTAATGTCTTTGCCTAAGTGGAAGTTTTCAGGTTGTGTTGCTGCAGAGTTTTCACATTTTTATCATTAATACTTTGTGTCAGTTTTTACAGCCTCACCTTCGGCATCAAGCATCTTAGGGATGTCCAGGAACTTCTCAGCCACATCGAAGGCAGTGTTCAGGTTACCGATGGGGTCATCCTGTGGAAGAGAGAAAATGACGGTAAGACTCAAACTGTTCTGCCTTTGTTGTCATTTAGGTAACGATACAGATGCAAACTTCACCCCTGATTTTCCTCATGACACCAATTAGAGCCATAAAAAATAAAAATAAAGAGACGATGTTCGTACTTAATATTAAATCAGTTTTATAACCCAGAGCAGGTTTGGCAGGAAAACAAGTCTTTGGATCTCTTATTTGTTTCCCTCCTTCGTTGTGGTTTTGATCTGCTGTCAACATTTTTTGGAAGAGGAATATAAACAACATCCTCTTTGCTATTTGACCGCCGAGGGAGAAAAATCCCTGCAGAGAACAAGATGGATTCTCTGCTATTTTAGCAAATGTAAAAACTGAAGTATCTGAAACAAAACATCCGACAGCTTTCACTGGGCCTCGTCCAACAACAGTCAAAGATTTCTCCTGAGTTTGTTCTTGAGTTTGATTCAATGAAAAACCTGTGAGGATTGCCATGTCCTTGTAAGATGGATACTCATATGCATGTTTTAGCTAATTAACACAGTAAAATTCAATTTATCGTCTTAATGAAACTATCATCACATATTTTCTGTCATGTGTTGACTTAACAGGGTTTCTACACAGTTTCTATAATCAAATTCAAGATGTTTTAAGACCTTTCAAAGACCTGAGCAAGACAACTGAAACACTGCAGGACACAGTGCAAACATGTGGTTTATTAAACTTTTTTCTAGTAAGCTTGTAATTAAACTAAATGACAGAGCCAGCCTAAATGTGATTAAATAATGGGATATCAAGGTACATTTTCCCAAACAACAGGAAAAGGATGCAGACATGGGAAACCCATGTATGTTAGGTTTTTCCGTGGAGTTTTTGGAAGAGGACGTTTTTATCCTCTATTTATCTGAAATAGTAGTAAGTAGTAAATCTCACACTGCTAAAAAAAAAAAAAAAAAAAAAAAATGATGCATTAGAAACATTTTTTTGCTTATCTTATGCATGTTTAATTCTGATATTTTTTTTTTAATTCCAAAGTCCTCCAACATTTGTTAGATGTAAAATAACTCTTTTTATGTAAATTTTTCAAAATAAAAACAGTGGCATAATGTAATCAAATGGGCATTTAAAGGGTTAATATCATCTCTACATAAATATGTATTTTCATGTCAGTTCAGTGTATGAGGAAGCAAGTAAAGCACAGCAGAAGAGAATAAGAGGAAATTTAAAAAGCAGGAAAGATGGAGCACCTTTCTCAGTTTGGAGTAGTCAATGAGGTCAGGTCTGTGTCTGTGGATGAGGGCACACAGAGCCAGGCCGTCCTTCCAACTGAGCATCGACGGCGAGAGGAGAAAGAGGAGGATCCGTGAAACAAAGGAGGGCGAGGAGGGAAAAGATGGCGAGGAATAGGTCGGTGAAAGTCAAGATAATGAAAGGTGTGAGGTAGAAATAACACGATGAAGCTCAGCGATCAGGAAGAAGCTGCAGTTCCTGGCTGACGCCACAGTCCGGCGTTGTGAACTCACCTGATGTGGAAGTTCTGCACGTTGACGTTCCTGTAGGGGGCGGTCTTCCTCTGGCACCACAGCAGCAGACCCTCCTTAGCAGAGGTCTCTGAGGAGAAAAGAAGAGGAAGGAGATGAAGAGCACTGAAACACAAAAGCATCTTCAATGAAACTTCAAAGGAGGAAGCACAGGGCCTCCTTAAGGTGACCTGAGCTAAGAGCTAGATCACGATCGTGTGTCCATTTTAACTACAATTCCTGCACTTTTAAGGTCAAGCTTGTTTCGTCAGTAGTTTGAAGACTCATGAAAAGATAAGGTTTTATAAGAGCTTAGGTGTCAAAGGGAATTTAAGGCAGAATCCAGCAGGAGATGCCGACGACCAGGAGCAATAAAAGATGAGTGAAGATGATGATCTGAAGGTGAGGCCGAGGTGTGAGGGAGGAGGGAGTAAACAATGTCTGCGTCTTTATGACAGAAGGTTTATTGTTTTCCAGACAACACGAAGGATCTAAAGAAATTACATGAGGTAAGGAGAAAGTTCAGAGAAGTTTGTTCGATGTAGTTTATCCTGGACTAAGACTGATTTAGTTTTTTACATCCATAAAAAGGAAATTAATTTGGGGTGCATTTAATGTCCCTAATTGAAAAAATATATATATAAAATTTAAAATCAGGAAGATAAACTGGAATATGGCATGAGGGAAAAGAGCTGAGGGGTCGAGTGGAGACCACAGTCTCTGTACATGGGCCAACCACACGGCGGCTAGCAGATAATTGCCCAAGTCCCTCGGATCCAAGTTACAAGCAAGTGGCAAGTCATTTGGTCCAAGTCTGAAGCAAGTCCTAAGTTTTATCTGTTGTGGGCAAGTCAAGTCACAAGGTTATGTCTAGTCAAGTCAAGGTAATGACTTACTGACCCAGGAGCTGCTGTGTCAACTATTTCACAAATTTGCAGGCAATTTACATGTAAGAATGGCTCATAAATGAACGATTTACTCACAACTGTGAATCAGTTGTCATTGTTCACTTAAAAGAGTCGACTCGTTCGTGAACGTCACATCTCCACCACAGAAGTGCAGGTCAACAACACAAAGCCTCTGTTTAGGAGTAGAAGTTGGAGTATCCCTTAAATAATGAAAACAGATTATTTATCATCAATATTAGATGATGAATAATGTGTTATGTGCTTTTGATCATTGATTTCCTCACTGTTGTCTGACTTTTCGTCTTGAGTCTAGGCCTTAATCTTTTCTTTGAGACCTTAGAGAAAAAGTATGCAGTTTAATTTATTCTCTTCATACAGAATGATATAATATCAATTATGTACAAATGAATACAATTGATTTCTGTTTATATACACTAACACTCATGGAAAAATTATATTCATATGCTTGGATGGATGCATTTTAACTTTGGCCTTTCAGTGACTTCATGGATGGTGGGTGGAAGATTTGGGAGGGGGGCCACAGAGAGTAACTGAGAAGCACTGCTTTATTCACACTAGAGCTACATGGTTTATTTCTTCAGTGTCCGAAGTTTTCCTGAAATGAAGGATTACGTCATAATGTGGGAGCAAAGCCGTTCAGTGAGCTCAGTCTGCGTCGCTCTCTCTCTGAACGTTTTGAGTATCTGTGGATGTTTGAGTGCAGCAGCCGCTGACTTTGCACAGTAATTAGAGGCAAAACATTTTCATATAATCAGGATGGCTGAAGTTCCTCTAATGATGGTTAGTGTCTCAGCACTTTTCCATGGACTCAGTACCCTGGTAATGAGCAGCCCCTCTGCTGGGGCTGCAAAATTCCATGAATTTTTAAATTTGGAAACTTTCCATGGAAATTAATTAGAATTTAAGAAAGCTGAAGGTTGGCCTTTACCGGGATTTTAAATGTAGTTGATAAAATATATTTTAGTATAATCTTGACTAAAAAGAAACAGATTTTATGCAGTTATACTTGAGAATATCTCTGCTATTCCTAAAACACATTCACAAGGTGATTGTTCAATAAAATAATGGAAATAATGGAATGGTTTTGGGAAAGTTTCCAGAAATTTAAGGATAATTTTCTGTCCCTTTGCAACCCTCCCCCTGTTTACATTATGTTTAGGATCTAGGGTTCACATGCTCACAGAGCCCAGGTTTTCTGGGAGACAAACCAGTTTCTGCTGGACAACAGCAGCATCATGGTGTCTGAAATCTGGATATAGTGTTAACATGGCAAACACAAAAACAGGATACTTACAAAACCCAATTATAAATACAATACTCAAGTCCATGTAAACAAAGGCAGTGATAAGTTGTATAAGATATCTGTCAATTTTCAAACAAAAAATATGTATCAAAAGTTTATTTTACTGTTTTTCAAATATTTACAATAGTTTGGGGATATTTTTCTTTAATTGTAAATATATCCAAGGTATTTGTTTGTATTCATTCACTGAAAAGAGGTATTCTGTCATATTCTGTTTCATGTATAACTGTGCGTGTGACCAACAAATGTGAATTGACCTTAGATTATTTAAATAAAAAAATTCTGCCCTGATAAATGCTAAAATATGAATGCAGCGGCCGTGCAGTTGTATAAACACACATGCACACACACCTTCCACAGAAATGTCCTGGATGGCGAAACGCAGGATGATGGTCCAGATCATACCAAGAGTCATCTTCACATTACCGTCGACGATTTCTGCAGAAACAGACACAAACATTCACTCACTTGATCAAACTTGACAACATAAATAAAAAAAACTCTGCCTCTCGCTCTGCGCGGGGTCACAAGTTCAGTTTCTGCTTTTGAAGCTGCTGCTGTTGATGCTAATTGAATTTCACTCGTCTGAAGGCTTAAGAGGAATCTTGGCTGCAATTAAAGTGATGAAAATGAAAGTTGCACTTACAACTTACTTAAGTGTTTTGAAGATCTGCAGTTTAAGGCTCTCAGATACTTTTCCTGAACTCCCTGTCTGAGCTGATTTTTCCCTGCTGAGCGTTTACGCAGTTTAACCTCAGAGAGTCGAAGTAACTGTGGAGCATTTTTAACTCCAAAACCCTCTCCTGATTATTCGCTGTAGCTGCTTCAGTTTTTACTGCAAGTGCTCGATATTTAACTCTGCAGCTCTCATGCTAAAATGTCTTATTAAACTTTATTTACTTGGTTAAGTCTTTTTGTCAGATATAGATAAAATTAGATAAAAAAACTAATTACATGTTTATGTTCATATAGACTGGGAAGCTAAATAATTGGTTATTAATTGATGGAGAGGGGCTGGGATTAAATAAGTTCTGACTTCTTCTCACTATTTTTCAGACACGTAACATTTATCCAAGCGCTAATTTCCTTTTTGTCTGTCTATACTTTTGTTTTGCCTTTTTTTATGTGTTTTTTTTTCTTGCAGATTTTACAGCTATTTACATTTTGATCTTCTTCACATTGCGAAATACATAAATGATCAAACAATGTGAAGAAGATGGAAAAAAAAATAAAAAGATATTGGTATTCCCACTCCTCATTGTTTTCTTTATTATTTTTCCCCATCAACACCCCTCTCCCCCATGAACCATGCAGGAGCCACATTTCTACAAATAAATAAATAAATAGATAAAATAGTTTAAAAGGGGGGAAAAGTACAAATAAATAAGGGAAAAAATAGAATAAGAGATGTAGGAGGAATAATAAAAAAGTGCTAGTTTTTTTTCAGTCTGTGGTAAAGTCTGTAGGGAGTTGAAATATGTCAGCAAAGGTTGCCTTTTTTCAAAAAACATCTCTGAGTTATTCTTCAGCTCCTCTCTTATCTTCTCTAGCTTCAGGAAAAACATTACATCCTGAACCACTGAGAGATATGTGGGACCTAGCTAGACTTTCAGTGCAGTAAAAGTCTTCGTCTTGCTACCTTTTGTTATATGTTTGAAACAAATTTATCGAAACTGAAAATTAAAACTTTTAAATTACAACCTTCATGCCAACTATGAACGGTTGACTTTTAGGTTAAACAACCAAGAGGAGGTGCTTTTAAAATTATGGGGTCCCTACTTGAATCACTTACAAGATGGGTGATGGGAGAAGTACTGATTTTAATGTGAATGATGAATTATTCTACCTGTAATAAGGGAGTGGCTGTGAATTAAAGTGGGGTGGTGACTGTGGGAGCAGAGGATTTGTAAAACATAGACCCTGGACATGTGTTGTATATGTATCTTTTTAAATACTTTAGATTTTTATTTTTTTACATTATTATTTTATTTTATTATTATTATTGTTTTTCTTTTTCTGTAAATATTATGTTGTAGTTGAAGTGGACTGGTTCCTGTGTTCCAGTTCATGTATGTGCTGGTCTTGTTGTTTCATTGTTTCGATATTCATAAAGCAATAAAAAGTGAATTACAAAAAAAATTACAACCTTCTCATTGATTAATCTTTTATAAAACATCAATATGTCAGCAGCTACATTTCCAGTCACAGAAAGATAGAAAAAAATTGTTGATTTAATGAAAATTTGCCTAATTTATTTAGTATTTAGTTGCTAATGAAAATTCATCCACTTAAAGTTGAGGGAAAGTCAGTGCTAAAGAGTCAAAACCAAAAAAACTGAGGTCGTGTGAATCTATTCCCTGTTGAAAAGCAATAATCCAAACACCATTTCGTGGCCTTTCGTGGAGCAGATGCAGCGATATGGTAACTTCTAACTAAGGGATTAGAGCTTCAACTTCAGGCCTCCACGCTTAACTGAATTCTCTTGATGGTGAACTTCATCGACCATCTGGTGTTTAAAAATAGGTCCAAGAAAAGCAAATGTTCAGCCACTTTGGTATGCTTGGTAAAAGGCTGCACCAGAAGGAGGGTAATAGTGAAAAAGTGTTCCTGGCCACAGGAGGAGCCTCACCCTCAGCACCAATAGACACCAGTTTGACCCCCTTGCTGCAGATGAAGTCCAGAGCTTTGTTCACGTTGGCGATCTTGTGGAAACGCATCTTGCCTTTGTCGGGTTTGGGCAGCCTCTCGCCTGAAAGACAAGAGAGAGATGAAACAATTATGAAACACTCAGTGGACGGATAATTAAATGAGGATTCATGAAAGTCTTTGAGTTCATCATCACAGAATAATGTTGAATACAGAGGGTGAGCATTTGGCTTCCAGGGGGCTTCAAAACAAAACGATGAAGACGGCATCAAGGAGAATTGTGCCTGACTGAAAGGTTATTTATGACCTAAACATGACAGAGATACAGATATACTGTAGGTCCATCTGATCTGCTACCATGGTCCTAAATCATGTAGGCCAGGGGCTCGAGTGTGAGGTGGGATTCCCCAGGACAGAGGGACCTCAGTGGAGACCAGAAAGCCCCACAAACATAAATTCCAAGTATATTTTAAGGAAACAGTTTCCTGAGTAAAACAGGAAAAGATGAATTACAGCCACAGCCACAACAGTTTTATTTTGCGTTTTTACTGCATGGTTTTTGGATTTCATTGACTAAAATGTTGAGAAATTTCATCAACTAAAACTAGGCTAAAATTAAAACAATTTAGATAACTAAATTATGACTAAAAGATAGTTTAGGCAAAAGACTATAACTAAAACTAAATTAAAAAGTGCTGTCAAAGTTAACACTGTGCTTAACTCATCCAACCTTTCCACATAACCAAAGTAACTGTGATTGGATATATTACTAACTTGTCCCTACTTTCTACATGACCAAATTAGGTCTGATTGGATTTAGTATCAGTCAAACATATTAGTCTAGTTTTTTATCTGTTGACGAAAATGTCAGTTAATTTAGTTTTAGTTTTTGTCCATGTGCACTTGTTTTTATTAGATACTGTCTAGTTTTCGTCAGGGGAAAAAAAGGTTGTTGATGAAAACTGACGAAAATAATTAGTCGACAAAATTAACACTGCCCGGAGTGACTAATCGGGAGAACCGGGACTATTCCCGCCGGGCCGGGCATCATCACAAACGTACCTGGAGCTGCACTGCTGTGGATGAATAGACGTCTTAGATATGTACACGTAGAGACTGCTACGGACGCCATGTGTGAGGGGGGTTACGGCAGAAAATGGGTGAAAGTCTATGGTCGTTGATGAACACAACCGCAACTTGCCCTCTCCAAAATGGCGCATGTTAGAGGCTCGAAAGCGACATCTATGTGGTATATCTCTGTAACGTCTAATTACGGGCATGCAGACAGCCGGCTTCAGCAGGGTCCGTGTTTTTCACTGCAACCAAAGTTTACTCCCGGTTTGTTCGGTATCAACGGTTCATTATAAGAAAATATTAAAGGACAAAGGTGGATAATAACTAGAGGCGGTGTGGAGAAAGTTAGGTTCAAGAAATGGACAGTTTAGAAGCTGTTAAATGCCCAAAACATTAATACATTTTTGTTAAAAGAAGCTCACAGCCTGGTTTGATGATAAAGGTAAGGTAGAAGAGAAACACAACTTATACTGTGGACATGATGTCTAATTTTTGGAAATACGTTTTGTGTAAGTAGGCCTGTGTTACAGCCAGAACTAATTATCAATCACTCATGTAGCCCCTCAGCAGCAGCAGACCCCCACTGACAGTGAGGACGGGTCACCACAGCCAAGCAAAGGCCCCCAGCCCCTGACATCAGAGACAGCAGGTAGGATTCAGAGTCCATTTGATACACAGAATGCAGTTTAGCCTTTTTTAATCACTGAAATGGACCAGACTTAAAGACAATTGAAGATGAGGGAAACTAAAAACAGACTTATGGAGCTGTATAAATATCACAAAGAGGTGTAAATAGACTGAAACAGATTTGGGCAACATCAATCAAAAAATTAAAACTTGATTTTTGTAGCAGAAGCACTCGGCCCAGAAATATTAGCAGAGCATTTGTTGCTGTGAATGAATGAGGCACAGATAAGCTGTTTTCCCATTGTTAATTTTGCTGACCAATTATTTTCATCAACAACCTTTTTTCCCGTGATGAAATCTGGACTATAACTAATACAAACAAGTGCACATAGACAAAAACTAAAACTAAATTAACTGACATTTTCATCAACAAATAAAAACTAGACTAAAATGTTTGACAGAGACTAAATCCAATCAGACCTAATTTCATCATGTAAAAAGTAGGGACAAGTTAGAATTATATCCAATCACAGCTACTTTGGTTGTGTGGAAAGGTTGGATGAGTTAAGAGGGACATCCAATCACAACTGCCTTGGCTTCATGATGGCAGGATCCAAGTGTAAAACATGACTTCAGAAATTCAAGGAAACATAAAAAAAAAGCCCTACACTTTACAATTTTCTGGTTCTGGTGATCCAGAATTGTATCTTTCACAGGGGGTTGTGGAAAAGCCACTGCTGGAACTGAGCTGCTTGGCGGAGGTCTTCACCCTCTGAGTGCTTTTCAAGTGTTTGCTATTTTTTTAATATTTATGTATATTTGTCCTCCTTGAGAGTGCCTGACAGTAAATGACAGAGCAGCCCTCAAGCACTCAAAAACAGTTTTATGTGGCCCTCCTGGTAATCAAAGTTGCCCACCTCTGCTCTAGAGTTACTTCCTCTTGGCCTTGCTAGAGAGTAAACACTTGGCTGTACGTTGTATTGTGAAAAGATGCTTTACTTCTGGCACAAATACAATGCACACAAACCTCCCGGACTATGACAACATCCAACAGCAGGGGACAACACAACTTCTTGGCATGCCTCACAGTCTCTGTCAAACAGAGAAACTGAGGAGCATGCATAGTGCCAAGAACACTCTGGTGCCATTTAGGTGTGTAGATAAAAAAAATAATTGACCTCCCACCACATTATCCAAGCAGGTTTGTCGTACTTAGAGAAAAATGCACTGTAAGTACAATATCAGTGGGACTGATGAGTTTCCATTGAAGTGAAAAACCCAGTTTTAGTTTGATTAATTCAGTAAAATCAGGAAATGCACTGAATGAATCAGATGTGTGTGAATGTAGGACAGTGAAGATGCACCTGATATGACCTCCAGCAGCAGCATGAGTTTGAGGCCATTTCTGAAATCCTCTTCAATGTTCTCGATCTGTGTGCCGGCCTTCCTCAAGTGGGAGTTACACCAAGCTGTGAAGGTCTGAGAGAGAGAGAGAGAGAGAGAGAGGGTCACACAATGTCACTCGTCAGACTGAACAACATTCACAGACGATGACAGCAGGCGACACTACTTCACTTCCTGCCACGCATGTTGGAAACACTCCTGAATCCCACATACACACTCACACACGTTTACTGTACATGTGTAAATACTGCGTGATGCGTCCCAGGGCAGAAACTGCTGAGCAAGGCCTGAGCTGTCCTCCTCACTCTGTGACAGGAAGAACACACACACACAGAATGATGGCAGCTTTATGGCCACCTTTAACTCAACAGAGCTCAAAATAAAATCTGCTTATGTTTTCTTTACTCTCTTTGCATCTTTCAAAACAATATGACATATTTTTTATTTGCCTGTTTGTAAAGGCTTCTTAATCCAATGCTACTGGTGCATGTCTCTAACAGGGAAGCACAATAATGCTTTTTTTCCAGTATTTCTGAACTCAGTGTTGTGCATATTGATATTAATAGTTTTGGTTGAAAACATGCAGCCTCCACTTTACTCAAACTGATCTGTTCCTCTCACTGTGTTTGTTTTGTGCAAATAAAATATGTGAAACAAGAAAAACATCTCATTCTCTAAAAACAATACTGCTGATTATTTGATTTAGACATTTAGAGACAATATGGTAAAGCAATGTGGTACATTCATTAATTCTGCAGATATTTCAGCTAACATTAGGGATATACAAAGCCAATATTTACAGTTGATATATCTGCTGATACAGATGTTTTACTTTAAAGTAAGGGTGCACAATATTATCAGTTTGCTATTGGTATTGGCTGATATCACCCTAAAAAGTTAAGTATCGTATCGGCTGATATTGAAATTTCTGCAGATATTTACAGCTGATTTATCAGCCACACATATCGGCCATATATTGGCTGGAATATCAGCAAATTACGCAAATGTACAATATTGTTGCACCCTCTCATCACTGTGTAGGTACGTTTAAAAATGAAGGGTTTCATTTTTGCAGGAGTTAAATGCTGTTTTTCTTGTTTTATATCCGTTTTCCGCAAAAATATACTGTAACACTGAAAGAAACAAGTCCATTTTTGCTAAATGCAGAGTTTGTGCTCTTGACCTGAAATATCGGTATCGGTGATAATGATTAAAAAAAATATCAGATATCGGCAAAAATCCAATATCATGCATCCCTATTTTAAAGCTATAATCAGTAGATCCCAATATCATATCGATAGGCGTGTAAGAAAATATTGATACAACAGTATATTGCAATATCTTGCAGGTCGAGTCTATATTGACCATTTTTGTGCAATAGTGTGAAATTTTATTAATTCGTAGAACTCATTTATTTTGCATTTTAGTGCAGCCTATAAAGTCTAGATGCTAGTTTGCTGTAGACATGCAATCATTTAACTCTCCATCTTTTAAAAATTGAAAATACTGGCGCAATCATTCATGTTTCAGATCTCAGAAGAGCAGCAAAATGATGTTAATGCCAAAACAGGTTGTAAAAAAGCTTAAGCATGACATTTCTTTTCCACATTTCAGATAAGATGACCTTATACAATGGCAAGCTGCAGCCCCAAATATAAAGCTTTTGCAGCCTTTTGCATCGAAACAATTCTACTTTAAGTGTCATTAACCTGTGCTTTTAAAAGCTATTTGTTTGGGGAAATATGAAGGTATATATATCCAATATCACCATTCAGCTAAAATATATCTAATATAAATTTGATCCATATTGCCCAGCCCTTTTGTGTAAGGTATATCTTTCAAAATGCAGGTGTCTCATTTGAGAAAGAAAAGTGCTCATTGATGCTGCTGTGTGCACAACACACAGGAAACAAATGATGAAGTCATTGCCTCTCAGCCGCTGAGTGCTTTCTTTCGCCCTTTCTGGAAAACTGCCTAATGGCGGCGGCCGCGTACATTTGGGACAACTCGAATGGTTCCATCAATCAATTGCTGGACGGCTTTTTAAGAGGCTTTCATGGCATTTAGATTCAGATGTGTGTGTGTGTGTGTGTGTGTGTTTGAGCTGCTGCAGCAAAGCCAAAACTTTGCCAGGGTTTGGATGGTGTGTGGGAGTAGAAGCAGAGTAAGTACATGGGCTGAATAACTAACTACAGATGACAGTGTGGGCGGAGAGAGAGAGGGCCTAGCAGGTGAGAGAATAAATTAGTATTTCAGCGAAGTACATTAAACATCCCAGAAATCAAAACGTACATGTCCCTGTACAGTATGTGGGCGTGTGTTTGTATCTTTGTGAGCTTTCATGTCTATCGCTGCCCTTGACTGTGGCTTTACATCTGCGTGGACGGACAGAAAGCAACTCCATTATAACTGACAGACAGAAGAGACAGGTGAAAGGGAAAAGGGAAAAAAAAGTGTTTTTGACAGGGAAATGAGTGACAGAGGAAAAATGCTTCAAGCTGAGAGAATCTAAATATTCCTGCATAACAACTGACTGTACAACTCCTCACTCAGAGGGAGGAGGGGTAACAGGAAGACTGAGAACAGGAGGGAGCAGTAGCCATATTTTTATTTATATATATCTTTTTATCTGCTATATAGTGCTGCTGCTTGAATCTTAATTCCCCTGAGGGAGTCTTCCAAAAGGATTAATACAGTTCTCTCTAATCTAATCATGTCCTTCCTGCCCTTAATGAAGACAGTATTCAGAGATTTGAAATGTTGGATATATAAAAAAAAAAAAAATTCATTGGAGTAAAGAACCTGTAAAACAGACTTTACCCACTATGAAATCACAAAGAGAAAATGAGAATGTGTTGATCAAGATGGACTGCTGTTTTTGAAATTCAATACCGATGAAAGTAATAATTTTAGCCAGAACTGATACTGATACCAATGTTTTGCTAATTACCTCTTTTGGCTCAATTTTCTCACAATTCTAACATTTTCTCTCCTGTTCAATCATGAAAACAGATCACAGTCTGTCCAAAAGGTCATTTTGATTGTCCAATAGGGTTGGGCGATACGGCCTAAAAATAAAATCCCTGATTTTTTTTTTTCCACAACACTTGATTCATGATTTCAATCAATTTTTTCCCTCTCAAAAAAACAACAAAAAAAAAACCTCCCAGTGACACAAAAATGACACGAATCAAGTTTTGCCCTCATGTTGTCAAAATATGTTCCCAAACCAAACAGAACTTCCCTCTTAAAGTTAAAGTGTGTGTCATATAATGTTGAGTATGTATTTCAAACGTAGGCAGGATGTCTCCATAAACACCGAAGGCTGAGGTATTTTCACAGTATATAAACATGAAACTCTCCGATCAATATCTAATCTTATTTAAAAAACAAATACAAGTCTATCAAAGTGCTTTTGCAAAACCTAACAAGACCTACCATCATAAAAACTGTGAATTTTCTGTGTTTTTTTAAATAATGCAACTACTTACAATTGGAATAAGTCAAGAAAAAAAAAGGATTTTTAATTTTTAAATCTTCTGCCGAAAATAATTTGAATTAATAATCATCATCATCATATTGTCTGATAACACAATTCTTCTCTAAATCAGTTAAGTGAGCAAGCAGCCAGCGTTAAGTTGGTATGAATCAACAGTAAATCATCATTTTGGTTAACCCCACATTGTGCATTCTTGATTGAAGTCACACATCCACAGACATTACATGATGTCCCGTTAGCACAACTAATGTGAAATTTAGCCACAATTTCATCCCTGACATCTGTGCTGACTACTAAACATTATTTTTTAAGGCACACACAGCAAAGTAAAGGCAATAATGAGGAAA
This sequence comes from Cetoscarus ocellatus, assembly GCA_037902135.1. NCBI lineage: Eukaryota > Metazoa > Chordata > Actinopteri > Labriformes > Labridae > Cetoscarus > Cetoscarus ocellatus. Next base: position 193,183 of record JBAMNC010000828.1, read on the forward strand.
TCACTAAACACAAGAGAAAATGACATCAATCCCTCAAGCTAACTGTTAATGGTTCTCACTTTGAGCTAGTTCTCAGTTCCCATCCTGAGGTGGGACGACTTATCTAAGCTGTTTGAGCTAACTCCTGCTTTCCCAGGGAATATCCATAAGGCCATCAAAATACCTCGGTGTACTCCGCATTTGCCTCCAGTCATGAAAATATCACCTAGAAAACATGAAAAGAAAGTCAAGTAATCATGTCCCTCCACTAAAGGCAGCTGAAGACCTGAAAGTAGTTTCTTTGGGAATACGGGTCAGATCATTTTCTCTTCCGCTACTGTTTACAAAGCAGGCATCAGAAGTCCTGCCCTTGCCGATTTTGATTGTACAATGAGGTAGAAGTGAAACTGATGGTTGCAGCACTGTTTCTAAAAGGTAAACTCTTTTTAACTAAGAGGGCTAGAAGTTCAGTCACTAAACACAGCTCTTATTGAAAGCTCTGTATTTATGTTAGGATCTCACTTTGTTCCAAATAATATGACTGTGCTCACTTGTATGTTCTTCTTAAACATATTAACATTTTCACAGGGTTTACTTTGTCCTAGAGCTGGGCATAGATCAAATTTTAATAGAGATTACAAATAATAACTTTTAGAATTATGAAAACTGAGCAACCCAGATTTACAGATTATTGTGCCACATGACATGTTGAACTTTTCTTCTCGTCTGTCAGTGTTTATGTAGACGGGCCTTCCTACTTTTGAACTACATAATCAACATTTTATGACAGGCATTTTAACTATAGTAGGGAAAGTCTGTTTAGTTTCGGAATATAAAGGCAAAACTTCATTCATGTAAGTTTTGTGTGACTTGGAGAGTTTTTTGGCTTTTTTGAGAGGGAAAAAAAACGATTAAAATCTTAAATCGAGTTTTGTGGGAAAAAATCTGGGATTTTATTTTTAGGTCATACTGCCCAGCCCTACATTGCACATTACTGTATGTTAAAAATGAATGTTTTTAAGGCATGCACATTCAGTTAAATTATGTAGATTAGATTAGATAAAACTTTATTTATCCCTTTGGAAGTCTCCCTCAGGAACACCATTTACAGCAGATAGAAAGATATACAAAAAAAACACAGAAATATAAATAAATATAAATAAAAATAGAAATATGGCTTCTGGCTGGCTGCTACTAGGCCTGTGCTCAAAATATCGATATAGCAAAATATCGTCATGCACTCCTTGGGGATACGTGTATCGATTTGGCCTCAATGTTTGACAGATGTTGTCAATACTCTTTGGGTAATGTTAACAGTGGCACAGTATAAAGTAGAAGCCAAGCCACACGATGAAGCACATGTTCCAGATTTGAACTTTGGTCTACAGTCATTCAGGACCTGAATTTAAGTTTCTTAAGTTGAAGAATCATTTTAAACTCATCCTTGTTCTTTTTCTTCTTGTAACAAAAAACAAAACTTGCCGGGAATTCTGTTAAAAGAGTAATCAATGTTCACAATTTATGTGTATTGGGATATCGTATCGTGGCCTCAGTGTCAGGATACGTATCGTGAAGTTGCTGGAAATACCCAGCCCTAGCTATTACTGCTCCTTCCCGTCTTCAGTCTTCCTGTTACTCCTCCTCCCCCCTAGTGAGGACTTGTACAGTCTAATGGCCTGAGGGACAAAAGAGTATGTATGTAGTGCATGTTTTAAAATCAGCAGGTAATAATCATGATCTCAACATCTATTAAAATAATCATGATTAATAATCGAGCAGCCCTACTTGTCCCGTCTAAAGATTACTTGAGTACAGCTGTGTTTAAAAAGCACAAAGAGAGGCGGCTGTAGAAAGAGAAGAGGAGAAGTGAGAGGAGTGACAGGAATGCCCAGGCCCCGGTGTAATTTGATGTACTGGTCTGGAGAGGAGAAGAGGCCGCCTGTCCAACCAGCCGGGGTCCCAGCAGGTGCTCGTCTCCGTTACCATGCATGACCAAATTTAGACAGGCTCCTAATCCAGAGCACGCAGGCCACCGGGCCGAGGCGGAGAGGGGGGCAGGAAGGTGTGTGAAGGAGGCAAGGAAGGAGGAGAAGGAGGTGGGGGCTAAATTAGGTAGAAGAGGAGGGGAAAAGACTAAAAGGCAGAGGGGGGCAAAGGTGGCTAAATCGGGTTGCTATGGGACACCGGCGGACAGCTGAGAGGGCAGGATTCCTGAGGTGAACTGTAAGGGTCCAAGATGGAGAGAGAGAAAGAGGAGGAGGGGAGAGAAAAGGGGAGGAAGGAATGGATTGAAGAGTGTGATGTGCATAAAATAATAACTGGAGAAAGTGTGGGGAAGACGAGAGCGCTGAGGCCACGCCAGCATCAAAGAGGGCCGGCAAAGGCTAAAGTGGCAATAGCTGAAATAAATGACAAGCTAATAAAGCCAAAAGTACGAACATAATCTGGATTCATTTAATCTAAACGCAGCGCAGCGGCAGGGTAAAAACAATTATCTGGCATACCAGTGAAAGCTATTATTACAATTCCTCTGCTTGTAATGCTCTATTATTTCATCCTGTGGCTTTGTGTTAATGCTTGTGGTGGTCCTCGGAGTCCACGGGCATGAAGTCACCCCTCATCCTAACACTGCCCCCCCGTACCCTCTCCTCTGTCTGTCCACACCTGTTGGTCTGGCCCGGCTCAGCTCGGCCTTTTTACAGGTCTTTCCTGTAAAATGAGGTCACGGTGGACCAGCTGAATGCCTGTCATAACTGCACCACCCCTCCTCCATCCTCAGGGGGAATCAGGGCTGCTGACCCTCAATACAGCTGACAAGCACATACACACTTGTTCCCACACACATACATACACACACACACACACACACACACACAGTCTCAATATTGTCAGAGAGCTCGCTTGTCCGTCAAAGAGCTGACGCAACTGCAGCGCTGTGTGGAGTTACAGCTGACGGCCTCAGAGGGGAGACCGCAAGCAACAGATCAATACGTGCTAGGGATGGGAAATAATTAAGCTTTTTTACTGGAAATATAGAGAAAGATAGAAATGCATACATCGATAATTGCCTTTTTATGTCATAATTACATTGTTTGGTCAGACTGCATCATGCCTTGATTAAAAAAAATCAATCAAATAACCTTTTGAAAAGCTTGGTCTTCAAGGAGTGAATGTGCAAATCAAAAAAGAGCTGTCTTGGTTAAAAATGTGACAGGAGGTTGTTACATTTCTTTTCTCTCATTTTCTTTTTTATTTGCAAACATTTTTAAAAGACAAACAAAGAAGTAAACTGCAATACGTAAAGTACAAACATATAACAAGAAATTTGAACATACAGGAGAAGATAAGACGATAACAACGGACAAAAACAAAACAAAAGAAAGTGAAAAAAAGACAGTGATAGTTATAAGAATAAAAAGGCAAACAGGATGACACAAATGAGATAGGAGTGGGGGTATCAGTCACAAGTGTTCATATGACAAAGAATACTGTTGCTCGAGTGTGTGGGCAAATAAAACTTATGTGGTTCAAGGGCAAAACCTTATATAGAATAATAAAAATAAAATAAAATAAAAAACAGACCAACAAATAAAACTAATAAGCAATAGGGAAAAAGATAATAGCTGAAACACCAATGTTTTTAAGAAATTAAATGAGGGGCCCTGAGAAGAAGCTGGGGAATATTTTAATCAGACTTGTGTGCAAATCAAAATAGAGCTTTCATTCTTGGTTTAAAATATGACAGGAGATCATTACTTTTCTTTTCTCTACTTTTCAATACTGCCACTCAAACAATAGAAAAATTATGTTATTTATATGTGTTGGAAATTTAGCTTCAATTTTGGTTCATTAAAAACAAACAAAAGAAAGAATAGTGAATGCCTAAGCCTGAATTTCCACATAGTCCACCACGTAGCCCAGCTTTGCTCCAACCAATGGAGTAGATTTACAGCGTCCTCACCCACGTGAAGCATATTTAAACGGAGCAGCTTGAAACTCAAGATCATCTAATATCACGGGAGAACTACATCTACATGAATCATTGTGATATCACTGGCGTTGATGTTCATTTGCTGTCCATTTTAATTCCTCGGTATTTTGAAATTGGAGACTGATACTGAGTTTAAGCAGCTCCTGCTGAAAATGGAATTGACGGGTATTTCCAGCGAACCAGTGCAGAGCTGCAGAGAGCATGTACATAACACGATGCAGGTAGACTATGTGGAAATTGTGGTTAAGACTTCTAATGTTGCTGTCGTACCAAACATGTATGATGAAATCTTATTTTTACAGAAATAATTTCAATTATAAAGTATAGTTCTGTTTTCTGATAACCTTTTGTTACTTCTTTACAGTAAAAAGGTTAAGATCTGTGAACTGTTTCACATATCCATCAGATATTTTTCATGTCTATCTGGACAACACCTCATAAACATTTGAGACAGAGAGGCAGCACCTCCAAAAAAAGTGACGCTCAAAGCAACCGTGTTGCTCTCCTTAGACGACGATATTGCCCCAATCCTTTTCAGACCAGAATAAACATACAAACTTTGAGCTTTGCACAATGGATTTGCCTGATTACAGACATAGAATCTAGCCACAATTTTGCATAAAAATCTAAAGATATGTTATAGATATATTTGGTCCCTATGACCCAGCCCTAATTTGTCAGAGAACATTTCAAGGTGAAAGATGTTGTTGACCCTTGTTGCCCAAGGGTTTCACACTAACATTTGACAGTTTTGATTATTACGAAGAAAATGTTAAGATCCAGATCTATGAAACACTTCGTCTTCAAGGTAGGCCTGTGCTAAAGGAGAATTGATATGCCAAAATATAATCACATATTTCTTCATGATCTGTGTATCGATTCAGATTATACAGAAACAATACAGCTTCAAAGGCTGCGACAGCAGTTGTAAAATACACCTTTGGAGCATCACCCAAGGTGTAGTTCACAAAAAATTCAAAAGGTGGCAGTAGAAGCCAAACAACATGGTGCTGTGCTCGTTCCAAATGTTAGTATCATGGTCTGGTCTCTGTGTCAGGAAACTATTGAATCCTGAGGTTGTGGGGAAATATCATATCAAATGTTGTAGTTTAAGGAGGTTTGATTAAAATAATATTGCGTTGTACTTCCTTGAAGGATTAAAGATACTTGTTTCTTAAAGAAGAAAGATATATGTCCATGTATCATTACATAACGGGTCCACAATAGGGATTTTCTTTTTAAAATTCTTCATTTATTTTCTAATTTGAGTTTTTTTTTTCATTTTTTTTCATTCTAGATATTCAAGTAAAAGCTAGTTTAAATTAGCCAAGGAACTAAATCACCAAAATGGTCCTCAAGGGAAATAAAATATTTGTGTGAAGCTGAAGGTTCTACCAAATCTGGCTTTTTGACATATTTTTTTTTAAATAAAACTTTCTGTAAATTCAATGATCAACAGCATATAAAAAACAAAACAAAACTGTAAAAGGTAAACATCTATTTAATAAGATGGAGTCGAAGGAGAAAAATAAATCCATCAAGAATTGCTAGACAGGAGTTGCAATTTAGACAAGTGTGTATATTTCAGAAGTTAAATACAAAAAAAAAGCACAAATTGATCCTCTAAAATATTTATTTCTGTTGCCCTTGAAGCCAAATGTGTGCCAATATTGTTTGATTTCTACTAAAATCACATCAAAGTTTACAACTCTGGGATCATGACAGCCCCAATGCCAACACTAAGCTGTGTGTGAAATAAACAAATCACTTAAGTGTTTGTTTAATAAATTAAGTGGTCTATACTGGATTGGTTTCTCTGATGTATTTGTTTTTTTAATAAACTCAAAGCTGCTCTGCTCCTTCCCTGGATACGCAGCTGGGATTATATCGCATCTCACCTGTGATATAACTCCTGCCACAGTGTGTCGGCCCAAAACGGCCTCCTGTGGTCTCCCTGTCTTTTTTCATTACTGCAGGCAAGCACCTCGTGCCCTCTGTGGTGCCAGTCCAGCACATTACAGACACATGCGGCGACCCTGTGATTATCCCAGAGGGCGCCCTGCTGGGTGGAGGTGCTCCTCAGACTGAGAGAGCTCAGCTCTCCGCCTCTGACGCAGAAATGAAACCTCAGATTCACTCTTCTGTGAACGAGAGAGGGATAATTACACAAACCTGCAGGATCATCTTCATTTACACCTAACCTCTTTGCAGTTTCCTTCACTGGTGTCCAGTCCTCTGCCATAGAGGAGCGTTTGATTTAATTACAGGCATCTCCAGGAGCTGATTTCCCTAATTAGCACCCTCAATCAGGGACGCATGATCTAATTAGGGAAATATGCTGCTGGAGTGTTTGTCTGAGATAAATCTTGCATACTGATCAGGCTTGTATCCATCTTCAGTGCCCTATTACCTTTGTTTTCTGTTATGATCAGTTACAACAAGTCTTTGCATTTTTTACACAATGTCACAAAATCTCTGGTTGATAGGGTTGGGGAATTTCATGGTTAAAAATGAGAAAAATATCAGGTTTGCTGACAGAAAATATGGATCATTTAGGAATCCAAAGTTTGAAGTACAATAAGGCATTTACTTTGAAATGATTGATGCTTTTATTTAAAAGAGAGAGTTTTATTTTGAAAATCTGGTCCATCTTAAAATAATAAATGATTCGGGCTTTTATTTTTAACATTTACTGAACTTCAAAGAGTCTAAGAAATACTTCAGAGTACATCTTAATTATCAAAACATAGTACCCTCAACTTAAAATTAATGATATGCTAAAATGAGATTATGAGGAGATTACTTTGTAATGACTGAAGCTTTTATTTTGAAAACCTAGACTATCTAAGAAATTCACAGGAATTTTACCTGAAATGCCACAACCAGTTTCTTGATGTAAATGCTCAATATTCTTCCTAATTTTTTGCCCAGATTCTTCTTCACTATAACATGAAATAGTCTGAGTACTGGTAAATATGAGTGATGATCCATATTGGATTTTTGACAATATTTGATATATTTCCAAACTTGCTTTTGCCAAAACTGACACTGACAAAAATGTTTTTTTCATGAAGAGCACCAAGTCTCTAACATAATAGAATTGTGACTGTCTAGCTTGTGAATGACAAAACATTTTAACTTAACATAAAAATGTATACTGTATTATTTTTTTTAATATAGACGTTTAAGTAATGATATGGTAAAGCATTACAGTCCTTTGTATGCTCTGCCAATATTATTGCCAGTATGTGGGAGGTTTATATAAGGCCAATATATCACCTGTAAATATCAGAAGAAATTTTTATATAACTGCCGAAACCAATGATCAACTTTTAGGCAATTATCTACACATGCTCATATCATGGTGATAATATCAGGCATCCCTCGTAAACATGGCATCTATGATCCTGGAAACAATAAGTATATAAAGTATGTAGTTCAAAATCATTAAAATAGCTACATTTATTTGTTTTACTGAAGCCTGAGAGCACAAATGGACTTGGACATAAAACTTTTATGGCATGTTCAAAATTCAGCTCATAACTTTGTTCTTTCAAGACCTGTTGGTGTTATTAAAGGTCCAACCAGAGGTTTTCAAGTCCATCTTCCTTGCCTAGTCCTTCTGTTATATTTCTGTTGATTTACTTATAATGTTATCATTGCAGCTGACTAATATTAAAGATTTTCGTTAAAAAAGGAAAGGGTTTGTATATTTACATAGTTTTTAGGGCTTAAACAGCAGAGAACTTGATCAAAATCCACCATCTTGTCTGTTTCCTGCTCAACAAATCTGTTTGCACAGCTGACATACACTCAGTGTTATTATGCAGTCCACGGGCCTTTTCTTAAATTAACAGAGGTATTTATGTCCCACTGCCAGTGTAAAAATAGCCTCCATGCAAGGTTGACATGGCCGGCTCCACTCGCACCTGTCCACTACAGACACCTCGGTCACACACACACACCTGTTCAGATGTCATGTCCAGACTCCAACACACACACGCTCATGCGTGCCATATAAACACATCACAGCCCATTCACGTGCGTTCACAATGCTGACAATAATGACAGCACATAAAAGCACCGTGCTCTTTTGTTTTTAAGGTTACTCCAGTCTGACATGCAAGAGGGCATAAATACGGCACAGGGAATGGTTTAGAGTCGCGGATCAGTGATGAGAAAACAGCAAAACTGGTTCTTAACGTCTAAAATTTACTCCACTGTTACATAAAAGAAGAAGAAAAGTAGGGCTGGGAAAATAATTATATCGATATTTTTATCTTAATGGCAGAAGACAATCTACGTGTAGCTTTTGTTATATAGCTATAAAACAACCCAACCAGTTCACAATATGTAAATGTTGTAAATATTACCCTTATTTTTTATTGAGATTTTATTTTTATGTTGGTACTGTAAAGAATTATCCTTATTTTCATTTAGATTTTATTAGCCTTTGATTATGGTAATGGTTTAGCCTTATTTTGAATTTTATTTTATTTTATTTTTTATACTGTGCTGCTTACAGCTTTATTTATTGCTATTTATATTTTACATGTGAGTGCACACTGCAGTGACAAACAAAACTCCTTTGAATCCTTTGAAAAGTACATAAAAATACATGACCATTTCTTTCTATCTTCACCCTGTGCAAGAACTTTTACAAAAAAACTATCATTTAAATCGATATATCTACCAGGCCTGCAATAATGGTATCAATATCTCCAGAAATGAGTTCGGAAATATCAACATATCTAACACAGATGAAAGTCTACAATAACACATCCTTGAAATAAAAACAATTTACAGCATTAAGTCAAAATCTGGAATCACACATTAAATATAGCAACATGGTTTACACCAACACAGCTCCAGCCCACCTGTCTGACAGAGAGACAAACAAGCGCTCCTCCTCCACAATAAAACCAGCTCAGACAGTCAACACACCTCAGGGCAGGAGTTACTAAAACAAACAAAAGGGCTGAGTATTTTAATTTATTCTCATCTTGAGAGACTGTTTTAAGCAACAAGTTTCAATAACACTTGAATAATGCATATCTATTTTTTCAATTTCACCATCTTAAAGAAGCTTTCCTTTACTTTTTCTCTTTCATTCATGCACAAAGTACTGTATGTTTCCTTTACACAAATTGCAGGATTAGCCCCAATTACTTAAGTGTTTAACAATTTGGCATTCATGCTTGTTAATGCTATCTCTAAAAGTCTTTCTAGAATAAAATTAGCTGTTAAAGACTGTGCTAGAATAATGGACCAAAAATAACTTGAAAATATTAATTTATTTTAACATATCCCTCTATATTCATACATGTATCTAATCCAATTCAATGGCAGTTACCATACTTAACCTGAAGACAATTTCTTAAATTCATTGCCATTGAAATGCCAAGTTTAGGAAACTATCAGTAATGAATGGGAATTGAGAACTGGTTCCTACTAAGCCTTTAAGCTTAACAATTCTTTTATCATCATTTATCAATTAGGTCAGTTAAACTATGATGGCACACTCTTGAGAGGCAGTCAGTATGAATAACAACAGTGGAGTCAAACAAGTAATCATGGTGGAGGGGAGACTTAAAGTATACCTTCATTTCACTCAAACTGTGCTATAACAATGCAACATGCCAAAGCACGAAATTAAATAACAGGGAGTAGTGACGCAAGGCCACTTCTGTCTGTATTGGGTTTTGTTACTATGTCTAACTACTTGCACTTGTAAACATTACAGAAACTGACCTGCCATCATTTTTAAACATGATGTTAGCTTCATTATCCGGGCAGATAGGTGAGGTTGGTACAACGTTTGCACTTTGGGTATAGTTTTATATGAATTAGTAAAGCAGATGGCAAACTACACACTGTCACACTGTCAAAAGGGGGGAGGAGGCACATCTGGTGAAACTTAAACAAACGTACAAAATGTATTAATCCTCCGGACCTCTTCCAAAAAAAAATCACACCGCGCACCATTGTGTCCAAAAATGGTCGCTCGTAAAGCAATTGCAATAAAAAAAAAAATTAAAATAATCAAAATTTTGTTGATGTAATTAATTAGACTTCAGTCCTGATCATAAACATTATTTTTTGATAACTTTTCCAGAACTTAGCCCTTTAAATGCCAATTTGAAAAGTACATTCACAGACATTTTTAATGAAAAAAAAAAGTGAAAACGCCATATTTTTTACATTGTAAGTGCAAGTTAGATTTCTTTACATTGTGTTATAACAGCCTTGTACATGTTAATGATGAGCAATAATTATAATTGTTTTGGGTTTTTTTACAAGGTGAGATTGAAAAAAAAAACCTCACACCATGCACCCTCATGTCCAAAAATGGTCACTCCACAGAAATTGCAATCAAAAAACTTATAAATTAAAAAAAAAAACTTTTGTTGATATATTTTTTTAGACTAACTTCAGTCCTGGTCATAAATATCAGTTTTTTTTATAGCTTTTTCAGAATTTAACCCTTTGAATGCCAGCTTGAAAAGTATAAACACAGACATTTTTAAAGACCTGAATTGACTTTGAGGACTCACATTTGAACTCGATACCAAGGAGCACCTAGATTGCAGGTAATTCTACTGCACTATCCTGAAATTGGTATCTCTGAACCCCTAATCAAAAGTGTCATGTTCTACATTGCTAACCTTACTCCCATTCACACTGCCATTTCAAGCTGTAATATTTACACTCTGAACTTCGAGAAGATGAAATGGGGGGAACAAGTTGACGTCCCATTTGCTCGGTCTTCAGAGGTAGTATCAGAGGTCTAATATTGGAGGGAGGAGGGCATGTACTTAGCAGATTTTATTACCAATTTGGTGTTAGGCTATCTCATTTTACCATATTATTATTCTAAATTTTATTTATTTATTTATTTATTTATTCCTTTTTCCCCTACAGTATTTTTATCTAATTTCTTATCATGATTTTATTCTATTTATTTATTTATTTATGGATATGTCATTTTAGTCTTAGCTCCTGTGTTTCCTCATTTTAATTCAAGATAGCGTTTCATTCGTGAGTGAGTGTGTGTGCTGTATGTGGGTATCGAGGGTGGGTAGGGTCTTGTATTTCATTTTATTCGATCTTCTACTCTTATTTTATTTTATTAAGTTTTTTTTCATTTTATTCGTATTTTATGTAAAGCACTATGTGCTACAAGATTTGCTATGAAAAGTGCTATACAACTAAAGTTTGATTTGTTGATTGATGTGGACTCAGCGGGAGACAGGAGTGCCGCGAGTGATTAACTCCACCTTTGTGTGTATGGGGAGCACACACCATGTCTTGCACATCATAGTCACGTCGCACCGTGAATTGACGCAGATATAACATCCTTATGATATCATGCGAATGTCTCAAGGTGTAATGATAATGCTAAGGCACAGTGAAAAGGGCTGTGATGGCCCGCTTTTGTAAACATAGGATATCCGCAAGAAATAATAAGGGAATCGCAAAAGAATTATAGATAGACACAGGATCAATAATGGCAATGATATCAATAAAATCTTATGATAACTGTTCAACATACTTCTGAATGCTTGTAAACACGAGTTCTCAGCTGAAATAGGATGTCTTAATCCATCATCACATACCAGAGTGAGGAAAAAGAGCATAATCCACTCACCAGGACTGACAAAGCGAAACTGCTCAGCTTTACATCAGAGCGCCTCTCTTCAACAAACAATCCAAACATTAAATTCAGAGAAATAAAAAATCCAACAAGGTTTCCACTAAAAGGAGGCTGTCAACAATGATTCAGCTCAAAAAACAGTTTCTAGGACTGCTGACATGAAGGCATTTTTCTGCATTTTTCACACATCAAAAGTGCGACAAACTAACACTGTGACAGGACTTGCGTAAGAGCTCAACAATAACACTTCTGACAGAGTTTATCAGCAGTCATGCGGAGCTCTGAGTGGAAAAACAACACAATTGTCAACACTTGTCATTCAAGCCAAAAGGTCAGTATGGAAAAGAAAGAATCAGAGGACGTGAGAGGTTTCAGCGTGAAGTAACAGTGTGTGACCTTTGAGAGGCTTCCAGCTTCTGCTTGACGTCACAAATGTTCACAAATTCTCAGACACCATCATGTGCAAAGTTTTAACAACACAGGGAAGTTCTTTGAATTCAGTTTCCTGCATATTGGAGCACAATCTGATGGCATTATCCAATTTACACTCACCAGCCACTTGTTGAACTGCTTGTTTAGGTGAATATCCACTCAGCCAATCAAATGGCAGCAACTCAATGCATTTAGGCATGTGGACATGGTCAAGATGCCAAAATTCAAACTGAGCATCAGAATGGGGAAGAAAGATGATTTAATGACTTTTAACATGGCTTATGGTTCCAGACAGGCTGGTACTGGGAATTTTCATGCACAATCATTACAAAGGGTTAACAAAGAGTGGTCTGAAAAAGAGACTGTATCCAAAAATGCCTTGTTGATGTCAGAGGTCAGATGAGAACGGTTGGACATGCCAGGAAGGCAACAGGAACTCAAACAATCACTCATTACAACCAAGATATACAGAGGACCATTTCTTGATGCACAGCTTGTCAAATCTTATAGCAGATGGGCTACAGCAGTAGGAGAGCACACTAGGTGCCACTTCTGTCAACTATGGAGAGGAAACTGAGGCTAAAATTCACACATGCTCTTTAAATTGGACAAAGAAATGTCGGGAAACCTTGCCTGGATTGATAGGTTTTGATTCCTGCAGCCTCATTCAGATGGTAGGGTCAGACTTTGGAAGCATGGATCCATCCTGCCTTGCATCAATGGCTCAGGCAGCTGGTGGTAGTGTAGTAGTGCGCGAGATCTTGTCTTGGAACACTTCATGAACATGACAATGTATTTTCTGCACTACTGTGGTCTCCACAGTCACCAGACCTCAGTCCAATAGAGCCCCTTTGGGATGTGGTAGATCTGCATGATGGATGTGCAGTCAACATGACTCTGAGTGCTAGGTGTTGGTTTTCAGGGTCAAGGAATCTTATTATGATGGCGATTTTATCATGGAACTATTGCTTATAGATGTAACAGCAATATGTGAGCTACCTTGGTGGAGGTTTGTGCTCTCCGAGTGCTTTCTAGTTGAATTTAAGACTGAAGGGGTCAGATATGGTACTGGCAAAATGTACCCAATAAAGTAGCAGGCCTTCTACAGGCTACAATAAAAGCCAGTAATATTGACCAGAATTTTATAAAACAAATTATGATGAATATGATTTAACACATACATAAACACATAAATAATTGTTTTGACCAGTATAACCGGGCAATACTTGAAATACTTTGGCTATAGTTGTAAAAACATTTTTTAGGGCTGGGCGATATGGCCTAAAAAAAATCAAATCCCCATTTTTTTTTTGTATGTTTGTTTTTTTTCCCACAAAACTCGATTTATGATTTTAACCAATTTTTTCCCCTCTCAAGGAAAAAACCTCCAAGTGACACAAAAATACAAGAATCAAGTTTTGCTTTTCTGTTCTAAAAATATTCTGAAACTGAACTGAATTTCCCTCTAATAGTTAAGTTGCATGTTGTTACTTTTTCATAAAATGTTGATAATGTAGTTTGAACGTAGGTAGGTTTTTCTACATAAACACTGAATTCTGACCTGTTTTCACAGTACATTTACATGAAACTCTCTGATCAGTATGTAATCTAATTTAAAAACAAATACAAGCCTCAACATGAGCTTGTGCAAAACCTGACAAGGCCTACAAAAAGAAAACCTGTAAATTTTCAGTATTTGTTCTTTCAAACATTGCAAAAACTTACAATAAGAGTAAGTGTAAGTCAAGAAGAATATCTCAATTTTTAGCTTTTAAATCTTCTGCACAAAATAATTTTAATTAATTGACTTTCTGGATATATTGCCCAGACCTAATATTCTTGCTGCATTATTTTATAAATATGAATATTTATTGTGTTTATAACAAAAATAGATTTTCCCCATTGTTAAATGCAGTCCAATTGCAAGAAATTGTTTATATCTAAGCAGAAGCAGGAACCCTAATGCTCCAGAAAAGCACTAATGTTGGATGTCCTCCTCTCAGCTGTGGAGTGTAATGTGAGACGTCTGTGGCAATAATTAAAACTTCACAGTGATCTGACATCACGTTTTGCGTCAAGGATCCCTTGTAAACAACAATCACACAGAGTTTCGACAGCCAGTGAAGTGACAGGACCACGGTGGAGGGAGGAACAGAAGTTACAACACACGACAGGTGTAGCAGACATTTAAGTCCCCCACTCCCCTCAGTCTCCCTCCTCCTTCCCCCTGTGGGCTTTAAATACCCGCTCTCACCCTTCTCTTAAACAGACCTGGAGCCCTGAACTTGGGTGCCACAGGGACGATTTGGGACAATGACATAAGAGCCAAGAGCTGACTCCTCTATAAACACACATCACCCCAACACACACCTCACAGGTCAACCTGAACCCTCCTGCCCTAAAGACTCATGGCTATTCCCCCGAAATTCATAAACTAGTGTTATGTAAACAAAAAAGACCGCTGCGAGTAACACATCAACTTGGCAACATCTTCATATACTCCATAAATAGGTTTGATGATGTCACAAATTATTTGTTATGTTTATGAAAGTACAGGTGTGGTCTTGCAGAGCCAAAATTCTGCTTGACATTTCACAGGCTTACACTGGGCCGTAACAACACCTTTTCAAAGGAATGTTGACAAAATAGCGCTGTTATTCTCAAACTTTAGGCACATCTACTGTAACAACTTTTACCATCCTGGTCATAACAGAGATTAAATGTACCAAAAGAAAAAATAAAACAATAGGAGAGCACAGAAGTAAACATATCATAGGTCATAGGGGATTTTCCACCTCCCACAGATGGTAAGGAACATGTCTCAGCATGTCTGTGCAGCCACAGTAAACACTAGAGCATAGTGCTGGAAATCTGAGGCCACATCCACCTCTCAGACACAGCTCATCAGGATTTACACAAAGGCTGAGCAGGACTGATAAGTTGAAGTGTATGGTAATGTCAAAGTCCAACATCTAATCAATTTTTAGGAAAGAACACACAAAAATGCTTTGGGACACCTGAGACCGGTTTAAACCCATCAAAAATAATGTAGTTATTTAACTAAAAGGGGAAATAAAGTAAGTACCAAAACATTTTTAGCATCTGAATATTAAAAAATATAATTTGCAAAAGCATTACTTGACCTTTTATGTCATCAGCCTAGCCTTAGAAAAACATGGTTCTCCGAACTATTAATATATGCTGGCTGAGCTGAGACGTACATTTTGCCATTACATATTTAATATTACATTTATTAAAAAGTGCTGCGTAAAGCTTTGCAATCATTATACCTTGAGGCATTTTTGGGGGAAGGGGAGAGCATGGCACAGCATGTGTTTCAAATTCACACAAATGAAGACAGACACACACAGCACTGTGCTCCCTTGCTGGCTCTGCATGCTCCCCTCAAAGATAAAAGCTTCTAGCAGTATTGTGAATGGGGCTTTAGACTGAGGTGATAGTTTAACAAAACACTAAGAGCTGGTCTTAGTATTTCGACACTATGCCTAGAAGATGAAAGTTGTACAACAGAAGTCCAGTCCTGAGGAGGAAGCACCTGATTCAGCTACAGGTGGTCAGACCAACGTTCAGAATGGATGATCACAGCTATGAGACCCTGACTTTCTTGGACATTTCTTGGACAACCATAGTGTCTTTTCTTTTTTTATTTTATTTTTAGTCTTAAGTTATTAATATTTTGGCAATTTCCATGTAAGACTACTTACAGCCTTTCCTACTGTTTGTTTTTGTTTTGTTTTGTGTTGTACTTTGTTTTGTTTGTTAATTGTTGTTAAATTGAAAAGGGAAAATAAAATATTTTAAAAAGAGAGGTTCACAGCTATAACTGAGGGTAGTGAGGTTAAGCGGAGGTCAACTTTTGCCAGTGTTCATAAGCATGTTGGATAAAACGCCAGAATTTTTAAACATATGTAAAAAATGTTTGGGTACCAACAAGCATTAGCGTTGTCAAACTGACAACATGACTTAGCTCAATGTGGGTCAATGTTTCCCTATACATCAACAGAAGTTGGCCAAAACAATAGTTTGTGAGTGTGGCTTTATGCTTGTTTACATCCGAGCAGTGGAGCAAAAAGAGCAGGCCCATTGACCAGGGCTAGCTCTAGGCTATAGTTGATCATCTAGTTAGCTGCACACATCCCTGTAGACAAAATGAGAGTAGCAGAAAGGGATTTTTTGAACAACCATGCCAATGTTCTTAAGAGGAGATACTTCTGTAAGTTCGAAAACTTTGTGATGGGTATTTGAAGATCAGTTACATTTTAGTAGGTCGAACTGTGAATGAATCAATCCCTAACAACCATTTATCAGCCTCTCTTACTTCCTCTTCTCTTTGAAGGATTAACGGGCTAATATAACAGAGACCCTGCTGACAACAGGTCTGCCTCTGGCCTCCAGAGCAAGGCCAAAGTCCAAACCCCATGGATTTATGTTAGTGTTTAGGAGATAAAAGGCCTAGGACACCTCTTATAGTCAAAGTGTGCATGTGCATATCAAGCCTGAGCCAGATGCCAGTGAGATAAACTGTGGGCTCGAGGGATTTCAGCTGGTGTGGGAAACAGGTGGAGCAGGTGACCAGAGGCAGCAGCTCTCCGCACACAAACACAACAGGACCAATGTTCATGTTTTCAAGATTAAAGGAAGAGTTTCATAAGCAGAACCTGCAGCTTCTTAAGGCATCTGATTATGATTCAACCCACTGACAAACAACACCACCAAGAAACGAAATGACCCATCCACATCATCTCCAACCGAGACACTTTGTTTGCTGTCCACAGCCGAACACCGCAACAGAACTGATGGCTAACCTGGTTCAGTCAGTCACTTGTTTTGACACAACCATCTGTCTGTGGCGTCACACTAATTGCTTCAGCTCTGTGCAAGGAAACATCCCGTCCTGTTATGCTCCATTATGCTGCCTAACATCCTGTTCCTCTGCCACATGCTTCCAGGTTGCTGTGCTACCACAATGACGGGGCCCGCCAGAAGTACCTGCCAAAACACCATTAATGATGGGCTCCAGCAGTACCAGTGTGTACACAGAGGCCCCCCAACCTGCTAACAGGAATCAAACTGCAGGTAGACGAGACATATCTTTCAAAATAAAAAGAAATATCCATGGCAAAAAGACAACAAAAAGGCAGGAAGGGACAGAGCAGTGAAGGCTTTGGAAACGAGGTCTGGGTGATATGGCCTAAAAATAAACTCCACAACACTCGATTTACGATTTTCATCCATTTTTTCCCTCTGTCAAATAAATAAATAAATAAAAACACTCCAAGTGACACAAAAATGAAATGAATCAAGTTTTGCTTTTATGTTGTCAAAATATATTCCCAAACCAAAAAAAAGTGTGTGTCATAAAATGTTGATTATGTAGTTCAAACATGGACAGGTTTGTCTACATAAGCACTGAAAGCTGAGGCATTTTCACAGTATTTTAATATTTTACTCTCTGATCAATATTAAATCTTATTTAAAACACAAAAACAAACCCCATAAAAGTGCTTGTGCAAAACCTGACAGAGCCTACCATCATGAAAATTGTACATTTTCAGTTTTAATACATTGCAACAACTTCCAATTGGAGTAAGTCAAGAAAAAAAATCTAGGTTTTTAATGTTTGAATCTTTCACATAAAATAATTCAAATTAATCAATTTAATTGATGTGTTGCCCAGCCCTATTGGAAACTATTTAAAGGGGGAGACAGCACCGTGATATTTTACTATTTCATCGTCCTATATCCATAGAACATGCTTGGGGGTCTGATAAAAAGAAGCTCCATGACAATTGATCCCAAGCTTGGTCAGATGCAAATCTTAACTGCATCCATTAAAATAGTCTTCACATAGGAAGTTCCTCAGATAACAGCAACAGGACATTTTTAACACAGGATAACATTGTCAGCAGGTTGACAATGTGAAACTGGTCTGCCAGTTAGCAGTGTTATCTTCTCCAGGTATGTACAGACACATCAGTTTATCATCTGCAGAAATGTGGAATAAATAGATGTCAGTTGCAGATGTTTATTTATTTGTGGTATCACATCAACTGAGCGCTAGCATCATGCACACCTTACTGCTGATTCAGAGATCTAATTCTTTAATGCACAGAAAAAAATGCTGTTTTCAGGATTAACTATGAGAGAAAATTTCATAATGTGAGATTTACACCAAAATAAGTTATTAAGAATAATATCAGTATCAGTAGTTGGCTAAATCATCTGTCAAATGATGGTGTTGGTTAGGGATGGGCACAGTAAGATGGCTATATGGTTAAATTTGTATAACACAATAGTCAGCACCAGATTTACAAGACTTTACCTATAATTCCTGACTGTTTTTTATCAATACGGGCCTAAAATCATGGTCAAACTCTCTGTCTAAACTACTGTCAGTCACTTGTAACCACAGTAGCTCTGCATCAGTATGTATGTATGTAGGCTGTGTCAGATTACACTACCATTGCAACTTCTTAACCTAAGCAGCAAGTGACCACCTTCAGCAAAGAAAAATGGACAACAAACTGAGAGGAGAACAAAAGACTAGCAAAGCTTAGCATAAGCCCCACACTTATATCAGTTACAAGCTTACACAATGATCCTGTGACGAATAAAGATTGGTCTGTTTTGATCATTCGCTGAGTGCTCTGTTAAATTAAGTCTAACTGGCTGAATGCATTTTAATTTGTGCTAAGCCGTATTTTAAAATGTCAGCCTAAGAACTCCCTGTAACATGGCAAAGCTAATGTACATCTATCCATTTTCAGGTTAGAAAACTGCCAAAGTACTGTTACAAGGAAATGAAATGCTTTTTATTTGATCAACGTGTCACTATTCTTATTTACATCAGGGTTGTAGAGCACCAACAGCAGCAGAGGAGCCATTAACTGGAGGTTTAGTGGCCACTAGAGGCAGGTGTCTGCATTACAGTTTAAAAGGTTGTTGACCAGAATTAAAAACTGAATTTGTGGGCATTTAAATAAGATAGTTCAGCAAGTTTTTCAGATAATAAAAACAACACGTTTCCAATGTCATGACAACAAAAGCACCATCTATATATTTCGAAGTGCTTTTATTTTGAAACAGCCATATTAAGAAATTGAGTTTTTTCAGTTAAGACAACACGGATACTCAGAAAGAAATACTGGCTGGTAGATTTTTTTAATCTATTATTCATCCTGGCAGGCAGGTAAAACAATGTAATTTCAAACTCTGATGTCAAATTTTAAAAAAACAATGTAGAAAAACAGTTATTGATGTAAAACTGTTTAAGTCATGGTAGTATAACGAAAAAGCACTTTGTCTCCTGATCCACACTGCCACTGTTCCTACAAAGTATCTCTTACTTGTGAGGGAAAATGCAGAAGGGAGGAATTTAACATTTTTATAATTTTGACATGATAGGAGAACTAGCCAGCATATCTGAAGTACTTTTTCACGCAGCTGTGACTTTAAATAGTCACAGGTTTGATGTATTAACCCTTTTTTTTGCTTGCACTGCATTCACACTATCACACATTCAGCATCCTTGTCGTTCATTGTTCAGTCTAATACTGCTGTCGCCCTCTTTTCTTGTTACACAAGTCATCAGATGAATTGACCGACTGTTTGATTGATGACGGAGAATAAAGGTGAGCGAACAGGTTCATGGTTGGCGCCGGCAGCACGCAGAGTCTTTTGTCGTTTAATGAGCTCTGGGCTGAGGAGACTGATGTGGTGGACATAAATTGGTGTAAGTGGTTGTGGAGGATTTATGAGAGTGCGCCTGGCAGAGACCGAGGACAGGTTTGGGGGGGTGGGGAGGTGGAGTGGGAGGAGGGTTGTGTCTAATTTCAGAAGGCAAGTTCTTTCCCTGAAATAAGAGGCAAAAAGCGTCCTTGCAGATCTGGAGTCAGCTAATTCCTTTCTAACAGAAGCTTTGATCAGAAGAGGTCAGCGTTGACCTTGTGAGTCAACTTCTGCCTCCATTTGAGAACCACAAAAAAGTTATTTGAAGCTCAAGATAGATGATCTCAACAACTCTGATGTCAATTAGTTATTTGAACATTGTGAAACTGAAATGACTCCAGAATGACCACATGTGACCGCTGCAGTGTGCCTGGTCATTCAGGAAATCTGACACAAAATCCAAGAGCGGCGGAGAAGTGAAATATATAAAAAATGATAACGTTAAATGACAAGCAAGCAATTTTCTAGCAGATTACTTTGCCGATGCAGCTTTTTAAGCCATTATAAAGCACATAATGATGTCTCAATGACTTCAGTCCTATTATAAGAGACCCATCATCTCAGCAGACTTCCAACTGACGACTGTAACTTCTGCTACCGCCTGCCTATAAATATCCATCGCATGCAGCCAGCATTCAGGCCTAACATTATGAGCTTGGCTTCATAAAGACATGCTCAGTTTATTGCTCAACACTAAAACAAATGTTTGACTTTAAATGCTGAATATCTGCTGAAACCTTTAGGACGTCAGACCGACATCTCATTGGTATCAGGCCATGTTCCCTTTGGATGTCATTTGTTATCGGGGTTACCAGCTTGCAATTTCTGCTAAGTCTCCATTGTACAGCACTAGCTTGTCTGATATGACTGCAGATTGAATTAATTTCCAGTTCTTGTGTTGTTAAGTTTGTCTTCACAAACACACACTGCACCCACCACTGTACTGGCAGCAACACCGCTGTCAACTGTGTAATTTTCTCCATCTAATCCAACCTTTTATTCTATTTCCAGACTCACAAGACTGCTCTGATCACATCAAGATGGCCGCTCTCACGGCCTCATCAATCATCATTTTGTACTTTCACCCAGCAGATTCTGACACCGCTCTGTATCATGTGTCTGCCGTCTTCACCATAACGTTACAACACTCAGCCAGACTTTTCCCTCTTCAAACTGTGTCCCAATCCTCTGAATAACCACCCACAAAGCTCACAGGAAGCACACGTTCATGCTATTAAAATACAGCGTATGAAGAATATGTCACACATATGCACACACATACGTATAGACTTCTCAGCCCTTCCTACGGCCTCCCAGGGCTCCTGCACAGGCACTAAAGCAGTTTATAGAAGCCTCCCTACATGGACACAGCTTCTGGAATAGCAACTGCTATTTGATCTGACTGCAAGCTCTCTCACCTCTCCACTTACTTTAACCCTCGGACACCTTCTTTCTACTTGTACCACACAACTCAGATCCTGAGCAAGGCACTAATTAATGGGACTACACCGACTCAGTTAAAGTTTTAAATAAAATTTAAAAGTTGAGAAAATGTATGGGAAATTGTGAGTGACAGTGAATTAATGCAAGTAGGTTTGTCAAAGTTGGCAATTCTTCTGTATTTTTAATTCTATTTTTAACAATACCATTTCTGTTAATTTACAAATCAATAGTATTGAAAGTAACAAAGCTAATCAGAATACCCCTTAAATGGTACAAATACAGTGACAATGTTTTGGTACATAAATGTTCCCAATTAACTTCTACATTTTAAACAATGCTATGATAACTGAGATTTCAGTTGGTTTATTTGTTTGAGGTGATGGCCTGACAGTAATTACAGAGGATCAAACGCCACATATTCAGTCATTGCAAAACAAAATGTGGTCCAATAACATGTTTTGTATTGACTAAGGAGCTTGAAAAATTAGATTTGTACCGTCTTAAGTGCTTATTTCAAATCTTCAGTGTCCATGAATGTATTAAGAATGATCTGAAATTCCCTTTTTTCACACCAACCTCGCAAACCTTTAACCCACTCAAACAATTCAGTGTGTTTTCTTGTTGTGTGTACATGTTTCAGAACATTTAAATGAGTTACACCGGTACTACGCTCCACAGATCAGATCATTTGAGCTATTTGCTCGGCATCTATTTATACAAATCTGTAAAGTAAAAAAAAAATTACCTTCCATGTGGTGTAAAAACAATGAGATTTAGGTATTAAACTGAAGATTCACAGTATTTGGGGCTCAGTCAATGTAATTTTCAGAGTCTGTTGACTGGTGCACAATTTTTAGCCATTATTGTGGAGGTGGGTCACCTCTCCACATGAATAGTTGGGGTGAAGTGGTTAAATAAATAATGAGCCACATGCAATGTTGCTCTCGTTTTTTTTCAAGTTCTTGTTTGCATAAAAACTAATGTGTAAATTTAAAGGGACATTTTCTTATAATTGCTTGAGCAGCCATTGTGGGCAGATGATGCTTGCAGTGTTTGGAAATTAAAACAAGATATTAGTAAGCCCTGGCTTTCAAGGACTTCTATAGCTGTTGTCATGATATCTAAATAACAGTCCATTTGTAGGGAGGCACAATATTGGATTTTTGCCCATTTGCTGATATTTCCACACTTATTATTGCCAGTACAACATTTTTCATCAAGAGCACAAAGTCCTTCCAGTACGAAACTTGACTTGCTTTCAATGTGATAGTTAATTTGTGTTAGGAACAGATGTATAACAAGATTTCTTTTTACTCCTAAAAAATGAAATTCTTGGTTTTGAAATGTACCCATGCAGTGATAAGATGAAGCATTATGGTACATTTGTGTATTTTGACAATATTACAGGCAATATAAGGGAATTATATGGCTGATATGTATGGTCAATCAGATGTAAATATTGGCAAAAATTTTAATATCTGCCGATTCTGATACTGAACAGATAATATTTTGTATCCGTATCAATTTTGTTCAATTTTTACAACCAACATACTCTGGTATGAAACCCAGACTATACATTTAATTACTGTTGTCAAAATTGGGTCATTTTCTATATTTAAATAGTTAAGTGAGCCTAAATATCTATATCTGTGCAGGCTGTTCAGTTGCTGGGTGGACATATCTTGCATGATGTGCAACACCGTTAAAATGATGATCTTCTCAACTGATTCAACGTAGCACTCATAACTGGTCAGATGAAGTGAGAGGAAATATAACAGCAATTTAACACAATATCAACTATACTGATAAAATTATACTGCCTTTCCCTATGTGCTGTTTGAAAATCAATCAACAAATCCTTAAACTTGATGCATTGCTCTGCTCTTCTGTGCACAGGAGGCTTTCCATTCATGAAAAACTGTCTTTTGCAAAATCAAAAATTGCCTTAATTAAACTAAATAATACAAATGACTGTGTTTTTTTAAATAATAAAAAAAAACACAAAAATTAAATAACAATTTTTAAATAATACAAATGACTGTGTTTTTTTTGTCCATCGGTCTTTATTGATATAAAAAAGAAATCACATATGAGCACGTGCTCCACTGGTCTGATGAGAGCAAATATGCTGAGAGGTCCAAAGATCAGTTTAAGTGGGTGACTGTTTCTGCTCCGGGATCACATGAACATGACAGGGTGAATCATGAGAGGGAGTTAGATGCCCCCTCTCCTTCTCCCTCTCTCCCTCTCTCTAAGGTGCATCTTGGGATTGGGAACTGTAGCAGGTCTAATGCGCTGAATTACAAATCAGTTCTGCAATTTTCCACACTAATGGATTAAATTAAGACTAAGTGGAGGGAAAGAAGTCACTGAGCGGCCTGCTACCTCTGCTAGAAATCCTCATTTTTATCAGTTTTCATCCAAATCATGAAATTTGATCCTAATAAAAGAGGCTTGCCTTGGATGAATACATCTTGTGTAAGAGGAACCTGCAGCACTATTATGCAACAGCATGTCCCTACTGTAAGGGGGACATTTGGAAAATTCATTAACATGGGATCTCAATTTAAAAGCACAGGCTTACAGTGAGAGTTTAGTTTGTCTGGAGAAAGAAAATGTCTTCCTCTCTGTAGTTTGGGAAGCTTTTCCTGATATGACTTCAGTAAAAAACACAGTTATTCAAGCCATATTTCCAGGCTGTGTAGATTCACTTAAGAAAAGCTATTTAGAAAAGCCTATCACGGATAAAATCACAGCGTTATCCTGAAATATTGGCTATAAGGTGAGATCAAACTCTTCTGGCTCCTGAACTAGCATACATTTGTTAAAGTGCAAAATGTAATTAGACAAGAACAGATGTGATTACGCAGCACCCTGAGATCTCTGCTCGCCCACACAGTGACACATTACATTAGCCTGAGTGGATAAATATCACATTACTAAATATATCTTTATTAAAGCCATCATTCATCACTCTTTCTGACACATTATTCATTATGCAGCCGGTAGAAGAGAGAAGAAAATGTGATGAGAATATTGACCGGCTAAGTCGGTAAAAAAATGTTTAGGACCTGAGAGGATTAAAGCTGATCCTGGTAACAAATAATATTACAATGCCCTGTCTAGAAATAATCGCTTATTTGGCACTCATTTGTTTGCGTGATTAGCTCATAACAGTGTACTCATGAATTAAACTGAATGATATTAATACATTTTTAAATAAAGCCACGAAGCTGACAAAACAATAAAAGGATTTATCAAATATCTTTTGTACAAAAGGCATTTTCTTTGGTTTAATTCTTCTAAACCCAAATAAATAAAGATAATCTTGAGTTTTAGATAAACAAAATTCAGGATTAACTTTTAGTCATGAAAGTCTGATCATTATTACTGATGCACTGGTACTGAGTTGCTGACTGTACCTTGCAAAAAACTATACAAACCAATAACCACATATATACGTCACAAGTGTGCCTTTTTTTTATTGGTCACTATAGGTACGCTCCAAAATCCCTACAGTAGTTGGCTGTTTGTCTCATGAGAGGCAGGAATAACATAAAAGTCAACTATATGGGCTGCTGCTCCTCCTTCTCCACAACAGGCTCTTTACATTCCCTTTTTGTTAGTCTCTTTAAATTGTGACTTTTAATTTCATCTTTTTAAGTTTAAAGAATTATACTTGCAACAATATTGTGGTACTTTGTAATAGAGCTGAATGATTTTAGGAAAAGATCTAACTGCGATTTTTCTGGCAGATATTGCGATTTCAATTTGATTCACAATTTTCCTCAAATCAAGCTTCAGTGCAATATTCACTATGTTTACAGTATAGACAACAGTGAGGAAATCAATGTTTAAAAGCACATAACGCCTTATTCATCATCTAATATTGATGATAAATAATCTGTTTTCATTATTTAAGGGATACTCCAACTTATACTCTTTAAACAGAGGCTTTGTGTTGTTGACCTGCTCACCAGCACTTCTGTAAATGCAAATTGCCTGCAAATTTGTAAAATAGTTGACACAACAGATCCTGGGTCAATCAGGAACGCTGCAAAAAATTGCAGCTATGGCGATCACATGACTGCGTTGTTATTAGATATAAAAATTTAAAATTAAGAAGTATACATGGTTTAGTTACTCGAATAGTTTTTCATTGCAGTACACAGTATAATTTGATAGCACCCTCTGTAACAGGCAGTTTCGCCAGAGCAGATCACATCCTCACAACAACAAATAATAAAATAAGATGGCAAGACTACTTTTGATGATGGAGGAGAGTTTGGCATGTTGTGTAGCGTCATGGAGCCAACAATGGGTGGCATTTCATTTCCATGCTGGACATCCACAGCCTGTTGTGGTGATACTCTGACCATTCAGAGGTCAGCAGTGTCTCCATGTCACAGTTTCGTCTTGCCTCAGCTCACTTGGGACCTCATCAGAGGTGATTCGAAAGACTGAGCTGGGCACTAGATGAGACTGGAGTACCACGTAGAGTTCAGCTGAGCTGATGCTAGGTAACAGAAATGCCTTTTGGTGAATGGTACTGAAAAAGTCAGATGTGATGGTACTGGTGCTGCATCAGTACCAGATTTCAGTTCCTGTCCTAACCAACCTTGGACCACAGGTAGAAATGAGCTATAGCTATTGACTTTATGTGCAGCACATCAGCACCATGCTTTACACTATAGTTAAGGTGCACTGTCCCTATTAAATGAAAATAAAGACAATTCAAATCAAGTTATTCTTACTTTATTTGTTTCCACAAGCACGTCATAGAAAAATGTTCACAATCTCAATGGCGTTTAAATAGTTAAACTTCGCTCTTTTAATCACCATTTTGTATGAGTTAACCCCTTAAAGACTGTTGTGTCATATTTGATACATACTTTTTACCTCTATCTAATCAATATGATCAACAAATTACTAAAAAAAACATCTGAATACAATCTGATAAATGATTAAAATGTCTTCAAGTGGATCATCAAACACCTAATGTATCAAATGAGATACAAAAAAAATATATGTTAAATTTTATGGAAATTTTGGGGGTTTTTTGGATTTCAATAGAAAGTGAAATAAACATTTCAGCTCCAAAAAAATAGAATTTTTGGCTGTAATTTGTGTTTTCGAGCTATAAAGGGTTAAGGCGCAAAATTTCTCATGTCAGAAAAAGTTTGAGAGCCAAATTCAAGACGAGTACATGAGAAGTTAGCTCCCATCTTTAATGAAACACTATGTTGATAATGGCTCAGCTGAGCCAAAAGAGCACTTGATGACTCTGTGTGATGGGTATTTGTGGGCTATTGCTAGCATTAGCTTTGCTATTCATTCACTTAGTCACCTAACAGCTGAACTTTTAAACTATGTGACACAGTAGATGACTTCAGTCATATTGCTCTAAATGAGGAATTGTCTATTTTCTTGCTTATTTTACTTCATAAAGGGCAAAACATGCATCTAATATGGATGAAAGGATATGGCTACTTTACTTTGCACCAGCACTTACCTATGAAGCATATTTTTTAAAACCAATATTCATATTTTTAGCACTAAAGATGATGCTGAAAGCAGTCTTTTACATCAACAAATAATCTTCAAACTGCTATTGATTCTTCAAATAGACATGTCTTGTAGATGTGTTAGAGTGAGGCCCATCTTGGCCGGGACAAGCATTTATAAACTTTAATAGTTCATGGAAACAGAAACTTCAGACTCTCACTGGCCGGTGTGCCTCTGAATCAGCTTATTTTATTTCTAAGATGACAGATGCTTTTATGACTGAATACCTCATAGACAACTCACTGCCAAATTAAATCCTTTCAACATCTCTTGCTAGATCCAGTATCTACCACTCTTACAGCCAACTTCTATCAAATAAATCCAAACCATGAATCATTTAGCCAGCTATCAGAAAAATGTGCTTCACGATAAATATAACTATGTTAAGATGTACAGTTGGGACATGCTCTATTTCTCATGTCCAGTATCGGATTCCCCCTCACAGTGTGTTGACAAACATTTTACTAGTGAGTCAAGTGTTGAGCGGCTTTTTCCACTGAAATTTCGAGGATAGAAGAGAGGACAGCTGGTGTGAGGATTTCCTTTCGTATTCATTTCATTGCAAAATGATGCATCCATCTATATTTATGGACTGATATCAGCTCCTTAAGCTAGATAATGCATGCCAACAAGAGCATAGGAGTATGATGACCCGCTCCCAGGGGGGAGGCTGGGAGACGAAGACTCCAGAGATGGAGTAGCTGTGTGAGATTTTTAGAGGTCTGTTCTACATCCACTTGCATGTAGATGAATGGCAAGTGCTTGAAATGCCGTATTTAAAAAAAATGGTGGGCAAAAGGAAGTGTTTGACTGTTCCGAGGAAATGACAGAAGAAAGTAGAAGAAAGCAGGCAGGAGGGGAAGACGGGAGGGAGGGAAGATGGAGCCGAGCAAGTTTAAAGTATTTATAGTTTGATGTTTATTTGTAGGTCTGTGAAACCAACCCGGGGTGTATATCTACCAGGCTTGCCATCTCGCTCTCCCTCTCTCCGTTACCATCTGTTGAGGTCTCTCAGCCTGTCACAGCGATCTGGCTCAAAAGGCAGTTGGACATTTTGCACTGGAAGAGCAATTTTGCAGATTAAATGCAAAGCATAATCTGTAAAAAATATAAATAATAAGAATATATTATTGTTGTGCTGCTCTGCACTTTGACCCCATTGTGCAGACTTTTTATTGGACAAAGATATTTCAATCAATAAGCTCTATAGGAAAGTTGAGTTAAAGTGTCAAAAATGGAAAACAGCAAAGATCAAATGGTAAAAAGTGTTACAGATTCACTCAGAATACTTTTGGCATTGCAGAACATTGACGAAGAATATTTGATGTAATACCACACAAAACTTAACCCCTTATTTTGGACTAGATTACACTTTACCATAAGGGATACACTGGATGTGAATGAAAAGACAAAGACTTAGTTATTCTCTTAAATCAAAAATTACATTCCTGGCATGAAGTTTGATTCTTGAAATGTTTCTTTTTCTCAACCAATTTTATTAGTATTTTACCAATACATTTTACCATGCACAGGATCGTTTCTAAAGGTATGTTGACGAAAAAGCACATAAGTTGTATTTGTGTCATATATTACACTTTTTTGTTATTTAACAAACAAAATGAAAAGTGTACTTGTACCAATTGATGCCAAAACATTTTCATGACCCGTGTTTGATTATCACAGCCACAATTTTAACTTTATTTTCCACTATTATTGTCACAACTAATAAGGTCTGAACATTTATGTGTGCTTTTTAAGGTACTTGGACTTAGGATTAGCTTTGTAGTAAGCTTACTTGGGTCTCAATAAAATAAAATTTAAAAAAACAAAGTACAAATATATTTCTTCTCAATAAATAATGAGAAAAAAGCTCAAAAATTGAAAGTAAAATTGAAACATGAAGAAGAAATTGAAAACTATCTGAATCTTTGTCAACATTTAAATTTTGATTTTGAAAAATGTATTTCAAATTATTCTTATATTTTAACACAGCATCCTGGCTTTATTAATAAAACTGCATGCCTCAATTCTTGCCTTTATTTTTGCTCAAAATTTTTAATTAAACCAAAAGTTATATTTCAGAATCATTCTTGATATTTTGACTCTGTTTGAAACACATCAACATATTCTTGCCATTTCCACTTTGCCTTCAAATAAAATACATGGAAAAAATCTGAAACTGCGTTTCTTCTCTACTACCTGTCTTAATTTTGATATAATAAATGTACACAGCTGAAAAAACCCTCATCTTTTGACAATAATGAATTATTTAGCATGTGCTTTAGCTTTAAGATGTAAGTTGGTTGAGGATGGAAACTTTGCTGGCCTATTAATGGCTGTCCAACATGGCAGCCATGATGCAGCATTTAGTGAAACAAAAGTTAAGTTTGCTTACCGTTGACAAATTGTAAAAGCATTACATATTATAGTATAATAAATGTAATGGTATAATAATAACAATTTTATCTTTAACAGTCGCTTTTATTCCAAATGGTGGCCATGAGGCAGCAACTGGTGAAACCGCTGTTAAGCTTTAATAACATTGTAAAAAAAATAATAGTATCATAGTGTCAGGATAATTTGTGAGGCAGGGAATAATTTACATTTATGGTGAACCTTTTTTGTAAATTTGCTGTAAAAGTCATTTTTATCACAACATGGCAGCTATGATGCAACTACTATTAAAACAGATGTAAAGCTAGCTTATCACAGATAAAAATATGTATCTGTTGTAATTTTTTAATAGCTAAATTATTGAGCCATTTTTGTGCCAGGGGAGCATTAGATTTAAAATAACAATTTTAACTTAATTTATTTTATGTCCAACATGGTGAACATGATGAGGCAACAACTAAAACAGCCATTATGCTGGCTTAATGTGTTTAAAAATATTTAAGTATGTAGTGACAGGATAATTTGTGAGCCAGGAAATCATTTACATTAATTGTGAACCTATTTATACATTTCCCTTAAAAGTTTTTAGCAGCCATGATGCAGCTAGTAGTAAAACAGATCTTAAGCTTGATTACAATGGATGAAAATAGCTATCTGTGTTTGGTTAACTTAGTGGAAAAAACTTAACTTTTTTTAGCCAGCATTTTTATTTACCCAACAGTTTTGTCCAAACATGGCAGCCATGACTCAGAAACTAGTAAAACGTCCGTTAAGCTGGCTTAATATGGTTAAAAATATATGAGTATTGTGGTGTTAGAATAATTCGTGAGCCAGGAAAATTATTTACATTTATGGTAAACTTTTTTTGTTTACTTTACCCTAAGGACCGTTTTTATCCCAACATGGCGGCCATGATGCAGCAAGTTGTAATACGGACGTTAAACTTGTTGATCTTGGTAAAAGGCCCTGTAGCAGCACATTGTTGTGCCAGGAAATGGTTTACATGTATGGTGAAACTTTTATTTCAAAAATATTTACATTTAAAGGTCGTTTTTATCCCAATATTACAGTAACTTTAGTTAGCTACCGTGGTAGAACAGCTTATTAGACGCACCTGTCATGTTCGTCTTCTCACGCACGCGCAGCGGGGCCACCCCGTTGCCTAGGCAACTGGTGACCTCCTCTTTTGGGCTCGCAAAATAAGCCTAGCATCAAGCTAAAAGGCATATTTTTTTCGCGTTTATTAGTTGCTCGAAATTGTATTTAAAATCTGTTAAATATAATTACTCCTGAGTAGAGTGAAAATCCGAATTTTATATGTATTTTTTTCTAAGAGTGACTCTCAGGCGAGCTTTTTGACAACACAAAATGAGAGTTGTTTAACTGTCATTTTACATGTATGGAGGTAATTCATGTGGTGATTATATCTCAATTAAAATGTAGTCCAAAGACTGCGGAGGGTGGAATTATATTTAGACAGTCTTCGCAAGGCAGTCGGGGGTAGCTGAAAGACAACACTGAGAAAGTGCCACGGCCTAAAATATCTGCCCACACAGCTTCCAGCAGGACTGAAGTGCCAGGTGCGAGGACAGCTCAGGCACAGATGCCCAGTCTCATGTTTGGCTGTTAAAGACTTATCATAGTCAAAGGGAGGACACAGTGATTCAGAAAACACAAAATGTTTCACTTAAAAATGCATAAAAAGACACCAATTGATTGCGTAAAGGCATAGTCGAGTCTGCGCGTAATTACGCACGGCAGCACAAGCGCAACCCTGCTCAGAGCCTCCTCATCCAAACATACCTTCCTCTGCTGCTTCTCCCAGGCAGGATCCAGCAGCAGGTCCCTGTCCCAGTCCTCCTCTTGGGTCATGTACGATTCTTCATGGTGGATCGTGTAGGAGTTGCTGTACGTGATTTGGGTTTCGACAGCTGTCATCGTGCCGCCTCTGTCAGGACTGCTCGCGTCCCCCTCAGATTATTGTAAGAAAAATTAATCAGCAATTTCAACGACGGACGACGCCGTGAGGGCAAGAACCTCCTTGAGACGAGGGGTCTCGCTAGCGGGGGGGGAGAGACAGTTGGGGGCTGCAGAGACCAGACTCCACTGGTGCGAGGTGCCTGTGCGGAGGTGGTGCTCCCACTACCAGAAGACCCTGCTGGCCGGTGCTCCTTTCCTGGTCAAAAGTGGCACACGTGACCGCACCCCAATAAGTATGGGAACCCACAGCTAGGGTGTCAGGTTCTGACCCTAAAAAGGTGTAAAAGGCGGGGTGGTGTCCCGCGGGGCAGGGTTAACTGGCTTGTGATTTGGGTAGAGGGCTGTCAATTACGCCCCCTCGCACCAGGGAGGTTTTTATGGCCTGTGCTATGCACCTGTTGCTGTTAGTGAATCTCTATGGCAAACCCAGGCCATGTAGATTCATTCCACAAAAAAACTAATCAAAAGATTAAATATTATTCAAAAATGCATTTTGTTTCTGTGAAGGCTCCCCACGATCAATACAGCTCTCAATCCAGGTAAAGTAGCTTCAAGTAGGGCTGGCTGATTCTGACCAAAGCCATATATAAATAATTATAAGCTGACTGACAATACTTAATATAGAGTATCTTATATGTTAATATATTTACTGAAATAATACAACAAATGAATTTTAACTTTTGATATGATTAAAAAAAATAAAATGTGTGATACCACAGTGACTGAAATATAAGTCCTAGTCTCCAAATAATGGGAAATTTTACCTTTTCAATCATCAAAAATTGCAGACAAAGTAATACATGACCTCTAAATCATACAAAAGCTTTAGCAACATATATGTTTGTTTAGGTTTTTCAAATGTTCTAAACTATTAAAAACCATGTTGGCCATTTCGAATGACTTTTACACATGTTGCCAACCTAAGAATAAAATATTTCAAAAAGAATTTCTTGCTTTCAATATGGATATTACTGTTTGAGTTTTAAAATGTGACCAGTATTATACATAGTGTGTATTTTGTTTCAAATCACTTTCTTTGCATTTGCACTGACCAGTGAGCAGTGGAGACAGCGTACACAATTTCAGTACCTGAGTAAAAGCAAGGTCTTGGTCAAGTATTACTCCAGTACAAGAAAAAGTTGCTCAGTCGAATTATTGCTTGTATTTAAAGTACTGGAGTGCTTGCTCTGAAAAGTGAGTAAAGTACTTTCTAAAATTCTAAACATTTTTTTCTCCATGCATTAAAGTAGTCAAAAACACACCGCTGTTCTTTATGCTGCATTATGCTTACTTTGGAATTACTGTGTCAGTTTTTCAACTTTACATGCTTCAGCTTTCATCATTAGAACAAGTAAACTACTCATATTACACTCCACAATACAGTAAAATTAATGGAATTTCCTTTTTATGACACATAAATGAAAACTGAATGAAAAAGGCTGAGGCTCTTATATGTGGAAAAAAATGATTTATTTATGATTTGCATGCAGACTGAAAAATGCCTTGCATTATAAGAAATACATATTAAAAGGCATATATAGGCATACAGAACTGTACAGTATAATACGTTTTTATATCAGGATTTGTCATTCACAGTAAACATGTTGATGTGAAAATTTCATCTAACATTCATTAACTAAATTCCCCGAACATCCATCCTCTCATTTGTCTTTGTGCTGGAACTAATTCCCTTGATCTGAGCAGTTTGCTATCCTCTCGAGGTGACACATTATTGTGTCACCCTTGATGATGTATCTTTGGAAACTAGAATGATTTATATTATAATTAATCAGGCATTTAAATGTAATTACATTATGCTTGGTCCATTAACCTACTTGAAGATGCTTAGCTACTGTGCGACTATTTGTGGTTACCATTAGGTACATTTACTGTGCTACCACTGAGCTTGGGTAACTGGTCACTATGTAAACATTGTGAAACTGTGTGTTCAACCCACTGTTAAAAACACACATTCACAGAGGCTGGACAAACAATAAAGAATAGTACACTTCAATGCAACTAGTACTGTACCACTGTAACATGCAGCATCAATCATGTTTAAATTCTCAACAAAATCTGAACAAAGATTATTGAAAATAAAAATATAAAGGGTTATCGTTAACCCATTCCCCATCTTCACACAACAGCCAGGTCCCTCTGATGTCACTCGTACTCTGGGAAATTCAAATGCTGCCTTAGTTCAAAGTGATGAGTGTGCAATTTTTCAAAAATAAGCAAATCTGATCTCCCTGTAGGATTCTGTCTCTTCTTAATTCATCAGCAACTTCAACAAGTTCAATAGCAGGTATCTGGAAGGATAACAGGCCGTATTGTGTGTGAAAATAACTAATTTAATAACCTATTAGCTTCAGGAAGGCAATAGCTAACATTAGCATGCATGCATACACTTAATTAAGCCACTGCAGCATCTTCATGCCACCATGGTTATAGAAAAAAAATGACACTACTATGCCTTTGAATGTCTCATTTCACTTAAAAATGACTGTCAGACAGCTCAACTACTTGTGGGCTCAGTGGTTTCAAAATTCTCATTTATTTCCTTTTCTATCAGTAGCAAGTCCTTTATTCTGTCATTAAATTTTTGTTACCCTTGGTCTACCTACAGTTCCTAACATTTCTTCTAACTGAAGAAACTGATATCTCCTCAAAACAGGAAGTAGAATATGCTTAGATTGATTAAACACAAAATAAAAGCCTGGAAATGTTTTGTGACAAGAATAACGGAATTTCAGATATGATAAAATTGTAACTTATCACAATTAATAATCGCAAAATCACAATTAAGTTTAATCTCAATTTCAGAAAAATTTCCTATAGTCTTCATGCTAACATTTGCTTCTTTTGCTTCCTTAAATTATTGCCCAATTTCCCCAAAGATTTCCATTTTCCAATGTCATTGAAGCTGATGATAATTTGAGAAGTATTGGAACAATTTGCCTTATTCCAGTGTAATTGAATTGCAGCCTTGAACTTATCAATAAGTACTATAACAGCATTTGGTTTTCTTACCTTGAGCATGAAGTCATAGAGAGGTATGGCTGCTGTGTGAATATGGTGTCCTGTATTCTTCAGGTGTTCATGTTATGAACAACCCTGTAGATGAGGTAATGTCTGAGGTATGACTCTACTGATCATCTCTCTGTTGAAAGAAAGGTTTGGCAAAAGTAGAGTGTGATTTTGCCTACGTTATTTCACATTTGTGCTCGAAAAGTCTCATAAGTTGATGAATCTCATGATGCAAACATAAAAGGCATTATGGTCTATAGGTTGTGCTCGAACTTATCTCAACTGAAACCTGCTGTGGAGAACAGATGGACACTGTCAAAACAACACAGTGCAAGAGGAGTGTGCATCTGGACTACAGTTGCTCAACCGTCCAAACCACAGAAGGCAGGGGGGGTTGAGGGGGGAGAGTGGGTAAGGAAGTGGAGGTAGGAAAGAGGCTGCAGCAAGTGCTGGCTGTCAGGATAGTGTAACTGTGAATTCAGAGCAGGAGAGGGTTTAGAGATGCATGGCTGCATTTACTCAAGCACGGGAAGCCCAGGCTTGCAAGGGACCAAAGACACCTTTGGTCAGGGCTTATAGGAAGTGAGCGAGGATAGGGTTGGTCTGAAAGGGGGAGAAGTGGGAGAAAATTGCACCCTAAGAACTGGGGCTGGGAAGGGATGTAGTGCTGCATTGTTTTGGGTAAAAGTTGCTTGTGTTTTTATGGGTTTCCCTTTGGTTTCATTTGCTTCTTATGCAGATGACATTATCTGTTATCTTGGGAATATTTATTTAACGGGTCTTAAATATTAAGATAATCCAAAGAATTGGCGATAAAGTGGTGCAGGGATGGGGTATTTTTGTAGGCCAATGCAGATTAGTATCACGCTAGTTCTCTACTAAAAGTCAATGGGATTTTTTTACTGTTTTGGATCATTTCTGATTATTAGGTCTTTTTTGAACAAAAAAATGTTTTGATCAATGTGATAATCCTGACAAATTAATCCAACCTTCACAGTTTTTAGACTTTGATAATTGGCAAGAGTCAGAAGCTACTACCAAGCCATAATGGAGCTACAAAATTGGCATTTTGAGTTAGAAGCAGTTACAACTTTTTCAATGTACAATGTCACGCTGTAACATTGAGAATTTCCTCTTGATCGAATGACCTGATCAAGTTGTTGCCCATGGCTGTGGCCAAGGTGTTTTTTAATTATTGTTTATTCAAAAAAAACAGAAATGCTTGAATTATGATCGAAAGACATTTTTATAGTCCTTATTAGCAGTTCATTAGCAATCATCCTTTTAAGTACACAACTTTACAAATCAAATGCCTGTAGTATCAGATGTGTTTTAATATTTAAGATCAAACATTAAAATCTTGCATGCATGTTCATTACAAACCGCATTTCAGGTATATACCCATTAAACTAATCTAAAATCCCATACACTTTCAGCCTTGGTGACCAGGAAGTGCTAAATGCTAACTCACTTCCACATTTCTGGATTAATTCCTGCACCACACTATGACAGTCAGGGCAGAATTATCAGGATTTGCTTTTTATGCAGATGACATTATTTGCCATCTTTGGAATATTCATTCAGCAGTTTTCCATTTAAGATCTTAAGTATTCAGTGTATTAAAGAACTGATAGCGGCAGTCAAAGCTGCATTATCCGGTTAAACTTTTGATGGTAAAACATTTAACAGCAAGGTTTTGGAACTTTATGGTATTTGGTGTTGGGTCCTACAAGATCAGGAGAGAAAAGATTCAGGAGCGACTTTAGACAGAAGACCCTTCCGCTACCAACTCACCTTAAAAACAACTCATCTATGAATTCCTTCTTCTTTCCTTTCCTTTCTTTGTTAGGCTGCCAGAAGGCCCTGCACTCTTTGTCTGGACTCCATCTTGCAGCTGTCGGAACAAATGCTGGATGACTCATTTGACAAACTACAAGCCCTTGAGCATGGGGTCTTGGTGTGTGCATGGGTTAAACTCTCTATCTGAGCACATGAACAATCTGAACAGGTAAGAGCACATACAGTACAAGTCACTCAGAGCACACATATCCAGCCAGCTGATCCCATTTTTGGAGAACTAGAGCTGCCATACCAGAAAAGTCCTATAGGAACCCTGAGATTGTTGAGAATCTACAGGTCAGACTGGCCTCATTCCTAGGCCTATCTTATAGGATGTTTCTGATTGGCATACAAGCTGTGAGGGACCCAAAAGTAAGAAAAGTGTTTGATTTATGACTAAAGATGTAGGATTTTTGGGAACAGAAGTAAAAATCCCCTCTACAGCCATGCAGACCAAACCCAGCATTCATGAGTTCTAGCAAAGCGTTTCGTCCAACATAGAAGTCTCTCTGTGTCAAGTTACCGAGTGCGGTCACACTGTCCATTTGCACGCCCCAGGCCTCTAGGGTAACACAGGAGGGTAGGGAAGTCGGGGTCAGGTGGGTGGTTCTGGGTAGTTGAGTCCGAGCCACGGCCACAAACCCAGATCCATGGTGGCGACGGCGGTGGCGGCGGAGAAAAGCGCTGGGTGTGTGTGAACGGCGGAAAGTGGAGGCGCATGGGGACAGGAGGATGGGGGTTGCGAAGGAGGGGAGGAAAGAGGGGAGGGGAGGGGGGTGGGGGCGGCGATTACGGCGGTGGAAAGGTGTTGACTAGCGGGCAGAGGGGAAGGGGGAAGGTTGGTCCACATGTGCCAAGCCTTAACAATCAATGAAACACCACCCAAAAAACTTCTGACATCCATGCTGCCTTTCAAACACACTGGCTGTTTGATTATGGCACATGGCCTTATCATGATCAGTTTGATTAGAATTAATATCACAATTATTATATATGATTTTGTGTTTTTGATGGTGTTTGCTTGTCCAATTGTCCTTCCATCCATCTGCTAGCAAGATAACTCAAAAAGTTTAGCACATTTTTGGTAATAACTCAAAAGCTATCAACAGATTTTGATGGAATTTTTAGGGAACTTTGGTCATAGCAAAAAGAAGAACCATCTAGATTTTTATAGTAATCCTAATATTGATGCAGATTCAAGAATTTTTTTGAAAGAATTTAACATTGCACAATAGGGCAGTTTTCAACATTTTTGCAGATAGCACAAAAAGTTTTTTTTAAGGATTTTGATGAAATTTTCAGGAAATGTTGGTCATGGTACAAAAAAAATAAAATAATAAGATGTTGTTGGTGATCCAAGTATGAATGCAGATCCAGGAATTTTTTCGAAACGATTTGTTATCATTGCACAAAAAGGGCAGTTTTTAACATTTTTGCACATAACACAAAACGTTTTTTACAGATTTTGATGAAATTTTTAGGGAATGTTGGTCATGGTACAAAGAAGATATTGCTTTTGAAAGGATTTGTGAGCACTGCACGATTTAGTCATTTATTCTATTTTTCTGTCCATTTACCCTTCATTTCAAGAGAGACACAAACAAATGAAATCAAATTCTTTCCATGTTAGGAACTCACTTGGCCAATAAAGCTGATTCTGATTTTGATTCTGGTAGGGCAGTATTCACCATCTTTACAAATAAATCGAAAAGTTGTTGTTTTTTTTTACCGATTTCAACAAAATATTTGGGGAATGTTTGTCATCATACAAGGAAGAACTTGTTAGATATTGCTGGTGATCCAAATATGAATGCCAATCCAGGAATTCTTTTCAAAATGTTTGTTAATATTGTGCATTAGGGCAGTTTTCAACATTTTTGTAAATAATTTTAAGAGTTCCTGACAAATTTTGATGACACTTGAAACACATGTTGGTCACAGTACAAGGAAGAACTGGT
Organism: Cetoscarus ocellatus; assembly: GCA_037902135.1. Classification (NCBI taxonomy): domain Eukaryota; kingdom Metazoa; phylum Chordata; class Actinopteri; order Labriformes; family Labridae; genus Cetoscarus; species Cetoscarus ocellatus. The sequence goes on from JBAMNC010000828.1 coordinate 231,194, forward strand.
TAGATATTGCTGGTAATCCGGATATGAATTGATACAGGATTTTATTTCAGAGGGATTTGATAACATTGTGGGATAGGGCAGTTTTCTACATTTTTGCAAATCATTTGAAAGTTCTCTACAGGTATAAATGGAATTTTTAGGGAATAGTGGTCATGGCAAAAGGAAGAAATTGTTAGATTTTTGAAGTGATCAAAATCTGGATGCAAATTCAGGAATTCTTTTCAAAGTATTAGTTAACATTGCACAATAGGGCAGTTTTCCACATTTTCGATAATAACTCAGAACATCAGATGTGCCTTGTTGGAGACTCCTAAAACCAGGATATTTCCAAATGAGTGACAGCTGCCTTTCTGTCATTTCCTTTATCTGCTTTTCAAACTAAAAGAAGAACGTGCTCTGGCTTCCTTTGCTCTTCACTTAAATTAAAATGAGAGCTGTTTTGTAAGTAGGAGGGGCTCTGCTGTACAGAAAGGGAGGGTGTGCTTTATTTACCATGTGACAACACCTATAATCAAAGTCAGCATGGTAGGCAGTACTGTAATGGTTTTATTTCAAAAGCTACTTTTCATGATGATGGGAGGCCGAAGTTTATAAAACTTAAATTTGTTAATCGCCCAGCCCAACAAAAACATACACACACACTCTTTCATTCACTTGCTCAGACACCAGCAGGACAGAGAGGACAGAGTCAGTCGCTTTGAATGCTGATGCGAGACAGGACTCAGTCTGGTGGAAAGGGTCCTAGCAGCACTCCACCCTACCCATCCCGCCCAGCCACCCCCACCGATGGCACTGCCATTGCAGCAGAGGAGGAGTTACGGATTGGAAAGGAAAGGGGAGGTGGTGATGGCGGAGGAGAGGAGGGGGTGGGAGGTGTTTGGTCAAGGCACAGTCAAAGGAGGGTGCGGCAGGGGGGGAGAGGAGAGGTCAGTGCTTTTGGTTTTTGGTTTCGTTTTTTTCATTTACCTTGGTGGTGAAGAGATAGAGAACAAGTTCCCGCTGTAGTGGCGTCACACTAAAAGTCCTCCCCATGGCTCACGCCGCCACGTTCACGCACAGCTGCACACTGGCCGATCCAGGTGGCACGGTGACCTAATTCAGTTGAGATAGTTAGTTCAGAGCTGGACTGTCGCGGGGGATTGTTTTTCTTTTTCTTGAGCGGCAAAGTTACAGATTATCACACATGCAGGTTTTGAGAGTAGAGTGGACACAGAGACACACGGAAAGGGGAGAATTTGGTGCAGCAGGGAGAGACCAGACCAGACCAGACGCACACCCATCAACCCCAGGAACAGGACTGCTCCACAGATCAAAATGCACCCAGGCCATTCTATCTGTGTGCCTCTCCCCAGCTCTCAACACTGCTTCACAGTGCCTTTAACATCCATTCTGCATCAAATTTAAGGACCGTTTCTTGAGTTGCTAGTCAGAATTCAATGCTGATTTGGCCAAGTGCAAACCTTTTTTTGATAAACTTTGGTTTGCACCTAGTTTGAGAGGCTGGAGAGAGATAGGAGCACCAACCCGCACTTACCCTGACCAAAGAGAGCAAAGCTGGGCCAGCCTCTACACCTGCCTCCCCCTGGGTCCCCATTCAACTGGGTCTGGTGGTCATTTTACACAAGAGAAACAGAGAAACATAAACAAGAAGGGGAAATGTCCAAACCCTTTGCTTTCTTTTGCCATAGTAGTCAGCCAAACATTCTTTATTATAATAATGATTATAGAATACATATTCTCAATAAAAAGCATGCCGTTTTTTACGTTCTTTTTTGTATTTTCCTAAAAAAGGCTAAATTAAAATACTCATCTAAAAAATACGGTTTCAAACATGGCAAACAAGACATTTCGCAAACCACAGAATTCTACAAAGGATGCAACTGGTATGTATCTGTATATACAACACAGAAAGATTACACTGTGAGATGCAAAAGTCACTTAAACCACTATAAACCACACAGGGAGAGGGGGGAGCGGGAAACAGCGAGGCAGTAAGGTGATTTCAGAGGGTATGACTGTGTGCATCAGACTGCTGTCAGAAAGTAGTTGCAAAATAATCCAAGTGGTTGTTTGAAATGATTGCAGACCACGATGGGTGGAGTTGACCACTCAGGACAAACCCCACCAACCTGATCCAACAATTGGATTACGGAGGACACTTGTATGTTTTTGCAATTATATTCAAAAGCAAGTCTGGTATTTGGAAAAAAAAGTAGGAAAGTTGGGACAACTGGAGTACACTGCCCCATCCCTCACTTCATTGGTGCTATCACTGTCGTTTCTGCTTTGCACTAGCGGATAATTACGAACCCTCGAGGCTCAGTTTGTGGCTTTTAAAAACACTATGATATGAAAAATATCTAAAATGTGTGCAAGTCCACAAGAAAGCTTTACTGCTTGTAGCCCTCTGGATGCTACGCTCCATTAGGCAACCATAACCCCCCCTTGAAATGATTAAAAAGTCAAAGCACTTAAAATAGGAGACTACTCCACTTAATGCACTTCACTCAAAGCTTATAGGCACATAGTTTAAGCTTGTCACATATCATTATTCCTAGGACTCAGTGTAAAGATCATTTGTAAACAGCTCATTCAGTAGTCACACATGGGTTTTTTTTAAGTCACAACTCATTACACCCCAGGTTGACTTGTAAAACATGAAAACTACATTAAAACAAACAAAACACATACAGTCTTTTAAACAAGGCCTCTGAATATGTGGGAGGACTTAATACAGAATATCTACAAAAGTAATTCTCGCCAGAATCTCACTCCATCCTCCCCTAACCCTGTCCCTTAACAAGGTGCATGAATAAACTCATGACTGAATGAGTGAAATAGAGAAGACTACACTGAAAATAACTGTCAGAGGTAGGCAGCTGTAGTTGGAAAGAGAGATGAAGCAGTGTCTTCCAGCGTTGAAGTTAAAGAGCACAGGAGGGAAAATGGGGTCAAGGAGAGATCCAAACATACAATACAGTACGTATTATGTGTGCTTTACGTTTTTTTTCTCAGCAAGGCGCAGTCTTAGCTGCTGTGTTTGTGCGCTGCAAGGTCAGAAGCCCGCACGTCTCTTTTACACTCGTACACACACTACATCCGCATCACAATCAACAAAAACACCCTCAGAATAGCAGAGACCTTGGTTCTGTTTGACACAAAGCAATGCAGCCAGACACAAAATGTGTTCATCTCCCCTCCCATCTGAGCACATTACAATTTGAAACTCTTTAACATAAGGCAAAAAAGGTTTAAATTAGCTGCCCTAACTGATAATCTAGGCCTAAAGAGGATGGCTAATAGGTTAGAAAAACCAGTGTCTTTTACTGTTGATTTGGCCGTAGAAAATCATAATTGGGTTGCAGAAATAAAGGCATATGAAACGACTGACTGAATCAGTCTAATACTGGCACAAGTGTGAGACTGGCACAATAAAAAAGTAAAACTGAGATGCACAAAGAATGCCCGTTCAACAGATGAGAAACTCCCTTTCATGGCTGCACTGTGCGTATGAAATCAGGACCAAGGTAAGCTGATCAAATTCCTCATAAAGCAGGTTAATAAACTGAGAAGCCCCCAGTTTCAAACCCCCTCCCTACACACTCATACACACACATACAGCTGCTGTAAGGTGATCAAGTTTGGGGTGGAAGAGGAGATGTGGGGTTGGGGTTCAGGTCAAAGAGGGAGAGGTGGGGGCAGAGAGTTGTGTGCGACTATCGGAAGGGGGGCTCAGGCGTGTGAAGGGAGAGTTCGGGGCGGCGGAGGATGGCCTCCTTGCGCGTGGGCGGCGGCAACGGCGGCTCATACACCCTGGGCGCAGCCATGGCGGCTGCCACTGCCGCAGCGGTGGGGACCACTGGCCTGAGGGCGTCCAATGTGGCAACTGGCTGGGCAGAGATCGTAGGTACAGTAGGGACGGCTGGCACTCCTGGCATGCCAGCAATGGCGGTCACAGCGGTAGGTGGTGGGTAGGCATACTGGAATTGAGGATACTGCTGCAGCTGCTGATAGTACTCTGCATAGTACCTGAGAGGGGGCAGAAAACAGATTGCAGAGGGATGGGTGATATTGGGAAGAGAAGGTTAAGGAGGGGAAGAACAATACGTACTTTTATTGTTACAATTTACAACACAGAGGTCTAAATAAAGACTTAACATGTGAACTGGTAGCATGGAAAATAAGACGGGTACAACCAGAAAATATCTTCATTCTTTTAGGTAATGCCTGATAGCCTGGGTAGAAGATGGCTATGAAAATTAAAGATAATTTCTTTACCTAGCCATGGGGTCCTCAGCAGCCTCGACTGCCTCTTCAGCTGCCCGACCAGCTGGAGTGGGGAGCAGGGGTCTGCGTGGCTTGGCTCTCTGGTACATGAAAGGCTTCATCACAGGGTCCGGCAGCAAAGGTACAGACCTTCGCAAGGGACTACGATCCCTCTCACCAGACTTTGCTGCAGCCGCCGCTGCTGCAGCTGCAGCCACTGTTTGCTGCTCAGCCACCACCTGCTGGCCCTGGGCAAAGTAATGTGCCTGCCTGGCAGCCTCAAAGATGGCTGTGGTGGGGTCTGCTGCTCCCATGGCGCTTATATGAGTGTAGGCTGATGTGGCAGCACCATAGATTGCTGGAGATACAGTGTAGGCTGGGTTGACTGCAGCTGCTGCTGTTGGCATTTCTAGTCCAGTAGCAGCAGCCAGGTAGACCTGCGGGTTGGCCACAGTTGGGGTGTAAACTGGCGTGGAGTAGGCAGCGGCGGCAGCAGCCGCTGCAGCAGCAGGAGTCGCAGCCATCTGGCCGTAGATGTTGGGAGTCATGGAGCTGTACACTTGGGTGGCTCCTGATGTGAGAGCTGCCTGATTGGCCACTGATCCATAAAGCTGATTGGCAACATTGGCACCATACACCTGGCTGGCAAGGGCACCATAAACAGCTGGATTCACTGGGTTTCCATCAGTGCGTGTGCCTGTAGTAATCCCAGTAAGGGCTGCATACGTGGGATCAAAGGTTGAGGTGTTGTAGACTGAATTGTGCACGCTTTGTTGGACCTGAAGGGGCAGGCCTGCAGCCGCAGCTGCAGCAGCTGCCAAGACTGCTGCCTGACTCTGGTACTGCTCAAGAGACGACTTCCCTACTGGACATTCTCCAGCATAGTGGCCCTGTTTCCCACAGTTAACACAGGGGATTTTTCCTGTGGGTGCTTGTTTACTGGGTTGGACCTTGGATAGCTCCACAGAGAGAGGGCGTCCCTTAAATGAGGTGCCATGCAGGGCTTCAATGGCCTGGAGCGCATCTTCCTTGTTCTCCATGTGGACGAAGGCGTAGCCTGCGGAAGAGGAATGCCTGGCTGTCATTAAGCGCAGGGATACAAGTTAGGATGACAGTGGCATCGCCACAGAAACTTACTTATCACTTCTATGAGATGTTTGATTGGTGCCACTGGAAATTGGCTTTTCAAATCTTTACGACAGATTTATCTGAGTTTCTCTTGTATTCTGCTTGAGTTTCCCTTGTATAACTTTGCAAGGGTGTGTTACATTTTTGCCAGACATTTACTTTAACAGCTTGACTATCACATAGATCCAAAATTTGAAATCTGCTAGCACTGCTACACTTAAAATCAGATATTGAGACAAAACGTTTTGCCTGGCTTTACTTAAGAACTTTCACAGTTCCTAAAGTGACTTGCCCAACTCAAAAGAGATGAGATTAATATCATTTTATAATAATTCAAAGGTAATCTGTTGTATTTGCTCACCTTTGACTTTGTCACACTCTAGAACTTTCCCAAATGTCTGGAAAAGCTGTTGTAGGTCTTCGGTTGTGCACATCCCACTCAGATTACCCACAAACACTTTAGTAGAGTGCAACGGTCTTCCCCTTGACTCCTCCACCACCAAATTTCGACCACGAAACTCCCGTCCATTTAGTTCCCGGATGGCACGCTCAGCCGCACCCTCGCCCTGCAAGTGGACAAAAGCGAACTGTCGTAGCACGCTGCAGCTGACCACCTGGCCGTAGGGTTCAAAGATGGCGGAGAGCTCTTCCTGGGTGGTGTCCAACGCAAGGTTGCCCACGAAGAGCTTCACTGTGTGGCTCTTGTCCATGGCGCTGCAGAGACACAGAGGAAGACTGTACTTCAGTGTTTGGAGATAAGTGAGGGTTATCAACTACAAAGTACAGCTGCCACTGATATTACAACCACTGAGTGAGCACAAAGCCACACCTTGAGCATGAGGAGGAAGTACTACAGTGCAATTGTCTGAATAGAGGGGTAGACTGCAGTGCTGAGGGCAGAGCTGTCCCAGCTAGTTATTTTCTTCTTCAGGGATCAACAACAGGGAGGGAGGGGAGCTGCTGACTTCAGATCAAAATGAAGTCTACAAAACATGCTCCTCTCTGTACTTTAACCTTCATTTTGTAATCAAGGGACAAAATCTTGAAATTAAGATGCAGAGATAATGATGCAAAAATAATCCAAGCTGATCCAACCTGAAATTACGAAATGCCTCTGATTTAGAACAATACTACATTTGAGAATAAAAAACAGTAAAATATCACAATTCAAAGCAACAAAAAAACTCACATTTGTTCTTGAACCAACCACTCACTCAAGATAAACGGAGATTAGATCAAACAGAGCAGTTTCCCAACACAAATCAAAGGAACAAAGCATGTCCAAAAACAGCCCATGAATATTTTCAACGTGGAGCACAGGCCTTTTGAAGGAGATCTTTGAAGGATGTCATTTTTACTGGAGCCGAGGCTGTGATTACTTGAACAGCTATGAGTCAGTCATTCTCAGGAGACAGCCTGGGGGGACTGGAGGATTTGACACCTTTATCTTTCTGTGAACACACAGCTTATCAACTGGTATTGCTACTTTTTAGGGAAAAAACATGGAGTGTCTCAACCTTTTTGGTTACAGATACAACTGCTTTATGAAAACTAGCTCGAGAGTCAACAGTAGGGTGACCATACGTGCCTATTCAACTGGACTGTCATGTTTTCATGATCCACATCCCAAGTTTGGACGAAATGATTAAAAAAAAACAATTTAACTGTATCTGACAGTCCCTGTGCTGGTATTGACTGATTCAAACACCAAAACAATACACTAAGCTTGTAACACATGTATAAAATATGTCTACCAATGTTGTTCCAACTGCTGTTAAACCAGTGAATAAGCATCACTAATGCTAGCATGAGTTAAATGCTGACTGATAACTCTTGATGTGAGGCTGCTGCTTAACTAACCAAGCTGTCAGGTAAACAGGGGCACAGATTACAAGATAGTCAGCCGATTTTTGGCCTGCTTCCCAACTTTTGGCCGAACTCAGCAAAGGCCCGATACTCTTCAACTGCATTTGAACCAAGCAATCCGGTTCAGTTCAGCACCTAACTACAGATGTTTCCACTGTCCAATGAGAAAGGGTACCCAAATAATTGACCCTTACTGTCCCACTTTGGCACCCCTTTGAGGGGTGTCGAGCGTACCAAACTGACCCTAAAAGGTGGAGCTAAAAGCACTGCAGTCTAATGATTGGTCACAAAAGGTGTCAAAACATACTTCACCTTTAAGTAAAATATAATTTAAAGGGATTTGTTTACTGCTGTTGCTGTAAAGAATGTCCACACAAAACAATGCCCCATGGAGTGAATGCTGAAATGCCAAAGCAGAAGTTAGCATTGTGCTGGTTCCCTTGACTGCAAGCCTACCAAATAGCTATGGGATTTTTCCACTGTGTTTTGGGTCACTGCTGATAATAAGATTATCACAATTTTTTAAGATTAAACATAATCGTGAGAGCAAAAAGCTATTAGTAAGCTACTATGGAACTGCGACATGGCAGCTCAACTAAAAAGTAACTAAAATATTTCCAATGCATAACATCTTGTTGTGATCTCTTGTTTGAGAGTTTCCTCTTAATCAAGTGGCCTGATCAAGTTGGTCTTCATGGCTGTGGAAATAGTGTATGAATTACTGATTTAAAAAAAAAAACTATCAGAAATGGTTGCTGTGGGGCTCACGGCCATTTTTTGTAGTCCTGTTTTTGTAGCAGTTGGTTAGCAAGTGTTGTTTTAAACACACAACAACCTGATGCAGGTAACATCAGATGCATTTCATTATTTCCCATTAAACATTAAAATCTCATGTGTGTGTGTTCACCACAAACCTTATTTCAGGCATTTATCTGAAGCTGGTATTAAAACCTCATTTAATCTGTGGAGTTGGGAACTAGGGCTGGGTATTTCCAGCAACCTTACGATACGATACATATCCTGACACTAAGGTCTCGATACAATATGTATTCTGTCACTGAGGCCACGGTACGATGTATCCCAATACACGTAAATTGTGAACACTGATTACGCTTTTAACAGAATTCCCTACAAGTTTTGCTTTTTATAACAAGAAGAAAAAGAACAAGTCAGAGTTTATATGATTCTACAGCTTCAACTCCACAAAGATCTTAGACCTAAGTCCAAATTTGGGATACGTGCTTCATCATGTAGCTTGGCTTCTACTTTGAACCATGCCATTGTTAACATTATCCAAAGTGTATTGACAACAACTGTCAAAACATTGAGGCTGTTTCGATTCTGTAGAATCCGCATTGATACACGTATCCCCAAGGAGTGCGTGACGATATTTTGAGCACAGGCCTATTGGGAACCAGGAAACTCTCTTCCTCATTTTTCGACACATTCTTGGATCGCTCTATAGGGCAAGCAGTCTACCAAACCACCTTTACATCAAGTAAAAAATGACAGACGGGGTACAGTATGTCAGAGACAATAAATGAAAAGCTAGTTTATTGACGAAGACGCTTATTCATACAGGCATTCTCATGTGGCCTCCTTTTGGTAATGAAAACTCCTTTTTGGGCAGGGGCGGACAGTAACAAAGTAGATTTACTTGAGTACTGTACTTAAATAAATTTTTTGAGTATTTATTTTGGAAACTTAGGACTTTTACTCCACTACATTTGAAAGACAATTACTGTACTTTTAACTCCACTACATTTCTATGAAGGGTCTCGTTACTTGTTATTTTTGAGTAAAGCTTTGAAGTCAGTGGATGAAATTTATTTTCTCTTCAAAAATGTGATCTGCGTGTGATTTGTTGTGGTGAGGCCGTACCTGTACCTCGCACGTGCGCTTCTCAGATTGGGCAGGTAATCGCTGAGCTAAAGTTGCTCAGATAAATGCTCGTCTTGGCAGTAATGATGGCTACGGCAGATACAGACGATTCCACACCAGAGCACCCATGGCCATATCTGATGTCTGATTGAACCTTGTTTCAATAGGCATTTCTATAGGATTTATAGCAAATTTTACAAGCTTTTCATTCTACAGCCTCTATAAGCAGGTCAATGCATTCAGTAGGTAGTTTCAGTCATTAGCTTCTGTAAATTCATTGTGACTTGAAAACAAAAATGTACTTTAATACTTAAGTATTTTCAAAAGCAGGTACTCCAGTACCTTAACTTAAGTAAAAATTTGCCGGAACAACTTTCGCTTGTATTGGGGTAATATTTGACCAGGAGTATCTATACTTTCACTAAAGTAATGGAGTTGAGTACTTTGTCCACCACTGTTTTTGGGGGCTTTTCAGGGGCCCAGCCATGTCTGTGGCAGACCAGAAGGTTTGAAAGCATGCTCGCTCTTACCCAACAGGTAAAGCTGAATTGTTTCGACAGGTTGGAAAACACCTTTCCCCCCCTCTTGAACAACCTTTACAGCCCTGCAGTAAATCAAAGGGCAAAGTGGAACATGACACCAGGCATTTCTATTTTTTGGTTAAGGCTCCAGCCAGCTGCTTGCTGACTGATCCACACATCTTCCTCCTGCTGCAGCTCACAGATTAATCTGTGCAAAGATGTGAAGTTTCTCTGAGAGTGACTGTACTCCTTGTTTCATGGCTGCTGCATGAACAGTGGGTTCATTTAAGGCATGTATCCAGGGGGGAAGCTGCTTTTCTGATGACGCAGCACGAGGCTGAGTCAACACATTTGTCCAGCTCGGGTCATCTGAATGCGGAAAAACCGCTAAAACAGGCGGTTTAAGTAGTTTAGACACGCCAGACAGCTTTGAATCATTGTCCAGGATTGCGGTAAAATTGTGAATGGCGAGAGTGGATGCTTGTTGGTTTCGCTCGGGGCTCTAAAAGGAGAGGTCACAAAGCGAAAACAATCGTGGATTAACAAAATAAAAGCCCATATTTAACACCCTGCAGTGTAAATAGGAGCTTAACACATGTGGTAACACCTGGATCTCGATACAGTGCAACAGCAGACAATCACATTTCTCCGCACAGGCATGAATACAGTGGAGCAGCGAGAGACCCCGAGCAACAACACGGTGTTATAACCTCTGCCGAAGCAGCTACACACCCGGAAACACGTCCATTCAACACAAAGCCAGATTAATTCACTCCCATGCCGCTAAATGGGGATAATTCTGCAGTAAAAGACCAATAAATAAAGGATCTACCATCTTACCTAGGCGGTGCTGTATTTCAAAATGGTAGCGCCTGCTTCCGTTTGCATGACGGGCATACTGAGGCTGCAGAGGGGGAGGGAGGGGGCTGCTGCTGCCGCTGCTGCTGGAAGATGCTGAATCCTCAGAAAAAAACACACAACAATACACACTGTACCTAAGGCTGGGCGACAAGGACCAATAATCACTGTACTATAGTTATAACAGTAATGAGCCTACACAGTATGTGGCTCAGTCGCATCTGAATGCAGCAATAGCAGTTTGTTGTCAAAATACCAAAAATGTAAACACTGGTCTGATTCCAGCAGTGTTCATTTTGACAGTACTTTTTAATTTAGTTTTAGTTTTAGTCTTTTGCCTGAAATTTCTTTTAGTTTTAGTCATAATTTAGTCATCTAAATTGTTTTAATTTTAGTTTCACAACATTTTAGGTGGTGTTTACACGACTCCGTTTTCATCCGATTTCGAAGAGTTTTCATTGCATTTTAGCCTCCCGTTTACATGAGAACGGTGCCTGGAGTGCCTGAATCTGCAAACTTTTGAAACCAGGGTCCAAGGTGGAGAGTTTTCAAAACGCTCCGCCACCCGGTCTCATGTAAACACGATTTTGTTATCTAGACAAAACTATGCAGACAGATTTGTTGTCCCGATAAATTTGTTGTCCAGACAAGAGACTCCTGCATCTTCGTGCGTCCACTCGCCATTGTTGTTTGTGGAAAATTTTTCTTCTTCATAAGTGTGTTGTAACTGCGCTGTTTCTCTGCAAGCCTACATCGCCATCTACTGGACTGGCATGCACGCTACAGCGTTTTCAGTCGTTCTTGAGTTTCCGTCTGAACGCAGATCGTTTTTGAAGACACAAAGGAAAAACCTTTGCGTTTCTGGTGGAAACGTAGTCGTGTAAACAGCCTCTTAGTCGACAAAATCTATTGTAAATTCAGTCGACTAAAAAATAAACTGTAAAGTGTAAGGCATTTTTTGTTTCCTTGAATTTCTGAAGTCATGTTTTACACTTTTATCCCGCCACCATAAAGCTAAGGCAGCTGTGATACAACCAAAGTAGCTGTGATTCCTAACTTGTCTCTACTTTCTACATGACAAAATTAGGTCTTATTGGATATATGCTGCGTTCCATTAACATTGGAACTGGGAAGAGGGAAGTGGGAATGACGTCATCTCCGAGTTAACAGCGCTCCAGTTACAAAGTCGGAAAAAACTTGCCAATCTACCAGGCCATAGTTAGCCGTTGTGTTAGCCATTGTTAGCACACCCTGCGTTGTAGTTCACAAATACTACATGAAAAATGTAAATAACACTATGGCAGCATTTACCTGAATATAAGTTGAACAATACTATGTATACGGCTGATATAGTGCGACAAACACTAGTCAGAAGTGCTAATAAACGGAATATTACAGGAGCTTAATAACTGTTTACACTGGGGGCAGCCAACTCGGGAGTGGTGAGGATCCCCCGAGTTTCCAGTAGAATATTCCGACCTCGGGGGGCGTTCCAGTTGAAATTTCCCCCTCGGAAGTCCCAACTTCCCAGTACAACTGGGATTTGTCTAGTTTTTATCTGTTGACGAAAATGTCAGTTAATTTAGTTTTTAGTTTTTGTCAATGTTCACTTGTTTTTTTTTTGTTATAGTGTAGTTTTCGTCAGGGGAAAAAGGTTGTTGACGAAAACTGTGACAAAAATAATTAGTCGACAAAATTAACACTGGATTCCAGTAGAAATCGTCCATCATCACAACAGATATCAGTGCAAACTACTCCTAAAAGAGTCCCACAGGGCTGGACCCATCCCACATGTCATCGAGAAATAAATGGGGCTCACCCTGGACTAGTCACAAGCCAATCACAAGGCTAATATGGAGAGTCAGCCAATCGAGTGGAGCCAGGATGATGTATTTTTGCAAAATTATGAGATACAAAACAGACAAGGATAGCAAATGATATGTGGTGCTGGGAGAGGTGAAAAGCACAAAGGGCTTATTTAAAGCCTCCACCTAAATTATATTAAAGTTACACAATATTTTATGCATATATAACATGCAAAAAAAGAAAAGAAAAAAAAGTTACTCAGAAGTTAATACAAACCAGTAACAAAATAAATACAATTACAAAAAAGAAGAAAAAAGAAAAGTTTAAATAGAAAATGTGAGTGTGGTGTATATGACTGTGTATGAGTTCTATGAGGGACTGTATTGCCAATGACAAAAAACAGAACAAAACAAAAAATAATGGAATAATTAAAAAATGTACACATAACTGGCATGAAAGAAAGGAACTATTTTCAAAACAGTAATTAAATGTTCCTTTAAACATCCTTCATAACAATTTGTTTAGGAACATTTCTTAAGCAGGTTAGAAAAGCCAATCCATAATTTGCTGCCTCTATATCTGAATGAAAATTAACCTCTGAAAGTAAGAATGATGTATTTTTGTAAGCCAATACAGAAGTTAGCATCACGCTGGTTCCCTCGACTTCAAGCCCACTAATAGCCTATGGGATAACAATAAGCTCTGTAGCTTTTAGTAAAGTAATTTCCTGAAAAGAAGTAACTTTGGATAAAGGAAGTTTGTTTAGACAATATGCTTATTGATAAGGATACCCTGTATTAATGGCTGCCAAGTACTGACATTTTTAATGTATATTTTCTAACATTTAATACATCTTTTGGTTGTATAGAAGTAAAATAATTTGCTCTTAAAGAGCACTGCTGCTGACCTCACCAATTTTGCGGGTGAGGTCAGCAGCGGTGGCATTAGAGCAGTAGACCAACGCTAAGTTAGCATCACACTGGTAATTGATTAATAAAAAAAAATCAGAAATGCTCCACACACATTTTGAGCAGTAAAGACATTTCCAATAAAAAATTGATGGGGCAGAGCATTTGTGAGCTTGGCACGATGCATCTGTTTGATTACAGACATTGAATCGGGCAGATCCAGCTGCTGTGCAAGGTTAAAAACAGCTGCATCTGATGCTCTACAGAGACAAAATTTAATTCAGTCCTTGCTTAACAGACTTCAAAGATATGATGTAAATGGTGAAACATAACAGGACATGGGACCTTTAAGTTATAACACTCCTTTTTTTTGTAGGGATGCACAACATTCCCGGTATGATATCGATAATGCACATAATTGCTTCAAAACCTAAATATCAGTATTGGCAGATCTGAACCTATTTCCCACTGATATTTAAGCCTTATATTTTTGCATTAAGATTGTTAGCTTTTTTGCATATTAATCTTAAATAGAGATATAATGTTTTCTGTCAGCAGGTAAGTTAATCAGGGTTTTGGCTTTTAAAAGGACATATGAAGCTTGAACTTACTGTTACTGTCAAAAATACATTTTACATATGACAAAAAGGAACTACTTTCAGTTATTTCTATATATTGGTATCAATATCAGCCAAAATAAGTTTTAAAATAAATTCATATTAGAATTGGCAAAAATCCAATCTGCCGCATCCTTAGTGACTGTAAATCATGTGGTTTTGTCCTCACAAACAGTCTCATTATTTAACAGCCACACCTTGTACATCAAAAAGCAAAAACTAAACTAAAAATGCTCTAATATATTAAAATACAGTAGATTAGAAAGAACTTTATTAATCCCTTGGGAAGACTTCCTCTGGGAAATTAATATTCCAGCAGCAGCATTATATAGCAGATAAAAAGATATATATATAAGGTAGATCTAAAAAAAAAGCATAAATAAATATAAATAAAAACATAAAGAAATATATAAATAAAAACATAAAGAAATATATACATAAATACAAATAAAAATATGGCTACTTGCCCATACCGATGACGGATCTTCTTTCAGTAGGGGTGGGGCAAAAAATCCAGACATCCTAGTATTGTGATATTTAGCAATTCATGGCTGCCAAGTGTCAATATTTTCTAATGTATATATTTTTTTGACATTTAATAAAGCTTTTGGCTCGATATAAGTAAAACTATTTACTCTTTCAGTGCATGATGGTGCTGTTGGCCCATCTTAGGGGTTGGGGTCAGCAGCGGTGGCAAAAGATACCTAAATATTACTTTGTAGCATGAAAAACAAAGGAAAGCTTTTTTGAAATCTGAAAACACCTCTGACAAAATGTTCTGCCTCGATAATATTTTTAGGAGCCTGTATCAGTCATACAATCTTCCTAACATCTCCCTTTTTTATACCCCCTGTGTGTAGATGAAAAACAAGGTTTGGAAAGTCCAACTTCAGCAGTGAATTTAACAGAGGAGGCTTTTCTGTTTCTGCATTAAAAAACTAAATATAAATTATTTGTTTTCTTGAAAGGTCGGATCATAAAATGACATCATTATTAATATCAATCTCTTTTACTTCCATTAAAAATACTCTGAATGAACAAATGATGAGAAATCAATAACAAAAACAATCCTTACTTACAGCAGTTACATTCACAGCTTTTTAAATCAGATAAACTTCATTTATTTTTTGATTTAACAATGAAAAATAAAGACAGTGCTTTGAGTCAGGGACATTCTTCTTCTCCTCGAACAGTCCTTTGTTTCAGTCCTGTGTTCAAGTTACATCTATAAGCCAAAGACAAAAATGCAAAAGGACATGGACAGAACATTTATGCAGAGAAATTCAATAAGCTTATCGGGGCATGACCGGGACAAGACGGGTCCTCAATTTGTCCAAAAAAAAATCAATGTAAATCTTGCTACACTCATATGGTCAGTAAGAAGCACAGTGTCCCTCTATTGATTTCATCATATTAGGGGGAACAAAAAGAAATTAAGAAGTGCTTGTAGATAGTTATTACACATCAGTCATCATGTAAATGTCAACAGGAGAGGAAAAACAAAGATTTGAGTGGTATAATGGTCACATAAACGGCCCATTTTCTGCTTTGTGTGGCTCTAAAGTTGGCTGAAGCTACCACGAAGGAACTGTACACTCACTCTCCATGTTAAAAAACAGCTGGCACACATTTCTTGAAGACCCCCCTCCGACCCTCCCCGGCTCCTTGCCCTTTCAGTCTGGATGGAATTTGACTCTTCCTAATGTCTCTCTTACTCGAGTCACTCACACCACCTTATGGATTTTAAATGAACTCACTACTGCAAGACCAATGTTTGCAGCTTTCGTGTAACTACCTAGGGTCAAGTGTCACTCTACTTACTCTGAGTTAGCACATGACAGCTGATTTTTTTGTCAATTAAATGCACTTACAGGTTTGTAAATTGGGGGGTATTGGGGGAATTCTAGTATCTGTTCAATGGCTGCAGATGTGATCATAAAATTTAAAGATACAAGCATGGACATTGTTTCAGTGACACAGACCATTGGCTTGTGAAGGTGTTCTGAAGCCCAGCAGGTGGTCATCATGCTGGAAATATTGTCTTGACCAAAGATTTGATTGATCTAGAAGAGGAAAAAAGGCACACCTACACCGCCCTGATATACACCTAAAACCTTCCCTGCTTCCAAATGCCAAGCCACATTTTTCTTTGGCTTAATGTCATCAAAATGATCAAGACATAAAGGTAATCCGCCCTAAATTCAGTGCATGCCAATTAAGACAAGTCTTTAACACGAAAAGGTTTTTTTAAACCAGGCTGTGATCACGTCAGGGAATGTCCACATGTAAGCAGGAATTTTTGAAAGCAGAACAAAATATCTCTTTGGCAACAAGTTCCCCATCATAATTACCTTATCAGTATTATGTCTGGGATCATTTTCCTTCTTTACACAACAATTTTGTCTCATTTTAGGCTAAACTTCTGCTAAAATCCCCGACAGGTATTTACTACTGTGGTCACAGGAGCAGAAAATGAGCAGAGCTATGATATTTTGTACTATTTTTCAAGAGGCTTGCATAATTGATTAGACACTTTCAGAGCAAAGTGAATAGCGTTCATCGCAGCCACTACAGCTAAAACGAATCCCGAAAATGTTACAAGCTCATCATTTTAGACAGAAAAGAGGCAGCTGTGTCAGAGGTGGCAGGAAATACAAATATAAAACAGTTAGAACAGACAGCTGGTTAATCTGAAGTGACTTTTTAAAAGTCCTTTGCGGTATTAATCTGCTTTAGTGCTTTTAAACCCCTCCGAGGACACTAAGTGTACCTGCGGGACGATTCAATTTTATCACAAAGAGAATTTATAAGAAAAGAAGGACATTCCTCTTCAGGAGAAATGCATTCCTCAGCGCTCTGTCGTCCACACTCCAGCTCTGAGCCTGTCAACAAATGTCCTCTGCGTTTCTCTTCAAGGTTCCACAGTGTTTTTGTTTGTTTCAGAGGTTTGCAGTGGGCGTCTCTGTAGTCTTCTTGCTCCGACCTTTCCCGGCTATCGGTCGGTCTCTCTCCTCCCACAGTGTGACGCCATCACAAGCACAGATCTGTTTGGGGTTTTGGAAAAGACCGGCTGAACGGGCGATGATCCCGCAGGCAAGTCTGGAGAGAGGAGAGTAAAATTAGCTTCCATTTTTGGTTGTGTTATTAGACAATCAAGATCCCCTGTGCAAAGCTCCTGGAGGTTTCCCCAGTTTTTGGAGGTTAGATGCAGGTGCAAGGCCAAAGTGTTCATTTTTTTTTCACCCCAACTTCACCTGAAGCTTCCTCTTTAGCCGCCTGAAATTTCTGTGTAAAGTCGGAATGAGCAGGAACTGTTTCGATTAGATTAGATTGGATAGATCTTTATTAATCCCTTAGGAAGACTCCTTCAGGGAAGTTAAGATTCCAGTAGCATTGAATAGTAGTAAACAGGTACAAAAGATCACAGGATATCAAAATAAAAATAAAAATAAAAAACAACTTGCATATTTAAATAACTTAATAAATACAATGATAATAATAAAACAAAATAAATATAAAAATATATGGCTAATGGCTGGCTACTGGTCCTCCCTGTCCTCTGTCTTCCTGTTACTCCTCCTCCCCCTGAGTGAGGAGTTGTACAGGCTGATGACAAAAGAGTTTCTCAGAATTTTTAGTTCAGCAAAATTCTTTGTGTGACAGTTTATATCCTGCAACCCTCATGCACTTCACAGATCAGATAAACTCTTCAGCAACTCTAAACGGTCCTGTGTGCTTGTTGTGACTCATTTTTTACCGTGTTATGTTACATTATCTATTTTAGACTAAGATTAGCACTTTATGTAATTTTTGAAAGAAATACATACGAAACTAAACTGCAGGGCACATGTGTAAACCACCAGGGACGCGCTTTGTTTTGTTGATATTTGTGCAAGCATGTAAAGTGCTAGTCTTAGTCATAAAATAGATAACGTAACATAATGCAGTAAAAAAAATGAGTCACAACAACCACACAGGACCATTTACAGTTTATCTGATGACTGTAGGAAGACGCAGGTTAACGCTACCCATTGACTCCCAGAATTTGAGCTAAGCTTATTAGCGGTGGGTGAGCTCTGCCTGTCTTTTCCTTGTTACTGCACGCACAGTCAAAAGAATGGAGTCCATCTGCTTGTCATGGACTCGGGAGTGAGGTAAGACACAAACAAAAAAAATGTTGCGTATCCCTTAACCTCCTGGATTCATTTATCATGTAAGGTAGCAATTTTCAGGTTATCATAAATCATGCCTATTTCCTATACCTGTGCTGGTGCACAAGCAACTACACCAAAGTCCTCCTCTACATGCCCCTGGGCCAAAGGTTGACCCCAGCACTCACAGCTGCAAAACAGACAAGACTTTAACGATCCATGTTGGAACAGAATGCCTTAAGCGAGAGCACCCTGATATACCCAAATTAATGCTGCGAAAGTGTTTGCATATTTTTTTGAAATGAATCTTGCCTCTTTCTGAGACCCACCTTTCTCCTGAGTTTCCAGTCCGTCTGGAGAGGGGGTGACCTCCTTGGCCCAGGTCGTCCTCTCCTGCGTCTACAACCAGCGATCGACCAATCACATCCCACACCTGCAGTGCAAACACCAATGTAACGACAAAGAAGTTCAACATCTTTTTTAGCAAATTGTTTGTTTCCTTGTTTGTCATCTTTACTTTGATTTACTGGTTTTTACCTTCAGCTGAGTGTCTTCTAGTCTGAACGAGGCTCTGCCATCAGGTCCAGCTGTGATGTTTCCCAGATCACCTACATGCTGGTGACATGACCAAAACACTCAAAAAAAGACAAAAACTCAACAGTAAACAACCACTACTTTTTAACATGAATAATTCAACATTTATCTCAGGGGTGTTCAACTGGTGGCCCTCTATCTCACTGAGTGCGGCCTGCCTGTCATTTCTAAAAATCAGCAAATTGTAAAAATGGAGAAAAAATGACAGAATCCACCAAATTTACTTCAACCTGAGATACCTATACTACACCACAACAAAATGAGACATGTAACAGATATTATATACAATCAAGATTGTTGGTATACATTTAGTTTTTTGCAGGTAATTAAAGAACTCACTGTGCTAAAACAGTTTCTTAAAATTTATTTAATGAATATAATTTTCTGTTTTACTTCATACCACATTGAAAAAAGGTCAAGGTAAAATATGGTAAACACTGACTGTTTTGTTCAAAAAAATTTAAAATTGTCTTCAAGTCCATGTCAGGCTCATTTAATTATGCAAAATGATTCGTGTTTGTGTTATGTCTGATGTTCATTCTGTAACAAGGTAGAAGAAAGATAAATAATTTTCCAGGACAATTCAACCTTTTCCAGGACATTTTACTTTTATCCTCATTTTCCACATGTTTTCCATGACTGGAAAATTGGTCAATCATTTTCCAGGTTTTCCAGGACACGTGGGAACCCTGTTGATCCTTATATATCCGAAGATTTATTTTACACCTATGTCATGTTTTCTTTGTTCCAATTTAGTTAAAATCAGCGCTACAAATAAGCATATTTCCTGTTTCAGTATTTTGAAGCAGGCCAGATCACACTTTATGTCACAACTAGTGTTGCGTATTATTTCAAGGAAGTTTGCAGGCGGAGCAATTTACAGAACCAGCTGTTTAATAGAGGAGGTCAAATGTGTTATAAATGATTATACAGTAAAAAGGATCATTTATATTCAAATGAAATGAGCCAGGGAACAGGGAACGCCCACTTTTATTGGAACAACTCCCCCAAATGAGGTTTTAAAAATGACCCAAATGTCTTTGCAAGTGGTCTTTGAGGAATTACAGTAACTGATCATAAAACAGACTGTTTTGAAGAGCTCTGAGGAGAAGACATCACTGTACCCTTTCTGAGTCCTCTGGACCACCATGTTGTCTCCCGTTGGGGTTATAGTGCTCTCCACAGCTGTAGAAAGAAAAAAAAGTAAATTCACTCAAATTCATCTGATTTTAGACAATTAGTACATTTGTTGTAATATATTGATGGTGCTGATTAGGGCTGCAACGATACACTTCGCCCAAAGTTTGGCATGTGCCTTTGTAACTGCTCGTACAGAGATTAGCATAGATGCTAAGCTTCAGTAGCAGTTTTATCAGATCTGGACCACATATCCTTATTAACGTTTAACAGCAACACTGAAAGTATTTCTCAATAGAAATTATATTTTCGCTCAAAACATGTTTTGACACATTTTTTTTCAGTAATGGCTTCCTTTTCTATTTCACACCATGGCAGTAGCTGATTGGCCTGTAATAAATGTGACTGACAGAACAACTGCCCAATCACCTGCTAGATATGCTTCTCAAAGGTTGAGACGTATATGGGCTGTTGCTAAGATGGACAAGTGAAATATACTGAACGGTCCATCTGATCTGTCAAGCTGGGCAGATTTTTCCAACAGTAAGGGGTTATTGGGGAGAAAACACTTTTTTCTAACCAATTTGTTTATGTAACTTTTAAGGGGAAAAAATACATATTAATTCAAATTTAAATAATAAATAATAATTTCGAAGTGATTTTTTTTACCCCTTGCTAACATCTGTTTTAATCTTTTTTTATAATGTTGGAAAAACACAACATTTGACTTCCAAACAAATGTTATTATTCAAGTTTTCAGACTTTTGGGGGACATTTGATCTACCTCAGGGTACATCAGAAATATGCAGGTGACCCCAAAAAGGTTGAGAACACAGGTGTGAGATATATGGCATAAGCCTGAATGTGTGCCACAGCGTCACAGCTCAGTTCTCTCTCTGTTCAGATGCTAATGCTACACATTGGTGTATACGATGCCAAACTCTCTGCATAATTAAAAGAATTGTGTGAGAAAACAAACCACAAAGCTGTGTGGGGTCATCACACACTACAGATTTCTTATATCTGCTTCATATCACACTACCAGGTCACTGACACTGTGGTAAATGCTCATGCTCATGCCCTGTACCTCACACAATCCAAATTAAAGAAAAAAACTACCCCTGTAAGATGTTTCAGTTTGTAAGTGAAATAGTTTTCAGCATGAAGAATCAGGTTGTCTTGTTCTTTAGCTGCTGTTATCAAGTATCTCTTCAGAGTACTTCTTAATTTTTTGTCTGATAAACAGCCACTGAGACAGTATTTGATTTGGGCACACAGTGGTCCCACCTGAGGCAGTCCTGTGTGAGGTCCCCCAGTGTGTGCACATGGAGGCCGTGGGGTCCGGGCTCTAACCCATCAATGGTCCCGTCAATCAAACACCGCTCCTCTGACAGCTGCAGGAATCGAACGACTCCCATGATGTTCCCCACACCAGCGAGCATGGCCACCGCTGCGCCCATGTCTGTAAAAAAACATAAAACATGCAGATATCATCGACAGAGTGTGTGTTTACAGCTGTGCCCCCTCCCCATATGGAGATTGAACTACAGTACATATGGGACATGAGAATGCATCCCTAATTGATTCCTGTGATCAGATTATGCTTCTTCGCTCGGAGACTGAGCTGCCTTTTTAAAGTCAGCGAATATGCGCCATAAGGTCTCATCTGTTCAGTTTCACAGCAGCAAATCAGCCGTAACCAGCTGCATGTGAGAGATTATCTCGGCTCAACATGTGGGGGAAAAGTTGTCGAGGATGCTTTTTTACTTCAACTTAACTACACATAGGCCTTAATGCCCTCTTAATATAACATAAATCCTGCTTTATTTTAGCGCTTTCAGCTTGATATGATGATACATAAGCTGGTATAAGACATGGAATATATGAAGCCAACGTATTAAAAGTCTCTTTGCTAAATTAATAAGATTGAAATGTTTCTCCGCTGATATTACAGAGCTGTTCTGTTAAACCTGCTGGACTATGATGAAGAAAGAAACAAGGAAAAAGGTGACTGTACTATGCTTCCAGGGTCAGGACTAAACGGGGTGAAGACCCCGTCTTCATCTGTGATCGCTTTAAAACAGGTCTGAACACATTTGTATTTACTATTGCCTTCTCATCACTTCAGCTTCTTTTTTCTATTTTTATTTACTCTGTTTTTTAATCAAATATATTTTATTTACGTTATATTGCTCATTTTAACTGTGAAGTTATCAAATGTTGGTATTTATTGTCTTACTTCTGCTAATTGTATTTCTTTAATGGTCTTGATGTCATATTGTCTTTGTTTTTAACCCTGAAAAGCATTTTAAATTGTGACATGTATGAATGGTGCTCTATAAACCAGGCTGTCTTGCCTAAGTAAACATAAATATTAACAATAGGCTCTGCTTTTCCTGCATTTACGAATTCAGTCCACTTCTCCAAAGATTTCAAGTTAAATTAAATAATTTTTCACGATCCTTTTAAAACCACTTTAGCTGAGATTAAACTAAAGCATCAATCCTTCACATCAAAAACAAAATGGCTGTTTGAGCCTAAAACTTAAAACCATAAAGCCAAATGCTGTTATTGAGATATAATCATATCAGAATCAGAAATACTTTATTAATCCCCAAGGAGAAATTTGGATGTTTCAGTTGCTCTTATACACACTATACTGTAGGAATATCAAACAAAGACTTTAAAATAGATAAGAGCAAGAAAAAAACGTAAGAAAGCGGGTTTCAACATGCAGAGTCTTTAAGCTATATCAACTTCCTTATGAAGGAAAAAAAAAAATAGGAAAAGTGAGACTACACACAAGGCCAAGGAATTTACACTATAACACTGACAATATTTACAATATAATGTCCTTCAGGCTGGGGAAATTCTTGCTTTGGCAGGTAAAGCATAACTTTTTAAATCAAGTTCATATATTAATTTTTTTTGTGCCTGTTAGAGTATGTTCATATTCACTGGTATTACAAAAACCTTCTAATCTTTACATACAGAGGACACCTGTATTCTCACTCTGTTAGTGCTCATGCCTTATTAAGGCTCCCTCCCCACGTGGGCTCAGTCTGCTCTGATTTGTCGACCCATCTCCTCTGTGATGATGGATCAGTTCAGTGCTGCTTGGTGCCATATCAACAGCTCTGCAGTCATTCTAAAGTCTATGCTCTGCAGTGGGCTTGCGACTGAGATCCAAGGGGCTAAACCTGATAACGAAGCAATGGTATGACATCACACTGGTAGGGATATTCAGGGCGGCCCAGGGAGCAAGACATTTTTTGGCAGTTGCTGGGGCTCAGTGGGGGAGAGGGAGGGGTCTTAACATCACTGACTTTTTGCTTTGTTTTCCATAACCCTATTCACACTTGCAAAAAATATACTGAATACTGAAAATATAAAATATACATCTTATCTTGGATACAGAGCTGAAACACTGCAGCTTCTTTCTACGGTATAGTCGCCATGCACATAGTGATGCTGCTTCATATTCACTTCTGTGTTTAACAGCGCTCCTCCCAACTCTTAGTTGATAACCTTGATACACTTTTTAACATGTTGCACTGAAGTTAGGATATAAATTGTTGGTCCACTGTCAGATTCTGAACACTGACTCCTGCCGCGTATGTTTACATCATGTCCTGCCTAGCGGCCACCCCCCTGTCCCCCTCCACTTCTTCCCCGTCCAGCAGGGCAAACTCCCTGCTGAGAGGAGTAAGTGTGAACAATCAGGAGTTGTGTCAAACACACTAAAGTGCAAATAAAACAATACAGACATGACCTCTTAAGGCAAAATAACAGCACTATCTATAAGACAGTCAGAGGTCTAAAAAAACGTGAACCTTTTGGTCATAACTGTTGAGCTGTAATAATCTTAAGAAAAGGGATATTAAAGACACTGTGGATTATATCAGGCTTTGAGTTGCAGCTTTCTCCTCTGATTTCTCACCTCGCTCTGATCCTCCGATACCTTTCAGCACGGCTCGGCGTCCCGTGCTCTCTATCAGAGCCTGAACCTCTGCGGTGGTCAGCGCAGACTCCACCAGCACCTCCTCCTTACCGACATCAATACTGACAGACTGCACACCTAAAATCACAGAAACAGAAACCTGCAGTGAGAACTTTGAGTCCCTGTACTTTCACGTTGTCTTGGCTTTTAAAAGAACACAACACACATTTATTTTTAATTAATAAGTAGTTTCTGCCAGCCTGTTACATCAGTATTACAGTTATTTCTATTCCAACAAGACTCTGTTAAAAGAACGATGGATACTGAAAATGTTATAAGAGGAAATAGAGACCACATAACTGATGCTGACAATTTGACTTTTTTTTACTTTTACTCGTGTTATTCATGATTAATCTTTAAATATTAAAGCACAATCTGGGAACAACTAAACTGTATTTTATTGTTTCAACACATCTTTCAGCCATTAATTATATATTTTCTCAAATGCAGTGCTAATCAGCAGGGCTGTCTGACTGTGATCGGTGCATTTTATAACAATAACTTTATTTATATAGCACCTTAAAAACAGATGTTTACAAAGTGCTTTAACAGACAAAACAAAGGCAGAAAAAAGGAAGAACTCTGGAGACAATAAATTTGCAATCAGGTCAAACAGAGACACAAAGAGTCAGACGAAAAGGCACAGAGGGTCATGAAAAATAAAGCAACAAAAGAAAAGAAATGGTGACAACTTGAGTACTATAGCAGGGGTGGGCAACTTTGAAAAGCATGAGGGCCACACAAGTCTTTTTTTTAGTGCCTGAGGGCTGCACTGTTACATATTGTCAATGAGAAAAAAAATCAATACATAAACAAAAAAATAGCAAATACAAAGCTTCAAAAAGGATTATTTCAACATCAATACATTTTAACTCAAACGCAATTAAAAGTTCATGATTTAAAAGCCATGACACATAACTAAAGCTAATTTAAGCTTCTTTTTGATGCAATAAAATAATAAATGTTCACCAGTTTTTAAAGCACAAATATATACCCTTTGCATTGTTTTCAAATATAGTTTTTATTAAGACTATATATTATATTTTAATGCCTCTTAAAAGAAATTTAAAGATACAATCATAGCAAAGTAAGTGCTTTAATGAATTGTATCACAATCTAAGGTGAGGCAAAATATTTTATTCCTTCCTCATTTGTGCATTTTGTGGTACTGCTTACTCATGATGAATCATATTAAGCAGTTGTTATGTTTTTTTCATATTTCCAATTTGTTTTTAGTTCAGTACCCACCTGTGCACTGTAGGAATATACTACATTAGTACAGTTTAAAGTGTCAACATGTTCATATGAGTAACATTAGAAATCAAGGTATTTTGTTTTATATATAATTTTAAGGAGATAATAAAACAATAAGTAGATGATTAATTAATAGATAGATTGTTGTTTTGAACCTTGGGTTGTATGTCGAAACTTCAGACCTGCTTGCTTGTGTGACCTGCTGCTTCATTCATTTCAGTGTAATTCACTTGTCAGTATAGTAACTCATACTCCGGCATAAAGCATCTCAAATAAAATCTCCAGTCTGAGCAGGAATGCATGAAAAAGACCCCAGACAAACCCATGACACACATGTGACTGTGTGCAGGCTACAAATCAAACCATGAAAAAGTGAAGCTCCTCTAAACGTCTGCGGTAGTGAGAGTATAAAGACATGTTCTACAGTGTCTGATAGATTTTCCTCACTGTCTTCATGATCCCTGACATGTAATATTACCTGGTCTACCCTCCAGAGCAGCTCGTACTTTGTTTGCACAGCTCTCACATGTCATCTGCACTGCAAACTCCACCTGTGAACAACACAAAACACATGTAACACCTGCACACAATACACAAGAACACATTTATAACTCTAGCATTACATTTTAAATAACGTTCATTATTATTATAAGACGTTATGTAACTGCGTCACGACGTTACACTGTACCCAGCGTGTTATCAGCAACAGCTTATCTCGACAGCAGCCAAATAAGGCATGTTTTTGTTCTAAAAATATCAATTCAGGGACAATAATGTGGTAAAAACAGCTTTACGTGAGCTTTAAATGGGATGAATAACGCTGTCAAACCTTTGTTGGCCTCTGAGACTCCATTATGCTGCCGTGTGTCGTTGCCTGGACGATGAAAACTGAATTAAATACATAACTACCCACTTTCCTGAGAGCGGAAGCTAACCCGCTGCTGCTGCCGACGGGCGCCGCCATTTTGGTGAGGTCACAGTGACGCACAGCGCACGTTACCGCCGCCAGGTGGCGACCGGCTGCCACAGCATTTCTGTGGTACTGAGGGGAGGGCAGGAGCCTCAGAGGGGGAGACGAGCAGGATCTGGACTTTCAATGGACTGCAAACAAGCTGAACTCAAGTCAAGAGGCGAAAATACTGCCAAACATCACCACTACAGAGCTATTTTTATTTTTGATTTTATTTAGATTAGATATTCCTTTATTAGTCCCACAGGGGGAAATCCCAAATTTACAGCAGCTGCAGGATACAAAGAAGAAATATAAGAAAAACTTACAAATGAAAAATAAAATAAAAAATATATGTCAGTGGTGTTTACAGTGGTTATGTACATGTTTCATATTTTACAGATGGAAAATCTGAGATATTATAAATATAAATACGCTTTATTGCACACTGGAGAGGTTTTTATTGTAGACAGTAGAGTATTTGAGAAGCTTTATGAGTGTTCAAGGGATGACAGAATATTTGATGTTTGACAGCATTTCCTTTAAACTTTATGGCAGTGATGAGTGAATTCTGGTCTGTAAATGGATATAATGTTAACAGACTATCTTGTGATTTTGGTTGTCTGATTTTTATTTGAATAGAATAGAGTAGAATAGAAGTCCTTACTATTACAGTGTGTAACGCAATTGGGTTACTGTCTTGGTTAGTGCTCGAACAACAGCAACAACAAAATGTATGACATACAGCACTCACAGTTTCAAGTGTAATTAAATACAAAAGAACATATCCAAACATGTATATATAGAAAATATATTTATACATACAGTGCTCAGCATAAATGAGTACACCCCTTCAGATTTGTCAAAAAACTTTTAGTTTCCTTCCAAAATCAACATTTTCTATGGCATATCATACCACAAAATACTCCCCAAAATGTGGGCCATTGATTGCAAACAAGATTTTGTAAGTTGCACACAAGTATTTTCTCAATTTAAGATCATGATGCAAATATGAGTACACCCAAATCAGAGGGGTGGGAGCAAAGCTACATTTTAGCTTTCATATTACCCTTATTTTCATCTTATGGTAAAAAAAAATGTTAAACTCAGCTTTGTCAAAACTTTGGAAATTGTTCTTTTTCCTCATTTAGATATTGATTAATTCATTACTTTTAATAGGGAGAGTACTCATTTATGCTGGGCACTGTATATCTAAAAAGAAAACATAAAATATATATATGATAATAAAATATATATAAATATATATCTTAGTATACATGTTAGATTGTGGATTATTGCACCAGTATTCATGCGTTGTAGCAACCCGCCAGATCACTGGTGCACAAGCTGTCATTTAACTTTAATTATCTCCAGTGTTTTCTCATCAGCTCATGATGGCATTTCCACAGCTCCTTGCTCACACACACAGAGTTCTGTTGTTAAATTAGTGTCTTTGATGCATATATATCTATGTGTATATGTATGCATGTGTATA
The DNA here is from genome assembly GCA_037902135.1 of Cetoscarus ocellatus. NCBI lineage: Eukaryota > Metazoa > Chordata > Actinopteri > Labriformes > Labridae > Cetoscarus > Cetoscarus ocellatus. The sequence continues at coordinate 258,625 of JBAMNC010000828.1, forward strand.
TGTGTGTGTGTATGTATATGTGTGTATAATTGGAATAGTAAAGCCACAGGTTAAATGTCAAGGTCATTCAGGCTCACGTTAATTGCTTGTTAACGTGTCATCTCATGAATACTTTGAAGGATACATTGAGGTGTTTTTGGAGATACAAGGGTAAGATCACTGTAACCTAAAGTCTTGTTATGAAACACGTATTCACACCATTAAAGAAGATCTCAATGACTCACAACCAAAGAAACAAAAGCTTTTTGACTCCCTTCTGCATTTGCCCAGAGGGGAGCCAATAGTGTTCCTCATGGAGTGAAGTTCTAGTTTTCAGACATACTTTTTGATCATTGCTTGGACTGTGAGTGGAATACATTAAACTTCTCCGAGTCTGAAAATTGTTTTTTCAATTAAATTCCTCCACAGCACCTCCACAATTCAAACAGATTAAAGTTAATGTCCATTTTTTTCTTTTTTAAAAATACAAATCACTGTTTTCTGTTGTTTTCTCACCAAAGGCTGTAAAATTAGTGAAACCAGGGCAAAGAACCACAGCCTCTACATAGACAGGGTGAAAGTGGGGGCTCCTCCATCCACCGCTATAGACGCCGTCCCCCCGACACGCTTGGCTTCATCCTCCATTGGAGCTGTCAGGGTGTGATCAGCAGACATGCAGAGTGCTTGGCTGGGCTCTGACATCAATATGACCTCTGCGGGGCCTCTCGCACTACTAACTTACCACTACCTCCACCCACATCACTGACACACTTCTTCCCCTTGGGGGCTGAATAATCAGCATTATGAGGATGAGTCAGAGGTAAGGCTCGGACAGATTAGTCCAAAATTTGCACTTGTGGGGCCCTAAAGCAACGTGAATATGCTTTCTATCACTGAAATGTGCTGTCCTTTCTGCTCTCAGGCAGGCTCTGGATATGACATATTGTTTTAATTATTAACCTTGGTTTTTCTGGACATACTTGAGGGCAAATGTAATTTTGGCTTCTCTTTACATTTTAAAATGTTTTATGAAGTAACTGCCCTTCAGTCCATTGTTAAAGGAACCAGCTGGTCGATCATCTCATAAGAGGTTTTCTTAGCGATGCATATCCTGGTGCAGAGACTAGGATACCACATGTATTATGATAGGCATAAATTGTGGACACTGACTACGCCTTTGACAGAATTCCCCTCTGACCCACAAAGCACACTAGAAGCCTTAAAGGGATATGCCAACTTTTTTTTGTTTTCATGTTTTTCTTCAATCCAGAGTCCATGTCAAGCAGATAGACACCATTCTTTCGACTGTGCGTGCAGTAACAAGGAAGAAACAGGCAACGCTCACCCACTGCTAATTAGCTTAGCTCAAACACTGGGAGTCAGTGGGAAGCGTTAGCCTGTCTATGCCGAAAGTCATCAGATAAACTCTTCAGCAACTCTAAACGGTCCTGTGTGCTTGTTGTGACTCTTTCTTTTCGTGTTATGTTATCTTATGCAATCCTCTACTATCATCGTATTATCTTCTTCTACTTGTAAACAGAAGCTTTGTTTTATTGACCTACTTCTGCAGTGGTTTGCGCTAGAGATGTGACATTTGCGAACAAGTCGAGTCTTTTGAACGGCTCTTTTAATTAACGATTAGAGCCGATTCACATTGTGAATGTGCTATTCGTTTGCGAGCTGTTCAAAAGACTCGACTCGTTCGCAAACATCAATTTTCCAGCGCTAACCACTTTCAACTCTGCTGCTAGCTAGAGCCCTTACAGTGTCACTCATACAAAAAAATCACAAAAGTGCAACTGCTGTACACATCAGTTAAGTTTTACATAAATTAAATTGTAATAGACGCATATAAGTATAATATTCTTGTATAATTTCTATATCATTAGTAATAATTATTGTCATTTAAAGTAAAAAGTAAACATTCAGTGTCAGATGCAGCCTCCTAAATGCACAATATGATTTTTTTTTAGGGTGAACTATGCAAATTTATATCAGTCAGAAACATCAAATCAAACAGGTAGCTCTCTGTAATAGTCCTTTATCTTTGGGTAGCTCTCAGGCCCAGAAAAGTTGGTGACCCCTGCTCCTATACTATACAGGTCCATTTACCACTCATCCAACGACACATGATTTTTGTAACACTTTCACAAAAAAAGATTCTTTCATTTGTTGAAATTCTCAGTTTATCACTGATCTTTAAAAGAATATTTATTGTTTATATGGTCGATAAATTCTGAGCATTTCCTTGTTAATTAAGGACTCGACCCATTCTTTGGTTTCATTATTTGTAAATGGATTTTTGTTCGATAAATTATGCCCTGTCATCAACGTGTGACCTTTAAATTCCAGTAAACCTCTCAAATAGGCACAGGAAGCTACTTTTTTAAACTTTTTTTTGTTCTCCCAGCTCCTTGTCTATTCAACCAGAACCTTTTTTGATTAACTTTGCCCTCTTGTAGTTCTCTTCTGCGTCTTCTGTAATTGAAATCGACTGTTTCAGATAGTCTAAAAATAAAGTTTTGTTCCCTTTGGTCACTGAAGCGAGAGCTGCTTCACCTTCTAGGAACTTTTTAACAAGAAACTACAACAGAGAGCAGGTCAGCGCTGATGTTGAGGGGGAGACGACGAGGAGGGGGCAGGAATAGGGCCTCATTTAGTGCAGATAAAACCTCCACTGTTCCACAAGAGGCTGTCAACACTTTCTGTCAACACACACTCATGCGCACACATACCTCTCTGTGAACTTTTCCTGCTTTACTTATTCTACTTTTCTTTCACGCCCAATTAGCTGTTTCTAGATTTTAAGTTTTTATGTCTCCACAGCAGCGGCCTAAAGTATTGTGTTTTCTGGTTGTCCATCTGCTGGTCTTAAGTACTTTTGTGCCGTGCTTGCATATGAATTATCTCAAAAGCACTGGCAGGGATTTTCTTCAAATTTTGCACAAATGTCCACCCCGATCCTGGGATTAAGTGATTCAATTCTAATGGTCATGGGTCAAAGGTCAGGGTTATTGATTCATATGTCCATCCCTGGCTTCAGGATGTAAAATCTCAGGAATCTTTGGATAGATAATATTCAAACTCCACATTATCTCCTTATATTCAGACTCCTGATTCCATTAACACGATATCTCAGAAGTGCTTCAGGAAGTTTTCTTTAAATTTTGAGGTCATAGCTCAAAGGTCGAGGTCAGTGGGTCCCATGTTAATTTCTTGCTTGAGATGGCAATGCTGCGAAAGGGATTTAGAAGATTTCTCGAAACTTTGGACATATTTAATCTAATGACCTGATCAAGTTGGTCAAACTTGAGGAATGAGCTATTCGAAAATACTTTCAGCCTTGAGAACCAGGAAGCGCTAAATGCTAGCTCACCTGAGTTTTTGGACTCATTCCCACACCAGTTTACTCTGTGACCCCTCCCTAACTATTTTGTGTTTGTTTTTGTATGTTTGTAGCTTCTAAAATATAAATTAAAAGTTATTATTTTTTTTTAATCCTGAGGTAGAAGCCCCCAGACCCCCAGTTAATGGTGCATCTCATTTACATCAGAATTCCAACAAGGGAAGATGGAATTGTATCACATCCTAAGAAGATGGGTTTCGGGGAGCTGGTAAAGTTGGGTAACTGAAGACAATCTGAATTCCCAATGGGAAATTCTGACCAAAGGGAGCATTCCCAGTGATGTATCTAATTTGCATATTGTTGGTTCAGAGTTCCGAGATTGACTGGAATGCACCATTAGATCTGAGCCTTACTCTGTCCTAAAAGGCTTCATGAGTTATGAGATGAGAAAAATATGAAACAAAACGTTATATTATGCACTAGGAAAGACAAATATTGACAACAAACTTGAAATTTGAGTCTTGATATAAAAACAGTTAAAAAAAAAAAAAAAAAGGAGAATAGTGCACTGTTTCAGGACTACACTCTAGCAAGGCTAAGATTATATCTCCATTTAGAGGTTAGGAGTTAAAGTCGGATGCTCTTAACTGTAGATGGGCACAATGTGGTCCCAGGGCCACATGGGCCCTCTCTCTCACTCAATGTGGCCCACAAGATCATTTCAAATATCAATGAATTGTGAACATTAAAAAAGGAGACAAAATCTTTTGTGAAAATACAAAAATTAAAATATTTCCACAACACCTTTTGGTTATTGTGATATACTGTATATAGTTCTTGTTGAAATTGACGTCTTGTTTCTTTAAATATCATGTAAAAAGAACTTTAAGTAAATAATTATGGAAAAATATTATATTAAATATTATATTTTCTATAATACACAGCAAAATTCTGCATAGGCAATTTAAGGGACCAAGCAGTAAAGGCTGGAGACACAGGATTAATTTTAAGAAAATGGGTGTTTATTTTACCGAAAGAGTCAGTCAGAATTACAAACCAAAATGTTAAGAATTAGGCCTATAAAAGAGGTCAGCTAAATATAACTCTAAATAAACTTAACAAATGATAAGAGTCAACTCAACAAAACAGACCTGACAATAAGAGACAAAGGGAGTAATATATAGGGGTTTGGCCAAACCAAAGGAAACAAAGGGGGTAAACAAAATGGCTGCCACATTAAACTAAACACAAATCAAAACTAACTTAACCCAAATCCCCCCCATGACATCAGCAGACTTGGTCCAACCCAATGAGTCCTGTCAGCCCTTGGCCACACCTTTTGCCTCTGAACCAGGAAGTTCCCCTCCCCCAACATCCAGGTAACTTAAAGAAAGAGAGCCGAATTGATAACAGAAAATTGATCTAAATCTTACGATGAATAAATTGTGTGCTCTAAATTTAAACAGTGTAAGACAGAAAGCAACTAATAAACTAATATTGAACCAAAATATTGTGTTGATGACTTCTTGTGACTTCAAAATATGTGCCAAACAAATGAGGTGAGCAAGTGACGATGAGGTGAGGGTTAATATTACCCTTATATTATATTATTGAGGAGAACTGGTACTCATCAAGTGTAATTGTTGACACTTTTGTTAAAATGTAAGTTAAAATGTAAAACTTCATAACACTTAACAGTTAAACTTTTAATCAACACTTCTAAGTAGTGTTAATAATGCACTCTCTCAGAGTACATGTTTAACTACATAAGTGTTAACTCTGAAAAGCATAAATATCGCTGCATTTATTTAATGTGTATTAATGCTTCAAATTAGCTGAAATAAAGATACCATGTTTTGTTAGAGCAGAGCTAGAACAAGAGAGTTAGAACACTTTACAAATTATTAGATCACCTGTCAAAAAAAATCGACTTGTTCAAAACAGGAAATGTTTTTGTTATTTGACATAAATTTTAAGCAGGACTGAGGAATTTCAAACCAAATTCACATTGTTATACCCAAATTTGAGCTGCTCACTGATCATCTCTGAGAAGTCAGAAATTTATCAAGCAGAACATTCAACCACTAAAACTAAATTTTCTGCTCAGGAATGCGAGTAAATAATATAATTTGACACCTTAACCAAAAAATAACGATGTGCTTTACTATTTTTTGTGGAACAGTAGATTTGAAAATTCATAGATAACAATTATAATTATATTTTAGCATTAAAGACATTATTTATGATTGACTATACAGGTGTCAGAGTTGAGTGTGAAACATAAGATCATTCAGTAACACCGATGGATTTGATTTACTGAAACATCATTTTTACACTTGTTTTGTACACCAGCACTTTTTCAGCTGAGGGTGAGTTTTCAGGGACTTGACCCCCTCCAGAGTATAATTAACTCTGCACTTGAAGAAATTTTGCCAACACCAACATTTTAAACTCTTCTCAATTTGCTGTGTAGTTTCAGTTTGCTTGAATTCTGTTTATCTCATTTATTGAAGTCGCACTTTTTGTGTTTGAACTCTACATATTAATATTGGTCTGGTTAGGTTTTTGAAAAAATACATGTATTCCTTTTGTTTAATGTAATAATCTTGTTGCATAATAAGCATATCTCAGTTTGAAGTGTGTGGATAACATTATGTGGCCCTCAAAATGGCTGACGTTGCCCCTTCTTGGTCCAACCCATGAAACTCCAGGACCGAAAACAGTCCTGCTTCAGCCCTGTTCCTCACAGAGCTCCATAACCTCTCAGCAGTTGTTCTTGCTAAAGTGATAGGTTTTCTTATGTGTTCCTGTCCTTGTGGTGTGTATCATATGTGTGTATGCGTGTTAACTCCCCCCTCTCCTCTGGGCTCAGGTGTCACCCTTCCCTGCTTTGAACGGCAAGCTCAGCACCATGGATCAGCACAAGGGCAAAGGTTTGAGACAGTTTCCCATGTACCGAATAAATTAACCTGCCGCTGTCTGTGAGGGAAAGAGAAAGAAAGCACACGCATGCACTCTCTCAAAGCAACACACACACACAAAGGGCTGAACTTATGCGTTTGGAGGCCTGGTGCACACTGGCTCAGCCCTCTTAAAGCCTGTGGTCGTATTACCCAAAGCCAATGAGCCGGCAGAAACAGAGGGAGCTGTGTTCTGAAACTAAGCTAAAACATCGGCCTCTCCGTGTTGTTTGGACGTAACCACGGCTCTGTTTCTGGTATCACAGCACATGCACAGGGTAGAAAAAAAGTGCCTCCCTCCATCCTTAACATCCCAAATTTAGTCTGAGGAGGTCTCATTCTGGAGCTTTTTTATTTTAGACTTTTGCGACCCAGATTTTCCTGCTACATCATCCGCTACCTCTAGTGGCTTATCATAAGGGAGGCTATAAAGGGGATCTATAGCCAACACACACACACGTTCAGCTTAGTGGTGATTTCCCATACACAACGTTTTAATCCACAGATCGACTCGGCAGCATTACACATTATGAAATTGAATTCAAGGAAGCAATCATCATTAAAGCCTGCTTTGTTTATCCACACCAGCAATCTCCTGCTTCAACGTAACAACAAACACAGTGACCCTGATACACGACCACCTCGTGCTGCCTCTGCGCTGCTGTAATAGCAAATCTACCACTGTCATGTATTTTATGCACAGTTTCCAGAGTATTCTTTGTTGAGTTCTAAACTCAAAAAGATAATTGCAGAAAACACTATAATACATGCACCAGTTCCAATGAAGTTGGGACGTTGTGTAAAATGTAAATTAAATTAGAATACAGTGATTTGCAAATCCTTTGTGACCCAAACTTCATTGTTTTGTACAAATATTTACTCATTTTGTATTTGATACCTGCAACATGTTCCTAAAAAGCTTGGACAAGAGCATGTTAACCACTGTGGTACATCACCTTTCCTTTCAAAGATATACACCAACATTTTTTTTGTTTTCCTGTCTTGCCTCACTCTCAAGTCCAAGAAAAGCAGATAGACGCCCTTCTTTTGACTGTGCTTGCAGTAACAAGAAAGAGACATGCAACGCTCGCCCACTGCATAGTAGCTTAACTCAAACACTGGGAGTCAATGGGTATTGTTAGCCTGCCTCTGCCTACAGTCGTCAGATGAACTCTTCAGCAGCTCTAAACGGTCCTGTGTGCTTGTTGTGACTTACTTTTCTAAGATTAGCACTTTATGTAATTTCCAAAAGAAACAGATATGGAACTAAACCGCAGGGCGCATGCGCAAACCATCGCAGGCATGCCTGGCTTTGTTGACTTATTCACTACCTTCTTTGTTTAGAGTTGCTGAAAAATGTATCTGATGACTGCAGGCAGCTGCAGGCTAACACTACCCACTGACTCACAGTGTATGAGCTAAGCTAATTAGCGGCAGACGGATTCTGACCATCTCTTCCTTGTTACTGCACTCACAGTCAAAAGAATGGTGTCTGTCTGCTTGTCATGGACTCAGGAGTGAGGCAAGACATGAAAACAAAAAAAATGCTGGAGTATCCCTTTAGCAACACTCACTAAGTGTTTGGGAACTGGACTTCTGGAAATGGCGGCAAACTAGGCAGACGTGGACACTCCAGCTCTGTTGCTTACTTGAAATTAATACTACAAGAACAATCCCAAACGATAAAGAAAGGGTCACAATTTGAAAGTGGAGATATTCTGCAAAGAAATATGCCAAGGAAAGGAGGTAAAAACAAACAAAAACTCCTTGAAGAGCTTCGTAATGAACACTATCATGGTTAATATAAACACTTCTTAAGTCTTAAGTGTTCTTCAGACACAATTAACACCATCAACATGGAAAGCATGGAGACGCTATCCAGTTTTGGACATTTTAAAAGCCATTCACAGACTTAAACAAGATTTTCACACACAAATGGATGGCAATCTAAGTGTTTGGGAAATGAGAAATCTTACTGTTGAAGCTTGTAGGTTTAATTCTTTCCAATACTTGCTTGATGTGTGTCCTCAGTTGCTCAACAGTCCTGGGCTGGATTCTCTTAATCTTTTGATTATATTATGGACTGTAGATGATGAAACCCCCTAAATTCTAAACTGCTGAACCATTTGCTCACGCAGTTGTTAACAAAGTGTTGAACCTCACTCCCTCCTTGCTTGTGAACCTGGACGAGGCCAACAACCAGAAAATGTAATGCCCCCTGGCTGTCACCTGCACTGTAGCATGAAAACTGCATGTACATAGCTATTACAAGTAAATATCACCTGATGAGAAACAATGGTCCATTGATTAATGTTCGACTGTGACCTGTGCCCATTACATCTATTCTACTGATGACAGGATGGGGAAGGGTTGTTGATTTTTGCATTGATATGCCATTTATATTCTGACAGTAAGACAAATACTCCAATTTAAGAAACATCAGTCTATGCATTTTCCAATTAAATCTAGAAACATTAACACTTCAAAGAGCAGGAGTGGAAACAAAAGAAAGCAATCAATCAGAAAACAGCCTCTTCAACGAATTCTGTCCATTCAGCACCTCTGTGTCATGCATTACTGCTGACCCACAAACAAGACAGAAAAACTATTAATTATAATGCCAGAGGTGTGTTTAACAAGCCGTGGACAAACTCTACCCCTCATCACAAAGAGGATCAATACAAAGAAGAGGAGACCGCATCGCCTAATCAAAGCACGCGTGGATAATTACCTGTGTGGAGGCGGCCACAGTATCCTGCAGTGACGCTATATCAACACAATACCTCCTTAAATCATCGCAAGCAGAAATCTGGGTCATAAATCACACAGTCTTTCTACCAGGATTTTCGAATATCCTGAGTCAGGTTAGAAAATGTCAAATAATTACAGGAGGAGGCTTAACAAATAAGGCGTAAAAATTATCTAGATTTAATGGGAGGAGAAACCCGCCAAAAGTTACCAGTCATCAGTTCTCACAAGAATTCTGTTAAGAGCATTCAAGCAAAAACATTTTTCAGGAAGAATAAAAGCATGAAAAGTTGCTTTTTAGTGGCAACAGCTTGGTCAGTCATTGTTTTTAGAAAATGAAAGAATTATTCACAGTAAATGTCATTCCTATGGCTGTAATAGATTTAGCTCAAACTTCGGTTTTCTACAGTACAGACACTGGGATGTGGTTTGTTGGTCTAGGGGTATGATTCTGATTTAGGGTGTGAGAGGTCCTGGGTCTGAATTGGATGAACTCAAGTCTCAAACAGGTTGAAGTGATCCTGTGATTCACAGCTCTGTTAAAGGGTGGCACAGTGGCACAGTGGCACAGCAGGTGGTGCACGTGCCTCACAGCAAGAGGGTTGATGGTTTGATCCCCATTTACGTCAGAGCATTTTAAGTGGACTTTGCATGCTCTTCTCTTGCATGCATGGGTTCTCCAGGCACCCTGGCTTCCTCCCACGCATCAAAAACGTGTTCATACTCATACTCTAAATTGCCCTTAGGTATGAATGTGATACCCCTTTCCCACTGGCCGAAAAATCAAACAATCGGCTTCTGTCAGCAGTGGGAAAGGCTGTAATTTGCATTCAGACCCACGTCGACTGACCCTGCAAGGGACACAAGTTTTTATCGACTCGCCTCCGATCAGCTCCCAGTGTGAACGCGTTAATTTACAGGATGACTTTGGCGTAACGTGCCTAAATCATAATATTGCGCCCATCTCCTCTGTCTGTAACTTCTGCGACTCTTTGCCATCTCAGCAACAAATTCCATCCGCCTTCGTATCATCAGCGCTCGAATGTCGTTCAGTCTGTGCTGAGTTTGTACATTTTTAAAGAGGGAAAAAAGTACAAAGTACGGAAAACAGTTGACCCCCATGTCCAGGAGGGGCAGATTCATTTGTCAAGATTATTACATTGAAAAAATGTGCTAGTTTCATGCTAACCAGAAATGCTCAAAAACACAATGAAAAATCCCACAGGTTTTCAGAGAACCAGCATGATGCTAACTTCAGCGTTGACCTGCAAACTTACGTCATCAAGCAGTCAGTCTTTATTTGTGTGGCACCAGTTCATAAAAAGTGTCAAGGCACTTTACAACAGAGTAGGCTGACGCCATACTCTTCGTTTTATAGATACACATATATGCAGAGATATAAATATTGTAAAAATATTTGTATATACACGTATACACATCCAGGGATACATCCTTCCAGGCAGAGACAAAGGGACTAAAATCACATTAGTCTTTGCTGAATATAAACTCCATCAATCAGTCTTTATTTGTATAGCGCCATATTTGTTGAACATACGTACTATATTAGAAATAAGCCTTTGTGGTATCTCATTTTTAAGAGGGATCTCATGTCTACATATATGGCTGTAAAGATAGTCATCCCTGAATCACTTTATGTAGGCCTCTTTAAAAGCATCTTATCACTGCTACTGACACTTGTGCTCATTCTCTATGCCAGTCTTTAATAATAATAATAATAAAAAAAACAATAAAAAACATGCAAGAAATAAAACTCTTAAGAGAAATGAATGAAGATATGAAATAATCAAAAACACTGTTGCAATTATGTTGCTATTGTTGGTCATTTTAAAACAAATATAAGACTCACATTTACATAAAAAAGCACTGAGTAACACCAGTTAATAAATAGGTCATTATTTGTTAATGAAATGCTTTATGTGGGTTTTTGTCATGGCAAAGTTTGGAAAGCCTTTGAGTAATGAATGAGGCAGATCCCCCTCCCCACACACACACACACACAGCCCCTTTAACCACTGAACGCGCCCCTGCCTGTTGTACATTTACATATCAATTTGCTGTCAAGCCCCAGTTCAGATTTAAATGGACTTTATTAGCATTATTCATCACAGAACCCCTACCTCCCCAAGGGCTGCAGTGTGAGCAAATGTCCATCATCGTGACAAATGCAGTTGCATGATGGAGGGAGTTCACCCTTCAGCCTAAAGCTAAGCAAATATTAAGGCCCTGATGCTAGCATTCCTCATATTTACAGAGGCTTGTATCTTAATTACGTTGTCAGGTAGGATCCGGTTTAGGTTTCTAAGGTGAATGTGTGTTTTTGAACTGAGAACAAAAGTAGGTCAGACAGAAGGACATCAAGACATTTTAGCTCACAACTCTTATTCTGAACACACTTGTCATCTTTTAATGTAAAGAGCACACACGTTATCCCTCTCAGTGATATTTTGATTCTGAAACACAGTTCAAATAAATTAAGTAAATCAAAATGTAAGATAGATAGATAGATAGATAGATAGATAGATAGATAGATAGATAGATAGATACTTTATTGATCCCGAGGGAAATTCAAGCTTATCAGAGATGGCCTGACACACAGTAGAGAAGTGTGGTTTTCTGAAAAAATGTTTTTGGAAATCATGGACATTGTGTCCTCTGGACTAAATCTGGCGATCCACATTATTGTTGGAGCAAAGTTCAAAAGCTAGCATCTTTAATGTAATGGGGGTATATTAGAGCTGATGGCATGGGTAACTTGCACATCTGTGAAACCATTAATGCCTAAAGGCACATACAGGTTTTTAGGCAACATATGCTGCCATCCAAGCTGCGCCTTTTTCTGAGACATTCCTGCTTATTTCAGCAAGACAATGCCAGGCCATCTTCTGCATTTGTTACAATATGCAGGATTATTTTTCATTTATTTTTACCTCCACCAAAGAGGTTATGTTTTTCCTGTGTATGTTTGTTTGTCTGTTTGTTTATTTGTTTGATAGCAAGATTATGCCAAACCACAGGACATATTTTGCTGAAATTTTCAGGAGATGTTGGTAATGGCCCAGCTAAAAAATAATTAGATTTTGGCGGTGATCCAGATAACCACCATTAGCTAATGATCGTTTTTACTCAAAACTGTCAAAGCTAATAATGATATCAACATGACTCTGAGTGCTGGGTGTGGGTTTTCAGGGTCATGAATCATATTATGATGGTAACTTTATATGGAACTATTGCTTATAGATGTCACAGCAATATGTGAGCTACCTTGGCAGAGGTTTGTGATCTCCGAGTGCTTTCTAGTTATTTGTTTTTTTTTAAATGTGTATATTTCTCTGTAAACTCAATCTAAAGGAATGTGTGTTAATACTCAATGCACATTTTCTCTGACCTTCATAAAAAAATATGATTAAAAAATAAGAGTGCAGGCCTTTCTGCAGTCCTTGGAACTGTCTCCTATTAAAAATATGTGATGCAGTATGAACCGCAAAACACGTCAATGGAGACCCTGGACTGTTAAACAACTGAAGTCACACATCAAGCAAAAATATGAAAGAATTCCCACCTACAAAGCTTCAGCTATTAGTGTCCTCAGCTCCCAAACAACTCTTAAGTGTTGTTAAAAGGCAAGGTGATGCAACAGAGTGGTAAACATGCCCCTGTCTGAACTAATTTGGAAAGTGTTGCAGACGTCAAATTCAAAATGAGTGAATATTTGCAAAAAAAAAAAAAATCAGTTTATCAGTTTGAACATTTAATATATTGTCTTTATAGTGCATTTAATTGACTGTATACTATCTAAAAGGATTCGAAAAAATACTGTATTGAGTTTTAAAGTATATTTTCCACTACGTCCCAGCTTCATTTGAATCAGGGTTTATACTTAGAAGAAGAGACTGTGTTCCTATTTTGTAAGAATATGAAGATATTTCTCCTCAGAAGAACTAAAATAAGGATTTTAGATGTCCATCAGTCATACTTCCCGTCGACCAAATTAACCCTGCCGTCAGCCCGAGCAGCACGAGTCCTTTGGCACAGACGCGCGCGCATTGGCTACAGCGAGAGAGAGAGAGAGAGAGAGAGCGCGAGAGGGGCAACCGTCTCCCGATTTTATAGCACGAGGAGTCGCGAGGAGCCTCTGATGACAGACAGACAGCAGCCCGTCAGCCTGCGACACCTGAACGAGGAGCACACCGAGGAGGTACGGAGGCAGCCCAGGAGCACGAGCAGAGGTTTTCTTCTTCACTAGAGGAGGAGAAGAGGAGGAAGAGGAGGGGGAGGAGGCTGCCGGCTGGCCGGGACCACGGAGCCCTTTTCTATGGGGAGAAATCAGCGCCACGACCGCCTCATCACATCACAGCTCGGGGATGACAAAGGTGGGTGACGGTGAGCTCCCATTGTTGTTATATCAGCATCCTCGTCCTACATGGCGCCCTCAGTCCACATCACGGAGTTCCAGGGTCTGGTTTTGACACAGAGAGGGTCTCGGTGTGATACCAGAGGGGCTTTATTTTCTTGTCTGTGCGATATGGGGACTGTAAGGCAGCGCTTCAATAGAAAAGGCGGATTTATCGATAAAAGAGGGCACTTTGTCTTGTGTGGCGGAGGGATTTCATCCAGCGCGACCCCAAAAAATCCAATCTAATCTGTCCCACATTTTACACCACAGGAACCATCATGTAGGAGCAGATAATCAGAGAGGAACAGGGACATTATGGTCGAGCAAGTCCTCCTCAATACCCAATAATACCACTGAGGAGCTCACCGTTCTTTATTGTGTGATATTGTAACTTTTGTTACAATAATGGCACTACATACTGATATCAGCATACTACTACATCTTATTTCATATTGTACTATATCCTATGGTAACTTTTAATAAGTCATGATATGATTCTGTCACACTGGACCACAGGATAGCTGAGGTTTACATTACATATCTAGGGATGGGAATTGATAAGATTTTATCAATACTAATAATGACTCTGCTTATCGATTATATTCCCTAACAGTTCCCTTATCAATTCCTACTGATGTTCTTTCTTTCTTTTTTAACACTTTGTTCATAATTTGTCAGTTTTACAGAACAAAATGAACAAAATACCCCCAGAGACAAGAACAAGACAAAAGAACAAGGATGATGAAAGACAGACATTAACACGACATCCAATAGTTGCCAGTTGGTGTTATGCATATATAAATATTCTTATAGTTCTGCAACAGGACCAGCCTGCTCTATTAAGCATGGTGAGTCTCTACACCTTAAGTTTACAGGTGCGGGAAAAGATGGCAGGAGGTCCCAGCAAAAATAAATGAATAAATTATACATATGAGAGTTTAAGAATTGTACAGACTATAGTAGATGATCCAAGATCAAGAGCTTCACTTGACAACCATGGAACACAGTAGTTACTATAATAATGATAATAATAATAATAATAATAATAATAATAATAATAATAATAATGATAATGACAATAATTTAAATAAATAATACGACACACAAGTTTTCAGTGTCAGAAATGTCAAACGTGACAATCCTTACTCCTCTTTAAAACCAGCCTCAAAACACCTCTTTAAATCAATCAATCAATCAAACTCTTCTACTCCCTCTGATCTTTTGCTCTGCCTATTGTATTGTTTGTTCTTATACCTGTTTTTGTGCACATTTTTGTATTTGTACTTTTTGTAAGATGACCTTCAGTGCCATGAAAGGCGCCCTTAAATAAAATGTATTATTATTATTATTATTATTTCTGATCATTTAATGTTGTGCTGCACAGATGAATTTCTGCAGACTTCCTCTGATGAGAGTGCGACATATTTAATTTGCAAGGCAAACAGAACAAAGTGAAAGGAATTGATAAGAGAGTTGACAAGCAACAAGACAAAGGACATTGATTTCCTTGAGGCGATTGTTAATGATTCTCAATTGGAATTGTTTTTTAATTTCCATCCCTACTTCTACATCATCATATCATATTAAATTAATAATATTACCTTTATGGATTGTATGATATGGTTTTGCGCCACACTGTATATCATACTTTATCTCATCTCATTTTATTGTATCACTTTGAAACCTTGTAACCCCTAAATTTCTACTTTGCAGGAAATCAAAAATGCTAAATACTTCACTGTCATAATTGGCAAATATATTGATTAGGGACACATAATATTGAATATATTTTGACTTATTGAAGCCATGGATGGTATACTTTCAATTGAACATTCATATGCAAAAACTTCACAAATTTTACTTGAGCTTATTTGGTGCTTTTCTGGTCTTTCTGACCACTCAGAGGGCTCTTACATTGCAGGTCAAGTCTTCATGTTTGCACCAATTTTCTCTCACGTTCACTTAATGATGGTTGTTTTTGTTCTGTTGACAATTAGTATCAGCAAACACATCCACGCCTTTTATACCCATTTACACACCACTGATGCAGCTGTGGAAGCAACTTGGGTTTGAGTGTCTTGCACGAGGACACATCATATACATCACATACACATATATGTATATTTAATATCAGCTGTGAATATCAGCAGTGACTTTCATATCTATGATACAGATATTTAGATTTTGCAGAAATTATCTGACAATATAGAAAGTATATTGATAACATTGAGCAGCCCTAGTTTTATACTTTTAATTGGTAAGAAATGCATTAAACCCACTCACAGTCGTGGAGGGTGATCAGTAGCAAAGTGAAAAAAATAAAATAGTTTTCTAAACTGAAGGTAAGTAGTTTTTGCCTGAAAGTGATAACGTTATATTTTACCATATGGTGTCAGATCATATTGTATTTTTTGGAATGGAATAGTGCTAGTTAGGGGTGTGTATTGGCAAAAATCTGGTGACCCAATATGTATTGCAATATAAGGATGATAATACAATATTTAAAGATATATTGTGATACTATATGCAGAGTGATATCAAGATTTTTTTTTTTCAAATTAATAGTCTTTTTTTTTTTCACAGTTCCCGATCAGTGTTACATGGCGCACTGTCTCTGCAACATGGATAAACTTTGTCTGTTCCAGTGACAGAAATAATAAAAACAATTGTTTCAGAGAGACACAAAGTCAAATGGCTGAACAGTTGCTGTAAACAAGTGGCTGTAAACTAAACTACAATGTGTAACAAATGTCTTTAATTTCTATAAATGCTTTGACTAATATAATACTGATATTGCCCTTTGAGATATCAATGCATTATTGTACCACAAATATCACATTATATTGTTATATCAATATATTATATCATACACCAAATCAATATCAATTTGTTTACATCTCTAGTATTAGTAATGCACCGGATGTAAAAGCAGGCCAAAAGCTGATGTTTTAAATAACAATATCACAGATAATAATGTATTTCTTTGTCAGATTTCTCCAAAAATGTCTTTACTGTACAGGTGTGAAACATTCTGAGATGAGGATGCAGGAGGTTTCTTTACAAAAACTGAAAATGAAATCCTGCACTGTGTGACTAGGAGGAGGTCTAGCAAGGCAGCTCTGCACCACAATCTTCAATTAATCAGCATTTTTAAATTAAAATTTACTTTATAAAACACTAACTTTATAACAGGCCACTGTGTTTGTCGGTGCTTCACTACAGCAGCCTGTGAGAATTTGTTTTCTCTGTGTCATAATCGCAGCAGAGAGAGTCAGACAGACCCCCTAGTTGAGAATTATGCTTTATCTATCATGAGCTTGTAATTTTCAAGGCAGAGACCTGAAATAGGGGTCAGGGGTCAAAGGGTTAAACATCAGCATCTGCTTTGCTGCATCTCTAATCAAAGTTGTATGTATGGTATTAAGGCTCGGTCATATGGACCAAAAACTATGCCTTGATTTTGTTTTTGATTGGCAGTGATGACTGGAAATTAATGGTATGTATCATAGCTGTTTTTGCTCATTTATCATAGGAGGGAAAATACTGAGAAATATGTAATAATATGAGGAGCAGGGGGCTTATTTTGGTCAAACACTCTACCAACAATCGTAAGGTTGCAGTGTGAGCTCAGCTTCGGCTGTCACATGTTGATGTGTCCTTGGGCAAGACACTTAACCCCAAGCTGCTTCCACTGCTGTGTCAGTGGTGTGTAAATGGGTATGAAAGTTCTTGGATGTGTTAGTAGATGCTAATGGACAACTCCAACCACCAGTGAGTGAATGTGAGAGTGATTGGGTGTAGAAGTTCAAGTAGAAGTGACCTGCATTGTCAAAGTGCTTTGAGTGGTCAGGAAGGCCTAGGAGGTTGTCATTCATTGCCAGTTAGAGTCTGTTCAAGACAGACCACACAGGCATCTTTGGGCTGCCCACTGTATTTTTACATAAGAATAAACTGCCCATGTTTGAATAATACATATAATTGAATTAAAATGCCCCATAATTAAATAAAGCTTAAACATGTCAACTACCCAGTTATACTAAGCATTTCAGACAAATAAGCTTGTGATCAAAAACTGAATTGGTAGTTCCTAAAGTGGAGGTTGAGACTCAAGACCCCCCAGAGGGTTGTGAGATCCTTCCCAAAAACCCTAAGAGATTTTTATGGAGTTAAAATCATGCCCAAACCTCACAAACATACAAAACATGTTTCACTCAAGCTCAACGCTTCACAGACAAACCCAGTGTGGTTTGCATATACAAAGCATCATTCACAAACTAATTTATTTTCTTTTTTTGCAAATAAGAAAGGTACCTATCAAACAAGTACATCATGCTTCAGAAACAAATACAGCATGTTTTACACATGCAAAGAAACATATTTCTACAATTACAAATAAATATCCTTTAAGTACAAACTAAAATCTTTCAAGTACATAAAAAAATATCCTTCAAGTACAAAAACAGAACAACCTTCAAGTACAAAAACATCTTTCAAGTACAAAACAAGAAAACAATTCTAGAGCTATGAAAAACTGTAAAGTGACTTTTGGCACTAATGTTCTGCCTTGCAGATCCACACAAACATGCCTTTACGGGATACACCTTCTTTGTTTTTTGTTTTCGTGTCTTACCTCACTCCTGAGTCCATGACAAGCAGAGGGACACCATTCTTTTGACTCTGCATGTAGTAACAAGGAAAAGACAGGGAAAGCTCTTTCCCCACCAACAAGCTTAGCTCAAACACTAAGAGTCAGTGGGTAGTGTTAGCCTACCTCTGCCTACAGTCATCAGATAAACTCTTCAGCAACTCTAAACGGTCCTGTGTGCTTGTTGTGACTCATTTTTTTACCGCGTTATGTTACGTTATCTTCTACTTCTTATTATCTTATTTTACTCGTAAACAAAGGCTTCTTTAAATTGACCTACTTAGAAGCACTTCTGAGGTAGTTTGCACATGTGCCCTGCGGTTTAGTTTCTTATGTATTTCTTCTGAAAATTACATAAAGTGCTAATCCTAGTGTAAAAATAAATAAGGTAACAACACGGTAAAAAATGAGTCACAACAGGCACACAGGACTGTTTAGAGTTGCTGAAGAGTTTTTCTGATGACTGTTGACAGAGGCAGGCTAACACTACTCATTGACTCCCAGTGTTTGAGCTAAGCTAGTTAGCGGTGGGTGAGCTTTGTCCATCTCTTCCTTGTTATTTCATACACAGTCTTCATACACATGCTTTTTGTGGACTCGAGAGTGAGGCAAGACACGAAAAAAAGAAAAAAAAAATTGGGGAACCCATGACTTGTATCTTAATTTACATCATGAAACCTTGTTATCTTTCCCAGCCCTATATGCTGCACTGTGGTATAATAACACATTGTATCGTACCACATTATACGGTGTGGCATGGTACTGCAACCTTTGATCGGGACAGTGTTGTGTAGTCTACATTCAGAGCATGGGACCCATACAGGAGGGTTTTTGTTGTGTATGTCTAATGACTCGCCTAGCCTCGTGTGTGTGTGCTTGTGTGAGAGGGATGATGAGAGAAGAGGGAGAGGGGGGATGTTTATCGTCTCCTTGAGCGCCTGAGGCATGTCTGGATGATTGATTTCTCCAGTTCAGCCAGATTAGGAGCGCCAACACCTTTACCACACTGGCAAATTAATTAAACCGCACGCGAGAGATTAACCTCGCCAGATTATCAGCATGGACCCCTCATGTGGAGGTAGATGGATGAATGAAAAGACGGAGAATTTATGGGCAACTATTTATATCTGGAGTTTGATTGCACTTGGTAAAAGTCAGTAACCCCAATTGTTGTTCAATATTTTCCACGATGCAGGTTTGATTCCCGTCCATTAGCTGATTGAGTTAGATGTTGGATGTAAATTGGATGACGTTTTTTCCATCTGAGCCTTCGTGTTAGAAAATCAATTAAGTATTTTGTCAATATGTCACCCAGGTTTTTATTGAAGCACAAGCATTCAATTAATGATGGTCTTGAAGGGCTTGGGAGCAGATTAATGAGCTAAATGCACAATTGAGAAGTTTTTATGCCCCCACAACAACATAATGGAGCTTTTCTGTTTCTCTCAGGCATCATGTTTTCCGTTTGTCCGTCCAACCATCCACCCATCTGTCCACTGAGCTGGCTGATTCTTGTGAAAAGGATATCATAGAAATCCCTGAAAAGATTTTCTTTAACTTTTAACAAATCTCCGGATGATGCAAGAATGATCTCATTAGATTTTCAGACCACAGATCAAAATCAAGTTCAACATGAAGCCAAACAATATGGGATTTTCCCAAAACTTTGCAAAAATGTCAATATATAATGAAGGATAAACTGTTTAGATTATCAAGGTCAAAGGTCAAGATCAGAGAGCCCCTTGGTCGTTCTTTGCTTGTGATGCTACAGCTTTACGGGCCACATACAGAAAAAAACAAGGATGACCAGGCTTTGTTATTTCTCGGTGTCATTTAGTTCCAGATTTTGCTAATCAGTTTTCAGGGGCCCTGCTCAGCCCTTGTGACCATCTGACGAGAGTGGTCAGAAAAAGAAAAATGCTTTTTGCAGCAGAGAGGGAGATGATGACAGATCGTCTTCACATTCAGACAAAAACAAGAGCAACCTGCAAAAAACTGCCAAACACTGTAAAAGTGTTCATAGATAGTTTAAGATGATCAGCACAAAATGATTTGTTAATCTTGATACAGAGTGGATAGTGAGACGAATAAGCATGATTTGTGATATTTGTTGCCTCAAATAATTTCTCTTTATTGATCAATCATGCAGAAACTTAATGAAAAAATATTTGTTCTAATTGTTTGCAATTTTTGGAGTTTGTTGTGGGATGATTAAAAGTTGCTCACAGACAACATTTGACTCCCGGGTCATAGTTTTGACACCCCTGCCATATGAGATTTTTATAAAAACTTGCATGAATATCAACTTTTTCTAAAGAATAAACTAAATATTTTATTGTTGTTTATTGTTGTTTAAGAATGCAAAATAAGAATCCTCAAAGGGAATTTCTTCAGAACTTTTGCCATTTCTACCATGTCTTAAGGATGTGTCGATGAGATTTTGGAGGTCAAAGGTCCAGGACATTGAGCCTCATCATCATTCTTGTATACTCTGATGGTCAAAGGTCAGGGTGGTGCAGCTTGGTAGTTGCTTTTTACTCATGCATGCAATTTCTCAAACTGTGCACAAATGTTTACTTGGGTTAAAAAATGAACTCTTTAGATCCTGCTGGTCAAAGTCGAAGGTCTAGGTCATCGAGTCGCTTACTTTTAGGGGTGGGGGGAAATATTGTAAATGCACCATAGTATCAGGATATATTGAGTCATGGACACCAAGTATAGATATATTTGAATGTATTAATTTCTAACATGTAACAAAGCTTTTGGTTCTATAGAAGTCAAATCAATTACTTTTTAAGGCCACACGATGGTGCTGTTGGGCTATTGTGCAGGTGAGGTTGGCAGAGGTGATGTTCACTGTGCAGGAGTGAGTAAATTTTTTCTTCTTGGATGTAAATGCAGTTCAGAAAATGTTATAAATCACGATATATTGTAATGTTTAGTATCACAATACTCAGCACATCTTAAAATATTCAGAATCCAACCTTAAGTACCACAATAATTTTGTATTTTGGAGCCACTGGTGATTCCCTCCCCTAATGTCTATACTCACTAGGAATAGATGTCTCCAAATTACTCACAGTACAACAAAAACCACCTAGCTGGCCCTTTTTATTGACCCACTCGAGACACTTTGGAAGCAATTTATCTTCTGAAGGCTTAAAACTGTCATACAGTGTTCCTAGTTTCTAATTCTTTTCTAAATTTACTGTGTCGATGACGAATGGGAATTTACAAGAAGTCAGATAAGGTTTATTTACATGCCGAGAAAAATCAAGAATGCAGGAGACACTAGGGTACTGTTTGGAGATATTCTCACTTACAGATTCTCTAAGGGGGAAAACCAAACAGAGAAGGCAAATTTTCTTCAGAGCAGAGGAAGTGACAAAAATGCCGTTCAAATAATTTACACTGGTGGATGAAGAAAAGGGCAGAAAAGCAAGAATCTAGGAGACACTCTGATTTGCATGAAGACTCAAAAGGCACCGCTACCTTCATTTAAGGTTCAGTTGTGTTTTGTTACTCCAGTTTTTTTTTTTTTTTTTTTTTTTTTTGGAGGGAGTGATGTGTAAAAGTTATCTTTTTATTTGAAAGGTTGCAGGACAATGTTATATTTATTTTCTGTCTAGTGATGCACGATATTGGATTTTTGCTTTTTATCCGATATGCCAATATTTTTTAAATTCATTATCATCGATACTGATATTGTTATTTCTGGTCAAAAGCACAATTTCTGTACTTAAGAAAAATGGAGTTGCTTCTTTCAGTGTTACAGTATATTTTTGCGAGGAACAGATGTAAAACAAGAAAAACAGCATTTAAGTCTTACAAAAATGAACCCTTGATTTTTAAATGTACCCATGCATTGATGATCAGGTGCATCAGTATTATACATTTTTGTAATTTGCAGATATTCCAGGCAATATATGTGGCCGATATAACGGATGTAAACATCTGCAAAAGAAATTTTTGCAGATACTTACGACTGATGTATCGGCTGATACCAAAACTTAACTTTTTAGCCTGATATCGGCCAATACCAATATCAAACCGATAATTTTGTGCATCCCTATCATGATAAGGATGCATCCCTGATACCCCACAACAGGTCAAAGATATGCCACAATATATATACCACAATGTTCCTCCTAAAATCATTTGACCTTTATGTTAAATGTTTAATAAAAGATATTTACTTGATACTTTTACAGGCAAGGCAACAACAGTAGCTCAGAAAAATGGCACGGTGACCATCAATACTTTGGCCAAATGATGGAAAACTTTTAACTATAACTGAAAAACCAAGATTATTTATCAGACCATACTCAGGCCATCAAAATGTCTCATGATCCCGACCCAAGTCTGACTTTAAAATCTAATGGTGCGTTCACACCGAATACGACTTTGCAACCAAGATCACGTCGTAAACCCAAGTCCTGTTGCCTGTACTTAGCTCATTTTGTTGCAATCGCCATTGCTCAGTGACGTCATGCCTGCTCGAGTTTCACCCCGCGATCATATCATATATCATACAATAGGACGTATCAGCTGACATTATTCCAACGGTATCCTTTTCACTCACCTACCAACCACAAAACACTGAAGCTGATGGCCCTGCAGCAGCATCTTCTGTGAGTTCTCTACGGTCCGTCTAGGCGGAACTAATGTACTCATCAACTAATGTCCCCCACACGAACATAGTTTGTCACTCTGTGGGCCGGAAAGAAATAGTCTGTCACAGGTGTCAATCATGCACCCACACAACGCTGATTGGCTCTCATGTCGTGGCATCGCCTGAAAAGTTCAAATATTTTAACTTTGGCGACAGAGCTCGGCGACCTGCTCTGCGTCCAAAGCAACCCCAGAGTTCACATCTGCAGCAACAGCCCCCATGTCTCCAAAGACACGATCAAGTTGCCCAGAACGCGATCTGGTCGCATGTGGTCGTGGCTGATCGTGGCTGTACATTGATTCTGCATGGAGAGTGGTCGCCAAAGTTGCGTTCGGTGTGAACGCACCTTAAGAGTTGCCGCCCTTACTTAAAAGTTTTTTTAAACTTCTATGACAACAACAACCTAGGCCAGAGGCAAAACATTTGGGTTGTCTGTTTGTCCCTCCTCCCCTCCTCCTGTACGTAAGTCCAAATCATTCCTGTGAACATTTCTCTGAAAACAAACTTTAAGTTGGTCTCTAAACCTCACACAAATGTTCTGTCTGACTCGGAATGAGCTGAAGACATTTTAAACTTCAGGTGAAACTTTGCATAATTGTCCACTCTGACTCAAGAATGACCAAAAACAATTTAGAGATCATAGGTAAAAAGTCAAAATCATGGAGACTAATGTTCATCCTTCGATTGTAAATGTAATATCTGGAGAGCACCTTACGGGGCCTAGTCTGCACTGATTGATTGACGGGTCTATCCTGTGGTAATCTGTCTGTTCAGTGCTACTAAATGCCATATTGTCAACAACTCCGCATTCATTGTATCATCTATACTTTGCACTGGGCTTGCTACCATGTGCCACTGATCTTCAACTGATGATGTAACAATGGTAGGATGTCATAATGGTCTTTTGGCAGATACTGAAACCATTTACACAGGGAGAAGGAGAAGTCCTGAGACTTTTTGTCTTGTTGATAGAAGTTCATTATCATATGGAGTCGAAGTCAAAGGTCATTCGGCCCCATGCTCATCACTTGCTTGTAAATGTTGTCAAAATTTCATTTTTCATTTTTTTTAAATTAAATTCAGCAAAAATGTTTACTCAGCGTGTAACTTTTAAGACTTTATAGGTACAAAGTCAAAGGTCAATGGGTCTCATGTTCATCGGTTGCGTTAAATTCAATAGCTCAAGAATGCATGGACTTTCCTCAAACCTTACACAAATGTCTGCACTGAAAGAAAGATAAAATGGATCGATTTTGTGGGTTCAACGATCTTTGAGCCCTAATATTCATCCCTGGTTTACTGATATGAGCCGTAAAGTTTATTGTATTATATTTTAGGTCATAGGTCAAAGGTCCTCTCTGACCTAAGGACAAACTGACTGGATTTTGGATTTCGCACTAAAAGGTTTTTGAGCCTCTGTATCACTGCATTGAAGATTTCTTCTAATCACACCACCATAAAAACCAACACAGTCCTTCTCCTTGACCCATCACTGTACTTTGATTAGGGAAGGGAACTAATGAGACTTTATTGATACCAATTTCATTAACGATTCTGCTTATCAATCAAACTCATGAACAAAATTCCCTTATGGATTCTTGTGGATTTTTATGTGTAGAATAAAGGTGGCTAGCACAGGTTTTCAGTGGCAACAATGTCAAACACATTCCGCTCTTGATAATCAATGATGTGCTGCGTAGATAAATGATTCTAGTACTGTATCGACCATTTTCTGCCCACTGTCTGCCATGACTTTTGACTTTTGTTATCATTTCTGCTGACTGCCTCTGATGAGAGTGTGGCATCCTTGATTTCCAAAGTAGAAGGAACTGATAAGCAAAAAACAAAAAACAATTATATCAATTCCTTAAGGGAGTTGTTATTAATTATCAACTAGAATTGTTTTTTGATTCCCATCCCGAACTCTAATTTTCTAACTCCTGTATGTCATTTACAGTCATGAAAAGTCCAAGCGGTTGTTTTCTTCACACCTCTTATCAGATTCTTCAGACATTTCTTGTGTAGTTAGAGCCACGTTTTCCAATTCCAGGGATACAAGTGTAACTGTTAAACATTTTCAAGCTCGTCCCGTCCCGAAGTCAACCTGAATCTGCAGCTCTCCTCCCATTCTTACTCGTCTGTCTTATTGCGTGTGTCCCTCTCCTCCTCTGTCTTTAGTATGTAGGTTAGAAAAAGGGAGGGAGGCTGATTTAATAAAACCTTTTTTTTTTGCAGCGGGTCATTAACGGGCACAGACCTGAAAAGTTTTGTTTTCAACCAGCATCATGTCTGCAAGAGCAGCACAAGACCGAGTGATGAAAGCGTGCTCTGTTTGGAGAATGGCAATGCAGGAATAATAACAATAGAGGTGAAGGAGGGGTGGAGAAGGGTGGAACAGTTACACACACATCCATGAATACAGGCTCACACTCACACACGCACACAGAGCCTCTTGAAAAAGTGGGTATGATAAATTACATTTTGCTGACTAAGATCCACGGCAGCGTCCCATTAAAGCTCATCACCAGAGTCTTTTTGGACTGCAGGATGCCCTTTAAAGGCCGGCGCTCCGGGGAAAAGGCTTTATTTATACAATCGCAGACTATGATACACAGCTCAGAGGCTGCTGGCTGCACAGTGTCACTGAGGATGGTAGATTTCAGGCTGCGAGCCAAAAAGGCTGAACTGTTTACTACTCCCAAGGAAGCAAAATGACTCAGAATTGTTTTTATGCAACAGAACTTCCTCCGTTTGTCCAAGCCTCTGCTGACCCTTCTGCTGAACTTCCCCTCAAGCTGATTTCCTCCTGGTCCAGATGATATTATAGGTAATGCTTAAAACCTCAGGGAACATGACTTGAATTTTTTAGAATTTTAATAGAAAAACAAAGTTTATTATGTCATTAAGCTTTCTTGAATATTTGAGAGAAAAACCATCTCAAAGGATCAGAAAACTGTGATGATTTCTCAGGACATTGAGGGCGTCACTGCTAATGCTTTCACCTGGAGAGGCCGATTGGGTGATAGTAAAGTAGTTTTACTGCCTTTGAGTGGGCAAGACCTGTTGTTTCTTTTTCCGCACGTCAAAACGAGCATGGCATACAGTGCTGTGATCGTTCAATGAAAATCAATTAATTGCCCAGCACTAGGGGTTGCAAAGAGGTGGAACATTTCTGGTAAATTTCCAGAAACTTTCCATGGGAAGTTAGGCTGGTGAATTTTTCGACATATTCCAAATTTGAAACTTTACATGGGAGTTGTGGGAATTTATGGAAATTAACTGAAAATTGGGAATAATTTAAACAAACTGTATCATAGCTAATTATAAAAATAAACAGTTTGTTTTGTAACAGGCAGACGTCCATTCAAAATAAAACAATTAAAAGCACATTTCAACAGATTTATTTGTAAGTAATCTTTATCCAGTTTAAATTATTTAATTGAACAATCAATTTCAACTTCACTTTATGTCCACGGCCTTAAATGTGTGTCCTAAACAGTCCAGGGTTTGAGAATCATCTGTGCACGTGCTGTAGGAATAACAGAGATATTCTCAAGTATACCTTCATGAATCTGTCAAGGCTATGCTAAAGTATATTTTTCTCAACTATATTGAAAATCTCTTTTAAGGACCAACTTGGGTTGGGCAATATATCAATTTTATCGATGAATTTGACTTATTTACTGCAGAAGATTTAAAAATTGAAAATCTAGTTTTTTTAATAACTTACTCCAGTTGTAAGTTGTTGCAGTGTTTGAAAGTATAAATACTCAACATTTACAGTTTTTGTGATGGAGGGCCCTGCCAGGTTTTGAACTTTCTCGTGTTTAAGCTAAGATTTGTTTTTTAATGAGATTAAATATTGATCAGAGAGTTCCATGTTAATATGTTTCAGTGTTTATGTAGACAAACTACATAATCAGTATTTCATGACATGCACTTTAACTGTAAGACGGAAATTCTGTTATGTTTGGGGATATATTTTGATAACACAAAGGCAAAACTTGATTCATGGCATTTTTGTGTCACTTGGAATTTTGTTGTTGGGTTTTTTTGTTTTGTTTGTTTTTTGAGAGGGAAAAAAATCCATTTAAATTGTAAATAGAGTATTGTGGAAAAAAAAATATTTTTAGGCCATATCGCCCAGCCCTAGGACCAACCTACATTTTGCAAATTCCGGGTTTATTCCAGTATATTTTGTAAATGACAATAATTTCCTGTAAATTCCCATTAATTCCATTCACAGATTATTGCAACCCTACCTAACATGATCATATATCCAGTACCCAATACTTAACTTGATCATTAAAGTTAAAATAATTGTTACATTTGGTCACAAAAAAGGAGGAAATCTGCCAGTCTTTAATATTTTTGTTTGTAAATAGAAGAATGTTTAAAGTTTTTAAAATGAAGCACCAGAATATTAAAATACTTAAGATTTTCTGACAGATTTCTTTTCCCAAATATTTTTCTTCTCACTGTTTGAGCTCCACGAGCCACGCAGATTATTTTTAATTAGGTAACCTTTGCCATGGGGTTGCATCATTATTTTTTACACTGATACATAATGATGGTTGTTCTTTTCCTCTGCGTGTTTGCTGTCTGACATGTCAGGATGATTTCTGCACAAAGTGACAGCAACAGAATCACCTTGATATGTAATTTAACCTTTGTTTAACCTGCTGAGCCCGCTGAGATTGGGGTCTTATTTGTGCTGATGAAAGATGACAAGAGGCAAATAACGTGGCTTTGACTGAGAGGAGGAAAACCATGCATGAGCTTTTCTTTTTCTCTGTATGTCTGTCATGGATCTGATTGAAGATGATGTGACGTTTGCCAAAGAAGCTGCCGGCCTCCATCGCTTGTCTTCTTGATGCGAGTTAGTGGAGGTCAGGACTTGTGTTTGAGATGGACCACGAGCTGGACTGATTAGAGCCCTTGTGATTAAAAATTTATTACTTAGCTCGCCGCAAGAGAACTGAGGGAATGTCTCTGAGTGTGTGTGTGTGTGTGTGTTTGCAACTTTGCATTTATTTTGAAACGTGGACGTGAGCCAGAGCAAGATTAATGCTCCGTGTCTAACAAACCTCATAGTTTGACCCCGGCTAGCCAGCAAACGTACACAGACACAAGTACACACAGTCACAAACACATTCACACACTCCGTCCACTTGATCGCCTGCTGGGTTAATGCCGACCCTGAGCCGCTCCTCTCACAGAGGCACACACACAAACACACACAAACACACACAAACAAACACTGAACTCAGGCCAACTCCCAGGCCCTTTTGATCCATCAGTGTAAAGGTGCGTTTTTGCCTCTTTGTGGCTCGGTACCAAATTGATTTTGACATTTGTGTGAGCTTGTATGTGCACAAAGAGACTGCTGCTTCAGATTAGAGGTGAGATTAAAGGGGGGTGCAATAGGGCTGGGCAAAATAAAAAGGTCCAGCATTTATTAGTTCTAACAAGATATGATATTAGAGAATGTTATCTATATGAACACAGTTTATGTTGTCATTAAACATTGAAATCTCATGTGCGAGTGGTCACCATTAGCCCTATTTCAGGCATCTATCCAAAATCAGTATTTTAAATCCCATTCACATTTGGTGGGTTTGGAACCAGGGAGTATTAAATGCTAACTTACTTCTGGGTTTTGGGACTCCTGCTTCATTGTGCAAAGAGTTAGTAAACATGGCAGCGCAGGGGAGACACAGAAGAAATGCACCATCAGCATTTAAATCTGCTGTTTGGTCTTATTTTGGATTTTCCCCAAGATCTGAAAATTAAATATTGGAATTCCTGCATTTTATGACAGTTCAAAATGTGGTTTAGATTAGACTCATTGTTTTTACTTATTGTGGATGACCTCCCACGGCACACCTGCTGTACCTCCATGTTCCTCATTTAGGAAGCACTGGAATAGTGAATCACCTTCAGGATGAAAATATTGGGATTAGACTTCTGGTCTGTATTTCCCAGCCCTATGATGCAAACACATCAGGAGATTGTAATCCTTAAAGTGAGCCTTGTTCCCTTCTCTGTCTCTTGTTATTAAGTCAAATCAATCCACCTGTAGAGCTGAACAAGGGGCATGAGCATGTTGTGTTCTTGAGTCTTAACAGGGCTTCAGAAATGTTTTCAGACAATGAAAAATTGACTCTGATTTGCTCTTTATCCCCTGTCAGAAATCTGAAAGCTTTTTATTGTGTTTGCGTGTCAGCCTTGGTTCTGTCTGTGGCTGCTGGTGCCAGATGAAGACAGATGGACAGAGGGTTTTGTCGGGGTCTGGGCCCGGCTCCAGGGAGGGAGCTGCCCTTGGTGCGAACGTTTTCATCTACTTGTAGATGTCGGACGGAGAGAATCCAGCAGACCCAGGATTAAAATGGTCTGGGCTGGAAGATTATGGGAGCAAAGGCCTGTATCTGGATGTCCCTGCTGTTTGGCACAACACAGAATGCATTATTTATTATTAATACTTAGAGCATCACAGCTCTGTTTGTGCTGTTGTCGTTTGTTCAACAGTCAGACTGAAGTGAAATGTGTAGCCTGATTTTTTTTCAGTATGATCGTCATTATCTGATCTGCAGTAAACCAGGTGTGTTAGCACAGATGTTCTCTAAACACTAACAGAACCAGAAATCTTTTGGGTTTTTAAATGAAAGTGAAGGGGAAGGGTGTGGGGGTTAGGTTTTAGTTTACTCAGAAAAGACAGGATTATGTAAAATGGTAAGAAGATTTGTTTCATTATTTAATTAGCATCTCAAATCTTTGTGTAGCATTACTTTTCCTGCAGTACTTCAGAAGATTTATAGCAACAAGAGTTCATAGAGAACAGCAGACGCTGGTGCTTGTTTACATAACTCATGATGTATGCGCATACTCCATGTCTTCTTCTCTGGTTTGTCTGCAGCATTACAGCGCCACTTACCAGCCTGGCATATATGCTACAGCATTTTTAGTGTTTTCATGTGGACAGAGACATTTTATTAAATGATGCCGTCTTTCCTGAAAACATTTTGAAAACCAGAACATTTTTTAGCCTCTGTTTGGACAGGGCCTCAGTGTATCAAAGAGAAATTTGTGCTTTACAAAACAGAAGAAAAGCTCACAATGTGAATGAGTACTAGCAACAGCTAGATATGTTGCTTACCCTTCTAGTTAAGAAGGAAACTCAAAAAGTAGAGTTTTCTCTTTGTTTGCTCTTCAAAGCAGGAAATGGGCATCAACATACGGCGTACATCGTTGGTGTTTAGCTTTGGTTAATCTTGCAGGCACCTTGGGCAACTTAGCATCCTAAAGTAAATGGAGCCAGTCATAAACCAGAGGCCAGATCTTCAGAGTCTATCAACTCTATAATAATTATAATAATAATAATAATAATACATTTTATTTGGGGGCGCCTTTCAAGTCACCCAAGGTCACCTTACAGGAGTAAAAGCATAAACGCATCAGCCATTGCAAACATTTTTTAAAACAAAACATCAACATAAAAGCAAGTGGGGTGAACAACGTCCAGTTAGAGGGAATATGCCAGTTTGAACAGGTGAGTTTCGAGTTGGGATCTGAATGATGTGATGGAGTCTGACTGTCTTATGTGTGGGGGGAGGGAGTTCCAGAGTCTGGGTGCTGAGCAGCTGAAGGCTCGGGCACCCATGGTACTGAGGCGTGATGTGGGGGTGAATAACAGTCCAGCAGAGGTTGAGCGGAGGGTGTGGGAGGGAGTGTTTTCATGAAGGAGGTCGTAGAGGTAAGTGGGGGCTAGGTTGTGGAGAGCTTTGTAGGTGAGGAGAAGGTTTTTGTAGTGGATGCGGTATTGTACAGGGAGCCAGTGAAGTTGGATGAGAACAGGGGTGATATGGTCAGATGATTTGGTGCGGATGATGATCCGGGCAGCCGAGTTCTGAATGAGTTGCAGTCTGTTGATCAGATCCCCTTATAGGTTGCCCTCAAATCAGTATTAGCAAATGTTTGTTAAAAGATCAGCTGGAAGATTTTCGTTAAAAATGTGATCAGTTAAATGATCTCGAAAAATGCCGGGGGAGGGGGATTTTTTACTTGGCAATTTGAATTAATTACATCATTTGTGTTATGTAACTGAGTTAAAATTCATGAACTTATTTCTATTAAAATATTTTCACTGTTTTGCTTGTTTGATTGACTCGATAGTTTCTGACAATAATTTTGTGAATTCATAAGAAATAAAAAACGAGTCATAGTCGAGTCACTTTATCGTGTAAATAAGATGTCCTTACTGTAGGATACTTGCATTGCTCCGTGAGAGTTTTTTGTTTTGCTTTGTTGAACAAACACGAAACATGATCAGTATCGGTTAAGACTGTCAGTTTTCCCGAAAATCAAACTTGAACGATTTTCAAACCCCCGCACCCCCACCCCCTGACAGTAGTAAGGGACAGAGACTCTTATCTGTGCCTTCGGTTAAGACCCTGGCCAAAAAAACGTAGTCACACGGGGTTGAACTCTTTACGAAGCTCTGCTGCACTCGGCTGTATAACTTGGATGCAAGGCCAACGTTTGAGCCCTCAAGTTTGATGTAGAGGAGGAGTATAAAATCTGCTTTGCACATAACCAACACACAGTCCGGGCTTTAATTTTAAGTTTGCCATCAACAGTGTAGAACCCAAAATACTACCACACAGCGCTCCTCAGATGATTCGGTGCTGTTGTTGTCCGCTCGGAGTGGCACCTCTTTTTTTACTGAGGTCAGCAGAGCAGTTTATGTGGCCGACAGTCAAGCGCCCTCTGATGGATTAATGGTCCACTGCTCCAGGAGCCCTGATGTGCTGCTACACTCAATAATTTAAATACAAATATTTATTTACTCTTCGAGTATGGATATTTATCCCCATGCTCAAATGATTGTTCGAATATTGAGTATAAGGTGACAGCCCTAGTATCGGTTTAGGCCAGTCTCCCAAACAGCTGATCAGTGATCGTATCGCTGATAAGTATTCCTACTTCAAAAGCAGATAAACATGGACATAAAATCCTCCAAGTGATAAAATGGTGAAGTGAAAATAGAGAAACAATCGAGACACTGAGAAAAAAACCACCAAACCATCAACAACTTATTGAAGCTGTAAAAAAGCTGCGCTAAACTGACCCTCAGGAAGGATTTTTTAATTTTAGTAACAAAAACATTGAACACTAATATATGCCAGTCATTTTATGATTATCCCACTCATTCTGATTGAGATAATCGGATTAAAGTTTTTACATAACTGCTCCTATAATGAGATTATTGCCTTAAATGGGATTAGACTGAAGCACTGGCATGCACACACAACAGATGTCATGTTTCAAAACCAGTTTACGACTCTTGTAGTGTCTGATTTTCCATACCTGTGTCCTTATTAAACCTTGAGAGAATGGAGGGCTTGTTTTTATGTAAGTGTTGATGGATTGATGGCAAGTTATATTAACATTGTGCACTCAGTTATGGATCTCTTTATCATTGTGTTCCCATCAACCCAGAAGAAACACAAACCCCCCTGAAGAAAGAAGAACAAGGTTTAAAAAGTCTGATTAAAGAAAGCTGACCAGTAGAACAACCGAGAGTGGTGAGCAAGGACACAGGCAGGTAACAACGAGCCATTCGATATGTTATCTATAGAATCTGTCGCACAGAATGATCCAGAAACCAGATACCTCAGAATAGGTATCACTTTTCAGCACTTGGATCTTTGGCAGGCACTAGATCACTGACTCTTTCAAGAAGTACCCTTTATAATAAGCAACTTTTCCAGTGTTGTCTTGTTTTGGCTGTGCATTTATTTTAGCCTCCTCTGAGTAAAGCTCATAAAGACGAGGACCTTCTCTTTTATTGCACTGCATCATCTTTCCTCTTATGAGATAGCCTACAAGGTGAAAGCTGAAACACTGGGACAGGGATTAATTCAGGACACCTTGAAGGCCCGAGCAGAGCTGACGACTGCACTGCTGTTTTTTGTTCAAGTCTGCAGTCTTGAGGTGAATGTGGAATGAATATAGAGAGATTTTTGCACTGTTTTCTTCAGGATTATAAGAACTCTGTTTGGAAAAGCCAGAAATATTTGGGCTTAAAAATGAAGTCTTTAAATATCAATGTATTTTAGGGTTGCAATACTATTGGTACAATATCATTATTGGCAGATATTTGCCCAAAAAGCGGATCACTGGAATCTGCAGACATGAAAATTTGTGCAGATATTTACAACAAATATTCTGGCAGTACTTATTGGTCAATTATATCCCACAAATTGGCTGTAATATTGGCAGAATGTGCAAATGTACCATAATAATTTATCTCATCTTTACTGAATGTCCTCTTTTATAAAGCAAAAGTATCACTTACGCACTTGTTTTGTTTTTTAAAATGATTCTGCTGAACCACAATTCAAAAGCAATGTCTGATTTTCATTACTTAATTTTCAGTACATTTTTATTGATTATTGCTTTTGTCAGTTTCAAGTTATTTCAGTGATAATTGTGGGTTTTACTTTCTTTAACAGAAGGGTACCAACAATGTTGTCCACGTGTATATTTAAGAAAAAAATGCTGTTTGTCTTACTACACATCTGTTTCTAACACCGAGTGTCACCATGAATGGAGCGGGTCAGTTTTAGTCAAGATAAGCTCAGAAAAAAGGAGATTATCACTTAGATTTTATTTTGGCAATAATTCAGAAATAATTAGAATCGGTTAGCAACCAAGAATAATAATCAAACTGAATCTGCCTGGGTCAGCAATAGTTTTGTCGAATTTGGGTTACAAGAGCTTAGTGATGTGATCTGTGGTCCATGTTGCCCAGCATACTTTGGATTTGTTTGTACAACAAGTAATTCACTTCAGGTGCTTGTTGTTCAATTAAGTTTTCCAGCACTAGTTATTTTGTTCTACCTGAATACACTGGAGAGGATTATTTTAAGACGCCTTGATCAATCATAATCAAGGACTGTGTTTAAGAGCCTGTTTGTCTCAGGTCTGTAGAGTTAGACTTTTGCTTGTTTCCTCTTCATTCATCTTTCATTCTCAGTTTTCCCTGCTTGCCTCTCTCATCCTGATGTTTGCGCTAATGAACAGGAGGAGCTTAATGAGCGCGTCGAGCTGCCCAGGCAGGTGCCTGAAATCCTCAGTGAAGTGCTAAAGATGTTTCCTCTGTAGCCCCACAAAACCTGCCAGTTTTAGTGAGAGAAGGGCCTGAACCAGAGGGGGTAGTGGAGGGGATGGTGTGTGTTTGTCCTCGTGTGTGTGAGTCCACTATAACCTGTAAAAGTGTGTTTCTGTGAGTTTATGAGGTCTGCTTCAGCTGTCTGTGTGCATTGTGCTTTATCTGTTCACACCAGTGTCTGTGTTTAAACATGTGTTTGTGTTTGTGTGTGCGTGTGTGTGTGTGTGTGTTTTGGGCAGACTGGGGGTCACAGAGGGCTCCCTCCCCTTGAGGTCCAAGTCTGGCCTCTCAATTAATCCTTTTTTTTTTTTTTTGGCTGGTTGGTTTCTGTTATTGGGTCATTACAGAGAGCCTGGCTGAGTGCAAACAGCACATTCCCAGAGAGAAAAATACAAGAACACACATAATAATGAATCCCCTCGTCCCAAACTTAATTTAAACAAATCCAGTTTCACAAACTAGACTCTAAACTTTAAGTACAGTAAAAACATGTTTGCAATTGTCTTTATAAGATAAGTGATATGCCTTTATTTTATCAGATTCATGTTTTGGGAATGGATATTAGTGGAATGATATCTGTATGGGCAGAAAATTGCCTAAAAAGTTAATTATAGAGTTATGAAAAATTTGCAGATATATACAGTGGTTACCTTTTGCAGTACAGATTGCGCATGCATAATAATACATAACATAAATTTACCACAATAGTTTACATAGTCTTCACTAAATGTCCATTTTATAAAGCAAAAGAATAATTTATTAAAGAACAAAATGTTGTTTTTGTTACTTTAAATCTGTTTCTAAAACAAATGAACTGTCAGCATGAAAGGAACAGGTCCTTCACCTGAAGTGGAGGCTTTGTGCTCGATATCACTAACAGGAATAATGAGTTCAGAAATATCGGCATACCGGCAAAAAATTCAATATTGTGCATCCCTAATTTTTTTCCAAAGACCTGATTTGTTGTATTAATCCAGGTTTTTGAAACTTCTGTACATATTACTAAAAAACATTAATTGTAAATTCTGATGCTGTTGTCCTCAAAGTGGCCACTTGGGTTCACACCTGACCCTCATTTCTGTCCCATGTAGGATTGGACAATATGGCCTAAAAGTAAAATTCCTTATTTTTCTCAAAGTACTCAATGTCCTCTTTTAATCTATTTTTTCCCTCTTAAAGAAAAAAAACTCCAAAAGACACATAAATGACAGAAAATAAGTTTTGCTGCAGTGTATTGTGTTATGTCCCAGACTGTTTTTAGTTTCCCGTATCCCAAGACAAATTATGTATTTTGGCATCTACATTGAAAAAAACATCTCATTAAAAAAACAAATTAATCAAACCAACAAACAGAATAGGAATGCACAATATTGTCGTCACCATGTCTATATCAGGTGATATTAAAATTCCTGCAGATATTTACAGCTGATGTTTTTGCCATACACATAACCAAATAAATCACATATATTGGCTGCAATACCTACATAATGAATGAATGTAGTAAAATGCTTTACCCTATTATTGCTGAATGTTGACATTTTAAAAACAATATTTTTTTCTGTTAGAGAATTAAACGTTTTCTTTGGTCCACATCAGTACCTGACACAAATACACCTTCAATATGAGAGGAACAGGCCAATTTTAGCTTTCATTTTAAACTTTAGTTAAGGAGATACCTCATACTCTTGGCAAAAAATATTGGTTCAGTTTGGAAATATCTGCATATTGGTCAAGGGAAAAAAAGGTGCAATATTTATTTCTGAAATCTCCCACAACAAAAAGTTAAGTGATTAAATCAAGGTATTTCCCAGCCCTACTCCCATGTAGAGCTCCTACTTTTTCTCTGCCCAATTTCCCACTCTAACAACCGTCATGTCCCTCTAATAAAGGCAAAACGCCCCAAAATAAACTCTGAAGATTAAGGAGATTTTAATGATTTAGAACCTAGGTTATGGTTTAGTATTTGACATTTTAACAATTCATCAGCATAAATTTATCCAGTACGTGAATCCTGTATCAAAAGATCAGCAGTGGCCACTGCAGACAGGTCACAGACAAGGCTAAGCTTAGCTTAACCTAAATTTAAGTTAAGTTTAACTGTTAAACTGGCTTTTAAATGCAGCTTGGCGAAATGTCCTTACAATCCAAAAGTGACCTCAATCTCAACCCAACTCAACTCTTTATAACTTTGGTCCTCACAAATGAGTAAGAACTGGATGACAGTCCTCACAAACATAGGAAAACAAGAAACAAACACACAAGTACAAGTGTGCTCTGTGGCAGACTCACAGTAAATACAGGTGTGCAAGCAGTTTGGTACACAACAGGCATACCCAAACAAAAACTGTGCACACAACATCCCAACATGCTCATTCCTCTACCCAGCCACGCATACACAGGAACACACACTTTCTGAAAAACAAACTCTCCCTTTCTTCTTCTCTTCCTCTCACTCACAGTGGTATATCAGTTCGGCTGGCTGACTGCAAAGGACTCTGGGTGTTTGCTTGGGATGCTCGGGTGGCGTGTGAAATCTGATTACAGTCTTACACAGCTTCCCTCAGCGGCAGGAGGGCGACCGCTGCCGCATCACTCACCGACTCTGGATGCTTTCAACCACATATTCCACTTCCTCTGTGCTTCTGTCTGCTGTTCTGTGCTGGTACAGGATTGTCCCGTGGAAAGACAGTAGCTGAAAGGTTACATGTTTGATGACTGCAACACTTAAGATGTGTTTATGTTTGGCTATCAACCTGTTGTAACATGGAGGGGGCGCACTGAATTTTAACATCAATTTGGTGGAAACTTCTCAGAATAACACATCAAAAGTGTCTTTAGAGGCGATTCAATCACACTAACACTCAATGTTTCAAGTGACATTTACAAATTTCCCTCAGCTGTGATTCTTTTTTACTTATTTGCCCTATAGGTGCTTTATTTCAGGGTTAGTTTTTAGTTTGAGAGGCAAATTTGTTGTGTAAAGTGAACAACCAACACTATCTGATTTATTTAGGTGTAAAAACCCTGTTAAAGATCCAGTATTTTACTCACTTTCATAGAGATAACACTGGTTCTGGATGCCTCGAGCATATTTTTAAGTGTCTAAAAGTGTCTTCA
The DNA here is from genome assembly GCA_037902135.1 of Cetoscarus ocellatus. Lineage (NCBI taxonomy): Eukaryota > Metazoa > Chordata > Actinopteri > Labriformes > Labridae > Cetoscarus > Cetoscarus ocellatus. Next base: position 295,679 of record JBAMNC010000828.1, read on the forward strand.
GATGTTGGATTTTGGCATGCTTATAATCCCCTTCCTACCACCCGTTGCTCAGAACAGGCTGTTTTCTCAGAACCTCTTTTATTTTAATAACTTCAGACTCTGAATGTGTTCATCTGACCACAGATTTGATCTTAGGAAAAGGAAAAGTCACACGATGATAGATCAGGTGAAGAGGAAGAGTGATCAAGCTCTATGATTTGATTTTGGGCCAGAAACGTATTTACAGAGAGCGCAGTGTGAACTGATTTGCTGTCTTGATAAAGCATTAAACATTTTTTCCACAATTCTGATCACTCTTTTCAGACTTTTTCTAACAGTTTTCCTAGAACCAGTCTGTAACAGTGTTGATTCACTGTTGACCCTTCTGAAACCCACTCCTCCAAAATTAAGCCCTTAATGTTAAAGAAAACAATCAACATGGCGGTGAATTTAGACTTGCTTTGTTGTCCAAATTTCATCGTATGTGATCACTGCTTCCTAAAAAATGTGGGATTCCTTTAATTTGTTGGATAATGTCTCCGCAAGTTTGCTTGTGCTGTTCCTTTGGATCAGAAATCAAAAGTTTTGGGACAACTTTGGCACACACTGTTGTCATCTTCAAGTTTTCATGCAAAATTTCTTGAACTGTCTCTTTATCACTGGAGGACATTTCATTCACATTTTCATTCTTACACTACATTTCTAAATTTGTTCGGTTGTTTTCAAAAGTGTCTGATGTGCAGGGGGGCAAAGGGAGTTTATCGTCTTGGACGTCCTTCACAAAATCTGAAGTGCCATTCAAACACACGTGAACATGGCGTGCAGTGTTCCCCACATACCTCAGTTAATGTACGAAGAGATTCGGCTGCCGTTTTGTTCAATATAAACAAAAATTTAAAGTTAATACATTGTTCAACTTTTAAAGCTAACCATATTCCAATGCCTCAGCAAAAACTCATGCACTTCTAGGTAGCAATGAACTGAAGACACTTGAAGGCAGTCAGCAGTTGTGCTTGAATACTCAACCTCTAATATATAACACAGGGGAAGGCAGTTGATAAGATTTGATACCAATGACTACACTGACGATTCTGCTTATCGATCCAATTCTTTAACAGTTCCCTAATCAATTCTTGTATATGTAAAGTTGGTTTGCATCAGTGTCAAACACATGACTCTGCTGATGTTCAGAGCTGTGCTGCATAGATAAATACTTCTACGAGAGTTTCTACCTGCTGAAAGTTGCGCATATTTTTGTTGAAAGCAAAGAAACAGTATTGGCCACTTAGTTCTGCATCCGGTCAGTCTGATTTTTTAACTTCTTTGCTATCATTTCTGCCGACTACCTCTGATGAGAGCAGGAAGTCCTTGACTTTTAAAGTGGAAGGAGTTGATAAGCAAAAAGATGAATGATATAGATTCCTTATAGGAGTTGTTACTGGTTCTCAACTGGAATTGGTTATTGATTCTCATCCTTATATAACACTCAGTGTGCCTGTGAACCACATGGTTTATCCTCATGAGCGCAGTCTCATGAATTAATAGCCATACCTCGAATATGGAGATCACTGACTCTAAAGCCACATCCATTCTGCCTTAGCAAAAAAAGTCCAACTGCCATGTTAAGTTACAGATAAATGATCTATTACTGTATCTCTTCATCTTATTGACATTAGTGCTATGCCTCCTTTTCTCCCTAACATGGAACAAAAGCTGTCCATTTGTGTAGTAAACGTGCTCAAAGTGGAACTCTTGTCCTATTGTTTTCCATCTGTAATGTAAGAGCAACTAAGGTCGTGCAGATTTATACCAGTTTGATGGATTTATTGTTAAAATGAAACAATATTATGACCTCTTTTGATTCCACAACAACAAAAAAACAAGTCTTAGGCATTCAGTGTGGGTACTTTTTATAAATACATTTTAAGGACCAGAAAAACAATACAACTCTTTCTTTCTAACACTCACTAGAAGACGAAATAGGGCCTGATTCATTTTCTGTCTTGCCTTCCTTCTGTTTTTTTAGAAGCTCATTCTTGTCTATCTTTGCTCCTCACCAAAGTTCCCCCTCAGGCTGCATGCCATCTGCTTTTGACATTTTTAGAATGAGGAGAACTTGAGAGAACAGGGTGTTTATTGTTCCATTTTTGGTTAATTATTCAGAGTCTATTTCTACGTTTGGAGCAGCCGGCCATCTGAAGGCATCGGCCGACACAAAGCAGGACTGAGACTCTGTGAAAAATCTGGAATTTGGAACCTGCCGCTGTGATTTCATTCCTCTCTAGTCCGTGAGGGACAGTTGGAGCAGGCATCAGAATAAATGCTCCTATTGTCAGTCCAGTGTTTGTCCTTTGACCCCTGTGTAATGCTGGATGCCAGAGCTGAACCCTGAAGCCATCTCAGCCACATGGGTGTGAGCAAAATATGCACGACAAGCCATCAAGCATGAGAAATTCATAGAAGGGGACTCCATAAGTGGCCTCCTGCCAATTCAAGGCACATGTGCAGTTCTGCAAAGCTTCATTCAGGAACAGTTTGAAAGAATAAATAACGTGAATTTATTTAGTTATCACTTAATGGGCACTTTCCCAGCCATGCAGTTGCAAAGCTGGACCGCTGAAACAGAAGGACGTAAACTGCCAAGTGACCTTCTGCTAAAATTTAAGGAGTGCTATACTTTCTTTTCCTTCTGCTATTTGTGCTTTTTGGCTCTGAGGAACTAACCTGACACACCAGATGGACTGTTCAATATATATTTCACTAAAGAGCCCATAGGAAGTATTTGGCAACGGCAGAACCTTTCAAAAGCATATTTGGCATGCAATTGGACGATCATTCTGTCAGTCACGTTCATTACGGGCCAATCAGATGATGTAACAGGCGGGCGCAACTGTCACGGCGTAAAGGACAGAACTTGAGCGACTTTGTTAAACAGACTCTCGGCAAAACATGTTGACAGTGGAGCAAGGAGAGAGTATTCAGTGTTTTTTTTTTTGTTTAATAAAGAAATGTGATCCAGATCTTTAAAAACTGCTACTGAAGCTGTTAGCATCGGTGCTAATCTTTGTATGAGCAGTTACTTCCTGCTGTCTCCTCGCTCATAGCTCCTTCCTCTTCCTGTTCTGAAGGACACCGATTGGGCCATCCTTTTCAGGCCACTTGCAATCGTTGTAGATTGTAGCAAGAACATTGTAGCAACATATCTGCACTGCAAGGTTCCTGATGAACACAATGTCTTTGACCTGCATGTAAATGAAAGTTTTTCTCATCTTTGTGATGTAAACAAAAACCTGTTTCCTCCATGCCTTGTTATGCTTGTGCGCTAGTTATTAAAGCAGTAATGCAGCAACATGAAGAATAATTTAAAACAACTGTAGCACTGACCAACCAAGTGCTTTGTATTTGGCCGCTCTGGTTGACAAACATAAATAGAGCCCTATAAAATCTGTGTTATTTTTCCCCAAATTCCATTATAATTTTTTCCCATATTCCGTTTTTTTCTGTTTTAATTTTTTTAAACGAATTCGTTTTTTAGTATTTTACGCAAATTTAACCCCGGGACACAGTATAAAGTAATGAAATAAAATCACTCACTCCTCAGATGGGCCTCACATGCATCTTTACAGGTCCAGTCAACAGTATGTTGACAAAATTTGCAGAACATTTGATCGCCTGACACATAATAATCACTTGGAAACTTGCCCTGTACTTGGAGTTAGCCGGGAGTTTTGTAGCTTCTTTGCCAACTTAGCCGGTGTCTCAGGTGGCCGCTTCAACATGTTTGCATCGTTAATGAGGGAAGGGGGAGAGGGAGGGGAAGTGAAGCGTGCATTGTCCCCAGCCTTAGTGACCCCCTCGGAGCATTTTCCTGAGAGATACATTCTTTTTTCTTACAAAAAAACAGACTTTTATGTAAAACGTCAGCCATTATCATGATATTCTGCGTTTATATTAAATTCCGCTTTTAATGTCTAATTCAGTGATTCAGTCCGAGATTCCTTGATCGTGGATTTTATAGGACCCTACGTTAAAATCTACCCATTTATTTGCTCTTTCACTGACAACGAAATTATTTAAAGTTCTTTTACCAGAATAAAAAATTGTAAATGGCCTTTATCATGTGTACTCGACAAGAGGGGAAAGTTTCCTCTAGTGGAGAAACACGATTAAGTGTCAAGTTGGTTAAAAACTATTAGAGGGACTTCATGATTTTATGCTCAAAGTGCAAAACTAGAAAAAACATTTTACCTTTCTATTAGAGAAAACATGAAAAATAATGCATGACCTTTCTCTCAGGGAAACATGATTGAATGCTTTTCCAGTGGCGAATTCAAAACGCTTCGCTCTACTTGAAAGGGCGAATGGAAACATTGTCTAGTTGGTCATTGACCCATTTCTTAGTTCTTCCATTTGACAAAACATGATTTAGTGTATACTTCATTCAGAAACTTCAATAAAAGAGGCCATCCTGTTATTTATATCCTGTTATAGGGCAAATGGAAACACTCAAGTTGTTCTATTGGACAAAATGTAAAAAAACAACAAACATAATTGAGTGCCGTTTCGGTGAATAACTATAAATGGATGGGCCTTTGTTAAGCTCCATCTCTCTTCTGTCAAAGTAAACACAAACACACTGACAACAGGTTCACACTGCCTTAACACAAAAGTGCTGCAGTCAGGCTCTGTTATATTTACACCTCGAGACGTTCACATTTATTTGAGGCCGTACCATTCATGTCAGTTCATGCTGCATGTATGTGGATGCACACAAGGGCAGAGACGCTCACTCACAGCGCTCCTGTGAAAACTTTTTGACCGATATGCACCAAAACATGGTGACAAGCTCACATAAATATTAGAACAGATACCTTTGTTTTCAACATGTTTTATTATGTAAACCCGTAACATTCATCCGGTGTTCTACAGGTTTAGTTCACAAAACGCTTCTATTTATGCCCCAAGGATTCAGAGGAACTCGAGTTATATTCAATGCACCTTCAAGTCTGTAATTTCTCATTTTAGAGTTCAATTTTCTGTCCCTGATGAGTATTTTCAGTCAGTTCCTAATCAGAGGTGGACATATTCTCTGCCTATTTCACTCTGTAATTACTCAAGATCTCCTGAATGCAGACCACAAAACTGCTGCTTATTTGCTTTTTAATTTCTCAATTATCACCGCAGACCAGACCACAATTAACCAGGGACCTCTTCTCCATCAGAATGATTAACAGGTGATTTGTTTGCTTCAGGGATAATCAACAAACTAGACACCCAATTAAGCCTATTTGACCCCGTCATAATTGGATATAAACGAGGACGCAGCCTTCGGCGGCACTGTCTAATCGCTAGCAGGGATTTCCTTTATCAAAGCCATGTTTTATTGATCCAAGAGCTATTGATCTTGTTTGCACAGAGGCTTTTCAGCTCATTAGCCTATGTTGTGTTGTGAATGCAGCAATGAGGGTGTAAAGGCGACAAGGGGAAGGGTCAGTGTTGGCGGTAATGGCATCCAATTTTAGATCAAGAGTACTGAGTGTTGTCTCACGATGTTGAGTTTCTTTTTGCTATGTGGTCAAACCTTTTCTCCAGTTGAACCTCAACACCAAGAGTCTCCAGTAAACATAGTCTCCCTCAGCAGTTGAACCTGGAGGGTTAGTGTGAGCGTCAGGAGAAGTTAAATCCACGAGAAAATCTCAGATCCCAAAGCAAACACAAGTGAGGAGTCCAGGAGGAAAAGCAGAACAGCTGCTCTGTCATCTGCAGTTACAACACCAGGTGTGAAGACAGCAAATGTAAGAATCTGATACCTCAAATTATCCATGCATTCACGGAAGCTTCAGATGGGAACAGGGCTTAAGGCAGTGCTTGAAACCCTTGAAAATACCCTTATTTCAATGTGATGTTATTTAGGTATAAAATGTGCGTAGTGCGCAGGTAATGCACATCACAGCAAGAAGGTCACCAATTCGATCCCTGGGTCCTGCAGGGCACGTGGGCGTCTTCCCACAAACCAAAAACATGTTTATTCGGTTGATTGGTGACTCCAAATTGCCCTTAGGTTTGAGTGTGAGAGTGAATGGTTGTCTGCCTCTCTGTGTGCCCCTGTGATTGTGTACTCTGCCTCTCGCCCAGTGTCAACCAGGATAGGCTCCAGCCCCCATGCAACTCCAAAAGGGACAAACGTTATAGATAATGGATGGATGGATTTGTGTGTTGACATGATTTCAAAGAAGTCTCAGATCAGGAGCCTTAAACTGCTGCTTTTATAATTTTCGTTCTTGTGATAAAATCCATTAAAGCCAACAGTTCAGTCTTATCGCACAATGTCAACAAATATGTTTAAAATTCCAACACTCTCAACTTTATCAGTTTATTTTAGTGTTCTGACCTATTTTACGTTTGTGTTGACAGGCATTTCTTATGCTGACAAATTCGAAGCATAATGAAAATTAAAAAGCTGAGTAACTATTAAACATTACTATGAACATAACATCAATCTCTGATCTTCTTAAGTGTTTCTCTACGGGATGTCAGTGTGAACATTTCACTGTTTGTAGCACTTTATTTCTTATTTTAACAGTAACACTGCTGAAAGCCCAGACTTGTTTTGAGTTACAATCTTCTGTATTTTCAACCGTTCACAAGGCAGCAAAATAAAATGAAAAGAAAATTGCTAACAGAGAAATGGATTGTGGATGGCAGCATCCATGGACTGATAAAAATAACAGATAACTGAGAGGAAAAAGGCGAATAGAGGAAAAGTCTGTGTGTGTCAAAAAACTGAAATGGTGGCCCTGAAGCACAAAAAAAACAAAAAATGAGGAAACATAACAGATCAAAAAACAAAATACAACATAAGAAAAGTAAACAACAAATGCAAAACAAAATCCAACAACAACAAATCGATAACACAACGGGGAACAAGGAAAAACATCAATTAAATATGTCCCAAATGAAAAAAACACAACTAGTGGTATGAAAACAAGATGACAAATAAGAAAATACATCAACAAAAAAGAGAACACAATTACAAATAAAAAATAACAAAAACAAACAAGAAAATACAATAGAAAACAAATCCAAAGCCAAAAACAAAACTACAAATAACAGAGCATAATAGCACAAAAAGCACATAACAATAAACAAGGAAAAAACAACAAAAAGAAAGCAACGTAGACAACATAACACCTTAGAAAATTAATGCTGAATAAATAAATCATTGATAGTCCACAAAGAAACAAACAGAATGACATAAGAAAACACAAAAATAAACCCATGTTGTTGCTATTGTTGTTATGAAATCATGATAACAAATAAAAAACAAAAGACAACACAATCTAAAATTAAAAAAAATGTCAAACACAAAAAGAAAGAATAAGAGACAAAAAACACTTTGTCACAAAAGAAAACAGAACAATCACACTGAAAACACAATAACAAATAAAAAATGCAACAACAAAGGTGAAAACATGAAAAAACAATTTTAAAAAAACAGTCAAATACAGGTTAAATGAGACAAATATTAAAACACAACAACCAAAAAAAGTTGAACAGCTTTTTTTTTAGAGGAGTGAAGACGTCACAGGAACAAGTTGGCAGGACACAAGACACTGGAGACAATGAGAAACTGAGTTGACGCTATCAGGCTTTTTGACCCATTGTTATGTCAGTGGTTTATTTGCCCCTTCTTAACTGATCTATGCCTGAGTGTAAGCTGGTTAAGGAAGACCTCCACCACAGGTCAATGGAAAGCAAGCATGAGCAAGAGTGCATGGTGGTGGGTGTTCTGTACACACAACCCCCATAAACAGGAGAGTTTCTGCACCTGTGAAGGGAAGCTTAGGTCACACTGACACTATACCAGTGTTAATTTTGTTGACTAATAATTTTCATCATAGTTTTCATCAACAACCTTTTTCCTGACAAAAACTAGACAGTAACTAATAAAAACAAGTGCACATGGACAAACACTAAAACTAAACTTCATCAACAAATACAAACTAGCCTAAAATGTTTGACAGAGAATAAATCCAGTCAGACCTAATTTCATCATGTCGAAAGTAGGGACAAGTTATGAATACATCCAATCACAACTGTCTTAGCTTCGTGGTGGTGGGATAAGTTGTGGAGCGATCCAATCAGAGCTCCTCTCTTTAAGAGTTGATATATTCATGTAGAGCAGGTTCACTGTTTGTTGTCAATTCTGATATTGTAACTGAGATGATCTGCCAGGTAGCCTAAATAAAGGTGACTGCATTTCACACTAAAGTTAAATTTGTTTCTGTTCATTTATACATTCAAACTTTACTAGCATTCAGTAAAGGGTTATTAGATGTTTCATTTTATCCAAGTGTAAAACATGACTTTAGAAATTCAAGGTAACATAAAAACTGCCTCACACTTTACACTTCATATTTTAGTTGACTAAACATACAGTAGATTTCTTCGACTAAAATGTTGTGAAATTTCATCAACCAGAACTAGATGAAAATTAAAGTAGTACAGATGACTAAATTATTACTAAAACTAAAAGATATTTTACGCAAAAGATTATAACTAAAACTAAATTAAAAGTGCTGTCAAAATCATCACTGCACTATACAATGTAAATTACATAGGAAAAGGCACTAGGTAGCAGGCTCATAGGCCTCACAGCTTGACCATGCTCAGATGAGAAAAACAGTTTGATATAAGGAGATGAGATCTTAAAAAAGCGACTGCAGAGTACTTGACATTTTAGTTTGTTCAGTTCTTTAAACTGGCATGGCACTGATTCGGAAAAGGGGCCACCTGAGGGGTAGTATAAACAGTAAATCTGTGTATCGTGAATATAAACATAACCTGTTCCTCGAAGTAGAAACTTTAAGTGAAGATAAAATAAGCAAAAAAGGTCACTACTATGTCCTGTCTCACAGCCACTGCATCCATTCTGTTATTTTAGGATTTCTAAATTTATCATCTCAGACCTCTTCCCCTGTCCGTCCAATCCAGTTATATTCATTAATTCACAGATTAAAGTCGACAAGCTTTTGATACAAGCTTCTACATATTCCACTGTGGTGCCGAGGAGCCTTTAAAGTTCCTTCTGTCTCCTATCGTGACAGCTTCTTCACTTAATTGCAGCGTGCAGGCAGCTCTTTGCTTTTCTGCTCTGCTGCCTACAGAATCAAAGCTCTGGGAGTTAAGAGATCCCCGTTGAAAATATACTGTAACTTTGAGAGAAGCTGGCATGTTTAGATTAATAAATCTTGCTCGTTTGTCATCCTGATAAAGTCAGGGCTTTTCTTTTATCTTCAGTATGGAGAGAAAAACCCACTGCAGCAGAATAAACCGTCATCCAATAAAAGCAGGAACACAAAATCGGATGTGGTCCAAATGAACCTGCTGGATGGCTCAGCTCCCTCCGCTCTGCACTGGTAATTGGCGTTGAGCTTAAGTACAGCGCAGCAGCACAGGAGGCTTTTTAAAAAGCACACAATGAAGTTGAACAAAAAAACAAAGTGGGTACAACAAGACGGTCAGCTCGGTTGATGTGAACTCTGCAGGGCGGGTCAGTCAACCGGCAGGAAGCTGTGATCTCGTCTGGTCAAGGAGCTTTAGGGCTTCGCCTCAGAACATCAAATTAATTTGGCAGAGAGGAAGCCTGCGTCTTATGTAAATGAACAGCTGAGTTGCAAAAGCACATTGAGTACCCTGAGCAGAATATGAATGCAGACGAAAAAAAGAGGGGGGAGTGATATTTCGTAAGTGTTTCATCCAGAATGTGACACAAATATGCACATCAGCCCCCTGCTGCAATGAGCTGTTCTCATAAACGCACTCAACAGTTGCTCAAACTCAGGAGGCGGAACAACAACCTTTTGAGTGTCATGCTTGCTTATGCTCCAAATTGCTTTCTTATTTGTCTGTGGTGATCCAGGCATTCTTGAGGCATTCTGCTCAGAAGTGCTGAAGTGAAGCTGCCTGCTGAAATAATTAAAAACCTCTTAAATTTTCATTTCTGACTGAGGCTTTCAGAAAATTCGTTGAAGTGGTTGCCTGTGCTCAAATGTTAAATGCCTGTGTTGAAATGTTTCTCATACAGAAGAGACTTTCTCACAGGGAAAATATATGTTGACTTATTGTGAGAGTGAAGTTTGGATAGTTAAAAAGTTCAAATGTTATTGTACTTCTAAGCTCGGCTGCTTAATTTGTGTGAATAATAATTATTTTATGAAATAGACAAATAATTCCATCTTTATTTTACAAGCTGTTGGTCATATCTGTGCAGAGGTGATTTTGGTTGTCAAGAGGCTTTTTAATTCTGCTAAAATGATGCTAAAATGTAAAAAAGCTAGGGAATGAAATCTAAATATTTAGGACAGAGAAAGACATTTTTCTTTCTCTTACATTACCGCAACCTTATTTAGTCAATGATTAAAAAAACCAACAAAAGCAGTGGAGTACTAATGACAAAAATTGAGTCTGGAAACATACGGCGAGATCAGTACACAAGCCTTCAAGATAAGTTCAGCTTTTCCAGTCTACCAGACCGAGCAAACGGCCTTCAAGAAACAATAAACAGTATATTGCCAAGGGTGTTCACCAGCATGTTGGTGCCCTCCTGTGGCCTTGTCGTGTTAAAAACCACACATGGACTCAAAAATCCCTTCAGGAAATTATCTTTTATTGCATTAATCTAATAGTGCACATCATCAGGCTGTCATTACAGACCAGGCTACATTAGAAAAATAAGATATTTTTGTAATAGATAATTATGTGAAGTAATATCCACCAACACTACCAGTCTTTAATAATCAAACACAGATTTTATGAAAAGTAGTGCAGAAATAACACAGAAGTGAGTTAGCAGTTAGCACTTCCTGGTTCCCAAAGCTAAAAAAGTACATGGGATTTTAGAATAACTTTTCACTTTAGAATAACTTTTCACTTAAATACCTGAAATGTATTTAAGTGATAAACACATGCATTTGGGATTTTAAAGTTTTATTTAACAAAATAAAATCCATCTATCAGTGCCCTGCTTTTGAATCTTAAGGTGCCATTGTGTGTTTAAAGAAATGGTTGCTAACAAGGACTACAAAACTGGCAGGTCACCATAATGCAAGCATTGGTCTTTCTTTTTTATTAAACAATAATAAATATATAACACAACATTATATGTTGAAAATGTAGCTGCTTCTAAGTCAAACCACCATGTTGAATGTAGTTCCTTAGAAGCATGATAAGAGCTTTTTACTAACATGGTAACGTTAAAGCTTAAAAAATCTTGAAATTTAGTTTTGCTCATAAAGATTTATCATGATGAAAAAAACATGCAAGTTTAATAACGTTTTGTAAACAGTAGAAAAATCCCTCAGGCCTTTAGTCGACAGAAGCAGCACAATGCTAACTTCCACGTTGGCCTATAAAAATATGTAATTCCCGTACCACTCTATTATTAGGCTACCCAGCAAGTAGAATATTACATTGTACTGCACTTTATCACAGCTAGCAGCTGAAGGTCTTGTTAATTTACGGCTTCTTCTGAAAGATTAGCTATTTTATACATAAGTGAGCTGAACCTAAGAGTAACGTCTAAAGTTAACATACCATTGATAAGCTGCCTTTGTCAGCTGTTATCTAATGCTTTTAATCTAACCATTTCTCCTATTATCCCATTTAGCTGATGGCAGGAGACAATGCAGTCTCACCACAGTCATTACAGCCACCACAAGAAGATCCACAGACTGGCTGTCAACAGATGTCTAAGAGGATGACATTTGTTGAATTGCACATCCCTTTCTTGTCTGGAGTTTTGTTGAGATTGTTAGAGGCATTTTTAATCTAAAGATTCAGTATTGAGGTAAGACAGAGTAGGTGAAGTCATCAGGCATTTGTTCAGTAAGAGCCTGTGGTGTGTGTAACTGTCGGACCAATCTTAAGAAAGTCAAAAACTGGATAAATAAAGCCTTTGCCAAATTCAACATGAAACAGACGCAGTGAAAATGTGTTCTCGGAGCTGTTCTCTCCTTTCTCTGTGTCTTTTAATCTTAGCCACTGGTATTATCACAGAAATGCTCTTGATGTAAAACACAGCACCTCCCAGTGTGAGTGTCAAGACACGCTTGTCATTCGAAATCGCCGAAGGCAAATTTGTCTCACTGATGTTTTTCATTCTCCCCCTTTTGCTCCCTCCCTGGATTTGGCTTAAGGCACTCCCTGGTAACAAATGATCTGAAAGGCTTTCATCAATAAGCCCACAAGTACAAGGCCTGGTTTTGATTCTGCCACTCAATCAGACCAAGACCTCTCTTGTTTTCTCTGTCTACATCTCCTTACTTCAATTTGTCTTTTGGTGAATCTCTCACGTCAATCTCACTGCGTCCCATCCAGCTCCCACCCTGTCTTTCAATCTCCCCACTTTCTCCCTCATTTCTCCCCCTCCTCTCCTCGGTGCTCTCATCACTCTCCCTGGGGGGTCATTTGGGGGGAGATAAAGCCTGTATCTGCAGGTCCACAGGGAGTCTATCCTGCAGACGAGTAATGATCCAGACGCACTTTCAGGCACAAACCCCCCCGACACACATGCAGGAGACTACAGCTGCACATCCACATGCATGTTTTAGTACAGATGTGCAGTCCATTTGATTCTCTTTCTCTCTGCCTCTCTAACAGGTCCAGGAACAGGGTGGGGCAGAAGCTTCAAAAGCACCTTAGGGAGACTAGCCGGAGAGCGCTGTCCGCCTTTACTGCTAAGATAAAGGGTTAGAGGGGAGAGAGATGGAGAGAGGGAAAGCCCAGTGGAGAAGAAAAAGAGGGGGAAGTGAGGGAGGTGCACTTCAGATTAAAGTTATGAGGATTGCAGGGGGACTGTGGGGAAAGGGCGATAAGAGAAAGATGCAGAAGCTGTGATGTTCTTTGTCTCAAGGCTTCCACAAAATCCAAAGTCTTTGATTCACACTGATGCAGCAAATTGTTCATTGGCTACTGGCATTGAGCTCCAGCTTCAACTCAGTTTTTTGTTACAGTTTACGGGAATTGGACCTTGAAACCAAATTTAATAATGGTTACACAGCCATTTTATAAATTAGAGACAATAAAGGCATCACACAAATAGTTAAGCGCAAGTTATTTTGTGGTTCTTCAGGAACAAGGACAGCAAGCAAATTCAGTCAATTTTTGCACAGAAGTACAGCCTGACTCGAAGGCCGTAAAGCCTGCGCCTTTCGCTATATGAATAATTCCTAAAAGAATAATAGTGTTGCTAAGCTCTCCAGTCTATGCAGACTTTATAATGGATGGCTGACTCACTGCCATGTAGCTGCATCATCCTCTGATGGCCCAACTCTGGCAGTCATCCTCCCTGGCCAATACTCACTTGGTTGTTGGTTGTTCAAGAGTCTTGACTCAATATTCGGTGACTCTGAATCGATTGGTTCATGTTCATTGTCTGCAATCATTATATTCCTGCATCTTGCTCTGCTGCTTGGCTTGGCCTGGACACTCTTGTAAAAGATTCTTAATTTCAAAGAGCATCTCCTGGTTAAATATATCTTAAATTAATTCAACTTAAAACCAGCAGCGTATGTGTCTAGAAATCAGTAACGTGAACTCAGTCCCAGTATTCTTCTATGACATGTAGCACTGCCTCTGCGCTCTTGATTAAATGTGTGCATATAACATTGAACAATTTCTGTATCACTGTTAGTGGAGTTAAACTGTGGGACAGTTTGAGTTCAGAACTAAAGCAAATTTCAAGCATACTTCTGTTTGAAAAGAGGCATAGAGAAATGATTTCCCAGAGGTACATTGATTAATAAATACCATAAGGTGCTTGCTGATTCTTTGGAGGAAAATTTTGCAGGGTATGGTAAATACATTTTAATGAAGGTACAGGTATGATTGTGGGTTTTTTTTGTAAATTTAAGACAGTGTTATGATTTCAGTTTGAAAGTATAGTAAAATTTAAGGGGGTAGGATTATATAAGTTTGTACTTCGTCCTACTCTTTCGCTCACGTAAGCTGAGAGGCTTAAAAAATTCAGTTACTGTCTTGTTTTATTTTCTTTTTTTCCCGCTTATTGTATTTTTAACTGTTTCTAAGTTGTCATTTACATGATCGAAGTAAAGATATCATCTAATCAATCAAATTGAGGTGGGCTAATGAAATTACAGTTGAACTACATCACATCCCCGATATGTGATGTTAGCCTGACTCTGAGGCCACTGAGCTTGTGACCTTTTGCTTTCCCCTGCATTGTACTTCAAAAGTAAAAATACTACATGAGCTTCCCCAAAAAAGTGCAAAGCTATCATGCCCGTGGGGGGTTGTGTTGTGTGTTCCTGGATGACTCAGTCAGCTTTGTTTATGCCCCTGACCAGCTCAGTGTCTGATGGCCCAGCAATAACGGTAATCCCTCCTGGCCAGTGCTCACTTGGTTGTTTGTTGTTCAGGTACAGAAGGTCAAACTTCAACCCTGGAGCGTATTTGTCTGAAATAAACACAGGGTAGTTTTACATTAGGGACCTGAGCAGTGATCTGAGGACACTTCATTGTGAAGTCTTCCTATAGTTTGGTTGGCCAAGTGCTGTGCTCATGATGGATTCATATTGGGTTTTGGATATATGTATGTGTATACATATATATATATATATATATATATATATATATATATATATATATATATATATATATATATATATGTGTGTGTGTGTGTATTTTATATATGTATCTATGCATATATGTGTATCTATCAAATGAAGAGTTTGTTTTCAGCCTGCTCTATTGTAAAGTGTCTTGAGATAACACTTGTTATGAATTGGCGCTATACAAATAAAGATTGATTGATGGAGATTGATTGAAGCATAGGGTCAGCATATCAAGGTGGTCCCTGTTTGAATGGGGAGCGCAGCAGACTTGAATACAACCATTCTGGAGCACCATCTACCAGTCAATGTGTAATGGTGTCAATCACTAACATTATCTGTATATTACATGTCATTGTGTCCAAACAGCGGGGCTTAAATCCTCCACTGAGCTGCTTAAAAGATGTGGAAATTGGAAGTGGGTAATTGATGCCATCGCATAAAAACATTCATGGTTGAAGTGTAGTTTGCTCGAAAAGAACATAAAGAAGTAGTTGCTTGTTTTGACTCACTATCCTATAAACTATGTCCATGCTTCCACCTATTGTATCAAAATGTGTACATTCGCCAAGTGTGCCCAGACACTAAGCGATGTTTCTTGTGTGAAAGCAGGGTAGATGGGAAGGAGGTACAGCACAAAATAAATGACCCTAGATTGAAATAGAGGTATGATTTTCTGCCCAGTCCCCGCCCGGCCTGGCTTCAGGCTGTGGATTTGTCTTCCTTCACTCAGGTTGTGTCAGGCTTGCTTATTTTGTGATACAGAGGGGAAATAAGCTAAGATGATAATTATGAATAATATATTCCTTTAGCAAGCAACCCTTTAGACCTATGCCTGTGCTCCCCCTAATTCTCCCTCTCAACCACAACCTCCCCTCCAAGACACTGATCCCATATTAACCCCCTCAGGCTTCATCCAAAGGCTTTATATTACTTTTATGAATTATTGAAACACAGAAATTCCACATCTTATTACTTATCACCACAAAACGTAGTTCTGTGAAGTATTATTTCCAATGCTGTTTGAGACCTTAATGAAAAATACATTGTTAGCAAGAAAAATGAGAGCAATTACCGTACATAAGATTTATTACACCTGTTTAAGGGAAATTTGGCTCTTCTATCCTAGTTAATTTGGGATGTTAGAGGCCTACAAGCCTGTGACCTTTTGCCTGTCCCTGCATGGTATATGAGCTCCCCCAAATCAGTGCAAAACTATCTTGCCTGTGGGGGGTTGTGTTGTGCGTTCATGGATGACTCACTGTCAGTTTTGTTTATGCCGCTGACCAGCTCAGTCTAATTCTCCCTCACAACCACAACCTCCCCTCCAAGACACTGATCCCATATTAACCCCCTCAGGCTTCATCCAAAGGCTTTATATTACTTTTATGAATTATTGAAACACAGAAATTGCACATCTTATTACTTATCACCACAAAACGTTAGACAGAAAAATGAGAGCAATTACATTACATAAGATTTTTTAAAAACTGTTTAAGGGGAATTTGGCTCTGCTAACCTCTACTAGCTACTGATCTTCTGCTAAATTATTTGTTTGTGATTGAAGAAATTCATCAATGCAAAAAAGCAAAGCCTTTAAAATGACTATTCATTCATTTTATGTAATATATTTAAAACCAACTCAATCAATATTTTTGAAAATCCAGCTTCATCATTCTTAGCAGAACCTGGCCAACTTTAGGTTTATGAGAACAGAGTAATTTTAACAGAAGCAGAAAACTGTGTTTGTGTCAGTCTATAGAGTTTTTAGAAAGCAGGGCCTCTGATCTAATTTAATGCTCTTGCTGTTTTTATGCTGCCAAGACAACCAGGAACCTCGATGTTATTGACTGTGGATGGCACAGTGTCCTCATATTGCCTTGATCCACAAACCTAGCCCGCAATGAAAAAGGTTTAAAGATGTGGAAGGGTTGAGCAGCAGAGGGGGATGGGTGTTGAAAAATAATTTCAAGCCTCATATCTGGGATTGATTTTGAGGATTTAGGAGATAAAGCCTCAGACGTAAGCAAACAGTCACCAGCCTAGAAAATGAACGGATTTCTTAGAATGACCAAAAAGCCTTAAAGGATTTCTGAGAATTCAACTCTACTCTTTGAGTACTGTGTTTGTTAACCAACACAGCACTCAAGGTTAAAAACAGCAGCTCCTTACTGGGTGTTTCATAATTTAGGCAAAGGTCCTAGCATTTCACTGTCCAACTCATGAATAAATCCTCCAGTCATTAAGAAAATAAAGTCTTTGTCCTTGGGCTGTAAATCATCGGCAGGCGCAGATGTTAATGCTAAACACAAATTTCTGAATGGGGCCGCAGCTGTTACCAGCACAGCCTCGACTAAAGCGCCTGTTCTGGTGTTGCTTTTTTTTTTTGTTTTTTACTCCAACAAGGTCACCTCATGATATCCTGCCATCCTGCTATCCATCTAAAAGAAAGTCAAGACAGAGTCCTAGCTCTTTGTAGATAGCAATAATCAGATGTGAAAGCTATTGATCCAGGCAGAGGAGAGAATGCCAGGCAGCATTTGGAAGCTGGACGTTGAGGTCAGCAGACCTATATCTGGGAGGGATCCAGTGTCTTTCTCAAGGACTTTTTCCTAATCTCTACCTCAGAGGCTTTTGATCTTACTTTAACTGTTTCGTGGCGTGGATCAAGCTTTGGTTTTTGTATCTACCAAAATTCAGAAATTCAGGACAGCAAGGTATAATGATGGAGTTGGCATGAATAATTCAAGAAACACTGCTCAAAATTATAATTCATACTCTTGACCAAGATCTATGATGTTGTCCTTGCAATATTCAGAGTAGCAAATGGTTCTGGAAACTTCCTTAGATGGTGTACGGGGATCGTATGAGGTGGTAGATATGATGTTGAATCCCCATTAGCTGATAATCAGGATGAAGATGTTGGAGCAACTTTCTCGCTCCTTTCAAACAAACCTTCTGTGCCTTCATGGGAAGCTTCCTTGCCTATATTTAGCAAGAAAAGGTTTGTCAATGTCTTTGGTCTGTTGGAAATAGGAATATCAATCCATGACCATGCAAGATAATTGGAAAGAGTTGTGGTATTTGAAGAGTTCCTTGTTCGATTGAGTTTTAAGATGAAATTGACTCAAGAGGGTTGCATAGCTGTAGAAAATGTGATAGTACATTTGCATAAGGGGAATAAGGATTTACTCTCAACCCCTATTTAATCTGTGCTCAGTTGATCATTTTCTTCTGCTAAAAGGAAAGTTACTAACCCCCAGATATAAAACTTTTTCTTGGCATTTAAAAATAATGCTGCTATTTTAGAAATGTCAGTTTGTGCTTGGAGGCGACAGATTTGTTCAAATAGTTTTCGTGACAATTCATTGGCTGTGCTACAAGTTTGGAGCACGTGCATCATCAGTAAAATCCAGCTGTATGGCTGCAGAGTTGCTCGTTTTAAACTTTTAGGATGCTTTTGTATTTTCAAGAGGGACACATGCAGTAGCTACTCATGATCTTAAAGGATGAGACTCAATCAGTATTCAGTCTGCGGTGCAACTGATCAATTTCTTACACGGAACTAACCTCAAAAAATCTAATTTTTTCTTGACATTTGAAAATAATGATGATATTTTAGAAATGTCAGTTTGTGCTTGGAGGCGACAGATTTTTATCAGTTAGCTTGTGTCAAATCATCGGCTGTTTGATCAGTGAGATTCAGGCAGCTGTATGGCTGCAGAGTTCCTTTTATCAAACTTTCAGACATACTGTGCATGATTATAACTGGACTTGATCATTGAGTTGGGGTTCAGTGCCCTAAGTAAAAGCCTCTAGATCAGTCGTCTCTAACCTTTTTTGTTCCATGGCCCAGTTTTATCTGATAAAATGTGGTGACCAGCTTTTGTGGTGATGATGGCGACAAACCAACACTTTGTGCATAGTATGACATAACCATAACACAGGATTAGAGAGAGCCTGGGCTTGTTTCTAAATCCTAATAAAGAGAAATTCATGATCACTCGCTCTGGTTTTATCAACAGCTTAAGTTGGCCAAAAGTCACCTGCTGACACAATAACTAGTTAAACTTCTACACCTTATGGATGCAGATGAAAGTTATCAGTCTGAGCTGGTCTGATGTTTTTTTGATTAATGATGGGTAATTCATCAATTCTTACCTCTTAATTGAATCCTTCCACACCAGGAAGTTGAGCACTCTTGTGTTCCTCAACTGTCCTCCAGCTACACACATCGTGCAGTGTCAAATATTTTTACAGCTACGTCCAGATTACGGTTGAAAGAGGGCAGAAGCACAAGGTTTCACCACAAGTTCATCTCAAGTTGTACTTTTTCTTTTGTGGCAGAGGGCCTGTGTGCATAGACAAGCTACCACAAGATACGTGAGGATCAGGCCATTCTTTCAAAATAAAAGACCTTTCTGTATCCATTATTGAACAAATGATAATTAAATCAATGTTTTTGTTTCTCTATGGCCAGGTAACAATGCTTTACAGCCTAGTACTTGTTCATGGCCTGGTGGTTGGGGACCTCTACTCTAGATGATCGAAAATCTAATGTAGCATGCTAGCGATGGATAACTTCCTGCCTATATGTTTATCTACTAGAACTTTCCGTTGTTTTTTTTAAGGGCTGCAGAAGCAAAAGCAGCACTTATCCGACGTAGCCACTGGCTCAGTAGCACATTGTGTTTGCTTGAGTATATGTGTTAATGCATATGTCTACACATTATTGGATGGTACAGTGAGCTTTACCCTTGGTCTCCTGTGGCAACAATCATCATCATCATCAAGTTTCTGATGGCCAGACTGCAGGTCAACCCTCTGGTGGCTTGCCCTGAACAGCTGTGAGTGTGGCGTATCCGTTCTTGTGTGCGTATGCAGGCAGATTTAAAAGAAACAGGAGTACAAAGCCAACATTTGAGCAACAGCTGTCATATATCATAGTATGGTGTTTTAGCTGGTTTGGTAACAGGTGGTAAAAAATAATTCAGTGAGAGAAACTATTCTTTAACACAGTGGTCATCATCTACTGCTAATTGTCTGTGTGCATGTGTGTGTGCGCACAACAGATCATTTGAGGTATGAAAGGTCATCATCTGAGTTTAGCACAGATGACAAGATCAGAAAGCGTAACAGCTGCTGTTCTCCTCGGAGGAGTAAGCATGAAGCTTCCTCCTTACGCCTGTTAGGTTGTAGTGAACTCTGCGTGTGTGTGTGTGTATTTGTGCATGTGTGTGTGTATTTGTGCATGTGTGTGCATATGTGAAGGAAATACAGAGACGGAGAGAGAGAGTGCTGGGGAGAGAATGTCAAAGGAATGTGTGGAAATGGTATAGATCAGCATGTACTTGTTGACAAATGTTCTTGGTTAACAAACTAAAGGACATTTTAACTACAAAATTATATCTCATTTCAACAAAATTAAAAATCTATTGCGTTCACAAAACGTGTCAATCAAGACATAAGCAGTTAAACTCAAAAACTCAAAAGAATTCAGTTCAGTTTAGGCCGTTTTTCCTTCTATTTATTTGTCAAATCCAAAAAGGGTTAAAGTCATATCACGCAAAACTAGAAGTACTTTGAAAGTATCTCCAAAAATGTCCAAAACTGCCCTATCTTGCACCGCAAAGAAAATAATTTAAAACATTTCCTTGATCCACATCCAGATTCGGATCACCACCAAAAACTAGTTAGTTCTCCCTTGTGCCATGACAAACATTCCCTGAAAATGTCATCAAAATTCGTAAAGAACTTGAAAATGTGGAATGTTGCCTTATTTTGCAATTTCAACAAATCCTTAAAAAAAATTCCTAGATCCACATCTGGTTTCAGAACCCTACCAAAATCTAATCAGCTCTCCTTTTTGACCATGACTAACATTCCCTGAAAATGTCATCAAAACCCGTTGAGAACTTTTTGAGTTATCCTGTTAACAAACTGACAAATTGCAGCAAAAACATAACCTCAGTAACAAAACATAAAGCGCTCGCTGCTCACACCACAGACTGTAAAAGAATTGGAAGAAGCCTCATCTCAGCCGAACTTTAGCTCCATCTGCTCACACACAGAAAAGCTGTGTCGAGGCAGGACTTCAGACTGTCTGACCAATAGCAACGCAGCATTTACAAAACTGTAATTCCTCAACAAGTCCTCAACAAAAGAAAAATGGGTGCATTATAAAAAATTAAACCCCCTCAAAGTGAGAGAAGTGAGGCTGTTAAGGTGTGTATTAAGGCCGTGAAAAACATATTCTCCCAACATACAATCATAAAGTTGTCAGGTTTCTGCAGCCAGCCTCAAGTGGACACTTGGGGTACTACAGGTTCTGGCACTTCAGCACAGGCCTCCATTTTCAGCCCTGGAGGTTGCCGCCTGGTTGACACGTACTTTACGTTCAAAACATTCAACATGACGGCCCGCTTGTTTATTTATTTACTTGTTTTTTTTCCAATAATGAAAAGCGTGACTCGTAGTCATAGCAACGCTGGCTGTGATGTTGTGAGGTAAGAGCAGCTAAGGTCTTTCGAGGGACTTCAAAATACTGCAGTGTAAACATGAAATGATCCAAACTAAATAAGCAAACTTCAATTTGTTTAACTCAATCTGATCAAAGCAACTGAGCTGTAGGTGTTAAAAAACACTAAGCATGTATTGCATGTCATTGTCTGAGTTGCAGTCCTGTATTTGTTGATGCACTGCTGTATTTTTCCCGAGCCGATGGGGGACCCACCCTGAGAGCTTTAAACTTTGCCAAAGACACTACTCCTTGAAAACTTTTC
The DNA here is from genome assembly GCA_037902135.1 of Cetoscarus ocellatus. Taxonomy (NCBI): domain Eukaryota; kingdom Metazoa; phylum Chordata; class Actinopteri; order Labriformes; family Labridae; genus Cetoscarus; species Cetoscarus ocellatus. The sequence continues at coordinate 317,070 of JBAMNC010000828.1, forward strand.
TCTTGTCTTTTTTTTATTGATTCATAACAGCTGACATTTTGGAGATACCACATTTTCACACTGCAGCAGCAGCCGCAGCATAAAAAAAGAGACCACTGGGAGAGATGGAGGCAAAGGTTGGAGGAGACAGGAGGAAAATAAGTAAAGGGAAAATAATGTTGAGACTGCCTGCAGGGAGGTTTAAGGTGGATGTAGGAATAAAACCTTCACACATCTCCATCTTAAGCCACATTGTGTTTGCAGGGAGCTGCAACCACACAGATATGCATAAATACTCATTATTTCTTTTCCTTTTTAGCATTAGAGTATTCAAATGAAAGTTTAATTATGTGTGTGTGTATGAGTGTGAGAGGGTTCTGAAAAATGCAACAAACTGAAAGCATACTGAAAACATACAGAACCGTGACTTAAAGGGATATTTCAGTATGTTTGAAGTTGAGAGGTACTTGACAATAGTCAGTGAAGTGGCTGAATGGGCTCCCAGCAGCACTGTACCTTTAAGGAGAGCGAGCTGAGACTACCAATAAGGTATGTTGCTGTTGTTATTTCGCATAATCATGTTTAGTAAAAACGAGCAATGGAACTATGACTGGTTGAACGTACAATTAGGCAAAATAATTTTAGAGCGCTTCTTTATTCCTCTAGTAAATCTCTGTGTTTGGCACTATTTTACGATGCAGCAACTGGCCATGTGTTCTTCCGCCTGTGCACTGAGTCTCGTTTTGAAGAATTTCTTCTTCTGTTTACTTCTGCTGTTGTTGTGTCTTCCTGATTCTAGTGTTAATTTTGACAGCACTTTTTATTTAGTTTTAGTCTTTTGTCTAAAATGTCTTTAATTTTAGTCATGATTTAGTCTACTATATTATTCTAATTTTAGTCTAGTTTTAGTTGATGAAATTTCACAAAATTTTAGTTGAGTTTTTAGTGGAGAATTTTAGTTTAGTTTAATCTACTGTATGTTTAGTCAACTAAAATATGAAGTGTAAAGTGTGAGGCATTTTTTATGTTTCCTTGAATTTCTGAAGTCATGTTTTACACTTGGATAAAATGAAACATCTAATAACCCTTCACTGAATGATAGTAAAGTTTGAATATATAAATGAACAGAAACAAATTTAACTTTTTGTGTGAAATGCAGTCACCTTTATTTAGGCTACCTGACAGAGCATCTCAGTTACAATACCAGAACTGACAACAAACAGTGAACCTGCTCTACATGAATATATCAATTCATAAAGAGAGTAGCTCTGATTGGATCACTCCCCAACTTATCCCACCACCATGAAGCTAAGGCAGTTGTGATTGGATGTCCCTCTTAACTCATCCAACCTTTCCACACAACCAAAGTAGCTGTGATTGGATATATTCCTAACTTGTCCCTACTTTCTACATGATGAAAATTAGGTCTGATTGGATTAAGTCTCTGTCAAACATGTTTCGTCTACTTTTTATTTGTTGACGAAAATGTCAGTTAATTTAGTTTTAGTTTCTGTCCATGTGCACTTGTTTTTTCAGTTACGGTCTAGTTTTTGTCAGGGTAAAAAAGGTTGTTGATGAAAACTATGACAAAAAATAATTAGTCAACAAAATGAACACTGCCTGAATCCATAGAGCGAAACAGCAAATCAGCAGAATCAGTGCAAACAGGTGGAAGAACACAAAGCCATTTGCTGAATCATAAAATAGCCGGACATCGAGACTTCCTGAAGGAAAAATAGATTCGATTAGATTTGGTAGAACTTTATTAATCACTTGGGAAGGGGAATTAAGATTCCAGCAGCATTGTAGGACACAGAATAAAAAAAGAACACAGGACATCAAAAACTAAAAAAGTGAAAACAATTTGCAGGTATAAATAAAAAATATAAATAAAAATAAACATATTGCTACTGGCTGGCTACTGTCCTCCGTCTTCCTGTCCTTCCTCCTCCCCCTGAGTGAGGAGTTGTACAGTCTGATGGCCTGAGGGATTGAAGACTTCCTCAGTCTGTTAGTCCTGCACTTGGGAAGGAGCAGTCTTTGGCTGAACTTTTTAGATAAAACTCACACAATTTCATGAAATAACTGTACCAACTAACAGCAGTGCACCACACTGGTACAGTTAGTCTCTTGTTTGCCTTCAGAGTGCAGCCCTGCTGGGAGCATTTTCAGCCACTTCACTGACTTCTGTCAAGAGCTCCACAACATCCAACTTCAAACATACTGAAATATCCCTTTAAAATACGAAAACCGGACCAAAATTCTTCTGTACCCTCAACACCCCTAATAACCATCCTTCTACACCATGTTTCTAAAACATGTTGGAGCTTCTCCCTCCTTTCACCTTCGAGTCAGAGCTGCTCATGAATAACCCAGTGAATGCTCTTACACAAAATCTTTGTGGAGTGACCATGGTGTAAAATGGATAATCCACTCTGAGGTCCGCATTAGAGGATTAGTTCAAATCCTGCACCGAGGCCGCAACACATCAGGTGGTTCTTTACCTTCATGTCATGTGTTGAAATCCTTTAAAACAAACAACTCCTTGTGGATTATCCCTCATTTAATCTTTAAATCAATACACAGATAAGACGAGGTATCTTTTTATCCTGTCCGTCTCCTTTTTGTGAATCATTTAATAGCCGGGTCAGGTTTCCTTCCACTGTGCTTTCATATCTGCAGTGATCGTAAGAGAAACCTAATCAGACCATTATAATTAAAGAGACCAGAGTGTTGGTGCAGAAGGCCGAGAGGAGGAGGAGAAGGAGAAGAGGATAGCAGAAGATGAGGCGAGAGGTCGAGTCTGTCCGCTGAAAGCCACTTAAATCCCTTTCTTATTAACTCTCTGTGACATATGATCCACCTCCATCTCCTCTCCGACAGCCCGCACACATTCTCAATAACACACACACTCTCGGGTCTCCTCCCCCCTCAAGAAACAGCATCTGTGCTGCATCTCTCTCCGCCCTGAATCAAGTCAGTTTCATTCAAAACAGGTACCACTGACATTTCCCCATGCAAATGTAGTCTTGGCCTCAGGCTGAGGAGGCTGCTGTAGCTGAATGGAACTGACCGACCTGGAGAGGGTGACATTTCTTTGGGCTGTGATGAAAAGTTCAGGCTGTACGATGTCATGCAAATGTTTGCAAGGAATACAAAAGTGGTGCAGTAAGGGATATATTTTAAGGTTTTAATCTGATCATGGATTGACTTTAATCTGATTCTATGCCTCGAAATGCTAATGTGGGCTAGGTGTGAAACAAGGCTGTTAACAGTACACATTTTCACCTACCAAAGCAAAAACTCATGATAAAAGATGTGTTTGAAAGCATTTTAAATATACACTGTTAATTTTTTAATCAGAAAACTTAAATTACATGAACATACTTAATAATTATTTTTTCTTCTTTGTTTAGGACTTTATTTCATTCTATCATTAAATAAAACATTCAATACAAACAAAAAATCTCAAACACGTGAATAAAAAGGAGCAGAATGAAGAAAAATCTTATTGAGTCTGCCCCTCTATCACAAGATATTAATTTACTAAACACATAATACAAATTAACAAGAGCTGCAGGCCAACATGCCTTTTTACATTTCATTATTTCTTATTTTCAAAAACAACCAAAAGATCACATATTAATCCACATTTTGTCACAGATCAACACATTTCCCCGTATTTCCTCAACATACTGGCCTTGATTTTTTTTTTTTTAAATAAAATTTGATTGAGCTTCTTCAGTTTCTTTGTTCAGATTTTTCCATAAACTAATTCCTCTCACTGTAACGCAGCGCTCCTTCAGTTTAGTTTTGAGTCTTGTTATTTTCAATAAAATACATTTTTAAAAGGAGGGGATGGACAATATGACCTAAAAATAAAATACGAGAATTTTCCCACAAAGCTCAATCAGAAATGGCATAGTTTTGTCTTGATGTTATTCAAATGTGTCCCAATAATAAATAGCATGCCGTTACTTTGTTATCAAGTAACATTAAAATATTCCTTTATTAGTCCCACAAGGGGAAATTCCAAATATACAGCAGCTGCAGGATACAAGAGAAATATAAGAAAGAAGCATTATAAATGAAAAATAAGGTAATTACAAATCAAGTAAAATAGCATTAAAAAAATAAGAATATGTACATATTAAATTAAGATAAATGCTTTGAAACATTTTTTCAGTTGATCATTTTCCCCCTTTTATAATACCAGTTGATATTGTACTTTATATCATTGGAAGGCCTGATTAGTCATATTTACAAAAAAGGTACAACTTGTAAGGATTGTGCATTTGTGGAATGAGCAACACTGCTTAACGTGTGGGTAGTGCCTACTTGTGATTTTATTAAAGTGGAGAAAAAATCAACTGAAATAGCATTTCCAACATCTTTCTGTGGAGGATAGTTTGGAGGTAGTCGAGCTTGTCAACACTGATATTGAAAACAGCATTATTTTCACAAAATACGAACCAAGAATCATCTTATTGGTAATTAATTCTATTTAAAAACAAATACAAGCCTAAAATGTGCAAAAATATGTCTGGACATGCCACTGTGAAAATTCTGAACTTTTACAGTATATCTATATTAGACAATACCACAACTTGCAAACTCTTATTGTGTCTCTTTTGTAAGGAAACTTCGGAAAGAGTTTTAACTTTGGGAGTCTAGTGGGGGCAAAAAAAGTAACAGAGTAAGTAAAGTTTAAAGAAAAGACATAATAATAATTGATTTAGTAGATATATCGCCAAACCTTAACTGACAGACACTTATTCCATAGTTTTACACAAAACATATGTCAATGGCCTGTCTACAAACCCCCTAACATGAGAAAAACCCTCTTCAATGTGTGCTCAAACCTCCAATTGGAAAAATTTCTCTTGATGACGTCACTAAGGGATATGCCATCCTCTTGATAGGAGATACTCATTGAGCGAGGTGTTTGTTGAGCACACATCAGGCTGTAGTGGAAGGAACATCTAGGCATGTCCGTGCTGCCACAGTAAACATTAGAGCACAACAGTAGTAGCTGAAGCCAGAAGAGAGTAATCAGGCACAGCTCACGAGGGTTTTAAGTCAAACAATCTGTTCTGATCAGGGTTGTAGCAGAGAATATAAGAGAATATCAAATATCTGAGCGATTTTTTAGTCAAGTAACTTCAGAAACAATTTCTGGGACCCATGTAATTTTGTTGAAATGGAGTACAGTAAAGGACCTTTTAACTTGCATCTGACTATTTTAAGTGTTTAGTATTTATGAAGTACTTGGGCCGTGTGATTTAGCTGGAGAAGCACATATTTATCTGTGTTCTACTCACAATACCTTGACAACCCCTGAGCACTACTTCAAAAATGCTGAACTTGAAGGTGTCATGTATTATACAGCTCGGGCAACCTTTGAGTCACTTGAGATTGATTTCCAAGTTGTGAATGATGAAATATTTTGCTCTATACTTGAATACCTTTAACTATGCCACCTGTTTTCAGACAAAACTGTAAACGAAAAGGGAACAGGGCAGAGACGCTTTTTGAAAAGAACATTTTATTTATTTAAGAGTACAAAAGTAAACTTACCCCACAGTTCAGTTGTGCTGAACCTCAACAAAAAAATCTCTAAAATCCCACATAGTTGTAGCGGAGAACTGTTTTGGCCTGCTGTATCTAAAAGAAACATTGATGGGAGATGTCAGCCCTGCACTAAGAGCCAAACTCTGTATTATTCAGCATCTTGCTGGGTGAGTGTCTCACATACTAATTTGAAATATGATGGACAACTGGCTGCACACACAAGCTCACCTCACAACAAACACTGACACAGTACAGATATAAACATCAAACACACCCTTTGCTAACAAAAACTCTGTCACATAATCTTAAACCAGCAAACACAGATGTTGCTTTAAACGGATTTTTCAAAAAGCTTTCTGAGGATTAACTTCCTAAGCATGAAAATCTTTCGAATATCTCTGAATCTTGTGAGATTTGTTTTTCTAGTTTTAAATAATTTCATTGAATATTAAGAGCTTATTTTGTACTACATAACCCTTCAAATATGGGTTGTTTTCTGGACCCTACCTTGACACTGTAAAGTCAAACATCTAAGGCCCCTCCATGAAAGTACTAACAACGCTGTAGTACACTAGCCAGGCCTGTAGGTGGCGCTGTAACACTGCCGCAGACATACACCAAAGCCAGAGAAGAAGACATGGGGCATGCGCATAAAGCATGTGGTGTGCTGTTCTTCATGTCCATTTATTACACACAGTGGTAGAGGAGAGGATTTAGCTGTGAAAGCCATAACAATCTCAGTAGCTTCTGCTGCATGAATGCAACACCACATGCCACCATTGTCTCTATTGTTGTTGAAGTTAGCAATAATACATTTTTGCAGACCCTCCTAAACTCGTCTTTGTGAGGACGGCCCCTGAAGTGGTCTTGGGGCAAGACAAACTACACATCTGGGCAGAGAGCTGGGCCTAGAGAGCAAAGAGGTTGGATTGAATTGTTTGATTGGTGTGTTTTGGGTATAGTATTAATCAAATATCAACTAGAAAGCACTTGGAGCGCAAACCTCCGCCAAGGTAGCTCACATATTGCTGTTACATCTATAAGCAATAGTTCCATGATAAAGTTACCATCATAATATGATTCCTTGACCCTGAAAACCCACACCTAGCACTCAGAATCATGTTGATTTCATTATTAGTTAGAAGTTGTTGAGCAAAAATGATCATTCGCTAATGGTGGTTATCTGGATCACCACCAAAATCTAATCATTTTTAAGTTGGACCATTAGCAACATCTCCTGAAAATCTCAGCAAAATTCATCGAGTAGTTTTTGTGTAATCTTGCTAACAAACAAACAAATGCCGGCAAAAATATAACCTCCTTGGCAGAGATAACTATGTTCTCAAAGAGCCTGGTGCACCCCGCAGTAGTCAGCCTGTAGCCATATTTTTATTTGTATTTGTATTTATTTATATATTTTTTTATATCTATCATTTTTTGTAATATATATCGTTATATCTGTTATACTAAACTGCTACTGAAGTCCTAATTTCCCTAAGTGAATTTTCCAGATGGATTAATAAAGTTCTGTCAAATCAAATCTAATGTTGTTTAATCAAATTATATTTCACTGAAGCATTCCCACAACATCAGAAATAATTAAAAGACATGGCGAACATTTCTTTGTGAGACACAAAAGTGTGACCTTATTGATTACTATAATCACCCTAAACACAAACAGTATGTACAGTATCCTTGTTAACTAATGTTCAGTGAGCTTAACATCTAAAAAGGTTGACTGTAGGAATTCATTTGCTGGCTTTCTGTAGTGGAATCTGTGGTTATGTTGATATTTTCTGCAGCATCAAAAAATGAACACACCAGCTTTGAACGCACCCACTGCTCATTTCCTGGACACTAAAGGGAGTGAAAGTGCAGAAAAGTAGGAGGACATCTAAAAGAGGAAGACAAAGCTTGTTGCTGCGTGCACAATAGGACCCTCTTAGTTGTCACTGAACTTATTGGATTTGTATTAAGTGATATTTAAGGGAGAACAACCTCTCTATAGGGGAGGAGGTGTCAAAAAGAGGAGTGTGACTCTTTTCCATAACCACCATTTCCAAGGAAGTCTGAGTGCATGAAATGTTTTTTTATATTTTAAGTAGCTGTGGTACAGGATGTCCATTATTTTTATTTGGCCTTAAGTCTAAATAAAGATTGAGTAATGGATAATGTATAGGAAAAGAGTTATAATCAATTCTGATCCTGAATCCTGATATAAAAAAATACAAATTTGAAATAACATTGAAAATCAGGCAATGACAGTGTGATCAGCTTATCAGGACATTCTGCACTGACACTGATAAAAATATTAACAAGCATCAGACCAACCCAACTGTGACTCCAGCAATCTGTGCATCAATTAGTGAGAGAGCGTTAATGATTTGTGCATTTGTGTGCCTTGTGCCTACACAAATGTGTGTTTATGCTCAGTCCTGCTGAGGAAAAACCAGCGGAGCCGCACATCCCAGCTGTTGCAGAGTTTCTGAATAGAGAAAAGTAAACGTCAGTATTGATGATGCTCTCTTAATCCTCTCCACTGAGGTCAACTAACAGCTTTCACTGAAGTACTAATTACAAATTAAAAACTCGCTCATGGGCTTTGTGTTTTGCGTAATGAGGTGACTCTGCTTTTGACATTTTGTTTTAGCTGTTAAAAAAAAAAAATGGACATATTTGGTTTTATTGCAAGCCAGTGTTCCTTTTCATCAGTGAGTTAGAGTTCTTTGTCGGAGTTCAACTCCTGTTTTAAATGTCTGAATCAGCTAATTACAGTGAAACAGATAAACTGTGGACGATATAAAACAAAAAAAAGTGTACAGTGAAATCAAAAAATGTTTTAAAGAGATTAGAGTTTACCTTAACTAAGGTTCATTTATTTAATTTGATGACTGAAAGAGTATGATCACAATCTCTAATGTTTAAAAGGTCTTCTCACACTGAGTACCCCTGATCTACCTGTATTCTCACTCTGACTGAGACACTCCTTTAGAGCTCCTGCCCCTTTAAGGCTTCCCAGTGCGCTCTGATAGGTTGACTGGCCTGCTCAGTGGTTATTGGTCAGATCAGTGCTGCTCGACGCCATGTTTTCAACAACTCTACATTCATTCGACCATCTTTGTTTTGTAGTGGACTTTCTACCCTATGCCAACGGACTTAAACTGACAAAACAATGGTAGGATGTCACACTGGTAGGTCTACTTGGGGGGCTCAGGAGATGACCCATTTTAGGCAGCTGCTGGTGCAGAAAACAGGTGAAGAGGGAATAGTCCTGATGCTGTGAGATTTGTCTTGTGGATTTTGAAAACAACAGATTTTTTTTTTTTAATGAAAATTATACAATTCAGGTGCAAGACGTTTTTTAGACACCTCAAGTTTTTAACGTCAGCGATTGTGAACACGCTTTGGCATGGAAATCAAAAACATGAATGAGTTAAAAGCAAATAGCACATTTATAATTACGAAAAATCACAAACTAACTCTCAAACGCTGTCAAAACTGGATGAAAAACATTGGCAACATTTATTCAGGTTTTTTATACCCCAAAATACTTTGTGTTTTGAATTAAAAAATCTATATTATTTATAGTCTTTTGCACCAGAAAGAGTGAAACTAAATAATCTGTAGACGTATTTCGACAGTCAAAATTGCACAAACACTGGTGAACGGGTGAAAGTAAGGGCGTCTTTACAAATTCCCCAAACTTTTCCTGATGTTGCCTTAATATTTATGCATTTTTTGACAGCCTGTAGGAGTGTCAGGAACTTAGTCAGTAGTGGGCGATTGGTATCAAGAAAAAATCAACATAATTTGATTTTGCTTAATAAAATTTACCCCTTAAATAATATAAATCAGTAAAATTATAATTTTCATAGGAATCGACATTAGAATAGGTGGTCCAATAGGCAAATAACTGTAAGTGGTTTCACAGTAAACAACCAGATTACAGCATGGGTAATATTACCTGACCCTAGTTTGCATAAAAAATGTCAATGCAACTGAAAAAGTCATTTTTTCAGCCCTATTGTGGTGCGACTCCTCATGTCAAATCTTATGTTGTTTCTGGGCTTTCTTTTTATTATCACCGGTTGCCTTGCTTGTAATAATAATATCAAAAAGTCTGTCCCCTAAAAAAAAGACTAGCTGATCTGTTTGGTTTAAAAGCAGTGTTCATAACCCTCAATTCTGAAATGTTTGGCCAGATTTCCATTTACTAAACTCCAGCACAAAAGCCCTCCTCTGTACTGCAGAGTCCTAATGACCCTGTTTACACGAGTGGGTGGCGAGAACAGAGCCGTGGTTGGTGGCTCCAGCTGGGGCCATCCAAGCTCAAAACTGAAGAAAAAAAGACCCACACTGTGTAAAATATACCACTGCCGTAAGTAACATGAGCCTACTGCCATGACTGCTGGCATGTGCGTGGACGGTGTAATCAAGGAAAGAGACATCGGCCATTGTTATGCATGTGAGACCTTGTCGAGAGAGGCTTGGACGTTTTCCCAGGTTCCATCGCTATCGTAGAGTCTCAGGTCAAGTGACGACTGTCTCTAAGGACTTTCACTTGGTTTATCACACGTGAACACTCCTCATTACTGACTGGACTTAATGTGCAGCCAATCTGTCCAGGGTTTGAGACAAGAGAAGATAAGAGTGTGAAAGTGAATGTGACGATTACAGCTGTGAGAGGTAATGAAGGGATCATTCTTTGTGTTATTACAGAGCAACAAAGGCCAAGGCTCGCTGCCCTTTTACCCGCTAATGGAGCCCAACCATTATTAGCTGGATAAATCCTCCTCACTGTGTCCATCTTCTCCTCTTTGTCTCCCTTTTATACCCGTCTGTCCACTCCTCAATTCGACCTCCTTTTATCTTTTCTCCATAAAGCTTTTCTTCTTTCCGCCTAATTTTCACTGCTGTTCTTTCCCTCCAGCCTTCATTTTCGCTTCCTCATTCCACCTCCACATGTCCTGGTCCTGCTTCACCTGCTCCCACCTTCACTTGTGTCCTTTTTTATCTTCTTTTCCACTTACAGTTCCAGTGAAGTGGAGAGAAATGTCGCAGAAGAAGATTTTCCTGATCTGCATCGCCATCAGTACCGTCAGTCTCCTGCTGCACCATGGGGGCCACTTAAGCTGGTGAGTGATCTGAAGCACGCCTGCGCAGATTTCTTATTCTAAGTCCATATGCTTCTAATCACAATGAAAAATCTGACACTAATGTCTCACTTCTTTTATTTTTGGAGACAATCATAGGTGAGACAAGCTAATTATTATAATTAATATGGAGACTGTCAATGCTGAAGCACAGTTAAGAGACCAGTTACATAATAAGGGGTATCAAAAGTATGTGTCAGCCATGCATGTTGCTGAGATATTTTAAGCTTTTCTTCAAACTTTTTATGCACTGTTTGTAATGTTCATCTTTGTGCAGCTTAGACTTTTGTCTTGAAAGGCACGTCTCATAGCTATCCCTCGCTTACAGCTGTCTACGGATCTCACTAATGATGTGATTCTTAGACAGACTGGCATATCCTGTTCCAGAATCTCTTTTTATTTCTTTTTTGTAGCAATACTTGTGTTCTTTTCAACACCTACGTCCCTTCTTTCATTTTCTATCCAGTTATTGGTAAAATTGGCTTCAATTGTACTATTTTATAAGATATAGTCTTGAGCTTTTCTGTGGTTTAGAGCCTAATATTATTCAGAATGAGAATCAGCTTTAATTAATATGTATGCTTGCACATGAAGAAAATCTCAGGATGTAATATTTCAGTATTTTCTCTGCTCCCCTAGGACCATGGAGGCCTTTCACCTCAGCTGTCCCGGCCTCCGTTCCCTTCCTCTCTGGGGCCTGAAACCGAAGCACACCAATGTGGCCTTCCTCAAGACCCACAAGACAGCCAGCTCCACCATGCAGAACCTGCTGTTCCGCTTTGCAGAGCGCAACAATCTCACAGTGGCACTGCCCGTTCAAGCTTGCAGCCACCAATTCTGCTACGCGCGCTCCTTCACTTCTCACTTCGTCCATCCACATACAATACCACCCAACATTATCACCAGCCACATGCGCTTCAACAAGGCGGAGCTGCAGCGCCTTATGCCCAATGATACAATATATATTACAATCTTGAGGGAGCCTGGATCCATGTTTGAATCCTTGTTTAGTTACTACAACCAGTACTGTCAGACCTTCAGAAGGGTACCCAATGGCTCCCTTGAGGCTTTCTTGGAGGAACCCTGGCGCTACTATCGACCAGATGAGAAGGATTCCATGTATGCGCGCAACACAGTGACTTTTGACTTAGGTGGCGACAAGGACAGACCAGCAACAGATGTGACGTACGCCAAGACCTTTCTAGCTGAAGTGGAGCGAGTTTTCTCACTGGTGATGATAGCGGAGTACTTTGACGAGTCTCTGGTTCTTCTTCGCCATCTTCTGAATTGGGATTTGGATGACATTTTGTATGTTAAGCTCAACATGCGTACATCAACCTCAAAGAGAAGCTTGACCCAAAGTCTTTCTTCAAAGATCCGTGCCTGGAATTCCATAGATGCACATCTCTTTGACCATTTCAATGCTACGTTGTGGCGCAAGTTGTCAGCTCTGGGTCATGCTTGTGTGGCAAGGGAGGTGCGACTCCTTCGGCAAGCCCAGGAGCGACTAATGAAAAGCTGCTTTGGTGGGCGGATGCCACCTCTACGCTCTGCAGAACAGATCAAAAACAAGGACCTCCGCCCCTGGAAGCCAAGTGGAAAAGTTGACATTGTGGGTTATGATCTCCCAATGAATCTTAGCCGTGGTTTCTCAAGCCAGGCACAGGATCTCTGCCTCAAACTCATCATGCCAGAAGTCCAGTACACAAGAGTTCTCTTAAGATCCCAATTACTGCGTTATCGGCGAAACTACCAGCTCAGGCCACCACAGCAGCCACGTCCCCCCCAGCAGCCTATACGTACTGTTATGCTGCGGCATTCTCAGGGGCAGCGCAACCAATCACCCCCTGCAGCTCCAGCAGCACCAGGCCCTGCATCAGCTACACGGTCCACCTCCACTTCAAGGCCTGCTGAAGGGGCACAAGACCGGATGACAAAGCCAGGACCTAGACCCGCACAAACTGAGGCCTCATAGACTTCATAGTAGAGACTCTTACACAATCTTAGTGCCCAACAGACTGCATTGTACTACCCATCCTGACCCTTGAGATTATGATGCTTGGATGGTTGGGGGTGTTGGAAACAAGGGTGTCTTTGGAAAATCAAGATCTTTTCTGTCCGTTCCAGACAGTCAGTGATAAAAACACATGAAAACAAAGAAGGGAACATGGGGCTTGAATTTTCAGGACTAGAACTTGATCCCCTCCCATCTCTTGACTGTGAAACAGTACCAGATGCAAGAGCTAGGTAAATTTACACTGGGACACAGCTGAATTGCACTCCTCTGCAAACGGACTGGAGAGGGTTTTTTCGGTGAAAGCGGTTCTTTGAAGCAAATCTGTTACGTGTAACAAGGACTCAATAGGGAAGTGGCGATATCGGGGCCTATTGTGAGGCACAGAGTGGGCTTTGTGTGCATCACACTGGTAAAGTATCTTGTTACTTGCTTTCATTCTGCATTTCTCTAGCACTCTTTCGTTCTCTCCTGCTAACATATGCGATTTTAAGTCCTTGAGAGACCTTATGACAGAAAGGGATCAGCTGTCGGGCATCCCTAAGAGGCCGCACAGACATTGAGATCACCTTTGACCATCGATACAACAGCACAATCAACAACTTCTCTTCTCTTATGAACTCTACAGAGCTAAAGCAATGGAGGGAGGGTGGGAAAATGTAAGACCTCACCTAGAGGGTAAGCTAAAGACTGCTGGGAACTCCATTCAGCCAACCATTATAGCTGTGGCTCAAACAGAGATTGAGTACACTCATAAGCCTGTGTCCCCTCAGCCTTTACCCTCTCTTGCCTTCTCTCTTCATCCTCCATCCTCTGATCCCTGCTGCTGCCCTCCAGTCAGGCTCTCCATCCAGACAGGAGCTCAGACGCCATACTTTCTTTGCAGTTCCTTGTAGACAACCAGCTGAGACCACGTCATAGAAGGTTTATGTAGATGGTGAGGTCTCTGGGTGTGGGGCTTTATTGCAATACGATCCTCAGGCCCTCTACCTAAATGAGAGGCATGGATTTAATAACCTACCAGCAACCCCACACCACACATAATGGCACAAACAAAAACGTAAAGCAGCTTGACAGGACTTGAAGCCTGTGGGTCTCAGTGTTTGAATATTTAATTCTCCATCTCATAGCCCTCCTATGGCCCATGGGTTGGGTTACACGACGGTACATTTTCATCAGGAATTCAAGAGCTAGTCTATTCTGAGGCAGGAATTGCAGGTGAACAAAGCGGCATCATCGGCGTACGAGGATAAAACAATCACAAGGCTGGTGGGCTAGCAGGAGTGTCTGTGAACTGAAAATGTCATCACTTATCTCAGCTGTGATCCATTTTTAATGCATACTCATATTTAATGTGTCATTTATGTTATTTTACTCCTCCAGTGATCAGCAGGGTACTGCTAAGAGACTGGAGAGGTGGAGGAAGGACATTTGTGTGTACTTTTGTGTGTGTGAAACAGTGAGTATGTGCGCCAGGAATGTTGTATTTTTCTCATGGCCAGCCAAGTTGGCATGGCAACAAAAGGAAGTAATGTGTCTGAGATTTATTAAGACTATGTATTATTTATTATCAGGACTTAAGGAGTCCCATTACTGTATTTGGAACTGTTCTTTTTCATGAATCACTGGATGAAAAATGTTTTCTGCCATCACGGTAATTGAAAATTTATGTGTTCAGCAAACCACTTCAGGAAACATAGATGATCAAAGCATGTGGCGATGATATCAATTATTCATCTCTATATGTTTTACATAATATAGAACAAAAACCACTTCTGGAAAAAAAAGCGCACATTGAAACAAGTGTAGTGGATTTAAAATTCATCTTTCATTCAGCGGTGCTTAAGTGCTCGACCTCGCAATGCTTTTGTGGTTGGGAGTGTGTCACACTGTAGGTTACGATGATGAAGATCACACTAGCAGAAACAGACACGAGCTGCAGATACAGTCTGATGTTGCTGTGGATGTTCAAAGTGTGCTTATATGAACATACAGGGAACACAGCTTTGAAAAGACGAGATTCACAGCAGTTTTATTTATTATGATGTGTTCAGATTTGTAATATATTTCTTTAACTCGCATACACTGTAAAAAAAGCTCTAAGAACTCTGTTGACAGATAAAGTTTTTGCCTTGCCATGGTGAGTAATCCTGCAAAAAAGACCAAACAAAGTGTAGATCAGTATGCTAACTTTCTTTCCACATTTTAAACCATAATTAAGCTCCGGAGGTAATGAAATTAGGGCTGTGTGCATTTGGACAAATCTACGGTTAAATGCTGACAGTTGATCAAGTGTGCTGCTGTATATTTTCCAGTGTTGATTCTGCCTTTTTTTTCTTTTCCTTTTTTTTTTTTTGCTCATGTCTAATTGCAAAGCGGTTGCTGCAGACTGGCTTCAGCCACAGTTGATCCCTCCTCCTGTAGCTCTGCTACCCAGATGTAAACAAGCACAGTAAAGGATAGTATTTTGTAGAAGGAGCTTGTTAAGCTATTGTTTTATGTTTGTTTTTTTTCTGCACAAAAATAAAATTTAGGATAAAAATGTGTACACAGCAGATCACACCTGGATAAAATGGCATGTTGTCCTGAGCAGTGCCTCTCAAACTGTGGGAGGCACTGATGATGGATCGTGAGAGGTAATCAACAATAAAAGTAAAGAAAATAAGCATAACTGAAGCCACATTTTAAAAGATGATAAAATGCTTCCTCTATTGCCTTTCAAGTCCCAAAATGTACAAAAAAAAGGCAGGAGGTGTAACTTCAAAGTTAATTTTTTATCATTTATATATAGTCTGATAATCAGAATCAGTGTAACAGTTTAACTTGTGTTACATGTCTTATCAAGTATCTCCCTTCATTACTCGGTTCCTGATTTAAAGAATTTCTTTAAAATACTTTTAAACGCATAAAAGGTACCAAAAAACAGTTTCAGAGCAAAAAAGATGTTCTGCAAAAGTATAAGAAAAGAAAATAAAGCAGCAAAGCTGAGCGTTCATACCAAAATCTGTCTATGGAAACAGTCAGAGGAGGTGGTGGATGCTTTTCATCTGATGTCGTGGGATTAGGGTTTTGGTGGGCCTTGGATAATTTCCAGTTTTTGCAGTTTACTTCAGGTTTGAAAATGCTGGTCCAGAATGATAAGAACTATCATTGATTGTGGAATATTACTCCTGAAGATGGGCTTACACTGCATTTTCAAATTAATGGAGTATCAGTATTATCATATTAACTGGACTGGACATATTAACTGGACATATGTAAAAACAGCCAATACATAATCATATAGAGATTTGCATATAATTTTAAAATACAAACAAGGGATGGTTGCTGATGGCTGCACCCAATGTTTGAGGGCTCAAGTATTCTCAAGTATTGTAGGTGAGTTGTTGCTCTCCCTGACTTCCTGCTCTATTCAATATGCTTTCTAATCAACATTCGATTGCCCACAAAATCTTTGAAAAGACTATTATTTACAGGAATTATTATTTCTGTATTGTGATTATTGTTATTGTTTGAAAGTGCTGCCAGGGGCTCGGTGGCAGACAAGATGATACACGACAAACTAGCAATAAAGTCTTTTGTAAACTCCTGAAGACAAAACATTCAACTTAAGCTGCACGTTAGGAAGCAATACATACATCACCCCCTGCAGTAACGCCAAAGTAAACAACTCAAATATTTCCCGAAGGAGCTCAAAAGAAATCATGTTGTGGTATTATCTGTTCAAAAAGGCTCAGAAATTTCCAGAAACTGCTGGGCATTGATGTTCTTAGTGAACTGTGGATTTGTCAGTGGATATATTAGGCAGTGACTGGATACACAGTTTGGAGAAAAGACTGCAGCACATTTGTTCATTGAAGGACAAATATGAAAAGATGCACTGATTAGGGTTTGATGTTATTTAAAGTGGTGGTCAATGGTACATGATACTGTGAATACAACTCCATGCACTTTTCACTTCGTTTGGTCTTTTCACAGGGTTTCTTGCCATTTGGAGCAAAATTCGTAGAAGTTCATGCAAAGCCTAATCCTTTAAAAGTTTATTTCAAGGTCAATTTGAATAGTGATGCTGCTTAAAAATGCTTTAACCTGCTGAGAAATGACACTGAATTTATGTTCTTGTTTGCATCTTTTTTCACAGAGCACTCAATATTAATTCAGACCCAACTACGAAATAAAGGATAAAGTGCGTATGCAGTCAAATTGGTATATCAGAGCAATTTGATTTAGCAAACTAACCGTCTAATTGTGTTACTTTCATTTGATCAAAATAAAAAACAGGTCTTCTGTTTGTATCAAAACTAATTTGGGGTAAACAGCTGCATAATTGGAAAATCTGGTTGTGAAAGTGGGCATTTTTTGTAAAATGGGTCAAATTAAGGAGTAAACATCATGTAACAAAGATAACATTAGAAGAAGCAGGATGATACAACACCTGTGTAAGAAAGTGCTGAGATTGTGTCACAATTTTATAGTTAAATGAAATATTTTGTCTTCTTTTCTTGCATAACGCATCATTTTTAGACCAGCTGCGGTACATAAACAACACAGAACAATCTTAAAAGATAATAGAAAAGCTTTTGACTGGGAGTCAGCTGAATATTTTGCGGTTGTTTTCCATGAATTCTTCATTTTTAGTCCATTTCTTCTTTGCTGTGAGTCTCTAAGTACTTTTTTGATTGTACGAGTCGTTCACCCAACTGTTCTTAGCCCGAGAGTTTCACTAATGGTCATGCTGTCGTGCCTAAAGTGTCTGCAATTCTTCTTGGAAATTGCCAGAGGGGCTCTGGAGACAGCAGGCTAAAATCTCATCAACTTCACACAAGCTTCTCCTCCGTTCTCCCCAGAGTGACATTGCAAACATGTTTCCTGTTCAGTTTTAGAAGAATCAAACTGGGTTTTAAGTTTTAAAGGACTTTTGGGGTGAACTTTTTTGTTGCAGTGGCGTAAATAAAGCATTATGATCATGTGAAAGTGGCATATTTATAACTGACTGTACTCTCCTCTTAAATCTGATCACCATTTATCTCCATCCTCTGTTTATGAACTTATCAGTGAACTGAAGAATGAGATTTTTATTTTATTTGAGTGACTGGTTTGAAGAGTTCGGGTGACCAGTGACGGGGCTCTGAGGAAATGTGTGACGACAATCAGAACTAGGGGCCCCAAAGCTTTGTAATGAAGGACTGTGAAGGTGATGAATAAAGTCTGAATGAATATAAATCAGGTTTTTTGTCTCTGCGGTTTTTCTTTTCAATGCAGATTTATTCAGATGCACAAGCTTAAATTATTCTGAGTTAAGACACAGACACATTCAATCAGCAGTGACTCGTAACACACACTCAGAACAGTTGGCCAATTAAGATTCTGGTCCTAAATTGTTCCTATCTCCCTGAAGACCTCCAACAGGAGATCAGAGTCTGCAATCAGTTGTTGAAATTACCTCCATCGAGTGTGATGACCTGAGAGGGTGAACAAATGACTTGTCAGCCCGAACAAAAACAAAATATAAAGTGGAATGATTAATATGACTGAGTGTTCAACTTTTTTAGGCATTAGTTTAACCATTACAGCTTAATTTACAATGATTGAGTTTAATTGTTTCTTTTTTAATTACATTTAATGAACTTTGATAATTAATCTCAAGTATTTTAATGGCTTCTTTGTATTTAGTTGTTTAAACAAATGCTACAGGGACAAAATATTTCTTGAAGCCAACGGGATGTGTAATAGAAAAATCGAGTGATATGATGGCTTTTGTGATACAGGCATGACGATACACTGTAAGCAGGACCACACGTCACAAGTTTTTCAACAGAGTGCTTTATTTGAAGTGTCTTAATTAGGCCTGTGGTCAAAATATTGATACAGCAAAATACTGTCATGCACTC
The DNA here is from genome assembly GCA_037902135.1 of Cetoscarus ocellatus. Classification (NCBI taxonomy): domain Eukaryota; kingdom Metazoa; phylum Chordata; class Actinopteri; order Labriformes; family Labridae; genus Cetoscarus; species Cetoscarus ocellatus. The sequence goes on from JBAMNC010000828.1 coordinate 335,678, forward strand.
TTTGCAGATACGTGTATCAATACTGATTCTACAGAATCGATACAGCCTCACGTGCTGTGACAGCTGTTGTCGATACACTTTGGGTGATGTTTTCAACGGTACAGTTTAAAGTCGAAGCCAAACTTCATGAATGAAGCACATGTTTAAAATTTTAATTTAGGTCTAAAATCTTTGAGGACCTAAATTTAAGTGTGTTGAGTTGTTGAACAATCTTTTTATTTTTGCAGTTCTGATAAATGCAAAATAAATGTCCATAATTTACGCTTAATGGGATACATATCGTATCATGAGGTTGCATGAAATACCCAGCCCTAGTCCTGATAGTATAACACCAATTGATTTCTGATTTCTTATCAGTGTTATTAATGTAAAGCATGATCTCTGCAACACACACCCATCCATTATCTACACTGATTTCCTCTTTTAGGGTCACAGAGGGGCTTGAGAATTTCCCAGCTGACTTTCAAGAGGCTGGGTACACCCTGGACTGGTTGCAAGTCAATCACAGGGCCAGCATGTGCAAGTAGGCAACCATTCACACAAACACACGACATCAGCAGCAAACACAATTGAAAGCTAAATCATATAAACAGCATTTCCTTTCTACTACCATGGAGATCCATCCATCCATTATCTACACTGCTGTCCCTTTCTGAAGGGTTAAGCCTATCCCAGCTGACATTGGACAAGAAGGGCCCGATAAAATCCGCGATCACAGAATCATGAAATTGGACATTAAAAGCAGAATTTAATATAAACGCAGAATATCACGGAAATGGCCAACATTTTAAGTAAAAGGTTGTTTTTTTTTCAGAAAAAAAGGAACGAATCTCTCTGGAAAATTCTCCGAGGGGGTCACTGAGGCTGAGGACAATGCACGCTTCACTTGCATAAAATACTAAAAACTGAATTCTCAAAAAATAAAACAGAAAAAGACAGGATATTGGAAAAACTAAGATGGAATTTGGGAAAGAATAACAGATTTTATCGGGCTCTAGACAAGACACTGGCTCATAATTAATGTGATTGATGGAATGATTGTCCAATCACCTGGTGGATATGCTTTTGAAAGGTTCTGCCCATTTACAAACACTTTCTATAGGCTGTTGCCCAGATGGACGATGAGGTATGCTGACAGACCATCCGGTGTGTCAGGTTAGTTTTGTTGGACTACCAGAGAGATTCAGCTTTTTTTCTTACCTTAAACTTAAGCCCTGTTTCCACCAAGTGGTCCGGTATGGATCAGCACGGTTTGGCTCAGGCCGGATCGGTAAAGCCTGATCCTGGTTGCGTTTCCACAGCCAGCCGTACCCTACTTGGTAGGCGGCGTGTAAGCCGGATGCCGATAGTATGACTTCATAGCAGCACTACACAGTGTACCCGGCTATTAAATACAACGAAGAAGAAAACGCGACTCAGTAAACAAAGAGCAACGATTCTCTTCACCGAGACTACTGAGGAAGGTCTGCACCTCCACAGTAGACCATGGGATGCTCGATCTTGATGCCATTTGCCAAACAAAAAACCCTTGAGAGTTATCTTCACGAAGACGAGTGGAGATTTAAAGATGGCGGAGCTGTGTTGTTCTTAATTACCGCTGTCGCAAGGGAAGTGACGTCTCCTTCGACCAATCAACGGGCTGCAGTGTTTCTAGCTCCACCTTCTGGGGTCGGATAGGTGTGCTTGGCACCCCAACAGAAGGTTCCCAAAAAGTAGGATGGTATTGTTTGCTTATAAGGGGTCCTGTCCCGATTTTAGGCTATGGAAACGCCACAAAAAGCGAGCCATACCGAGACGACCTGAACTGAACCCTCTGGTGGAAACGAGGCTTTTCTGACTGTTTTTTAACAACTTCAAGTGCAAAGTGTTGTCCATCTGCATTGTATAAATAAAACACTTTGAAACCACAAAACCCTCCCTACACACAAAGTACAAGATTGATTGAGCCTAAAGCAGGGCTGGTAATAAGATGGCAACTGATTCAGTGTATTAGGCCATATGCACTCACCTCATTTATCTCTCTAATAGCACACTAACACACTCAGCTGTGCACTCTGCACACATTAAATCTCTAGTTAATGTACAAACAGCTTTTACTCAAGCACACACAAAGGCTTGTAAGACAAAAACACAATGCAACACAAAATTATGACCTCAGACACCAACAGCGCATTAACAGACTAAACTCTGCAGAAAATTAAAGACCAAACCCTCCACCACAATGCATCTCATTTAATCCATCACCATGTATTTATATGATGTGCACATCCTGTTCTGTGTTGCAATTTATTGGATTATTCATTTGAAAGTGCACAAGTGGAACTCTGGGTAATTTGAATGCTGAGTGTTGTCAAAGGTTAGCAAAGTGCTCTGCCTTGATTGCACTGTGATTGGACCTTAAATGTCAAAGCTTTTCATCATCAAGGAGGAAGAACAAATTTCCATTTTACAGCACAAAAACATGACATTCACAAAAAAAACAAGACGTTCACAAAAAGAATGTTTTCACTTGAACAACATTTCTAATAATGGCCACAGAATGGATTAGGGCATTTATTGTTTTATTTTTATTTTTTTCATTTTTCAGGACGTCACACCTTCGAGGACCAGATATATATTTCTGCAATCTGATGACACAAGAAGTAGCAAAAATAGAAAAACATGACTCCAAAAAGTTTTTTTAATTGCAACCATATCATGCAAACTGCACTTTAAATGATTTTCTATTGCGATATGTAGTCATGGTCTGTCTACATCCCTCAAACAGAAAATCTCTTCCCTCATTTGTTGCTCCTGTTATTTTAAAATGTGCACTCGAACAGTTCATTTGAAAAACTCACCCTAAAGACGTCATTAGATTACAGGTAAGGGCTGTCAATTTTCCTGATGGGTTTTCAAACAAACTTATTGATGACCCAAGATATTCAAACTCCCTCCAACCCACTGCCTGTCAGCTGCAACACAGACACAAGGCATTTCCATCACACCATTTGACTATTCACCTCTCCCAAGGTCACACCTTGTATATGAATCGACGGCCTATTAACACAGTTGCACGGTGATAGCACTCCTCTGCTGCTGCATTCGGGTGAAAGGCCGATAAATGGGCCCACAGATTTGTTGTGGATGAGGAGTAAGCCAGCTGCTTTGGACATTATCAACACACAGCCTCCATTTTCTCGAGGTGTACTTCACTCATTGTCGACTGAGTTCAAGAGCAGTATGAGTGTTGGGACGGTCGGGTCAAGCTGGGAGCGCCCTCTGTTGTATCTGGCGGTTCACTGCTCCAGACACCTTAAAGTGCTGCAGAACTGTTTACTTTCAGCTCAAACGTAGATTCAGAGTTCAAGTTCAAATACAGACTTTTACCTCCACGCTTGAACAGATATTCGAATATCAAGTATAAGGTGACAGCCCTATGAGAGATATGGGACCTCCCTAGAGCCAGGTTTTTGTCCCACACTGCTCCAGTGAAAGGAACAAATCGAGACATGTCCTTCACCTGACACGCCAGTTCCATATATCCACCATGGAAATATTTCACAAGTCCATCTGGAGGAGAGTTCATAGAAAATTCAGAACCTTCAAAAACAACAGCAGCTGGTGATTGGACGATCGTTCTGCCAGTCACACTCATCACAGACCAATCCATATCAAGCCACAGTATGAAGTAGCAGCTAGACCCTGTTGTTAGCCATTAGCTTAAACTACGTTTCAGCCCTTAGACTATCATCTTACATTAAACTATACAACACAGATGTATCATTTACCACTGATATGTGACATGAGCCTTGTCAACGACAATCCCCACCAAGTTCTCCTGGTAAACATAGTAGGAGAGCAGATTTTGACAGGTATCGCTGAATAGCCATGACAACCACAGACTAACCGGCATCGTTTAGAATAAACCTTTATTCGTCCCACACGGGGAAATTTGCATTTCTCCTGGTTTCCCAGCACTGATCCCCGGTCGGGAGAAGAGCAAAAACAGGATTTCCCATAAGAAAAGCTTTAGGTGACGTTCTTTACTCCTTTTTTAAAGAAGAAATTGAGTCCATTTCTGATCAAATCGCAGATATTGCTGCATCCACGGAGACCTCATAAGAAGCCGTCATTGTTTTCAAAAATGCAGTTGCTTCCTGCTGTCCTCACATCTTCAGTCTCCACCTCTCTTCCCTGACTGGTCCGTCCAGCTTTTGGCTGCGAAGTCGTAGGAGGTTGAAGCTTGGCAGGATGGAGCTGCGTGATTTCAGACAGTGAATCAGGCAGGTCCATCTGCACTGCCAGGTTAGCATGTCCATGCAGCCACAGTAAACAGTGGAGCCCAGAGCTAGAAAGCTGAAACCGCATCCACTTTTTGAGAGAGGCGTGTTCAGACACAGCTCATAAGGATTTTGACTGAAATGGTCTGTTCAGAGCAGGACTGAAATGGAGGGGTTTATAGACATACCAAAATCAAACAGGTTGGGCTGTCACCTTAGACTCAATATTTGAATATCTGTTCAAGCACGGGTAAAAAAAAAAAACATACTCAAACTGCAAATAAATATTTAAATATGAAATAAACAGCTCAACAGCACGTTGGGGCACCTGGAGCACTGAACCCCTGATCCACTAGAGGGCGCTTCCTGCGCAACCCAAGGGCCAATGGGGCCAAAGCTCTTGAGATCAACAACAGCTGCATCTAGTCTGCTGGAAACCAACAGAAGAAAGAGACACTTTGACAGGCAAAGCCACACATTTAAGGAGCACCATATGGAAGCACTTTGGACTCCTCCTACGCTAATCAGCCTGTATGCTCAAAAACCAATTAGCTTGATTTTTGGGAAGAGTGACAGCCTTAATCTGAGTAGAGAACAACTGTCAATTATTATTATTATTATTGATTTTAAAGGCCTTTGGTCAAAGTTTAAGGTAATTGGGCCTTTGGTGACCTTCTGTGATTACTACCTCTGCCAAGACTGTTCTGTTTTTGTTGGTGGCTGTTTGTCTGTTCATCTGTCCGTCTGTGAACAACATAATTCATAAGTTCTCCTCAGATTTGATACAGTTTTCTGGAAAAATTGGCCATGGCACAAGATGATGATGATTAGATTTTGGCAGTGAACAGAACGCAGGTGTGTATTCAGGAAGTTTTTAAAGGATTAATTTCGCAAGATAATGACAGTTACCACATTTTTGCCTATAACTCAGAAAATTCACAACAGATTTAGATTAGATTTTTAGAAAATGTTGGTCATGGCACAAGGCAAAGTGTTTACATTTTGTTGGTGATCAGAACCCATTTGTGGATTCAGGAAGCTTTTTTTTAAGTATTTGTTTACATCGCTCAATAGGGCTGTTTTCAACCTTTTCCATAATGACTCAGTTAATGATGTCAGAATTGCCTTGGCAGGTTTGTTTTCCCAGAGAACAGAGTAAAAAATGATGCTTCAAGGTCATTTGGAAAGAATTTCTTTAAAGTCTGTACAAACATCCACATGGAGTCGAACTGACCTGGCGGGAAGTTGATAAGACTTGATAAAAGGTCATTTTCATCTGTTGCTTCTGAGCACAAGATCTCAAGAGTGCTTTTAGGGAAATGCTCCTTATTTCGCAAATATGTCCACTCTGGCTCTGGGAGAAAGAGACTGAATTTGAAGGAACAAGGCCAAGTTTACTGTAAATTATGTCACAAAACATGCACCTACACTGTTTAAGACATACAATTTCCACCAAATATACAACCACAAGCCCACCAGTGTACCTACACTGTCTGGACCTTGCAGACCTTAAAAAGAAAGGAAGCTGCTACCTCTAGTTTGGGACTGATCCTCTTATCAACTCAAACCATGTATCCATCTGTTCGATATGTTCTTCATTTCATGTTCCTGGACTGTTTTCCCTCATTGCTTTAACGTCTCAGCTGTAACAGCAGCAGGCAGATGCACACAGCTCCCCGGCTCTTTTGTCAGGCTGTGTTGGCGACGGATGTTTGCAGGCTAAATGTAGTCCAGCTTTATGAGTCACAGGGAGCAAGGAGGCACCGCAGTGTTTTTTTTTTTTCCCTTTTGTGAGTCAGAGCATGTTGGAACAATGCAGGAGCGCAGGAGGCTGGCTGGGTGGGCTGTTAGAGCAGCTTATCCCTGATAATGTGCAGCTCATCCCCACTCTGAATAAGCGCTCTGCAGGGCTCAGAGGTGTTACTGACACCCAATTTACCTTTTGTTCTTCCTTGTACTTCCTCCTTTAAAGAGAAAGAGTTTCAACTGTTACACGTGTTTCCCCCTTTAGGCACAAATTGCACAGGTGAGTCAGGTAAACCTTTACTGGAGAGAGAATCACAGTTGTTCCACTTTATAAAGGAAAACAGTTCAGAGGAAAATGCTACAGGGGGACACTTTTAGATAATTTATGCAGAGTTTTAAGGTGGCATGGTTAATTAAAATCATAGCTTAATTAGTTGTCCATTAATAAAAATGACTTCATCCATTAATAAAGTTTATTCTTTATTATTTTTATTTTTTGTTTCTGTGATGCAATGATTTTAGAAATGACTTTAAAAAGTCAAATATAAACAAAACATCTTTCCTTATAGGCTCTGAATCAGTGGAACAATTTCTCCATGTTGGCGTTGGAGATTAAAAACATTTGTTGAAAACTTTTATTTTTTAAGTTTTTGACATTGAATAGCTGGGAAAGTAAGAGTTTACCATCTGTTGACTTTTATAGCTCTGTACAAGGTTGTCTCCTTCTTGCCAGGATTTCTGCTCAAATTAAGAGAAAGGCGGGGTCCTCACTTTGCCAAATTTGACTTCCTGCAAGGATGGCAGATCCTCACTCAAATTTGGCATCAGGGCCAGGTCTATTGTTTTTTGGGCCAAGTTTTGAAATCATGCACAGATTGCTGTATTTTGCTCACATTTGGCGTTCATCATTTTTTGGGGGTCAAAATTTCAATTCCCTGCCAGGACAGAGATTCTCATTTGAATTTACTGTCAAGGCAAGGGTTATGATTTTGGGGCCTTCATTTTGACGTCCTGCAGGGATGGCCAGCTTCACTCAAATTTGGAGTCAGGACGAGGTCTTTCTTTTTTCAGACCAAATTTTGAGATTCTGCAAGGACTGCTTTTTGTCTGTTTTTCTCAAATTTGGTCTCAGGGTGGGGGTCATCTTTTTTTTTTTTTTTTTTTTTTAGCAAAATGTGAATTCCCTGCAAGGATGGCCGATTCTTACTACAATTTGGCATCAGGACCGGAGCAGTGTTTTTGGCCGGTTTGTTGATTCTGTGAGAGGATGATATTCTCACTCAGTTTTGGCATCAGTAACAGTGTCAGGCTCATTGTTTTGGGGCTAAAATGTTAAGATTTTTGAGAGGATGGTCTAATGTCAGTCAAATTTGTCATCAGGGCCAGGGTTTTTGATTTTGAAGCAAATTTTAAGAACCTGATGAAGAAGATTGATGTTTTTCACTCAAAATTGGTTTCCGTGATCCTCGTTTTTTAGGGGGGGGCAAAATCTTTATTCCATGCTAGGATGGCCAACTCTTCTTTGTATTTGTTATGAAGGCTGAGGTCATCTCTTTGGGCCAAATTGTGAGATCCTGTGGTGATGGATGGTTCTTGCTCTCATTGACAAAAGAGAGCAAGAGTTAACTCTAGTTTAATGTTTGATGACTGCATGTGCCTGTGTAAAACTGTTGAATGTGCTGCTGTCTCGGCCAGGAAACTCTTGCAGAAGAGATTTCAATCTCAGTGAGGTTTTTCCTGGTTAAATAAAGGTTAAATAAAAATAAAGAGCCAGGGTCATTGTTTTTTGAGGCAATGTTATAAAATCCTGCAGGAGTGGCCATTTTTGCTCAGATTTGGAGTCAGTGTAATTGTTTTTCTGGCAAAATTTTCACTCCTTGCGGGAATGGCAGATTCTTGCTCAAATGTGGTGTCAGTGCCAGGGTCTTCATTTTTTGGGCCAATTTTGGACTCCCTGGCAGGATGGCTGATTCTCTCCTCTAATTTGACATTGTGCTCATTTGTCTTTCTGGCCAAATTGTCGTTTTCTGTGAGGATGGACAATTTCGCTCAATTTTGGCGACAGGTGGGGTGATCGTTGTTTTTTTTGGCCACATTTTGACTCTCTGAAGATGACCCATTGTGTTTTGGTGCCCCCTTCTTTTTTCTTGTTTCTGATGTTGTAAGAATGCGTCAAAGAAGTTTAACTTCAATCTGAGCATCCATGTTCTGTGTGTCATACAGGGTTCTCTGAGTGTTCAGTGCATTTAGTGGCACAACAAAAGCAGAGAAATCAAATGATCAGACCGAAATATGAACTAAACATGACAAGTCTTAGCAGCATGGACTTCAGTGTTATTTACACACTAGAGCTTTCTCTATTATTCTTTCTTACATTTTCTTGCACTTTGCCAGCACCTTGTCATCTTTTATCTCCTTTAAAGGAGTTTTCGACTTTTTACTAGAAAACGTTATCAAGGGAATATTCAGGGAGCTTCCTTTCCTCAGAGATAAGCTTGTATAAGTGCAAACTTTAACCCAAACGCTTCACACTTTCTCATATCTTTTTCTTGTAAATGTAGACCCATTTCCATCAAACAGAAAAACACCCGAGGTCTTTGGATTGGACACACAATCGAACAGAAAGATGGAGAAATGAGAAGGTCTAGGATGAAATGCCAAACTGTCCGTGTTAAGCTGACTTCTGTCGACTCTGCTCGCCCACAGCAGAAGACCGGGACAGTGATCAATAGTTCACCAAAGGGACGGACAAATACACATCCATCGGCTCCATTTTTGTTGGTGTTTCTGTTTGCACAAGCCAGTGAGGGGGCAGGAGGTTAGGTCTCATCTCTGTGAGCGACTTAATTAGTCCCCATCCCTTCGTCTCTGTGCCGGGATACAGAGGCATGCCTGAGGGAGGAAGAGGAGATAAATTGTCTCTGCATTAACATGAATAAACAAATACTTGAGCGCGAGCAGGAAAACACAGCTTCTGGTCTACACGTGCTTTGAATCAGAAAGTGACACGCGCCGACTTGTGGATTCACAAACGCTTTAACGCTTTAATTAAACAACATCACAGGGGATGACTTCCTTCACAGCTGTCTGTGCATGCAGATGACAGACCAGGAGTGAAAGGACTGCAGGAAGATGCCTTTGGAACAAATATTGAAGCTGCACATTAACATTCACTCATCAACCACTTTATAAAGTACACCTGCTCAACTGTTTGTTAAAAGACAATCAGCCAATCACATAACAGCAACTTAGTGTATTTAGGCACATAGATATGGTCAAGACAATCTGCTGAAGTTCACTTCGAGCACAAGAATGGGGAAGAAATGTGATTTAATTGACTCTGATCATGGCGTGGGTGTTGGTCTTTATACTTCATAAACTGCTGATCAACTGGGGTTTTCACATAGCCAAATTCTGACTTCCTGCAAGGATGGCAGATTCTCACTCAAATTTGGCATCAGGGCCAAGCCTTTGTTTTGATGAGCCAAATTTCAAAATCGAGCAAGGATTGCTGTATTGTGCTCATGTTTGGCGTACGAGCTGGGGTCATCATTTTCTGGGGCTCAAACATTTGATTCCCTGCCAGGATGGTACTTGAATTTACTGTCAAGGCAAATGTTAAATGGATAATAAGCCAGTCACATGGCAGCAACTCAGTGCATTTAGGCACATAGACATGGTCAAGACAATCTGGTGGAGTTCATTGCGAGCACCAGAACGGAAGAAAGGTGATTTAATAAACTCTGATCATGGCGTGGGTGTTGGTCTTTATATTTCATAAACTGCTGATCAACTGGGGTTTTCACATAGTAAAATCTGTCGATGGTCCAAAAAAGAGAAAATATCAATTTGCAATTCTCTGGGCAAAATGCCTTGTATATGAGGTCAGAGGAAAATGTACCAGTACCTTAAAAAAAACACTCATTACAACCAAGGTGTATCAAAACACATTAAATCTTGATGTAGCAGAAGACCACACCTGTTGCCAGTTCTGTTAGCTGAGAACAGGAAACTGCCTGGTCTGATGTGTCAGTGTTAATTTGTTGACTTACTATTTTCGTCATAGTTTACAGCACATTATAATTTAGTTAGAGTCTTTGCCTAAAACATCTTTTAGTTTTAGTCATAATTTAGTCATCTAAATTGTTTTAATTTTAGTTGATGAAATTTCACAACATTTTAGTCGATGAAATCTACTAAAATGTAAATTTTAGTAGATTTCTGTAAATTTAGTCGACTAAAACATGAAGTGTAAAGTGTAAGGCATTTTTATGTTTCCTTGAATTTCTGAAGTCATATTTCACACTTGGATAAAGTGAAACATCTAATAACCCTTTATCGAATGCTAGTGAAGTTTGAATGTATAAATGAACAGAAACAGATTTAACTTTTGTGTGAAATGCAGTCACTTTTATGTAGGCTACCTGCCAGAGCATCTCAGTTACAATACCAGAACTGACAACAAACAGTGAACCTGCTCTACATGAATATATCAATTCATAAAGAGAGAAGCTCTGATTGGATCGCTCCACAACTTATCCCACCACCATGAAGCTAAGGCAGCTGTGATTGGATGTCCCTCTTAACTCAACCAACCTTTCCACACAACCAAAGTAGCTGTGTTGGATGTATCCCTAACTTGTCCCTACTTTCTACATGACGAAATTAGGTCTGATTGGATTAAGTCTCTGTCAAACATTTTTGTCTAGTTTTTATTTGTTGATGAAAATATCAGTAAATTTAGTTTCAGTTTTCATCCATGTGCACTTGTTTTTATTAGTTACTGTCTAGTTTTCATCAGGGGAAAAAAGGTTGTTGACGAAAACTATGACGAAAATATTTAGTAGACAAAATTAACATTGTGTGCGTCCCTTAAAATTAGCAACCTGCTCCTTTAATATCTCACCGTCTTAGGTTGCAGTGACTTCCTTGATGGTGGTGAGTTTCCTGCTGAGTTTTCCAGATTCTGAAATATTCCTACTCAAGAGCTAAACAACCAGGAGGCAAGCAGCAAGCAAACAGCATAATAACTAAGGGGTTTGAGGCACCGGAGAGCTCTCTCAGCGGCCAACCATCTGCTATTTTGATGCCTTCAAATTTCAGAAACATGAAGGAAATGCTGAGAGCGACCTCAGCAAATCAAAGCTCTGGAAGCTAAAAGGAGTTAAAAACAGACGGAAATTATGGAAAATGATGATTGTGGGTGATGAGTTTCAGTCAAAAGATCAGAAATGAGAGGAAACACATTAAGAAATCATGATCGAGTCAGTTGTGTGCTGGGTGCCGGATGCCTGCACTGATTGCTGATCACACACCCCCACAGTGCAATAATTTCACAGCACACACATCCCCTCCAATCCTGCTTCTCCTGAACACTCACCAAATCAAAGCTAAGTTATTAAAATGGAGAGATGGAGGTACGATCCTTTGATGCATCCCACATTGGAGAACTTCACTCTAAAGACACACATGTACAAACCCACAGCTGCCATCTTTAAACGGCCTGCAGAGGCTCCACAGGATGAATCAACCGCTGGACATAAAGCCTCCACCTACGGCCCCCGATGTTTACCGAGACTCCCATGAACGCTTCGCAACGCATGCCTCACACTCCCCTCTGCAGAGCGCCGCGCACTGACCCCCGAGCCCACACAGGAGCTTTGATCTAAAATAAAACACACACTTTGTTCTCTGCGGAGTGAGGCCCGCTCGATACCAAAAGAGAAAGGGAGAAGAGTGGAAACCTCGGAGGAAATTGTGTGTTTCTTTTCAGCTGAGACAAAACCTGTAGGAGTGTGTGTTCATGTCAGCGTGTGAGTAATGTACCTTAAACTCAGGAATCCAGAGTGTGTCTATTGTCTGTGGGGGATTTTTCAGTCCATATGGATGCATGAACATGTGTCTGACTTTTCTCTCTAGTTCTCAGATTTGCTCTGTTCTGCCTGCTCACAGAAACTCATTCTTAAACATTTATTAGCTCCAAACATAAAGTAAAAAGCAAAGGCACCGCTGGGAGCGTTGTGTGTAGGTGTGCAGAGCAACAAAGAGCATTCAAAATGCCACAGACTAAGAAGAGGAAGAAAACTTTTCTTCTTCATCTGAACCAAACGCAGAGAGATATTCTTTTCTACTGTGTGAGCTTCAAGTGAAGCGGTACAACACTGCTTGCAAACCTTGTTAGATAACATTTATTGTAAACTTAAGGCAGTGTTTTATTAAGGTTTTTAATCAAGTTTCAATGAACAACACTTCTGCTGGCAAACACAAAAGCAGCCCTTGGCAAATAAATTCTTTGCTCACAAACTTTCTTCAAACACATCAGCCAAATATAATACAGCTAAATATAAAATGGTGCCGCTACAAGTAAAACAGGTCTGTGTGGTGCTGACAAACAGATTTTAGTTGCCAACAATGTTTTACCATAGAATTAAACTGTGAACAAAAGGTGTTTTTTTGCAGCTCTTGTCAAATATAAACTAAAACAATGACATGATAAGGGTTAGGAATCGAAAAGCTATTACAGTTGTGAATCATTAGTAACTCCCTCAAGGAATCAACATCATAACCCACACACCTAAGAGCACAGTGTGGATGGCTGCTGTGCATCATGAGACTGGGATCCACATTCAAGATTTCCTGCTGCTGAACAGAGGTCTTTTCTTGCTGCCATGATGGATTCATGTTGGGTGTTGGATGTATGTATGTGTATATGTGTATTTAATATATGTATATATGCATGTATGTGTATCCATAAAATGAAGAGTTTGTCTTCAGCCTGCTCTACTGTATAGTTTCTTGAGATAACACTTGTTATGAATTGGTGCTATACATATCAAGATTGATCGACTGATTGATTGATTGAAGTGTGTTTGCTTATCAGTTCCTTCCACTTTGTTCTGCATGCTATGCAAATCAAAGTTGCAGCTCTCTCGTCAGAGGCAGTCGGCAGTAAAAATGACTAAAAAGCGCTAATGAACCACATTTCCACATGTAAATTTAAACACAGTGCTGAAGTACATACAAGAAACTTTATGAGGGTAAATGGACTAAGTGGTAAATGGACTTGGGCTTATATATTGCTTTTCTCGTCTTTAACTACTCAAAGCAGCTTTACACCGTAGGTCACATCTACCCATTCACTCTCACAGTCACTCACTGATGGTTGGAGTTGCTGCGTCACTTATCCATCAGCATCAACCAACACATTCACGCCCTTTCATGTCCATTTACACACCACTGACGCAGCAGCGCGAGCAACTTGGAGTTAGGCGTCGTGCCCAAGGACACATCGCCATGTGACAGCCAGAGCTGGACTCAAACCTGCAAACCTTCTGATTACTGACAAAGCGCACTGTCAGACTGCACCACTGACGCCCCAGGCAAATTTACAGTATATTCAATTAAAGTGAAAATAAAACTAGAGCAGAAAGTAAACAAAGATGGTCATCACTGAGAGGCCTATCATGTAGATCTAGCATAGTGTTTCTCAACCAGGGGTCTGTGGATCCCTAGTGGTCCACAAAGTAATTGCAAGGGGTGTTTATAAATAAAATATATTTAAAAAAGGATCCTGTGACATTTATAAAAGTAGGATTATTTTACTAAAATGCGACTGAGACCCTTATCTACCTAAACTACAGAGGATAATGGGACTGTTTTTCTATAATTACATGTTTCACAAGTGTAATTCATTTATTTAAGTTTGTATAATGTATATATAATGCAAACTTATGAACTCAAAACATGAGCCCCTTTCTGTTTCAGTGGGCATACACCATTCATTTCTTAATAAAGATTTTATTATGAATCATCTGCAGGAAGGTGTTGTGGGAAAACTCATTAGCTTGCAAGGTTCAGGTTAGCACTTGAAATTAAGCAAGTGTTACAAACAAAGAAGAAGATGATGAGCAGTTTCAGAAAGAGTAACAAGAAGAAGAAGAGGAAGATCATGGACCCCCTCCCCCTTTGGGTGGGGGAGTCCTCAGGTGGATCAAAAATATTCAGGGGGTCCAGGACCCCAGGAAGGTTGAGAACCACTGATCTAGCAGTAGTGTGTTGAGGTACAACATGACATCAGAGTATCTAATTTACTCAAAGTACTCTTAAACTGGGTGCTGGTTCTTTGGTGGGTAAACCCTGCATGTTTGATAAATGAAGGCTCAGGTTCAAGAGAAGAAAGAAAAATGTTTCAGAAAACCTGCAGATGAGACTGTTTGACATTTTATGACTTGATTCAAACAAAAACTCGTCTGTTTGGTCCAACAGCGATGGCCTTAAACTCATTTTCCTTCCAAAACAGATGGAGATGTCGAAGTTTGTTTGTTAGTTTCTGGTTTAAATTGGGTGGATTTCCTATGTATTCTCAGTTAATTAAGGGTGTTTTTTTTAACTAAACTATGGCTGAATGAGCAGCGGATTCAAGCTGCTGAGCCTTTTAGTTTGTTGCTGTGAAAAACTCACTAATGAGGCAAACAACATCAGCCAAACACTTCATATTTCAGAGGAATCCTGCTGTGTGTGAATCCTTTGGCCTTCTCTGAAACTTTTCTGCTAAATTAAATCAGCTGCACAACATGAACTGATCGCAACTGCCATTTTTCAGCAGGGAACACACCGATGGTACATGTTTTAAATCTGAAGTGCCAACAAACCTACGAGCCACCTGCAGGTGTTTCCACTTCATCTGCTGAGTCTGACTTTTTTCTGTGAGTGTGAACAGACTGTGGCTAATTAACTTTATCGCTGCTGGCTGTGTCACTCCTGCTTGGTGTGAGACAAATTTTACCTTCAATCACTCTTAATCATGCCGCCAATTTAGTGAGTTCGCATGATGAATTTTTACATAAGTGAGTTCATGGTTAGAAAATATTCTCTTTAGTTTAAAGGAACAGACATATACCAGACTGACACCAGAGTCATTGGAGCTAGTTTTAGCTATGCTAGTATTTAGGCTTCAGGGTGTTACTCTTATCATGCCCATTCCAGCTGGTTTAATATGAAACACAGTGCTGCGCAAAAGATTTAGACATGTGTGGAAAATGCTGTAAGGTAAGAATCTGTTAGAATTGAACATTTCAGGGTTGCTGGTTGGCTGAGTGGTAAGCAACCAGGCAGTGTTAATTTTGACAGCAATTTTTAATTTAGTTTTAGTTGATGAAATCTACTGTAAATTTAGTCGACTAAAACATGAAGTGTAAAGGGTAAGGCATTTTTATGTTTCCTTGAATTTCTGAAGTCCTGTTTTACACTTGAATAAAATGAAACATCTAATAACCCTCAACTGAATGCTAGTAAAGTTTGAATGTATAAATGAACAGAAACAAATTTAACTTTTGTGTGAAATACAGTCACCTTTATTTAGGCTACCTGGCAGAGCATCTCAGTTACAATACCAGAGTTGACAACAAACAGTGAACCTGCTCTACATGAATATATCAATTCATAAAAAGAGTAGCTCTGATTGGATCTCTCCACAACTTATCCCACCACCACGAAGCTAAGGCAGTTGTGATTGGATGTCCCTCTTAACTCAACCAACCTTTCCACACAACCAAAGTAGTTGTGATTGGATATATTCCTAACTTGTCCCTACTTTCTATGTGATGAAATTAGGTCTGACTGGATTAAGTCCCCGTCAAACGTTTGAGGCCACGTTTACACTACAACATTGTCACCAAAAACAGAAAGGTTTTTCCTTTACGTTTTCAAAAGCGCTCCAAGTTTCACACAGATCCGCGAAAACGACTGTAAATTCTGTAGCGTGCATGCCAGGCCAGTAGATGGCGATGTCAGTTTAGAGTCAAACAGCGGCGTTACAACACCCGTAGGCTTTCCGGTGAAGACAAACTTTTCACAAACAACAATGGAAGACGCAGCAGTTTTTTGTCTGGACAACAAATCTGTCTGGATATTCTTGTCTGGATAACAAACCGAGCACAGCTAACAGCACACATGTTGATCGCTAGACGGCCGAAGCTGTTGCTATTGTTGTTTCTGGTATGCGTGCAGCCGTCATGTGAGAGAGTACTGCGCATGCGGTGACGTCAGCGTTTCACCCTGAAACGCTGAATCTTGTCTACATGGAGTCAGATACGAATCCGTTTTCAAAACTTTCCACTCTGGACCCTGGTTTCAAAAGCAGATTCAGGCACTCTGGGAACCGTTCTTATGTAAACGGGAGGCGAAAATGCAATGAAAACTCTCCGTTTTCAGCCATTTTCATATTCATGTAAACGGGGCCTTAGTCTACTTTTTATCTGTTGACAAAAATGTCAGTTAATTTAGTTTTAGTTTTTGTCCATGTGCACTTGTTTTTTTAGTTACTGTCTAGTTTTCGTCAGGGGTAAAAAGGTTGTTGACAAACTATGCTGAAAATAATTAGTCGACAAAATTAACACTGCAACCGGACACGTCGCATACACATGCTTCTGTCGGCCCAGGTTGCCAGCTTGCATCAAAATATTAGTTCTGATTTTGGTATCAGCGGTAATGAATTTAGAAATATCAACATATCAGATAGTGGCAAAAATTCCAATATTGTGCTGCCCCATTTTTTACAATAAAGTCTCATCCAGAACAACATTATCCCTGCATGAAGATAAAAACATATCACATTGAAAATTGGTTTACAAATAGAAACATTAAAAAACATGTAAATGTTAAGAAATAATTGGAAATAGTTTGAAACACCTTCAGCTCTGCACTTGTCTAAGGGGAGATCAGGACATGTTTTTGTGAAAAGTAGTCCCTTGTCCTTGTTTGTCCTGATATGTTGGTTGCGTGACTTCACTCTAATGTCCTTTAAAAATCCATTGTCATACTTATTGGCTCAGAGTCAACATTACTTTGCTTTTTTCACAATTGGATTATTTCTGTTCGTGCATCACGTGCAGCTGACGATGCAGTTTAGACAACAAATCCAGTTAGGATTTGGGTATTAAAAAACATGATTGCATTTGGGAAAAAATAAAAGATTAAATTACCAAACAACTAATTTAGTATGTCCTTACTTGCTCCATTTCCAACCCTGACTTTGTTTTTCTGCCAACATTTCTCCACATGTGTGTGGACTGGCTTATTTCAATGTTACGCTCTGTCTTTCTGCATCATACTCTGCTTTGATAGATTACACACACTACGCCTACAGCCTCACAGCAGCCCTTTTTGTTTTTCTTCCTCATTTGCTATAATAGTGTAATGAGAAAGAGACAGCATGCGGTGTCAGAGCGATGACAGAGCCCGACTTACTTTCATTAAAACCTCACACGGACCTGTCTTCACCCCCAGATAAAAAAGCACGAGGGGAAGACAGAAGACAGGAGGATAATTGGAGCAGGAGTTTATGCAAATATTTGGGCGTTTAGAGGAACCAGGGATGCTTGTGTGGGTGGCAGTGGGTGGTGGGGTTTGTGTGTTTTTGTGGGTCTTTTAATGAAAGTTTTTTTTCTCTGTGTGTGTGTCTTCTCCCCAAGCGGCTGATGTCACTCAGTACTCGAGCAGAGGAGCATCTCTGGTTTCCCGAGCTCACAAAGAAAATAACGGGCGCTCTGTTGCAGCGCTCCATTCTTCCAGCTGTCTGCAGGGACCTGGTGGGCCTTACAGAGGACCCCTTGCCCCACTCATTATCAGACCCTCTTTAGCTTTGTCCTCAAATGCCTCTACAGCACAACTGTATTCTCCTAAAACCACATTTTGTTAATCACAATCACAATTTATTATGGATGCACTCAAAAACTATCGGTAACAGCAGATAATTGCCTTAGAAGTTGATTATTGGCAGATGTGAGCATTTTTGTAGATGTTTACAACATTTTGGCTGCACATATGAGCCAAATATATCCCATATAATGGTTGTAATGTTAGCAGAATGTACAAATGTACCATAATGGTTTAACTCATGATCAATGAATGTCCAAACCTGACACGCCAGACAGACAGTTCCATATATCCACCATGAAAATACACTGCCTGGCCAAAAAAAAGTCGCCACCAACTGCAGCAACCCCAGATCATAGCACTGCCCCCACAGGCTGGTACAGTAGGCACTAGGCATGATGGGTGCATCACTTCACCTGCCTCTCTTCTTACCCTGATGCTCCCATCACTCTGGAACAGGGTAAATCTGGACTCATCAGACCACATGACCTTCTTCCAGTCCTCCAGAGTCCAATCTTTATGCTCCCGAGCAAACTGAAGCCTTTTTTTCCTGTTAGCCTTACTGATTAGTGGTTTTCTTAATGCTACACAGCTGTTCAGTTCCAGTCCCTTGAGTTCCCTTCACATTGTGTGTGTGGAAATGCTCTTACTTTCACTATTAAACAAACCTCTGAGTTCTGCTGTTGTTTTTCTTTTATTTGATTTGACCAAATGTTTAAGTGATCACCGATTACGATCATTCAGGATTTTTTCTGACCACATTTCTTCCTCGAAGATGATGGTTCCCCACTATCCTTCCAGTTTTTAATAATGCGTTGGATGGTGCAATCTCCTTAGATGTTTTCTGTGCTTGATGCATGCTAATGATTTGACGTGACAGGTTGTGTCTTTCGACATGGTTGTTTAAGAAATGAGAAGGAACTCATTGCATCAGCTGGGGTTAAATTACTTGTATCCAGCTGAAAGATAATCGCCTATGCAGTAATTATCCAATAGGAGGCTCATACCTATTTGCTTAGTTAAATCCAGGCGGTGACTTTTTTTTGGCCAGGCAGTGTATTTCACTAGTCCATCTGGAGAAGAGCCCATAGAAAATGTTTTCAGGGGCAGAACCTTCAAAAACAACTGCAGCTGGTGATTGAATGCTCGTTCTGCCAGTCACACTCATCACAGACCAATCATATTAATCCACAGTATGACGTAACAGCTAGACCCTGTTGTTAGCCGTTAGCTTAAACTACGTTTCATTCCTTAGACTATCATCTTACATTAAATTATACAACACAGATGTATCATTTACCACTTATATGTGACATGAACCTCGTCAAAGAAAATCTCCACCAAGTTATCCCGGTAAACTTCGTAGGAGAGCATGTTTCACCAGGTATCGCCGAGTAACCACGACTACCATTAGCTAACCAGCATCGTTTGCGGTGGATTTCGCATCTCTCCCAGTTTCCCAGCAGTGATCCCCGGTCAAAGAAGAGCAAAACAGGATTTCCTGTAAGAAAAGCTTTATGTGACGTTCTTTTCTCCTCTTTTAAAGAAGAAGTTGAGTCCATTTCTGATCAAATCGCAGATATTGCAGCATCCACAGAGACCGCTTCAGAAGCCACCATTGTTTTCAAACATGCAGTCACTTCCCGTTATCATCACGTCTGCAGTTTCTGCCTCTCTTCCCTGATTGGGCTGAGGAGTCAAAGGAGATTGGAGCTTGGCAAGATGGATCTGCGTGATTTCAGACGATGAATCCGACAGGTCCATCTGCACTGCAAGGTTAAGAATGTCCACTTTTAGAAATCACGGTTAATTTATTCAAGAATAAAATGGCTTTCTTGCCTTTAATATTTTTGTGACTCAAGTAGACTGTCACCAAGAAAGGAAAGGACAAAAAAGTCAGTATCGATATTTGTATCTGTGATCATGAGTACAGCAATATTGGCATAACGAATATGCAAAAATCCAGTAATGTACATACCTAAGAAAAAAATCCAAACAATAAGAATAAAACCAAAATGCCTGGAATGAGTTTAAGACAAATTGTTTGTGAAATGTCAAAATACACAATATTGACCTTTTGCCAAAATTTGATATGTTGGCATTTCTGAACTTATATGAAAAGTCTAAGTTTTATTTAAATTGACCGGTCCCTTTTATGGTAATAGTCTATTTGTTCGAAACAGCAGTGAAGCCAAAAAAAAAAAAAACATTTTTTTTCTTTACGAAATGAAATCTTTGATGTATAAAAGTGCATATTCAATTATGATGAAGTACACATTTATGGAATATTTGTACATTCTGCCAATATTGCAGCCAACATATGGGATGGATGGATAGAGAGAAGATAGAGGGAAATGGATGGATAAATAGATGAATAGACGAATAGATAGTGGGATGGATGGATGGATAGATGGATGATCAGACAAATAGGTGGATAAATAGAAGAATGGACAGACAGACTGATGAAAAAGATGGACAGATGGATTGATGCATGATAGATAGATGGATGAATGTGTTGATATTCTCTTAGATGATTTATTTCTCTGGTCTGGCCACAGCACTCCTCTCTATATATCAGTCCAGAATCCTTTACTTTCAGTCTCATCTCAGCTGCCTAAAACCCAAAAAGCTACTGCAGGCAAAAGAAACCTCACAGTGGATGACAAAAAACAAACATCCAAGTGTGAATACGGCACCTTTTTCCTCACACCATCTCTCCATCTTCTCTGACACCTCCAACTTGACAAAACACACCTGAATTATGCATCTCATCTCCCTGTTCTTGTTTTCTTTTCAGGTAAGAAATTATGATTCAGTGTCGTTCCCTGGATGTCTGAGGGAGTGCATCTTTCACAGAGGAGGGGCCTTGTTTTCTGTTGCCTTGTTTCAATAATGCAACAGTCCAAAGCATCTGTCCATACATCATTCAGAGGGCTCAACTCCACTTTCCTCTCGCCTCTCTTCCTGCAGAACCCACAACAACAGCAATGCTTTTTACTGTGTTTTCACTGGAGACTGCAGAGGCTGGGGTTATTGATCATCACTTAGATTTTTATACTTCCCAAAGTGTCAAAGATTCAATCTTTCCTGCTGAAAGATGAAAGCAAACTGGGCTAAAAGAATTTCCACAAAAATACAAAAAAACAAGAGGATAATTTATCTATCTTAGATCTTGGTTTGTAAAAAACGCAGCTACCAAAATCTTACTGAAATAAAAATATATCCACTTCATTAACAAGATCTAACTCTATACACAAGTACAAGTGCTCTTATTAAGACTGTGGGAGTCTTTCAAAGCTTTCTAATAATAATGATTATAACAATGATAATAATAACAATGCATTTTAATTAAAAGTGCCTTTCAGGACACTCAAGGACACTGTACAATTTTACAAGGTCAAAACAATAATAAAATCACAGTAGAACGATAAAATCACAGTAGAACAATAAAATCAGCAAAAGCAACAGATAAAAAAACAGATGCAGACGTGCAGGTTGTAGTTATATGGAGTATGCAGTCCTGAACAGGAGGGTTTTGGGTCTGGATTTAAAGAGGGGCAGAGAGTTTAGAGAGATATTGAGTACAACATACTGCCTTTGCGCACAAAAAACAGTCATAAAACTTTTGTACCTGTGAACTCCGATCTGTGGTCTTAAAAATCCTGAATATTAATTGCTAAGTCAAAGCAGTCATTTGGGCAAAATATGAAGAGAAATACTAAAAATATCTTGAGATACTGTGTTCACAAGCAGGAAGCTCCATGATCTTGACCTTTGACCTATCATCTCGAAAAATCAAATGATTGCATCCATGAATCCAGGAAGACATCAGTGCAAAGTTTTAAAAAAACCTGAAAAGAGTTCTTACAGGGCAAAAGTACGTACATACCGACAACTCAAAAAATCATGTCACAGGCCTCTGCAGTCATTAGCACTATGTATTTGACCTTTAAGCTCTAACTTTTAAATAACCAGGTCTTTGACCTTTGACCTGTTTAATTTGAATTCAATGAATGCCTGTTTGTATTAAAAATAGATTTCTCTTAATTTAAAAAAATAAATCCTGAATGTTTTCTTGTAACATTATGCTAACATTGCATATACTAACAGACAACCTCAAAGAACCATGCCATGGGCCTTTGCTGACATTAGCATGTCCTTGACCTTTAACCTCTAACTTTTAAGTGAATAATAAATAATCACATCTGATGTTTGTATATTTGTTTTTAAGTGGACATTGTCTCTTTGTTTAAAGAAAAAGCTTGAAAGTGTTGCTACTGTATTGTGTTTTAAAAAATTGGCAACATGTAAGTACTCCAAATATATCCCTGCATTGGCACTTTGCCAACATTAGTACCAGGTCCTTGACCTTTGACCTCTTAAATGAATGCATATGTGGACTTAAGTGAACATTTTCTCTAAGTTCAAAGAAAGTGTTTTGATCATATTGGGTTTATAATAACTGGGCATAATATACAGTCACTCTGAGGGTATCATGGCACTGGCCCTTACAAATAGAGGCACCAGATCCTTGACCTTTGACCTCTAAAATTTAACCAGTTCCTACTTGTATTTAATTGGACAGTTGTGTGAAGTTTAAAGAAAATTCCTGAATGTTTTCTCATGATATTTGGCTCAAAATAATTGCCCATATGTACGTACTAACAGAAAACCCAGAATAGCACACCACTACCCTTTACTGATGTTAGCACCCGGTCCTTAACCTTTGACCTCTAAAGTGTATATTTGCTCCTAAGTGGACATTTCCCCAAGTTTAGAGAAAGTTAAAAGTGTTTTTATCATATTGGATTTACAATAATTGCCCATATCTACATACTTACTAACAACCCAAAAATAAAAGGCCACAGGTCTTAGCTGTTGTTGGTACCAAGTCCTTGACCTTTGAACTATGACCTCCAAACTTATGCATATTTGTGTTGTGTTGGACAGCTGTGCAAATCAAAGAAAATTCCTGACATTTTTCTCATGGTATTGGGCTAACAATAATTGGTTATACATACATACTTAAAGACAACCCAAAAATATCATGCACATGTCTCAGCTGTTTTTGGCACCAGGTCCCTGACCTTTGACCTATAACCTCTAAAACTTGAATGCATATCTGTATCTCAATGGACACTTTCCTTATTAAAAAAGAATCCCTAAAGGTTTCTCACAATGTCAGGTTGACAGTAATTGGCTATAAGCATATACTTACAGACACACCACAGGCCTTTTCTGTTGGTAGCAACAGGTCCTTGACCTTTGACCTATTACCTTTGAAATTTTAACAAATGGTAGTGTGAATATAAGTGAACATTTCCTCTAAGTTTTAAGAAAATCCCTAAAAGTTCTCTTTTGATACTGGGCTGACAATAATTGGGCAAAAGCAGCATGGCACAGGCCTGTGCTGTTGTTGGCACAGAGGCACTAAAGAGGGCGTAATTGAGGGTTTAGGGTTTTTTTATCACTGCGCTGCTGTTTTTTTTAGAGCACCAGTTTCTTGTGTATCTTGTAAATCTTAAGAGGATGATAAAAAAAAAACATGAGATAATGTTTGTTTAAAAAGTTCAGTCTTTTGAAAGTTTGTGTCTTCTCTGTGCTTCTTCGCCCTTTCTTCTTCACTTGTGTCATGTGCAGGACCCCCAAAAGCAAAAAGCGTGAAACTCGAGCGGCCCATAAAAGCACTTAGTTATTGGGTAATCGAACAGAAGCCGGGGGGGATGAGTGCAGGCTGGTGAGATGGGGTCTTAACTGTCTGCCCCCCCCCCCGTCCTCCTTCCTGGTCCCTCTAAGAAAGCGGGAGTCATGGATTTGAAAAACAAATGAGCGGTTACAACACGAGGGAGAGAGGAGTAACCGGACCCCTCCCCTGCTTTGCATTCACATTAAAGAACCACTCACACACACACAGATTCTCCTCCTCCTCTGAAAGACAGCTCTCAGAATTGGATTACCAGCTCTGAATGGGGTCGGTTCCCCTCCGCTGGGTTTCGTCTCCATCCCCTGCCGGGACTAGTGGTCTGAACACACATACACACACTCACACACACTCCTAAGCTTGCACACACACACACCAGTCCTCCTTAATTGGTGGGCTGTGCCCTCATTACATGTCCAAATATATGCATGTGCTGCTATTGTCTCTCCCAGAAGACTCCCTCTTTGAATGCGGATTTTAGGCGTGTGTGTGCGAGTGTGTGTGGTGATCGCAGATGTGTCCTTGATGGCGGTGAACTTGAATCTCAGTCTGACCCTATTCTTCTGAGGGCAGCAGGGGGGGTAAAGTGGGGTTTTGGAGACAAAGCCTAATACTGTCTATTGGGACACTTTGAGCACTCTCTCACACACACACAGAAACACACACATGCAGGCAGGTGAGCTCAGTGGGAGCTTGGAGCAGAGATGTGGTGTCTTGTTATCCGCTGTAGGCTGTTGCGCTCTCTGCTCCGCGCTGATAAATACCTCAGAATAATTACCATAAAATATTCAAACATCGCTGAGGAAAGTGAAGCCTCCTCAGCAAAAACCACAATTATCTCACATCCAAACCACACATGGAGGCAGCGAGGGAACCAGAAGCTTACTTTTGCTTGTCTTACATCCAGAGAAGGTGCTTGCTGCTTTTGTCGTCTGAAAAATGAGTTTTAAATATATGCTTAGGGACAAAAGGCGCATAGAAAATGTATTCAACAAGCTCAGAGAGTAGAATCTGACTTTGCTAAATGCTTAAAGGGACACACCGCCCTTTTTTTTGTTTTCATGTCTTGCCTCACTCCCGAGTCCATGACAAGCAGATCAACACTATTCTTTCGTCTGTGCATCCAGTGAGAAAAGAGGGACAGAGCTCACACACTGCTAATTAGCTTAGCTCAAACACTGGGAGTCAATGGGAAGTGTTAGCCTGCCTCTGTCTACAGTCATCAGATAAACTATTCAGCAGCTCTAAACAATCCTGTGTGTCTTGTTGTGACTCATTTTTTTTTTTTATCACATTATGTTACGTTATCTTCTACCATCATCATACCATTATTTTGTCTCACCAACATCGCGATTGCAACACATCTGATACAAAAAGCTGAAATATTCTCCTTCTCTGCAATAACACAGTCAAACACAGGGCGCTGCCACCTTGTGAGCAAGGGGACGCAAAATGGCTGCGCTGTGATTGGTTGAAGACATCAGCATATTGATAGCTGCTCTCTTATTGGTCAGTACACAACTACTGAGCATGCTCGGGCAGAAATCGAGTAATTGTGCATGTGGGAAGCAAAAGGTTTTTCTTTTGGGTGGGTGTCGTGTACGGTATTTGTTGTGAAAATACTAAAATTTCATAGATTAAGATTTTGAATAAAGGTTCATTTTGTGTTGTCAAGTTTGGGCAAAATTTGGGTGCGTGTTATAATCAAGAAATTACAGTACAATGAGAACACACTTACAGCATAGTTTCAACAATGGTCTGAGAATAGTGTGTGTGATGGTAAATTCTATCTGTATTTTATGTAAAAAGCATCAAAACTGATGTGAATTTTGGACAGAAATGAACCACTTTTTTGGGTGGGTCCTGAGGGGGGCTTAACTGTGGGGCTCCAAAGGAAAATGTTGGGTGGCCACTGGTCTAAAGGCATTCAAGGAGCATATGAACCAGTAACACTGGGCTTAAATCTTTAGATAATAACATTATAAACATATTTTTACTTTACTGGCATTGAGTGATTAAAAAAATGCAAGATTTAGATAAAACGAGACACTGAAATTAGTTTTTCTTCACTGGGACAAGACTCTGTCGAACAAAATGGAAATCAGAGTTATAAACATTTGCAGAACTGATTTAAATCTTTTTGAAGGGTTGTGGAGAAATTCATCTTCTCTCACACAGACAGCCGTGTTCAAGTGGAGAAAATGGCTGATTTGCACAAAAATATCAATTTTTCAATTCATTTCTTAGCCTCTTGGTTTCCTCTTTGGGAGCACAGGATTATAAAATGGCACTGTCAGGTATGAAAATACATACATTTTACAGTAACTTTTTAATTTTATTCTGCTGGTTTTATCCATCCATCCACCTGTCAGCAATTCAAGCCTCTCAGCATTTAACAGATTTATTTCCTGATGTCGGAGGAGAGATTACTCATCCAGAGGTCTGATCATCCTACACTTTACACATCCCCCACCTCAATAAATAAATATTCTCTCTCACATCCTCGCCTCCACACGCACACACTAACATCCCTATCACTCCCGTCTCTGTCTAGAAGGGTTTTCTGTGAGATGACCCGACACTGCTGGCAGCAGCGCGCTTATGCAAGACATGTAAGAGCTCCTGGTGACACACAGACGGAGCGGGGAAAGCTGGAGGTGGTGTTCGTGTGCGCGTCTGGAGACAAACAGAGGAAATGTAACAGGAAGCTTTATAAAATGTGAGCAGAGTTTTATCAGATACTCTTCATCCTGTCTGATAAGAGGGTCAAAATGAATCCAACTGAAAATAAAAAATTGGTCATGAAAGCAGACTGCTTTAACAACCAGGTGTGATCTGTGCAGACACTAAGTATGTTTGAAGTGGTTAATCTGATAGTTCAGCCAGTTTTCAAGCCTGGAAATAATTTAAATCAGCAGGTTTATTTGAAAATCTACCCCTGGACAGCTGACACTGATGTACCCCGTTCAAAGAGACCAACACTGTGTTTCGTTTTAGGCTGTAAATGAATCTAATACATCTATAAAGTTGTTTTTTTTTTTATATGGAGCCCAAAAGAAACTGACTCAGTTTGGAGTCAGCCCCAAGTGGTCACTTGAGGAACTGCAGTTTTTTAGCACTTCTGCATTGGCTCAGTTCTCAGCCTCAAAGAGACACTTTGACTGTTAAATTTTACAACATGCTTTACTGAAGAGGACTTACAAATAGATTTTTTTCCACGCCAGACTGTTTCTGCTGATTCAAGAGAGGATTAAATGGGACCTACTAAGGCTGTCAGTTTTCCTCAAAATTAAACAAACGTTTTTCAAACATACACGCAAATAACCAAAGATATTTGGTTATTTTGCCCCTTCAGTAAAGACCCTGCCAAAAAATGCATTTACACAGGGATTGAATTTTTGTCAAAGCGCTGCTGTACTCGACTGCATAACTTGGATGACAAGCCGACAGTTGAGCCCCCAAATTTGATGTGGAGGACAAGTGAGTAAACTGCTTTGCACATAACTGACACACAGCCCAGTCTTTGATTTTAAGTTTGCCATCAACGGTGTAGAACACAAAATACTTCCACACAGCGCTCCTCAGATGATTTTGTGTTGTTATTGTCCGTTCAGAGTGGCAACTCTTTGTTTACTGAGGTCAAGAGAGCAGTTTATGTGGCTGACGATCAAGCTGCGCTGAAAGCAACCTCTGTTGGATGAAACAGTCCACTGCTCCAGGCACCCTGATGTGCCGCTACACTCAATATTTTACATCCAAATATTTGTTTACACTTCAAGTACGGATGTTTATCCCCATGCTCAAACGGTTGTTTGAATATCGAGTATAACGCGACAGCCCTAGGACCTACTGGCAAATACATGTTTATCATGAGTGGTCCTAATTAATGCCACAAAGAAGGTATTAAATGCTTAATTTTTACAAGAAAGTTTTGCCAATGGCAGCACGGCCCAATCAGAGTCCTTTAGAGCAGAGAGAAGTGGGAGCTATGACTGAGACAACAGCAGGAAGTGACTGTTCATACAGAGGTTAGCATAGATGCTAACAGCTTCAGTCGCAGTTTTATCAGATCTGGACCACATTTCTTTATTAAAGGAAAAACAAACAGCACCAAAAACGTCACAAAGGATATTTTTGTTCCACGTCCAACATGCTTTGGCTGGAGTTTGGCTCACATGCTGTCCTCTACACCGCAGCAGTAGCTCCCACCTACATCTGACTGGCCTCTTATGAATGTGATTGACAGAACAATCGTCCAATCACCTGCCAAATATGCTCTTGAAAGGTTCTGCCCATTCTCAAACACTTTCTCTGGGCTCTTTCCCAGATGGAGTGAAATTTATTGAACGGTCCATCTGGTGTGTTAGGTTAGTGTTTTGTATCTTTAAAATACAAACAAGTTGCCTTTTCACCCATAACAATGCATGTTTTTTCCACAAGTCCATACCTAAGTTCAATACCACGATTCTTTCTGACAAAAAATCATGAATTTTAGGTACAAAGAGTCTGGATTCAGTGTTTCCACCTCCATCTCAGCGTGTCAGATACAGTGAGGACGGAGTGGAGAGCGAGCAGCTGCAGGAGATCAAGATCTGTCAGCTGATGACGGGAGACGTCTCCAACAGATGTTGGTGTCAAAACATTTTCATAAAGCGTCTGTTTCAGAGGATGGCTGTGATCTGGGAGTTGTGTCTGTCACTTTGTTCTAATGTCTTTCATTATTTGACAAGCAAACGTACACGCTGGGGAAAAGAGACTCTGGTTTGTCAGTCATTTTGAGATCAGAACTTTGCTTTGAAAGCATAATGAGCGTTTTTAAGAAACTCTGCAGTGAAGTATCACATGCTGATGTTTGTTAGTTTAAGTTGGCTTGGCCTTAAAATCCCATAAACTCCCATGAAAACCTTGTCTGTAGTTTATACTAGTTTCTCTGCATTCTCCTGATGGTTTGTTTTCTCTTTTATGTTATGTTTTGTGTTTGTGTCTTACTGGTATGATTCATACATCTCTTATTGATTTTTTTTTTTTTTACATATAATCAGTTATATATACGTCCTCCTACTCCAAGAGGTCAAGAAGCCTACACATGATACTTTGAAAAGAAAACAGCAGGGATACTCCACATTTTATTTTACATAAGAATATGCACAAACAAAATACATGTCAAACCCACATACACACCATAAATGTCCTCTGGATCAAATCTGAGCTTGAGTTACAGTTTTGTGATCCAAAGAGTAAAGTTTCTGTTTTGTTGTGAAGGCTGCTACCCTGGTAGTGTTAGTAATGTGTTTGTGTTCCTCTCTGGTATCCAGTGAAAAGAGGCAGTCAGATGTTTTCTGTGGCAGGTTGTATGGAGGTGTTTGACCATCCACAGTCTCTTTGGGTAAGGCTCGCCATCACAGAATTCTCCAGATTCTGAAGTTGGTCAATAAAAAACAAACAAATAGTAGAGATAATAAGTCAACATATTCTTTGAACAATCCTTGGTCTGTTTCTTACATACAATCTCAATAATTTCTATTCTTCATTCTCAGGATCTTATTGTTTACAACCTTTAACAAATCGTACTTCAATAGTATTATAATAATTACCATACAGCTTTTTTAACACAGTGACAATTCTTCCAGATCAATAAATACATTATATATTTCAGTTTTAACACATCTTTAATACCATTCTTCATGTTATTCAGTGTACGTCACACATTCATGTTTATATATGAACTAACAAGTTTGAAGCATAAGTAATCTCTGTTTTGCCATGCTGCTGTGTCAGTGTAGTACAGAGTAGCCTCGACACCATCTGTCTTATTTGGTATAAGGAGCCTTTTCATGTGGGGATGCACAATATCATCAGTACAATATCAGGATCAGCAGATTCTGGCCTAAGAAGTTGAATATCGGTATTGCCAGATAAATACATTTTTGCCAATATTTACAGCTGATATATCGGCCTGACATATAGGTCATATATACATCACATATATCTGCAGTAGTATTGGCAAAGTACACAAATGTACCAAATTGCTTCACCTCATCATCACTGCATTTAAAAAGCAAGATGTTAACATTGTTCCTCACACAAATAGACTCTCTTGAAAGAAACAAGTCAATTTTCATAATGTCAATAAACACTCTCTGCTCTTGAGGAAAAATATCTGTATCTGCAATAATGCGTTTGGAAATATCGGCACATCATATACTGGCAAAAAGCTAGTATCTTGCATCCCTATTTTCAGGCAATAGCTGCACTCAAAGTGTATTTATTAATCAGTAAACCAACATTCTCATTTCTTGGATAATTTTACAATATTGAACAAGTGCTTTAAAAGTGAATGCTTTGCTAGTGGCTCCCAGAGAGGGGAAGGGAAGAGTCTAAACAATTAAAGCACTTTTACCCTCAAATTAAGTGACAGCAATGAATTTATTTGTCTTCAATTCATCAATGAATTGCTAAAGTGTAGTTCGGCATCACCCTCAAACAGGTCAGGCATGTGTTTTCTGCAACAACATGGGATAAACACGTAACCATAGATGTTCAGAATTAATGGCAAGTTGGTCAGATTTCTGCTCCTGCTGGAACAACAGCGTCGGACCATTTTCCACTGAGTGCTGTGA
Source organism: Cetoscarus ocellatus (assembly GCA_037902135.1). Lineage (NCBI taxonomy): Eukaryota > Metazoa > Chordata > Actinopteri > Labriformes > Labridae > Cetoscarus > Cetoscarus ocellatus. The sequence continues at coordinate 365,662 of JBAMNC010000828.1, forward strand.
TCATAAAGTTGTTTAAGTTGTGCAGGATAAACAAAAATGTGCAAGAAATAAAATTGTACATATAATGTGACTGCTCACAAAAACATCCATGTCAGAAATAAGTAATCTTTTGGCAGCTTAATGTTTTAGGATATTTCCTTTCAGACTCTTTTCAGGCAGTTTTAGCCTCACAGCTTTATCAACAACAAGGTGTACGGGTAGGGGTCCAAAGGTGAAGTGAAGACGGGCTGCACTTAGTGGCCTACACTTTTTGAGCAGCCTTTCCAAAAATGAAACCTGAAAATGATCCTAGTCACACTAAAAAGCCTCATACAACCACAACATCAGACTCAAAATGCTTACCTTTTGATTTTTACTGACATATATCAGAATGAGTGCTTAGTTTTGCTGCTACCTTTTTATTCCTATTCTTACTTTTTTGACACAACAAACACTCTCATAGTACCCCTTTAAAGCATGGATAAAACTTTAAACAGGAACCAAGCAGTATTTTGAGAAATGTAATAAAGTTCAACACAAAACTGTGACACCGATTATGTTTATCAGACAATATAAACGATAAAAGCAAAACCTGGATGGTACAGTGTCTTGCTGTGGCAGTTCTGGGACATAAAAATGCAACACAATAATTCTTTATAACAATTAAAATTCTTTATTACAGTGGTTCTGCATTTAATCAATAAAATTACATGTCAACAGTGTGGCAGGAGGCCCTCTCCCTCCCACGGCACTGTGCAGGTCTGACAGCACTCTGACTGCAGGGCGGCTCCAGGTGTGCCACACCTCGATCTTCCTCCTTCCGCTCACCTCTTGAAGTGTTTTGGTGGAGAAATTTGTTTGGCGTGGTGGGATCCTGTGTGTGGCGTGGCAGCCACGAGAGCAGACAGCTTCACATACAGGTAATGCGCTGTCTGGTTTTCTCCTGTGTGCGTAATGCGTGCGCTTGGTGTCACGGTGTCTCATGTTGTTGCTGCGTGGCTGATTGTTGGCATCGCGGGGCTCCCTTAGGGGCTCGTCGGGGCGGTGGTGCATCCGTGTGGTAAGTTGGCCTTGTCTGCCATCCCGTTTGCTCGTCACTTGACTTTTGGCTGACTGTTGTGCGTCTTTGTGCAGCCGTGAGGTTGGACGCTCTCATTCGCGGTGTTTTGATTTGTGGATGCGCTGATCCCTTACTTTTGGGATGTGTACAAGCCAAAGGTTAATTAATTTAGCTTTGACAATACAATTCAATGGCAGTTTCATTCATGAAATATTTTAGAAACCTTGGTAATTGGGCCCTGGCCTACACCCGACCCCTCTCTCTTCTATACTACAGTTCTGGCTGGGTTTAGATCTGCCTTTAACCTGGTGTAGCAGGCCAGATTATCCCTGGGGTTACACCGGGCTAGCCCAGACTATAACCCGGGGTATGTAATTGTCTAGTCCTCTTTATACCCCGGGGTGTATTTTGGACTAGTCCAGATTATACCCCTCTAAATAAATTATATTTCACTGCTGAAACATTTGAAGAGTGAATACAGCTTTCTGAAAAGTTCAAAGCTCATAGATTTTTTTAAAAAAGCACTTAATATAACCATGATGTGAAACTGATGCTGAGGTAATGTCCTCTGCCAGTTTGTTGGGATGTGACATTTGCATATACTGCAAAGTTGTAGCTTTGATGCAGTGGTTAACGTGCCCTGCAAGATTTACATTAAAAAATATGACCGATTATGCCTTATACTTGACCAATATCTCTGAACACTTTGATGTTATCAGTGTGTGATTTGTCTTGAATAACAACAATATTATTCTGATTCAGTTTTATGTTTTGTATAATCAGTCTCGGTTAAATGTAGCGCAGAATATACCCTTATGCATCAAACTCAACAAATATCACTTCAGTTTTGTCATCAGTGTTTGACTGCCTATGAAAACTGCTAAATGCATGAACAAATCAACATTGCTTATAAAATCATACTGACATATACAAATGTGATATACTACATATCATTTCAGCAGTGGAATACAATATATTTAAGAGGATATACACTGGCCTAGCCAAGAATATACCCTGGGTATAATCTGGGCTAGTCCAGTTTAACCCCAGGTATAGTCTGGGCTGTTGCATCAGTTCTGGCTCCCCTCTTGGCTCTGCATGTCTGCCAGTTTGCTCTGGTCTGGCCTGCTTTGGCTTTGAACGCTGGCCTTTGCAGCACACGGGCGCTGCAATATTGATCTTACACAATGCTGTGCTACTTTTTGTTTTGATATTTGTCAGGGATTATTTGTGTTCTGTTTGGGGTTTTTTTTGGATGTCTTTAGTTTAACTGTGTGTTGCACTCTATGATTCTTTATTAACATTTCTCTTCCTGTGCTTAGGTGCTGAGGACCCATAGCGGCAGTCCGGTTCCCTGGTGGAAGTGTTTTTCATGATTCCCCTCGTGTTGTTGGTGTGCGGTGTCTCGAGTGATGATTTTAAGGATCCCTTCCCCCATTAGACTCCCCCTGCTGCATGGTAAGCCTCAGCCCTGCCTAAAACCCCCCTTTTTGCCAAGTGCTAGTTTATTTATAAGTCACATAAATGATGCAGCAGTTTTAAATCTTCTGACATTTATTCTGATCTAGGATTTGGGTTGTTTTTTGGGGGGATTATTGCCTTTTGTTAATTAGAAGTTCAGTGTTCCTTTGCTAAATGAAATGTATCTTTCTTTGTGAAACTAAAACCATTTTTGCCCGTGGTTATTACAAACCTGTGTGACCTTGCTTAGTAATCAGTTTTCACTTTAGTGTTGGGATTTCTTGGGGGTGAAATCCCCCCCAGGTGGCGCTGTTGGAACGAAATAAATCTAGTCTGACCCTCAGGCTACAATCGCTTTAAATGAAGGGTAAAACCTACCATTTTTTCGGGTTTCTTTGGAAATCATCTGGTGTCACCCAGTGTCCTGCAGCCCCCTGGAGGGCCCTGAAATTACCAAAACTGTACAATAGATATACTGGGATGTGACACAATATGAAACAATACGATACAATGTGATGCAATTTAGTGCAATCAATGATGTGAGATGATAAGATTTTATTTAATAATTGTTATGATACAACACAATACAATAGGATCATACAGTTTATTGCATTGGACTGCATTGTGATTTATCTATCTTAATTCACCACGTTGAGTTGTTTTGTCTTGTTTCAATAGGAGAAGTGTCAGCGAATGAACTGAGGGAAAAAAATCCAAAAGACTAAGAGAATAACAGAAAATACAAGCACATCTAAATTCAAGACAATTTTCTTCCTCAATAGACAAAAAAAATCTTGTTTCACAGTCCAACAATTAACCAGGTCAAACTCCCCGTGTGTCCTCTCCACCTGGCGGACTCACTTCTGACCGAACAGCAGTTTTATGCTGTTTTTTTGAGGATTAACAGACTGTACCTCCGTCCAGCTCAGCCTGGTGAAACTCTTTCATCCTCATTCTTGTCCGGGCACAAACAGCTGTGCTCCGGCGTCTGCTGTTTGGCCTCTGCAGTTGTTATCCGGCCACAGACTCCTGACTCTGTGACTCTGCTGTCAGTTTCTGGGTCGGGGAGACGCAAACAAGGTGTCAACTCGGCTGTGTCTCCGAGCCGTTCAGCGGAGGACTGATTTGTGGTGAAGGGAGGCGAACAGACAGACCGACAGAGGAATAATAGCGTGTAGGGGACGCGGAGAGCCTCGTCAGCTCTTCCGCCCGTTGTCATGTGCTGCTCAGCCCTGGGGCACTCTGGGATATGTGCATGTGAGAGTCTTGGCACGTGTGTTTGGCAAGTCTATGAGTGGATCCAGTCTTATTTAGCAACATAATTGATTGAGGGATCTTTTGTCACTCACAGTCTTGTTAAGTCTTCTAGATGTGACAGATTATTTTGCCCATAACTTCAAAGCCATACTTGGAAACACCATGTCACAAGAATGCTGTGAGTGTTTTTCAAACTTTGACCAAATGTCTACTCTGGCACAATCATAAACTGATCAGTTTGGAGGTCAGAGGTTAAGGCCAATGTAATTCATGATTTTTCTTGTTTGTTTCTTCTTCACCCCCATACAGGGAGAGCACATGTATTATAGATTTAGTCCAAAGTCTTTTTTTGAACCAGGCTGTAAATATGTTTATCTAAGGCCTAAGAAAAAGCCTGATTCCCTCAAGTGAAAACCTGAGGAACTACAGCTCTTGGCACCTCCACATGGGCCTCCACTATCAACCCCGGAGATTGCCACTTGGAGCATCCTACGTGAACCGAATATGTAAACTGAAAGATAAAGGGTTGGTTCTAGATTTCGAAGTGGGTTTGCTAGAGGCCCATGGCACTGAAAAATAGGTATATATGGCATAATAAAGGCCCTTTTCTCCACATGGGCATCCACTCTGATTGGTTGACCAGTCTGGTCTCTGGTTATTAATCAGTCCAGCACTGTTCAGCGGCATGTTGTCAACGACTCTGCATTCATTCTACCATCTCCGCTAGGGCTGAACAATTTTAGGAAAAGATCTAATTGCGATTTTTCTGGCAGATATTGTAATTTTAATTCACAATTTTCTTCAAATCAAGCTTCAGTGTAATATTCTCTATGTTTACAGTAACATTTACAAGCATGACAGAAGATTACATAATACCATCACACATTAAAAGCTACGACTCTAAGGCAAGGATGAAAACTAAAGGTAAGAACTGCTTCCAAATGTATTTATTAACAAGAAACATACATGTACACTTTTTGAAGTCCTTGACCAATGGCAGTTATTATAGCTAAAGAACTAAAAGAGCCAACTTTGACTGTCTTAACTTAAAAAAAATGTGGTGCAAAAAACTCTTGATTGTTTTAAGTTAAAAAAGTTAAATAAAATGCAAAAAAATGCAAAAAATTAAAAAAAAAAAAAAAAAAAAACTATGTTAAATAAGTAATAATGAGAAAAACAAAATTCAACAATTCCAATAAAGGAAAAAAGCCAGCCATGCCAAACCAGTATGTCAACCTTTGATGGTTTTGGACATGAGCGCTGACATGAGACAACATCGCCACGAGCAACTAGTTGACACAACAGATCCTGGGTCACCCGGGAGCACTGCAAAAATTGCAGCTTGTGCGATCACATGATCACATCTGAAATTGAGATTTCGATCAGAATACAATAAATCGTTCGGCCATAATCTTGGCTCTGCACTGGGCTTGCCAACCCGAGCCAATGGGCTTTACCTGCCAATAAAACAGTGGTAGGATGTCACACTGGTAGGTCTATTCAATGATTGGGGGGATTGAGCTCTTTTAAGAAGCTACGGTCACCGTAAAGAGGGCAAGAGGGAGAAGGCTTGATACTGAAAACTTCAGTACGTTAATGAACAAATAAGTTTTGTCCATGGAAGTACTGTATCAGACTGAGAAGGCATGTAAAACCGAAAAGAGATAAAAGTTGATGAAAGTATTGGTCAGCACACATCTTCACATAATCCTTCTTAAGCACAAAATACTCCAATGCCTTTTATTGCCATGCAGCTACCAGTGTCTTATCTGTCATCATAGCTCTCCTCTGAAGAGCTCTTGAGTTGACGTGGAGAGGTCTGAGCAGCAACACACCCTCCTGTCTCTGCGACCTCTCCACAGCATATGATATGAGCCTACACACTGCATCCGTCTTGAGTGTTACACGATGACACCCTCCATACCACACACACATGCACGCATTTGCAGTATCCTCCATGCGCTGTGTCCATGTCTCTGCTCATTTCTCTCCCTGTGACTCAGGGATGCTTTGCACGGCGTTGAGACCACAACACATCACATCCATTTTAGTTCACACTCCGAGGGGCTGTGGGCGGCATCCATGTGTGTGTTTGAGTGCCTATGGAGAGAGTGCACGAGGGCGAAAGAGAGGAGAGGGAGTCGTGCGTGAGTGTCTGTGTGCTCCTATTAATTAGCATTAGCCTGGCGCTGTGGGTTTCCGAGTGGCTGCAGATTGCCTCACTAGTGGTTTTTCCGCTCAGTGGACGGAGAACCTGGCCCTAGTGATCAAGCAAGTGAAAGATGCTGAAATGAGGGAGCTGTACAAACATGGCAAAAACCCAGCTCTGACTCACACACACAGAGTCACTCGGCATCCAAGACAGGGTTCCCTCCCTGAAGGCGTTCAGCAGACCGCAGCTTAAGAAAAATGTGAAAAAGAAGACATAACACATCCTGACCCTGGGATGACACAGTTTCTCATGCCAGCTTGGATGCATTGCTATCTTCAGGAAACTTTGCATAAAGCCAGTAAGGAAAAAACATTGAACTATATTAGCTTTTCTGAATAAAACATATCCTTTCAATACAGTTCAGCACACAGACACACATCTTTTGCTATTAGATTTAGCCTAAAAGCACAGACAGAGTATTATTAGCACAGCTGGCTCTCCCATGGGGACACTGAGGTCACGGCTGTATTTTTAGGCTTGATGGCGGCGTGGCTCTAGGCATCACAGTGTCATCTGCCAGTTCTGTTCTGGCTGAATACATCAAAAACCAGTGCATGGCTTGTTGTGAACACCCATGCTGACATTCAGGCCTCAAATGGGATGCATTTGCTGACCTGAGTGACACCCTGATGGAATGACAAGCCAAAACTTTGTCACTCAAAACTTTTGAAAGTTGAGCTGAATTTGTGCAACTTTGGCCCCAAGGTGGTTTATAGCTGGATGGTAAGTGCTCCTTAATGCTGCGCTCATGTTGGACTAATGTTGGGCCTTTTTGAACAATTAATAAATGTAGGAATATGACAAAATAATAAAATAAATAAATAAAGTAGGCATTCTTAGCCAACACTTTGGTTAAGAGACATCAGATAACATTTGTTATGTTGAACAGATGGATGGATTGGTGTTGATGGATCAGCTATTGACTGGTTTGGATTGCTGGACAACTGGATGGTTGCACACATTAATAGTTGGGTCAATGGGTAAATGGATGGATTGATCAGAGGATGGGAAGATTAATGGACGAAATGATTGATGGATGTATCAATAAATAGATGTTTCAATAAACTGATGATTAATTGAAATTATTTAATTCAAAAATGGGATTTCAGAATGCTGGAAAATGGAAAGTTACATAAATGGATGGATGGGTGAATAAATGGATAGTAAAGTAAATGGTTAAGTGGATTACATAGTCAAGTTAATGGGTGGTCTAAAAAAGATGGATGGATCAATAGATGGATGAATGTTAGATGGTTCGTGGATGATTTGACGAATGGATAGGTTGTTGAAAAAATGAGTAGATGATACAAGGTGTGTCAGAAAAGATTTGTTTCAAACCCAAACTTCAAACTAAGAGTTTTCCCCTTCAAAGTAATCCCAGCATGTCTACGAAGAGATACTGCGGCGTTTACTTCGCTCAGTGCGCGAGAAGAGGCGAGAGTTGTGGCGGGACAAGTCGTGGCTGCTTCACCATGACAACGTGCCTGCTCACAATGCCCTGAGCATCTAACAGTTCCTGGTTGTGAAGAACATCGCCGTGCTAGAGCAACCTCCCTACTCACCCGACCTGGCTGTGTGATTTTTCCCCTTCCCCAAGCTCAAGGGGGTCATCAAGGGGACCCGTTTTGAAGACGTGGACAACATCAAAAAGGCCCTGACGACGTAGCTGCGGAGGATCCTGGAAGAATCCTTCCAGGAGTGCATGAAAGCGTGGCAGAGAAGGATGGGAAAGTGCATTAGACTCCAGGGGGATTACTTCGAAGGGGAAAACTTGTAGTTTGTAGTTTGGATTCTAAATAAATCTTTTGTGACACCAGTCCTGGAACTTTTCTGACACACCTTGTAGATTGATGATATAGTTGATGGTTCAGTCTCGGATACAACCAATAAATAGGTTTAAAAAGATGGATGGATGAGTATAGACAGATAAATGATCAATGGATGGATCGATCATTGAACTAATGGTTTGAACTGTTGGATAAATGAATGGCTATGTAAAAAAATGGATGGATGGATTATTGGATGGATGTATCAATTAAATGATGGGTCTTTCAGACTCAAGGAAAGAAAGACAGTTACATAAATAGGTAGTTAAACATATGTATATATGTACAGTATGTATTGATGGATGATCCATGAAACGGGTTGTTTGACTTTTTGGATTAACGGACAGTTATGTGGATGAATGGATGGATGGATCATGGGATTGGGATGATTATTGACCATATGCATGGTTAAAGTAATGGATAGATGATTAGTTACATTGATTGATCAAATAATTAAAAGAATAATCAAAGAATAAAAGGGTAGTTTTGATTTATGGCTTATTAAACAGTCACATGGATGTATAGATGGTTGGATGCTGGATAAATGTCAATATCAATAACTATATTATGACCATTTTTTGTTGTTGTCTTCATTTGACTCTAATAAGTCTTCATTTGACTCTAATGCCATCAAAATCCACAATATGTTCAGCAGGTCTGGGCTCCACCTGTTTGTCAACTTTCAGATTACATGGGAGTTATTTTGAGTTAACAATACCATCAAGACCAGCGCCACTACTGAGTGTTTTTCAGAAACCAGTGGTTGATGTCTCTTAGACTTGATTTATGTTTAAAAACCACTAATCCAGTTGTCGTGGTTAGAGCCATAGATTATGCTACAGGTTACTGGTTAGTCATGTAATGTGTCTAAATCATGTCCTGTCAAATTAAGGTCCCATGATAGAAAAGAGCCTGGCAACAAGTATGACAGCCCACTGCAACATCACACATTTTTGGTCTCTAATTGGTCAAAGCGTCCAGAGGCATTTTGATCTGTGGCCTTGATAAAACTCTTTGAAAATGCAAAGTGAAAGCTTCAAAGCTAATATGGATATGGACATGAGTTCAGAAAATCCAGGTCAGGAAATTACAGGAAAATTCCTGAAAACAGCTGCTCCCTTTAGAAAATGAAATGCACAGTTGAGTGAACAAAGGAAAAAATATTTTAAATAAACAATAAAAAAAACTCTACCCTGTGACTAATCAGAGAGCTAAAGTGCTAAATAACTTTCACAGGAAGTATTTATCTAACATCTCTACTACAAAGACTCTAACAGAAACATCACAAGTGTTAACTCAGTCATCAGTTTCAAGCGTCACTGTCCTTTTCAAAATGACAGGATTTCACAATTACACACATCATCAGTCTGAGTCCAGAGAGGCTTGAAAATTACAAGAAAACAAGTCTAACTGGCAATATGCAACCAGTCCTGATTGGATGAGAAACATTAAAAGCAATGACGATAGTAAAGTGGAGACAGTGAGAATAATGACTGGACACTAATCTGCAGCAGGCAGAGAACAACCAACGCTGCAATGAAATGAACAAACAATACAGAGCTAGAAAGCATTCAGAGAGCACAAACCTCCGCTAAGGTAGCTCACATATTGTTACATCTATAAGCAATAGTTCCATGATAAAGTTACCATCATAATATGATTCCTTGATCCTGAAAACCCACACCTAGCACTCAGAATCATGCTGATCGTTATTAGTTAGACAATTATTGAGCAAGCCGATTGTTCGCTAATGGTGGTTATCTGGATCACCACCAAAATCTCATCATTTTTAAGTTGGGCCATTACCAACATCTCCTGAAAATTTCAGCAAAATCCATCCAGTAGTTTTTGTGTAATCTTGCTAACAAACAGACAGACAAACATTCACTGGCAAAAACATAACCTCCTTGGTGGAGGTAATAAGTGTTAGAGGGGACATGAACATGGATCTGGTCAGAAATAAGGTTGTTATTGTGCCTTGTGACATGGATAAGAACTAAATAAGAATCAAGTTTAATGCTGTCATGTAAATTAAAATTACAGTGTGAGTTTCCCCTTTATTTAATTGACAAGTATGTAATGAAAATCAATATTAAATTAACTCCTTAATCCTTAAAGATGGCCACTCTCTGAGAAGTTGTGCATTAGTGTGGAAAATGTGAAATTTTGCCGCTCTATTGATTTTGAATTTTAGAAATAAAAAAGTCAATTCTTAAGCATTAACAGATCAAATTTCATCTAAAAAGATTTGTCAAAATTATTTTAGCCATATTGCGTGAAAAAAAAACATGCTATAGATACTGCAAAAGTGTATCCAGGTCTGTTACACCAAATAACTAGGGTGCACCTCAAGGCTTGGTACTCATACCCCTCTTTTTCACCATCAACAGGCTCCACATTGATCAAATCCTTTGTTCTTAACTGGGTAGCCCCGGGGAAATCTCAAACCACTAAATTAGAAAAAAGGATCCATCTTCACACAGAAATAAAATTGTTATCAAATTAAGCATGTTTAAATATCCCAAAATGTGATTTCTGACAGGTGGAATCCTTTTTCTCAAATTTACTATGGATCGAGTAACCTGCAAGCTTTCACAGCTAAAATTCCACTCTTCTTCTATACCAGTCTTTTTTAGGAACACGCAAAAAAGCAACCCAGGCAACATTTGCCGCTGTTGACGGCTGACCAAATAAAATGTATCATTATCTTAAAGTTGATATTTTCTTGTTGTGCCAGATCTGTTCAAAAGACTTTCAGTCATGATACGTGAGTAATAATTTAGGGCATTTTGAGACCTTGTAGTTACCTAAATGCTTTCCTAGTCTTCATAATGTTGTAGGACATTTAACTCAAGGCCCTGTACATGGAACTATTCCTCCGTACAGTTCATAAGATCACTCATCAAAAGACAAATCACCTGACTTTTATCGCTATGCTGATGACACCCTGCTTTATATTTGCATTACTGGAACTTCAATGTTTCTTTGCTTTTAATAAAGATATGGTTTTCTCTTGTATCAGAACTGTTTAATGCAACATTCTGCAACCTTGCAAATCCCTCTATTGCTATGCCGATGACACACTGGTTTATATCTAAACGAAGCTTATAAACTACCCAAAAAGCAAATAAAAAAGGAATACTTTATCTTTTTTGATCTCAAAAGCAGTAATATAAAGGTCATTTTTATAACTTTCCAACTGCTTTAGAGGGTTTGTGCGATGCTTACTTGGGATATCAGTTGATTACTTGTATAACCCAAAGTAATGGTAAGATTTCTAGATTCATCAGGATTGTAGGAATGACATGTAACAACTAATATATAGTATTAATAATATAACTTTTCCTCCAACAAATAGTTTGTGTTTTTGTTGAGTTTGTTTGTCAGTTTGTTGATTGCAGATTTTAAAGAAATTCAAGGAATGTCGGTCATGGCACAAGGACGAATTGAATTTGTTTTTGATCTGAGTAAAGATGCAGATCCGGAATATTTTTTCAAAGATTATTTTTCAGTCTGAGATGGGGCAGCTTTCCATATTTTTGTAAAAGTCAAAATTTCACTCAAAGCTCGATGATGGTGGTCCTGTTGCCGTTTGGAGTGAAAATTGTCAATTTTTTGAAAAAGTCAAAATTTCACTCAAAACTTGATGATGTTGGTCCTGATGCCATCTGGAGTGAAAATCACTGGTATTTGAAAAAAGTCAACATTTCAGCTGGACATTCCTTGGACAGGGTTTGTGCTCTTGGAGCACTTCTAGTTGGCTAATAATATGAGCTTGGCACCTTTTATAAATGCTGTTGTATCAATGCTGCCCCAGTCTAAACAGAGTTTTAACCAAAGGTGTATCTCAAGGCTCAGTGCATAGACGTCTCCACTGTATAATCCTCCTCTCATAAAACGAATCTCCAGGCTTGCATTGACATGCTGATGACAAACTGCCCCAGCTATGCGTTACAGATAGTTATCTGCTACTTGAAAAACTAAACAAAACCTGAATTTATTCTAATCTTTGTGCGCAAAAGCAATAGTACAAGGAATCCTTCCAGACTCCTAAGCTGATCTCAATAGCTAAAGTACAGGAGTGCACATCACTTTTTCAGTGAGTTACTCAGGTGAGTACCAGGAGATGGTGTTTGGTACTCACCCCATATGTAGCGTGGTCTTAATAAGTGCAGTCCTCCTCACTGTCCTCTGCTTCAGCTTCCTGAATGGTAGATGATGAAGATGCTGCAGATGCACCTCCCTGTCCTTGGTTGAGCCTCCGATTAGCTGTGTCCATCCAGCTTGCTTTGGGTCAGATGTCTCTGATCTGCTTTGACAGGTGAAAGTGCATCAGGGCTGAGAGATGAGCATGTGACAGATGAGATCTTCACTGGGTTTTTACTATGTTGAGATGTGAGAATCCCCTCTCACAAGCTGCACTGCATAGAGACAGTGTAAGAGACAGCTTAATCACCTTCGTGATGTTGGAGTAAGCATCTGGGTTAGTTGTATTTACTACTTGGACCAAGTCATACACAGAAGAGGCTCCCAGGTGTTTTCCTGCCTGCTTTAAGTGCGTCCATTCAGTCACAGTGGTATCTTTGCCAAGCTGTGAGGTGGCCTCATATTTCTTGAGAATGCTGCAAACTGTTGTGTTTCCAAAACTGTGGAGGTCTTGCACATCCTGAGGCCACGTTGAAGGATCAGATACTAAGAAATGATCACAGGACTTGAGAAAGTCATACCTGATTTCAAATTCTTCTATTAACCCCCAGAGTAAGTTTGTCTTGTCTCTGTCAGCATCAGCATTAGAAACACTGTGTGCCCTGTGGCCTTCACCAAGCAGAAGTGTGAACATGAGTTCATCCTTACATTCCCCAATGGTCAGCTTTTCCTTCTGAAATCTAATGGATGTAGTCTTCAAAATGTTGCCAATGTCAAACATGTGTGACAGAAAGCACTGAAAACGCTCTGTGCAGATATGCTGTATCTGTCACTTGTAGCCAGTTGCATTTTAATGGCTGGTGTTTCATGCCTCCATGCAGACCATCTGACATTATGAAGCTCACCCACTTTCACAAAGGAGATCCCATTTTCTTCACACAGCTTCTTCAGTGCTGCAGTTTTTTTTTTTTTTGTAAATAAAACTGCAGCAGCTTGACCACAGAGCGATTAAATGTCTCATAGTAAGGAACGTTGTGGTCTGCTGATTTTGCGCAATTCTCCAGTGTGTGTGTGGTGCACAGAATGTGCACAAGGGAGTCTCCAACCACAGCAAGTTGCCGAAGCTTTGGTTCGACGCCGTTGTACATACCACCGTTTACAGCAGCCCACTTGCATACCAGTTATGAACACCCCTGCTAATGTAACATTTGCCCATGTCAACAAATAAAGTAAGACCTTCATAACCTTCATAGAGTTCTGCTTTCAAGGTTTAAGAAATCATGATTTAAATGGGTTATTTACATGACTCAACAAAGTGGTGATGAAATACTGTATATATCTTATAGATTTAGAAAATAGTTAACCAGAGAGTAAACATATTTTGGGAGAATGAAGTTGTGTTGAGATTCAGTACGTATGTGTTTTATAGCTCCTGTGGGAATGTGTTTGCCTACATCTTAAACTTTTTTTAAGAGTTCAATTTCCCAATAGACTTAGCTTTTCAAAATTGCTGATGGCTCAGGAATGAAAAACAGCTGCGACAGCAACACATCTTTTCTATGGTTTGGTCCAGAGTCCCACAAATTACCCCACAATGTTTGACTCGGATTTGTCCTCCTACTTTCAACCATATCTTGAGGTGGCCTGTGGCGCCATCCTGTGGACAAAAGATAAACTACATGTCCACACCTGCCATGAAAAAATTTTGATGGATGCAGCAGTCCAGAAATAGCTCATACACCAGAAAAAAAGCACACTGTGCGTCAAAGTCCAGTTCCGGTTATGTGACGCTCAGCCAGCTTTACCATGGACACGGTGTTAGAGGGCTGGGATGTATCTATTTTCTGCTCCTCACTTGAGAGATGCAAATAGGTCCAAATCAGCATCTTAAGAAATTTGGCTGTATTCTCCCACCTCAGGACAGTTTAGTATTTGAAAGAATTACAGTAATTGTATATAATTGGAAAGAAAGGATGAGTTTAGCTTCCTTTAGGCACATGTTGAGGTAGTCAGTTGCACCTTTATGTTGCAAATCTTTAATGCACGATCCTTATAAGCTGTACCTCGTTGTAAAGGTGACTAATCAGGCTGTCCAACAAAAATACAATACCAATTAGAATTCCTGTAAAGGAAAAATAATCAACCAAAATAATGTTTCAAAATTGTTTCTGAGGAGAATATTTCAGGAGCATATGTGGTCAAAATACTAGAGTTACCAACTGTATCGTATGACAAATGATTTGTTTTTGCTCAAGTGAGCATGTTTACATGAGAATCATGGCTCTGATGTTGTTATCTTAACTCTCAAGTATCCAGCTGCAAAACTGTAACTGCAGAACAAACCAGATGCTGAAGTTGAACTGCTAATTAACTGTTGCCTCACATTTCAAGAAGTTGTCAATGCAAAGAAAAGTGCTGTCGGAAATACAGCCCACACAATCATGATTTCGTACGAACTTGTAATCTTACACGATTAAATGCCACTAAAGAGTGAGCAAACATGGCCGACAATAATCAGAATGAAATGATGCGAAATGTGGCCAGCAGACCTTAGCGATAGCTCAGCTCCTCTCCTTGTCAGATGGAAATAGGATGTGTGTGATATTTGTACTTAAACAAGCTGGTTTTCACTTTTTGACTTCCATCAAACTTTGTGCTACTTTTGTTCTGCTTCCTGCTTTAACCAGCTTGCCTCCTGATTGGCTGTGAAACATGTTAAAAAAAACACAGAGTGTGCTCGGCTGTTCTCTGTCCTCCACATACTTCCTGATTATAAATAGTAAACATGTTCAATATTTACATAGTTAATTGGCTGTAACCATCTTCTGCGATGATCGAGGAGGATAAAATCACTTGTAACATGTCTATTTTGGAACATAACCATGACTTCTCCATTGACTGTTGAGAGAACTGGAGGAAGTTTGTGATTTCAGGTGTTTCTTTAACAAAAGAGCCTTTGGAAGCTTTAGAAACCAATCCATAGACACAGCCCCACCATAAGTGCCCTCTTAACCCAACTTTGAATCAGCAAAAAGACTGGTGCTGGGATAGCATAGTTTTTGTAGGCCTAGAGTTTAGCATCAAACAAAATTTCATGAAACATACATGTTTTGTTCCACATTATAATTCTCACGAACAAATTTAACTGTCACAACTCTTTAAGCTCAAACATAATCAGCAAGAGTAAAAAGCTATTATCAAGCTATTATGGAACTCCAAGTTGGTGGTTGGACTTATAAGCAACAACGACACATTTAGTGTAAAAGCTCATGTTGAATACCCTTTTTTGAGATTTTTTTCAAATAACCTGATCAAGTTGGAGTCCATGGCTTTGGCTATGATGTAACATTGCTTATTAAAAGTGAGTAATGATTGCATTAGAGTCTCCGGCCATTTTTGTAGCCCTAATTTAGCAAAAATCCTTTTAAAGTGACAGCTTTAAAGTTCAAAATTTGGGTAATATCAAGTTCATTTTATGTTGCAAAATGAAATATTCAAGTCCAAATGAACGTGTTCATCAAGAATTGTATTTCAGGAAGTTATCCAAAGGTTATTGTTAAATCTCATAGATGCTAAGGTGCTAAAGTGCTAAAATGCTAACTGCACCACTCTACTGAGGTTGATAGAAGTGAGGCTTAAGGCCATCTAACCAACAGTGAGACCACATGGGCCTGAAGCTAAGTTAGGCATGTCCTCAACTATCCAAAAAAAAAAACATTTAACATCATTAGAACAAATTTGTTGAACCAGAATGTGAAGTATTTATTTCAGCTGTAAAAAAAAAAAAAGTCTGTTCCCACACATAATCATGTAACTTCTGTTTTTCTGCAGCTGGTCTAAACTGAATACTAAAGAAGGGACTGCAGTTTGTAACACTGAAACACACTAAAATCTTCTTTGATTGATTCCATATCATCTCTCATTTGTACTCTTCAATGTTTACACCCATCATATCAGTACGACTCAGAAAAGGTATTATAAAAACAAGTTACTGACTTTTTATTGTACCCTGAGGTAGGAGCTGCTCTATTGCTGATATTGTGGCATGAGTATGGAAAGTGGGTTCTCTGGTTATGAATTTCCTAATTTGCAAATATCTAAAAAAAGGTATGCCCAGGTAAACATTATTCATCCATTTTCTTTATTCCAAGTGATGTTTAGGTGTAATCTTGCAGTGCAGCTGGATCCGCCTGACTCAATATCTGTAATCAGACAGATCCATCCTGCCAAGCTCCCATTTACCTGAAACGGGAGGAGGTGGCAGCTACGAGCGAGAAGACGACAGGACACATCTCATAGAGATTAGCATTAGCATAGATGCTAAAAGCTTCAGCAGCAGTCTATCAGACATGGACCCCATTCCTTTATTAAATGAAAAACAAGTAACACTGCAAATGTCTCTACATAAAGGGTATTTTCACTCTACCTCCAACACTGTGAGTTTGTTATGAAGTGGCTCATGTTCTGTCCTTAATGCTCCCACCTGCTACATTATCTGGTTGTCCTGAAATGAATGTGATTGACAGGATGATCGTCCAATCACGTCCAAGAAAGGTTACTTATGGTTATGCTTTTGAAAGTTTACTCTACCAAATATTTTCTGTGGGCTGTTGCCCAGATAGACCACTGAAATATATTGAATGAGCCTGCTGGTGTGTTGGGTTAAATAAGTATACTTATGTGTTTTCCTTTTTTAAGTATACTTAAAAAAAGAAAACACACAACATGGCCATGATACTTCATCTCACTCAGGTCAATTTATTACTTGCTATGAGAACAAAAATTCACATCATTGCAGAAAAACTGGATTTAATATAATGTACTCAGGAGCTTTGTACATCAGCAGTTTTCAAACTTTTTCACCCAAGGCTCACCAAAGACTTAACTCTAAAAGCACACCATATCCATATCCATGAAGAATAGCCTTTGTAATATGGGTCACAGTACAGTATGTGTTTATTTTATACATGTTTACTTTTGCTACTGAGCAAACAAGAAATGTTAAGCTAATGAAATATCTACTATTGGATATATCAAGATTTCTCACCAAGAACGTTTATTTTTTTCTTTCCCTTGATGCACTTAAACACCATGAATTTCTTTATTAAAGTTTAGTCATTTTCTTGAGCCGGTCTTAAAAGTGTCATAATGTAACTTTGTCATCTTGATAGGTAATCAAATTGACTTTTACCTCTTTAGTTTAAACATTGCATCATTATTATAAAAAGACAGAATTTGGAGTTATCAGGGTTTTTTTCATAGCTGATGTGAGAAACTTTGGTGTTTTTGTTCAACTTGATGCTCAATGCTGATGCAAAAAAACTGAGATTTTACGTGAAATTATTTTTTAAGATGGCAAAACTTTGAGAGTTAACCTAGATTTTGTAAGATCAAAAAGATCTTAGATTTTATGTAGAATTTTTTAAATCTCAGATTTTAAAATGATTTTTTAAGTTAATAAAACTGTGAGAACTTACATGGATTTTTTTGCACTCTGGGATTTTAGATTGGTTTTGAAGCGCATAAAAGCTGAGATTTTACATAGATTTTTTTAACCTCAAGATTTTATATGGATTTTTTTTAATCCCTGAGATTTTGCATGACTTTTTAAAGACACTACGACTCTGAGATTTTACAAGAATGTTTTAAGTTAATAAAACTTTGAGATTTTATGTGGATTTTTTTTAATCCCTGAGATTTTGCATGACTTTTTAAAGACACTACAACTCTGAGATTTTACAAGAATGTTTTAAGTTAATAAAACTTTGAGATTTTACGTGGATTTTTTTAAGTGCATGAAATCTTAGATTTTACATAGATTTTTTTAAACTCTGAGATTTTACATGACTTTTTAAAGACACCACAACTCTGAGATTTTACAAGGATTTTTTGAGTTAATAAAACTCTGAGATTTTAGGTAGATTTTTTTAAGATAGCAAAACAATGAGATTTTAGATGGATTTCTAAGGTGTTCAGAAATCTGAGATTTTACATTGATATTTTTAAATTTACCAAATTTTCATTTTTTAAAGACATAAAAACATATAAATACTAATGGTGTGTTCAAAAAAACTAAACCATAGGCAGCTGGTACGTAATACCAATAACAGATGGCAGTATGAGTCCCCAATGCACACCTGAACTTGTCTCAAGGCACATGAGTTTTCCTGGTGCACCATTTGAGAACCTCTGCTGCACATCACAGAAAACAGACCTAAAACAGCTCTGTGTCCCACTCTGGGTCCCAACCCACCGGTTGAGAATCACTGCTTTAAAGGACTTCAGGTTCGGGCTCTTCTGCAGGAAACGCCCTATTTTACTGTTTCCTAGTCAACAAATAAAAAGTGCTCTTGTCAAAAATTCCTCCCTCTCAGTGGCATAATGTGGCGTGGTTTGGTGTGTGAGAGTGTGTCAGAGTCGGGGAGGCGTTCTGCTGAGGGTGGGGGGGCACCCACGGTGTCTCTGCTGTGACTGTGTATCACTTCAGATGCTCAGACAGAATTAAAAATGCGCTCCTCCGCCTTGTCACCACTGATGTTGTGCGCATTTCTCCTGACGAGCCCGCGTTAAACACAGCATGGTGCTCGGACTCAGAGGCTCGCGCGCTGCTGTCCTCCTCGTCACTCACCGTTAGTTACAAAAAAGTCGCGCGGACGCCTAATTAACCATCAGAGCACGCGCTGCACCTGGCCCCCCACCTTCACAGATAAGGTAAGTTCATTTTTAAGCTAATTTCGTGTTAAAAAGTGTGTGTGCTGTTCTACCCCGCAGCCTGTGGAGTTTTCACATGCCTTCTGGCTCCAAGCTGCTGATTCTGTATTTATATTTTCTCCTCCCTTTGAAGGTTTCTTTTCTATTCTCAAGTTCAAAGCGCGTTGGCGTTTGTTGTTTAACGTCGTTTCCGGTCAGCAGGGGACGTCTTGGTAAACAATGCTGCTCTTTGGTGATTCATGCATATGTGACATTCAAAACTGTGCCAATTAATCAATTACTGATCAGGGAGAGTGGAGAAAGGAAATAAGGCTGTCAGTCAGACTATCCCACAGCCTGGCTGCAGCCCAAGCTGTGTCATCATTCAGTTAAAGAGGAATTTCATCGTCTCTGTGGAGCAAAAAATGAGTTTTTCAGGCTGGAATGAGGTGTAGGTGTTCAGAGAAATCTAATTATTGGTAGACAAGTTGGTGCTCATGCAGTCAGAGGAGCGTTTGTTCACACTGTGTGAGCTGACAGCTGGCTTTCTTTCAAGTTTTAGTGATTAGTTTTTAGAGCGTATTTCTCTTCAAGTCCAGAAGAAAACGAGAGCATTAAAAGTTTAATATCTCACCATACAGTGGAGGTGGGTGGCAGAGGCGTTCTCAGAGGGGTGGCCAAGGGTGGTGTGGGCCCACCTCGAAATTATGTCGGCCATTTTCTGCGCAAACCTTGGGTCTTTGCAATGTTCATTTTGGTGCTATTTTTGCTTTGCCATGATCTTACAGTCAGAAGTTTTACATCTCCATATCGTCCATTTAATGCAAAATCCCGAGTCTTTGTAATGTTAACTTTTGGTGCTATTTTTCCTTTTTCATAGTTCTAGTCTTAAAAGTTATTTTATGCACAAACCTGCACTGCATAAACTCAGATCTAGGCAAGTGCCTTTGTCTATTTTCAAGTCAAAAATATCCAAAACACTTATTTTAATCCACATTCACTTAACCAGTTGAGATAAATATCTTACTTTAAGGAATAAAAGGGCAAAAATAAGGCACTGAATTGCTTGTAATGATAAGAAAATATCTGCCAATGAAACAAAGAAAGTTTGACTCAGTGAGTGTCTTAAATTAAGGTTTAATATCTGCTCAAGTTAAATTTTTCTTATTGGCAGATTATTTTAATTATTATTATCTGCAACTCAGGCCTTATTTTTAGTTTTTATATCTTCAAATAAGATCTAAATCCAGACATGTAAGGAAATTGTGGATTAGAATAAGTCTAGTTAGACTTTTTTGTTTGAATTCAGGGAAATACTCTCAGAAAGATCAGAGTTTTTTCAGTGTGGAGTCTCGGAGTTGCGGTGGTAAATTTGGTGCTGTTTTTGCTTTGTCATAATCTTACATCAAAAGTTTTATATCCCTCCATACAGTGGAGTTGTGTGGGTGGGTGGCAGAGGTGTGATCAGAGGGGGGGCAACGGGTGTTATGGGCCCGACGTTTTGTCGGCCATTTTATGCGCAAATTCAGAATCATCCCAGTGTTAATATTGGGTGCTATTTTTGCTTTGTTGTAGTCTTAGAAGTTTTATATCACGACATACAGCGGAGGCAAAGGTGTGTGGGAGGCAGAGGCATAAGCAGGGGAGGGGCACGGGGTTATGGGCCCACTTGAAATTTTGTCGGCCATTTTATGCGCAAATTCAGAATCATCCCAGTGTTGATATTGGGTGCTATTTTTGCTTTGTCATAGTCGTAGTCTTCATGGTCTCGTGTACTGGTGTATTTGACTATTTACATCATTGATGACATTGTTGAAAAAAAAATCTAAATTTTGTCTCTGTAGAGGATCAGATGCAGCTTTTTTCCCCTCTCCTTTGGCAATGCTCGGATCTGAAGGGGCAGGGAGGCTACAAGAGGCTATGATAATAAGTTCTGCGCTGATTGGCTCACAAATGATGTCTGATGGGAGGAGGGAGAAGGGAATACAGGCAGGGGAGTCGACTATGTAGGTGGAGGCTGTATGGCTGTTACATAATAAACCCCAGGAAGCACCAAACAGAGCATTTTAAGGGGCATTTTTTTTAAAGAGACATAACTTATTTCTCCTTTAACAGAGAGTTTAGTAAAAGGTGTCGTGTTCTTCTGTTCCACAAGCCTCATCTAACATCATAAAAGGAAAGAAAATTGATATTATAGGACATGGGACGTTTAAAAGTGTTTTATCTCACCATACAGTGGATGTTGGTAGGTAGCAGAGGTGTGGTTAGAAGGGTGGCCAAGGGTGGTTTGGGCCCATCTTGAAATTTTGTCCTCCATTTTATGCCAGAATCCTCACAGTTTTTAATTTTGGTGCTATTTTGTCTTTGTCCTCAGAAAGAAACACATGTTTATTTTGGTCACATTGCAGTCATTTTTGCTCTCAAAACATTGATTTCATATCTAGAAAAACTCAAGAACATTTAAGTTTAGTTTTGGTGAATAAAAAGTCCTTACATTTTAGTTACCACAGTAAGTCTTTTATGTTTTCTCTCTTAAACTTCACAGCAACTTCATGACAGCGTTTTCTACTTATGTTAATACATTATAAATAATTCATCATATACGAGGATGAAAAAATATGTGTCTTGGGGCATATTCATGGTTAATTTTAGTTGTTTTTTTTTAAATTGACATCAATACCTTTGATATTTACTTGATATCTACTGCTAGCAGCTCTACTTGCATGTTAAAGTGGCATTTACTTTCGTCTGACCAGTGCAAAGTAGAGGAATACATGCTTGCATCCACAGCAGACGTTTTTTACGCTGGTAGCACTTGTTTTCAATGCAAAACCTATTTAGTGCCGAATTTTCAGTGCTCATTGCAGGTTCTGCTTTTTGCCACCACACTTTCTTTACTTCAGCTTGAAACAGTTCAACTTTTGAGAGAGTGACCAATCAAAACAAGACGGGAACTTCCCATGTTTGCTTTGTGAACAACAGTGGCGGAGGTGAAAATGATCAGACTCGACTATTTTCATGTTTTCAGCTGTTACAGTGTTTGGACATTTTTCTTGACTCTGATTTCATGTTTTCTGGGTGATTTTTCCCTGATTCAGGCTAATACAGTATGAAGAAGCTCAGGCTGTTTTAAAAAACTGTATGAGCAGTGCAGGAGGAAGCGGAGGTCAACTCTCATGACCTGGCAACATTAAGCTTTGTGTAAGGGGAGCTTGGGCATAACTTCGAGGCTACAAGTGCCCCAATTTATCCTATTACATCCGCCAAGAAGATTGTGTTTTTGATAGTGTTTGTCTGTTATCTGTTTATCTTTTAGCAAGGTAACTTAACATTTTTGGATGGATTTTTTTTCAGTTTGTATACATCTATGGCTGATTTTCATCATCCTAACATCTTCCCTCCCCAAAATCTCCCTGTAAATGCACACGTGTTTCTGTTCCTCTCCACCAGTCAGAAACATGCTCAATTAGCCACTCAGACTTTTATTTTTGATCCTTGTCTCCCCTCTGAGGGCAAAGTGAATGTAATCTCACACCATTGGACTGTTACATAACTTTAAAACTGAAGTGCCATCCTGGCTGCGTAGGAGTGGATGTGATGTTCCCACTTCCTTGCTGTTGTTTTGCTCGTTAATTTCTGAGAGCCACATTACTGTAAGTGGCGTTTTTGTGACTTTGCTGATTTTTTGGGGGATGCAGATGAGGCCCGGAGCAGATTCTGATTGCTTTGAAAGTCCTCGATGTGATTACACAGCCGACCCACCTGAAGTCTGTGATTGTTGGGGTCGTACTGACATGTTGATTCTGATGTGTGCAGTTATGCGAGTGTGAGTGTGTGCTGCTTTCTAGCCTGTGCTGTGTAGGAGGAGTGTGATCGCTGTGTGCCGGAGCATGACGCTCAGAGATCTTGGACACATTTCAGTCCTTTGCTGAGCAGTCTGTCCTTAGCGCCGCATAGACAGACATGTTACAGTGACCTGACTCATGGGTACATGGCAGGCTTCCCCAGCACCATGTATGTCATTATTAACATGAAACACGACTCTGACACATGAGTGGAGCTTGAAGTGGTGGTCAATTCTAAATTAACTGGCAAGTAATCATAAATAATGATGGATGGAGTATTAGAAAACGGAATTCTTTGTGATAAACAAGTAAAAACTCTCATTTCTAGTCAATACAAATACTGAGCAGTGTTGGCAATTTCAGTGTCTATTGGGTCAAGGTTAATATCATTTATTAATGAAAACAAATAAAATCAAGACAGCTTTGTTATTTAAAATAGAAAATGACTAAGCTAAATCCAAGGGACTCATCCTCCACAAGGGCTAGTCAGTAAAAGGATTGGAGTTGATTCACTCTGTGGTTGTTAAAACTGCATTGGATGATGAGTCTCGATGACCTTGACCTTCAAAGTCCAAAATCAATTCAGTCCATTTTTCAGAGTAGGCATTTAAGCACTAAGTCTAAAGATAACCCCCTAATCAAGCTTGAGATTTTCATTTGCAAACAAAAGATGAACACAAGACTCTGAGATTTTGACCTTTGACCTGTGACAGTAAACTCTAGTTAGTTTATCCTAAAGTAGCAAAAATCTTTTCATAGAAAATCCTTTTCGGTATTCTTGACTTATCCAGTTCATAAGCAAGGGATTGCCATGTTGCCTTTGACCCTTGACCTTTAAAATAAGAGTAGTTTATCCTCAGATCACAGGGGACATTTGTTTAAAGTTTAAAAGCTATTCTTGCAACATCAGATTCACAAACATTGGCCATGAGACCCTAAGACCTTGACCTTCGACCTACAATAACCCCAAAAAATGTAATCAGTTCATCCCTGAATCAGAGAAGATACATGTCTCAAGTTTGAAGTATTTATATCACGTAAACAATTGCACAAAGTTTAAAGCAAAACCTCAAAGCAAATTTTAGGGCACAGTGACCTGACCTTTGACTTCCAAATCCAACAGAATTATTCTTCAGTTGAGTTCACATTTTTACAAAGTCTGAAATAAAAAACCTTTGTCTTTCTCAGATATCACGTCAACAATGTAGATATGAATAAAGGACCAATGACCTTGATCTTTGACACATGACCTCCAAATCTAATAAATTCATCTTTAAATTAGGGTGGATATATATTCAAATTTTAAGAAAATCAGTCTGAGCATCACAGAGATATTGCATTCCCAAGCAAGGGATGAATTTGAGACAAAGCGACATTGACCTCTGACCTCCCAAAAATCTAATTAGTTCTGTCTTCAATCAGTGAAAATACATGTGGTAAGTTTTAGAAAATCCTTTAAGTAGTCTTATCATGCCCCATTAGCAGGCAAGGGATGAACTTGAGACCTTGTTTTGTGACCTCAAAAATCTCATCAGTGTGTTTTTATTCAGAATGAATTTTTTTACCAAGCTGAAAGAAATCTCTCAAAGCAGTCTTTAGATATTCTACAGTAGCCTGTTACTTTGACCTTTGACCCCTGAATTGAAACCATTATTTTTCTTGAGTCACCGTAAACATTTGTGCAAAGTTACAGGAAAAAACGTAAAATTCATTGTTAGGGTATCATTTTGAAAAGTAAGGAATTAACAGGAGGTCCAATGACCTTGATTTTAGACCCATAAAACAAATCAATTTACACTTTTGTAGGAGTGGATATTTATGCAAAGTTTGAAAAAAATCCTAAATGTTTCTTTAAAATGCAGGTTTTGATGCTAGGATTGATGCTAAATTAAGAAAAAAAAAAAACATTTAAAGCCTCCTTGAAATATCGCATTATCAAGCAAATGAAAAAAGGAGACACACTGACCTTGACCTTTGACCTCCAGAATCTAGCTACTTGTGGTCAGAGTGGAAATTTGTCTGAAGAAGCCTTTAATTTTCCCCTGGAAATTGCATTATTAAAGGGATGGACATACCTTGACCTTTCACCTATGAACTCCAAAGTCTAAACAAATTAGAAATGTGTATTTTAGGGTTCATTTTTAAAACTGAGTTCTATGTAAAAATCAAATCAAAAGCTCAACTGATGCCTTACGTCAATTAGTGTCATCACAATATCACAACAGCACCTTAATTTTAACTTTGAGTTGATAAAAATGTAATATCAGGATGTTTAGTAAATGCTGGTTTGATACTCAACACCCAGCTGATCAGTTAATATTTTTTAGCTGGCAGTTTATTGAAAAAACTGAGTGTGTAAAATACATACATACATAGACCATTATAGCCAAACAATATTGTATTGATCAGGGTGGATTGTGAAGCTAGATTATTTTTTCCTTTTTTTTTTTTTTTTTAGATAATTTTTTGGGCATTTTGTGCCTGTATTGACAGGAAAGAGAGTGATAGTGGATAGGCTTGTGAAAGGGGGTGAGAGAGACTAGGGGAAGACACTCTGCAAACTGGCAGATGTATGATGTATGCATATGGGTCGTGCCTGGTTGCTAACCACTCCGCCAAACCAGCACCCAAATTATTTTTTCCTTTAACATTAAATATTCATTTAGACAAATGCAGTTTGCTCCTGTTAAACCATGACTCATGCAGTGTGCAAAATTAAATTTCACTGATATATCCAACCAATTAAATATCTATCAGAGCGAACTGCTTCCCAGTGGTCGTATTATGTTGTATTTTAGGGGCAGGTGTTATTATATAAACCTACTATACTTTTATTTACCCAAACAAACACTGGTTGACTCATCCCACTTCAGCTGATGTCCTTTTTGCTCTGCACAGAAAATCATATTTAGAATACTCAGTCCTCTGAGCATGTTTTTAAAAAAGTTGTTTTTGTGTTTACTGCAGTAGATGCAGAGTTACTTTCACTGGACTGGAGTAAAACATTAACTGAGTAACTTTTGAAAAAAACATTTCTAAATCTTAATTTTAAATTCACTATTGAGTTTTACGTTTTTCTTTTATTATTGTTTATAGATGTGGCACATGCAAACAAAAACTGAACTGTTTTTACTGTTTAAGGGAGCATCTACAGTCAAACACAAAGAAAACGTATTTTTAAATCAAAGTAACTCTCTAGAAAACAAAAAATCTTGGCCATGTAAAAAAGTCTTACTGTTGTGAGTTTCTGCACCTCCTCCATGATTCCTCACCACCACTCAGCACACACCTCCATCCTTCAACCTACAACCCAACAGAGAGTCAATGCAGAAATATCAACAACAAGACTGCAGCATAGAGAACGCACTACATCAGCCTTATGGTGCTGCAGATCTTCAGCATAAATCCAGTCACAACATATCGTCAGTGCAAAGTACCACTGATCATGTCGTGAAGTGACATAATGAGGAATAAACCATCTGTTTCATACTTTAATTATAAAGACATGCTTCGGTTTGGTGTCCAGTAACAACTACGTTTTCTAATTTTCTTGAAGCATAACTTGAATGTTTGAATGACAGGATTTTGAACTTTTCTGACTTTATTTTCACGTCATAAGTTCAGTAAGTTTGTCTTGAATGCCAAATTGAACTTGATAAACAATATTTTTGTGAAATGACTGGGCATAGTGGAAGTTTTCTCCAAAGTTTTAAGGCTTGGTTTTATCATTTGGTGATCTAATTGATAACTACAGATGTGGACAAGGGCTACTGAAAATAAATCTTTCCAAAGTTTAAATTAAAGTTGATATCGGGATTCATTCTAAAGTAAATCAAAAAATAAATAATAAAGAGAAAAAATACAGAAATGAAAAAATCTTAATGTTTTTCAGGTTTCTGACTTTAATCTAAACTCTTATTAAAAACTAGAAAAGCACTCAGAGAGCGCAGACCTCCGCCAAGCAGCTTCGGTCCACTTTGGCGAAAATGGTCCTATCTGGCAATGTTAAAGAATCCTTTAAAAAATTCCTGGATCCAGACGTTGATCCGGATCACCCCCAAAATTTAATCAGTTCCTCCATATCCCATTTCTGATGATTCCTGAAAATTTTCTTAACTTTTCAAGTTATTTTGAACACAAACAAACAGACAGACAGACAGATAAATGCCAGCAAAAACATAACCTTGGCGGAGGTAATAAAAATATATAAAAATAATGATACCTTTTTATTACCATGGCAACAAATATGCAAGTCCTAGATTCTCAGTATTGGACAGTTTTTAAATTTAAATACTGAATTTGCAGACAATCTTCTACACACTGTACAATTTCTACAAAAAACTTTTACAACATTTCTGTGTGATGAGATTGTCAAACTTTTTTATAATATTTTGTTCCGTATGCTTTGAATGGATGATATTGCCATAATTCTAAAAATCAGTATCAAAGAATGTAGAAATTTAATGACCTTAAGTCATGTTTTTACGCAGGTACCAACTTAAAAAAAAAAAAAAAAAAAGCATTTGCAGCCAAGGCTCTTGTTTCTCACCACTTCCATGTGATGTTTTACATATTAAAATATTACCAGCCTAACCATGAAATTAGTTTGCAGCAGTTTGAAGTTTTTTTGTAATTTAAATATCAAACAGGTATTGCTATAATGTGGTTTTAAGTCATTATAACAAAGCATATTACTGTTCATGGTTTTTACTGTAAACAACCTTTTATTGAACATTCAGCCTGCCACCTATTTGTTTTTTAATCATCTTCAACATTTAATACATTACAGGCCCTATGCTGCCTCAATATGATTTTTAATTGTGTTATACAAATATCTGCCCATGGCCTGTCCACAGCACCCCCAGCATGATAAAAATCCTCCTGACCCTCTGTTGCATGTGTGCTTAACGGTCTGAAAATTGCCCTTCCTCTGCCTCCATGGTGTCATTAGTGGATATGCTTCCTCCATCACTTGAGCCAGATGTTTGTTCAAGCACACAGTTGACTCAAGTGTAAGGGACATGCTAAGATACGTCTGTGTAACCACAGCAAACATTAGAGCACAGAGATGGGAAGCTGAAGCCACATCTTCCTAAGAGGAGCATGGAAATAAACAGCTC
The DNA here is from genome assembly GCA_037902135.1 of Cetoscarus ocellatus. Classification (NCBI taxonomy): domain Eukaryota; kingdom Metazoa; phylum Chordata; class Actinopteri; order Labriformes; family Labridae; genus Cetoscarus; species Cetoscarus ocellatus. Next base: position 393,258 of record JBAMNC010000828.1, read on the forward strand.
ATGAGGATTTTCTCCAAAACAGCCTGTTCTTAGCAGGGCTGAATCAGAGGGGTTTGTAGGCATGCCAAAATCCAATACTTGAGTGGACTTTTTAGCAAGGAACTTAAAAAAATCTGTCCTGATGTCATTTGGGTTTAGTGTAAACTTGTTGAGAAGAGATGAAATATATGATTGTAGAGACCACTCACCTCAGAGATGTCTGCTCATCAGTCCGCTCAGTGGGGTTGGAGGGACCGTAAGAGTAGATACAGTATCATCAGCACTGCCACTAACTGGAGCTTGGATGTACGGAGCCTGGGTTAATTGAAGGTGGTCATGCTGTGGCACAAAGGACCCTGCAGCAGATCAGATAACTCTTCAGAGATGTAGACACAAGCAGTGGTGGACAAAGTACTCAACTTTATTATTTGAGTGAAGGTAGAGATGGTCCTGGTCAAGTATTACTTCAATACAAGTGAAAGTTGTTCAGTCAAATTTTTACTTAAGTTAAAGTACTAGAGTACCTGCTTTTGAAAATATTTGAGTATTAAAGTACATTTTTGTTTTAATTTCAATGCATTATTGTATTGTTGCCACAATAAATTTACAGAACGTAATGACTGAAACAACCTACTGAATGCATTGACCTGCTTATAGAACCTGTAGAATAAAAAGCTTGCAAAATATGCTATGAAGCCTGAAGATGTGCCAAACAATTGAATCAACAAAAGGACAGTCATTGCTGCATTTAAAATTTTATCATTCTTCATTTCCACAATCTCAAACATGGACTTCAGATATGGCCATGGGTGCTCTGATGTGGAATTGTCGTCCGTATCTGCTGTAGCCATCATTACTGTCAAGACGAACCGTTATCTGATGTTAGCTCAACGTTAACCTGCCTGATCTGAGTAGCATGCACGAGGTACGGCATCCCCACTTGAGAAAATCACAGGCGATTCGCATTTTAGAAGAGAAATGAAATTTCATCTGCTGACCTCAAAGCTATACTTAAAACCTTCATAGAGATGTAGTGGAGTTAAAAGAATATTTGTCTTTCTAATGTAGTAGAGTAAAAGTCACAAGTTTCCAAAAAATAATACTCAAGTAAAGTATAGATACTCAAAAAATGTACTTAAGCACAGTACTCAAGAAACTCTACTTTGTTATCATCCACCCCTGGATACAGTTCAATGTGTTTCAAATTACAAGAAATGCTCACTAATAGTTACACAACAACAAAATAAATATTCAAGCTTTTTGGGGCCAAATACGACAAGTTATAAAAAGAAAAAAACTTTTTTTTTTTGAGGATTTTGTAGTTTTAATGTTTTCATATGCATTTGTCAGCATTAGTATAAACTACATCAATTTAAATTATATTTTCTAACACTGTATCAATGAATACATTTTAAAATATAACAATTTATCTCAACAGGACTTTTCCTCACTTGTGGGAATGTTACATGAGTAAGAATTACTGGTTGAAGGATCATGAATGTCTAAAAAATATATAACTCAGATAAATTTTGACTTTTGTCCAAGACTATTTGTTCTCAGTGATCCACAGTTGACGTCAGAGCCAGTGACTTCATTCAGACAAGTATAATGGATGGAAAACAAATTATAATGAGAAACTGGAGGAACTCAGGTAAACCATCTTTTCAGGTATGGTTCTGGCAAAGGTGGCATCATATGAAAAAATAACAGCAATAACAGGACTGAGAAATACTTTGTAAAGTGGGGAGATTATTTTAAAATACATTAATACTAAGGCAAGGACTTAGGAAATGGTGATGAGTTAACCTTGAATAAATGAATGAATTATAATGCATGTTGATGGAGGTACATATATTTATTATGTATTTCTTATTATTATCATTTTTGTTTTTAGTTTGATATTCTTTGAGGAGATACAAAGATTTGTGTTTAATACATGTGTGTTTGGGTGAATATATCTATGAAAATGTTTATCTCTTTTACTTTTTATTTTTTATTATGATTATTATTATTATCACTATTATCATTACTTTTATATTTTCTTGGTATTATTAATTTTTTTTAAGCCATGTAAAAATGTACAACAGACCATGTGGTTTGCAGACTGAGACGTGACGATGACTGTTCAAACGTTCAATAAAGTATTAATTTTTTTTCTTTTTAAATATCTCAATAACTGGCTCTGTTGCCCTGACCTAACTGTAGTGTCATAATTCATGAATCACACCTGATTGTTCAAACATCTAACGTAAATGAGAGTCACATTTCTCTTCCTGAAAATCAATTTGGATGGTTTAAACGTTCACTTTTGTAAATAGTGAAGCAGAACTCAAAAAAAGGAAGAGGTCTGTTTTGACGTCCTCCCTCCCCTTCTGCTTCAGAGAGAACAGCGTTATTAATAACACAGTATTGCAGGCTTTTGTCCTCTTGTGGTCACTCTAACACAAGTGAAAATGGAGGATGAAAAGGATAACTCATTGTCATTGTCAGAGCTACTCTTAATAGATTTAAACAAGGGAGGAGAAAGCCTGGAAATGTCTGAAAATGAGAAATAAACAGACATTTAGCATAAGACGGATGCACACACACATAAGGGGGTCAAAGAGGGAAATTTAAATTCAGAAATGTGTACTTTTTAAGTTTGTCCATTTTTAGATGTGATCATACAGCAGATCCATTTGACAGTAAATAAATCCTTGAATGGTTAAATACTAAAAAGCTTTAAAGAGGGTCTAAATTGGGATTAATATGAAGTCTTGAGCTTGTTTCTGCCTGTAATTTAGAGAAAAACCTCATTTTTAAAATCCAAAACAAAACTTTAAAAGCACTCAGCTTTGAAAGAGGCATTATTCACTCTCACTTATGGAAAACCTCTGACATTACCTAACAGCGCTTTACAAAAATAACATTTTGTATGGAGGGCTCCTCATGCCGATCTGTCATTAGTCACACTGTGAATCACACAGTCTCTCAGGGGTCAAAACAGAGAAGAAAATGCTGAATATGTGACGTTAAAAACCTTTCAAAGGGAAATTAATCCTGTTATAATTGGGCTTTGTTTGATTGCAGACAAAAAGCTTTTTGAAAGATCTCCCTTCGTACAGATACTCTTTGATTTTCTCCTCAATTATGTGAATGTTTTCAATCAGTCGAGGCCTCACTTCAGCTCCAGCCTTGTTTTTAAATGAAAGTGTCAAAGCTGAGACAGCATAACAACATTATTCTTGTTTTGTGTTTTTATAAGTGACAGAAACAAGTGACAGTGTCTTGGAGAAAAAAAAAAGTTGGAGATGGTTGAAAAGACTGAAGATGGATTGTTAATCTGGCAATTTTTCACAGTTTCTTATGTGAAAAAAAAAAATTGGCTTTTAAATCTCAAATTGCTCAATTGGATGACCCGTTGGATGGGATGAATGTGGCTGCTGCAGCCAAGCGCTACCTTCACAAAAACACAAAAACATGATGAGAAAAACAAGACCCAGTGAAAATCATTCAGTAGACATTACTTAATTATAATAATTAAAAAATACTCTCACCAGACTCTTCAGTAGGTACATCTTACCACTGTTGTATCAGTCAGTTTGAACCACTTTGCCTTCAGAAGTGCCTTCATTCTTTGCGACATAAATTCAATAAAAAGAGAAATATTCTTCAGAGATCTTGTTGACATGAGAGCATCAAGCAGTTGCTACAGATATGTTGCCGGCACAGCCATGACTGAAATGTCCCATCCCCAAACATCCCTCAGGTGACTGTGGAAGCTTCTGGAGAACAGTGGACTCGGGTCACTTTCACACCTGACATGCGGTGGACTCTGTTGTTTCATTTTTCACTTGGTTTGGTTTTCTCTCACACTGCATTTTGCCAAGCAGACCAACGCATGTCAAAGGTTGAATAATACAGCCACCCATCTCTAGTTGGGTCTGTGACCTTTGCTCATGCCGTCGGCCTGTTGTTGAACTTTGACCTGAAAGTACACAACTGGCTTTGAGTCATAACAACATTTAGCTTAAATCAGCTTGACAGTATTTTGAGTGATAAAATAAAGATTAAGTTGCATTTGTTTATTTACTGGAGTGATTTTTGACCTAATTTAGTATGGACTTGTAGATTTTAAGCTGTTAAAAGAACCAGACGCTGGCGATGTTTAGCGATGCTAATGTTAGCACTCCCTGCTTAATATTGTCAGTGAGTGCTGCGTTACCTGGCTTACTGTTGTTACATTAAGCCAAATTAAAACCACAATGCCCTGCTTTTGGTTTGGCCTGCTGTTATTGGTCCTTGCTTCATACAGATGGCTTTCAAACCCATCGAGCACTGGACTCTGTTTTGCGTAGAAGCAAAACAAGATCCTAGTTTTTAACACCAGAGTTCGTTGGTCGCACCAGAGTTGGTGTGAGCTTTCACCCCAACACAAATCAACTAAACTTTCCAAAAAATAGTTTGTTTGGTTGGACGTGAAAGCACCGTTATTGTCAAGTTCAAGACGCCAGCTTTAAGGGATTTTAGCTTTGTGTGATGGCAAGCCATCAGAGGTTGGGGATTTTGATTAAAACAGATATAAGACTTTGGTGGTATGAATCTGGATATAAACTCAGGGATTTTTTAAAGATGTGTTAACATTTTGCGACGGGGCAGTTTTCCATATTTTCAATAATAACTCAGCTAACAATTTCAGAAATGCCTTGGCAGAGGTTTGTGCTCTCTGTGCACTTCTAGTTGTCGTTGCCACTATATGGTGCCAAATTTCTTAATGTTTATATTCAACACAAAGATGGCTTAGTACTAGCTTCATGTTTTTAGTATAGTTTTTTTTTTTTTGCTGAATATAAAAAGGGAGTAGGATTCTGGGAAAACGTATTACCTCCGCAAAGGAGGTTGTGTTTTTTGCTGGCATTTGTAAGTTGGTTTGTTTGTAAGTTTGTGAGCAGGATGACTCGAAATATCATTGATTTTAAGGGAATGTAGGTCAAGGCACAGGGACAAAGTGATTAGCTTATGGTGGTGATTCGAACACAGATGTGGATCCAGGAATTTTTCAAGGATGCAGTGCGAGACAGGACAACGTTCACATTTTTGTCAATAACTTGCTTGCCAATGTTGGAATGCCCTGGTGGAGGTCTTTGCTCTTAGCACAAAATGTTTGCAAAATCACACAGTATTATCAATTTTTTTGTTGTTTTTTCTTCTTTTTTGGGGAGTTGTCAATTATTTTTTTGATTATATTTTGAATTTTTGAAGAAAAACTGTGTAATATGCTTTTGTGTGGTCCCCTTGACCACATCTCACATCAAACACAAACAAAACACACCTCTGCCAGGGCATTCATACATATGTATTTTGACCCATACAAGAATTAGGGTTCAGTGGGACACCATTCAGTTCATTCAGGACACTTTGAACATGTTGGCCTTCTTTTGCTCTCTTATAAGCACACACACTCTTATATTGGATTGTGAACAAAGGGACACAATCCGCCCTAAAAACACACACGCCCTGGTCTGACAGAACTATTTGTGATAATGCCCCTCATGAATCACTGCTCCATTTAACCATTTTGCTTCTAAAATTATGAATATTCACAGTTATGCTAACAGTCCGTCTTCTCTCCTACAGCCTCAGTGTTACTTCTGACTCATACTAATGTCTTTGTACAACTTTGTCACACACACATGCTCACAAACACACAGCTCTCACTTCCTAGTCACTGGCCCTGAGTGCCATCGCTACATTGCTTTTTTGCAGCAGGCATCAGAACGGACACCTGTCATCAGTTAGCAGGCCCCCCGTGCCCACTGTTGCCCCCTGCGGATACTTATAGCCCACAGCAATTATGTTGTTCCATTAGTCATCCCACGCGCACAGTGATGGGCTACTGGCTATACTTAGCCCCTGTCATGGTCACTGTTGGACAAATAAAAGATTTTACAGACTGATGCGTCAAACACGATGAGCAGAGATGATTAATAGATACAAAGACTTGCTTTTTTATAGACTTAGAGAAATTGAACACAAGTTATTGGTGTATTGACTGATTTTTTTTGTTATTCAAAGACACTCTGTTCTTGTGCTTTAAACTTGTTTATTTTTATCTTATAACAGTCCCTCACCCACCATCTCAGCTGACTGTGTTCATGTTAGAGTTTTGAAAGTCAAATCTCTCTAAATTACATGAAGAATATTAGCTTAAAACTTTCAAAAAGCTACAACACCCATAACATGTGACATTTTTAAGTGGCAATTGCTGATCTTGTAAAATGAAGCCATAAAACTGCAGTTCCTTGAGTGGCCACCAGAGGTTTGCTCTAAAAAGCAATGAATTACCATCTGGGCCATTGAAGTGCCAATATTTCATAGCTCAAATTATCATTTTTACAGCCTTTCTTAAAATTTCAATTTGATATTGTTGTCTCATATCTGTATTGGCTCACACTGTGCATGGAGTGAATTTTAAAGAGCTTATCTGTATGTCTTATGTTAGGGACACCGTTATTTACATTATTTAACCCTTTCTGATAAACCAGCAAGTGGGTGTGTTGTAGCTTTTCACTGGGATTCTGGGGCCTTATCAATACCTCATTTGACTGGACTGACTGAAATTTAAGTTGATTTAAAATTTTTAATATGGTGGCCATCATTAACCTGACACAACAGATGTAAATTCAGTATATTTCACTAGTCCAACCGGGCAACAGCCCATAGAAAGTGTTTGGGGAGGGCGGAACTGTTCATCATCCCGCCAATTATTTTCATTATAGGCCAATCAAATTATGTTGTTGCCAGGCACTACATCTGAGGTGTAAAGTACAAAACATGAGCCACTTTGTTGAACAAATCTCACCAAAGCAAGTCAGAAGAGCAATGTGTTCAGTGTTGTTTGTTTTTCATTTAATAAACACAATACCTCCTGACAACATGAGGAAACTGTTCACAGAAAGAGAAGGAGGCTATAGTTTAAGAGGAGAACTGAACTTTCAAATACATCGTCACATATTCAGCATTTTCTTCTCTGTTTTGACCCCTGAGAGACTGTGTGATTCACAGTGTGACTAATGACAGATCGGCATGAGGAGCCTTTCATACAAAATGTTGTTTTTGTAAAGCGCTGTTAGGTAATGTCAGAGGTTTTCCATAAGTGAGAGTCTAAGAAAATATAGATATATTGTCTTAATTATGTAATGTCTTTTTCCGTGTTTGACTAGGAGTGTATTATATGTGTAGAAATTAAGTATAATATAAAGGTAAAATATTAAGTTTGTTATTGTGTAAATAACATTTTATAGTCTTTATTTAATAGGGAACTTTGGCTCCTAAATAGGTGTTTGAATGTTGTAAATATTATAAATATGTAAAAAATAAAAACATTACAGTAGTACATGGTAATAAAAGGGGTAGGATTAAATAAGTTCAGACTTCTTCCTACTCCTTTTCGAGCATGTATGTGGACTTACTGCACATGCAGGATGTTGTCAGCAGTTTACCTTGATTGTTTTCTTTTGTTTTTGGTATATGCATGTGTTTGTTTATTTGACTACCTATGTTTGTTTTTGCAAATAAAGCATGCATTCATTGATTCATTCAAATGGACTCCAGATATGATAAAACTGCTGATAAAACAGCTGCAAGCATCTATGCTAATATCTGTACAAGCAGTCACCTCCTGCTGTCATCTTGGTCATAGCTCCCTCCTCCACCTGCTTTCTACGATGCTGGGCCATGCTGCTTCGGGTCGAGCACAGTCGTTGTAGACTGGAGCTTGACAAGATGGATCTGACTGATCACAGACAGATCAGGCAGATCCAGCTGCACTGCAAGGTTAGGTCGTCATTGCTTGGCTTCATGTTGCCCCTTCGAAACCAATTGATTTCTGAGACTACATCCAGTCAGAGAGAACCCTCTCATGCACAGGGAGAACATGCAAACTCCACACAGAAAGGCCCTGACCTACATGGGAATCAAACCGGCAACCTTCTTGCTGTGAGGCATGTGCACTATACCTGCTGCGCTACCTAATGTTAATTTTGACAGCACTTTTTAGTTTAGTTTTAGTTATAGTCTTTTGCCTAAAATATCTTTTAGTTTTATTCAGAATTTAGTCATCTAAAATGTTTTAATTTTAGTCTAGTTTTAGTTGATGAAATTTCACAACATTGTAGTCGACGAAATCTACTGTAAATTTAGTCGACTAAAATATGAAGTGTAAAGTGTAAGGCATTTTTTATGTTTCCTTGAATTTCTGAAGTCATGTTTTACACTTGGATAAAATGAAACATCTAATAACCCTTTATTAAATGCTAGTAAAGTTTGAATGCCTAACTTAACAGAAACAAATTGAACTTTTGTGTGAAATGCAGTCACCTTTATTTAGGCTACCTGTCAGAGCATCTCAGTTACAATACCAGAACTGACAACAAACAGTGAACCTGCTCTACATGAATATATCAATCCATAAAGAGAGTAGCTCTAATTGGATCGCTCCACAACTTATCCCACCATCATGAAGCTAACACAGCTGTGATTGGATGTCCCTCTTAACTCATCCAACCTTTCCACACAACCAAAGTAGCTGTGATTGGATATATTCCTAACTTGTCCCTACTTTCTACATGACCAAATTAGGTCTGATTGGATTAAGTCTGTCTAACATTTTTGTCTAGTTTTTATTTGTTGACGAAAATGCCAGTTAATTTAGTTTTTTTTATTCATGTGTTTATTAGTTTTTTGTTTGCAAATTACAGCAGATCAAACAGCAAGATGTCACAACATCCAACAAAGCAAACTTTTCTTTCCTCTCATCTCCTCTTCCCCTCACCAAAAAAGGTATAAGAAAAATGTGTTTAACCAATGAAAAATAAGATGAAAAAGAAATTTAAAAAAAGGAAAAAAAACAAGCAAAGTAAGAAATAAAAGATAAAGTTGTGTTAATACTTAATTTACTTTTAGTTTTTGTACATGTGCAGTTGTTTTTATTAGTTACTGTCTAGTTTTCGTCAGGGGAAAAAGGTTGTTGATGAAAACTAGGATAAAATAATTAGTCAACAAAATTAACACTGGCACTATTATAATGTCTGATCAACCAATCAGATCTAAAATATATTTCCAGAAAATATATATAACCTAATATGTCTAATACAAAAAGCCAATAGTACAATAAATGTATGATTTTTTGTTAAATGTCATCACTCGCCTGCGTTTCAAAATCTCCAGATGGAAACAGCGTATGGAGGATGTGACAGTGAGCAAAGTGCACAGCATCGCTGTCTGTTTTCAGTTTCACCATCAGGACATGCTTGTTGGCTGGAGGTTACACTGGTACTGAAAAAATGCTGTGAAAACTCTGTGTTGCATCTTGGATGATGAAGCAGAGGATGGAGATGGTGTCGAAGTTGGTGTGGAGGGGGTGGGAGAGGACTGTGGAGGATTTGGTTTCCTCCTCTTCCTCCCTCTGATGATCTCTGGAGTCTCTGGAACTGATTCTGGTCTCGTTTTCTGTGTTATTTCCTGGGAATGACAGACAAGATGTTATGTGCTGTGCAGGTGATTTATCACCCAGCTATTCCAAAAACAGAGAATAAACCTGTAAACACAGGCAGCTTCAAGACTTAATATTATAAAGCAAACTTCCCAGATAAACTAAGAAAAAGCAGATCATTTCCCCTTTTTCTATGTCCTCAAGAGACCAGTGTTGTATTCAATAACAAGATGTCTTCAGTGTAAAGGGCATTTCTCTTCACTGTGCTCTTTTGCTCTCACTAGCTCATCATTATGGTTACATCCACCCACACTGAATACTTAGCTGGATACAAGTTTTTCTGCATGTGGAGGCTGCTAGAGGGGATTCTGGGAAATGTAGGAAACTAATGTTGAAGTAGCTGTGGAGAAGTTAAAGGAAAGCCTCACTCAAATTTCTGAGAATTCTTTGCAGAATCACTGATTATATGAAGCAGGGTGGGGCATTTGTAGATGAAACTTTGGCTGTCTCTGACACTATGTAGCTTATATGTTTAAGAATATATTATATAAAATGGCAACAATGTTTCCATTTACTTGCAGTGAAAACAGCTGTAATCCAAGTGATTAATGGGATGAACTAGACAAAAAGACAGTGCAACGTCCAATGTACAAAGATGAAAAACATAAAAATTGTTCCTATTTCAGTCAAAGAACTCACATTTTTTGATTGTTTAAAGCATTTATTAATGATAAGGTATTCCTTTATTAGTCCCACAGGGGTTTATTCTAAGTTTACAGCAGCTGTAGAATACAAAGAAGAAATATAAAGAAGAAACTTACAAATGAAAATAAAATAAAATATTTATAAGTGGTATTTACAGCGGTTTTGTACATGTTTGATATATAACAGTTGCAAATTTTAAATGTTATAATATAAATATGGTTTATTGCACACTAGAGAGGTTTTTGTTGTAGATTAAAGATGGATTTATGTATTAAAGAAGTTGCACTTATTTTAAGTTAAGCGTCTTAGCTTCAACTTCATCACTCTTTAAAGATTTATTTTATGTAGGGATTTGAGGAGGGATGAGGTGGAGTCTTAAAATCTTTTATCAAGCTGTACAGGGGGATCCTGGAGTTATGGAGGGTTGAAAGCAAGAGTAAAGTACTGATGCAAGGCAGAGCTGGCTTTTCGGCTCCAACCTCATCACTCCTTGCACATTTGTTTTAAGTGCAGAATTTAAGGGATAGTTATTAAACCCACTGTTGAAGCCTGTAGATGGATGCTTGGCTGGTGGAGGGTTAAAAGTAAGAGTGCAGTGGTGATGCAGGGCAGAGCTGGCATAAATAGACAGATCAGAAGGTTGTTTTTGAGACAACTGAAAAAAAACAAATGTTAGATGCTGAATCAGTGAAGCATGAGTAATCAACACCTCATTTCTGGCAGCTTTTTCTTATCTGAATACATTACTGTCTTTAAATTCAAGGCATTTTCTCTCAGCAACAGCTCTGTGGGTTTAAAAAAGATGCCTTTAAAATGTGGGCAGTAGCAAAGCAAAAGCATTTATCGTGAAGAATATGAAAACTGGGTTTTATATATATATGTTAACAGATTTTTTAAACCTGAGAACACACAGAGTCTTGAGCCTTCATTGTAGGAGTCAGTAGAGTCCAATAATTAACATCTGGAACATCTGCATCAGAAACCCTCAATTTGCGTCCTTCAACATCTGTGTGATCCTAAAGCAGGGTCCACACATAAGGATTTTCTAAATCTGAAGAGATTTTTTATCTCAGAGACCCTACACGTCAAGATAAAAAATCAGGCATTGAACAGTTTTGATCGTACCGTGTGTGGTGTGCTCTGATAATCTCAACACAGCACACCACACACATAACCATTCTGTCCCACCACCGACCTAGAATCTAGTCCTCCAAGCCAGAAATCTTGCGTTATCAAAGGTAAACTGACAAAAACGAAGAAGAAGAAGCATAGCAACAGCCATAAACATATAGGTCTATGGCAACAACCAGAAAATACAACACGGAACATGGAAGAGGACATACAAGAAGAGGGAGTGATGGTGGTCTTTGGACTATTTTTGACAGAAAAATCGTGAACTAAATAAAAGAAGACTGTGGACAAAATCATGGAGACTGAGTGAACCTGTGAGCTGTTCCTCCGTTTCTAAGGGTCCAGCAAATTTTATTTTTATGTTTCAGGTCATGTTTGTTTTTGTTTATGCATGCTTCCTTGTTCCTCAGTCAGCTCGCTTCTCGATTGGCTACTTTCTGTTCCACGTGACAACTTACGGAGTCATGACTGGGGAGTCGTAGACTTTTCCCACACACATGAAGATTTTTGGTCTTAAATATTGAACAAGTTTAATATTTATGATTGTCCGCCCCAACCCATTTCAGAGCCGATTATCGGGACAAATTCACTCTTAACACACCTCAGACCACAGGATAATCTTATAGGATAATCTTATAAAACAGAAGATAATGTAGCGTTTGCCATCCTTGGTTAGAAAGGGGGAAAGTCTGGACAAAAACAGCCCAATAATCTTCACGTGTGTACCCCCCTTAAGGCAATTCTAAACCATTTTTGAGCAGTGTGTGTGTCTTTGGCATGCAGTGTACAGGACACACAATGACAGATCACAGCCTGATCAGCTGCTCTTGAGCAGCCAGTTGGATTTCTGACATTCTTGATATTCTAGTCATACATTCTTGTAAACAGAGCCTCAAGCTGATTTATTATTTATTTATTCATTATTTAAAGAACTATACATTTTTGCCAGAGTTTGTTGGTCTGTTTGTTGGTTAGTTTGTCTGTGAGCAAGATAACTCAGAAAATTCCAGACAGGTTTTTATGAAATGTTCAGGAAGTGTTGGTCATGGTCGAAGAAAGAAGGTATTAGATTTGAGTGGTGATCCAAATCTGGTTGCAGTACCACGATTTTTTACAGCAGCATTTGTTATTATTGAGAGGTTTCAGTTTTCCATGTTTACACTAATAACTCAAAAACTTCTCAATGGATTTAGATGAAAATTCAGGGAATCTTGGTTGTGGCGCTATGGAAGTTTTTTGTTTGTCTGTTTGTCTCTGAGCAAGATTACTCAAAATGTTTTCAGACGATTTTCATTAAATTTTCAATTAAATTTTTTAATGTTTATTTATTTATTTTTTTTTTCCCCCCCTTTTTCTTCTACTCTTGCTCACTCCATATTCGCTAAGAAAATCTACCTCCCCAGTTCTGCTTTACATCAGCCACAAACTATTGAAACCTTTCCTGTTTGTATAAGTCAATATTTTGTCTGTCCATAACTATTAATTACTCTTTTATTTTATTTTTTAGTTTCTCTTGTATCACTGTTTATGTTACTGGATGTTGTGATGTTGTGGCATTATGAATTGTGAATGTTGGTGAAGCTGCGTGTGCCAAAGTAAAGCCGTTTTTGTCTTTCAGTGTTTTTGTGCTTTGCAAAAGCAATAGTTGAAATTCAGGCACTCAGTATCCATCTGTGGGAGTTCTTTAATGAAACTTAATTTACATTTGTCAATATTCCAACCCAGTGTTGCTTGTACAGAGTGAGTATGTTGAGTCTGACCGTTGGAGCATACAGTTCGAGCACATAGATCATCTGCATTTGCTATGTGTTCTGAATATGAACTGAAATTACGCCACAACTGACATCCCATTGGCTTGACGTGAAGAGTGTATGCTTGGCTTTATTCTTACTCCAGAATCTCCAACAATCCTCCTCTCTCTACAAATCCTGATCTGAAGGTGTTTTTTTTTTTCTCACTAACACCTGACAAATTCCTCTCCAGACTCTTCTCTGCTTCACAGAGATGAAGCAGTCATCAGGGAGCATCTGGTAGTGGCACCAAGTGTTGCCATTGTTCAAAGAGAGGTTGACTCCCATCAGGGGGCGCCACTGTGCCTCAGTGCAGCCTGACAGGCCTCTGTTCTGGAGGTGGACAAATCTGGACTCCATGATGTTGTCCCTCTGAATCAGGATGAGCTCCTCACTGAGCAGCTGCTCAGTGTCACTGATCTCTCATCCCACACTGTTCCTCTAAAATCTTTGTTTTTATCCTCCTCCTCTTCAGCTTAACTTCCGCTCACCTCTGGCCTTCGGAGATTTCCTTCTTGTCTCCAATGTTCTGAGGATTTGTCTCCTGAAAGCCTGTGTGTACATCTGCTTAACAAATACGTGACACTGTGGTCGGCTGAGTGACAGCTGGAGATGTTTTCTGCGTAAATCGTCCTATTCTTAGCCTGACAGATTAATTTTTACACCTTTAAATCTAAAGGATTCAACACTAAACCTACAGATCCTGCTATGTTTTCTCTCATCTGCTAAAAAAAAAATCCTCTGTGAATGTTTGAGTCTCTGCATCTCTTCGTCATCACTTGCTCAGCCTTCATGTTGGCCAGTCCTTATGTGTCAACATCTCGTTCTCTCAAAAAGCTTTGCTGAAAAAAAATGCTTTCATGAATTCTCTCCAGACAAGCATGACACACAGAAACTGATGGGTTTCAGCCTTGTCCTCCTCGGGAGCCACAGTGATGAAAATATTTTTGATCCAGCTGGAATATAAACCTTTCTTTCATTCCTGAAAACAGTTTTGGAACAGGAGTAACAGCTTATTTACCTTACATAAGTGCAAACAAGGCGGCATAGTGATGCAGAAGTTGAGTGCTCTTACCTCACAGCAAGAAGGTTGCTGGTTTGACTCCCTGTGCCGGTGAGGGCCTTTCATGTGCTTCCCATGCATGCGTGGGTTTTCTCCTGATACTCTGACTTCCTCCCACACACCAAAACATGCTCATTTGGTCAATCGGTGACTCTAAATTGCCTGTAGGTGTGAGAATACATGTGATAGGGCTGTAACTTCTCCCAAAAATGTAACTCAATTGAGCATACAGGCTAATATCAGAAGATTATGTTTATTAGGCTGTAAACACATTAACTTATTGACACTGTGGTGGCTGCTTCTTAGGTTTGTTTCCAGCAGACCTGATGCAGCTGTTGTAGAGGTCAAGAGAGCATTGGCCAATCAGGTTGCACTGTGAGCGCCCTCTGCTGGACCATGTGGTTCACTGCTCCAGGAGCCCTTATGTGCTGCTGAGCTTTTTATTTTATATTTGTATGTTTATTTACAATTTGAGAATGGATATTTACCCCCAAACGGATATCCCAATATCAAGTATATGGTGACAGACCAAGCATGTGAATGGTTTTGTCACTCTATGTTGGCTTTGTGTCAGCTAGGATAGCTTCCAGCCCCATGGGACCCCAAAAGGGATAAGCTGTGCAGGCTATAGATGGATGAATGGAATAAGATACAGTTAAATTTTACTATGTGATCAGGGATGGGGATCATTCATGTTTTTCATATTGATACCTTTATTGATATATTCAGTCATTCATTCACTGTGTGTTTAGAGATCATTTAGGGGTAAACCTCATTTACAATGACATCAGTTTATTACAAAATGTATTTAAAGACAGACAAAAGAGTGCTAAAGAACAAAAAACAATGAATATAATGATGAATAAAAAATAAAAAGAGAGAAACTGTTACAGGACCAAAAAAACAAAGACGGACTACTTCGTAAAGGCTAAGATGATTTAAAGGAATCATTAAACACAGGAGTGTAAAGAGCATTTAAGCTTTAAGAATAGATTAGTATGTATGCAAATATCAGAAATGTAGCTCCCTGCTTTGAGAAAGTCTTTAATCCTGTGTGTTTTTCCTATTGCTGGGAGTATTACTTGCATTGGAGCGCACAGGAATTGTTCACAGAGAAATGCTGCAAAAAGCCAGGCTGGCTCTCATCTCCCTGTCCATACGTTAGCTTTAAATTTTTCAACAAATGCTTGATATTTAACTTAAGAGGCGTGCTGATGTGCACCCTATGTGAGTGAAACAAGCTCATTAAAGTGTGTTTTGATCTTGTAGCTGTGTGCCAATCTCTCTAATGCGTCGTCAAAATAGCAGAAACACTCACAGACTTACAAACTTTAGGCTTTTGATCAGGTTTTAGGAGGATTTAAGTGCAGTCAGTTTCTGCATCCTCCAGCTAGAAACACACCGGCTTTGCGCCCAGACACTCCTCATTTTCAAACACACCCACTGGTGCACAGGCACATGGTCATTTGCTTTTTTAGCAGCGTGAGTGCGCAGCGTAAAAATGTCACCTACATCAGATGGAAATAAGTGGAGACCCTTCTGCTTGAAGCCAAAACACTTGCGCAGAGCGTATGATAGGGCTCATAGGTTTTCCAAGCAAGGGATTAATATGAGATGCCATGACCATTAAACTTTAATTTGCAAAATCACAAAAGTGCATCTTTCAGTCAGAATGGAGCAATCCTTGAAATCTTCCTTGAGATGTTTTGTTCACAACCAAGGGATGAATGCTGTGCTCTGTGATCTTGCCCTTTAACCTATGACCTTGTATGAAGACAATCCTGGATGTTGCAGGCATGAAAGCAAAAAAACCTTGTTAGTCCAAAGTACCCATTTGCAGCTTCTTAATGAAAAACTGTATATAAGAAATAAATGAAGCCTTTGTCACTGGAACTTGTATTGAAATAGTTAGAAAAATAGTCCTACTTCTTTATTGATTTTTAGCATAAAGAACAAGAATTAAGTCTCAGCCTTTGTTTTGAATGCCTTGGTTTCACTCCAGTATCAGCCGATTCCCGTTCTGAATCTTTCCATCTAAAGAGGAAGAATAATTTAGGGTTTTTAGAAACTCCACTTTCCATCAAAACTCCCCACAGATTCCTTCCTTCCTTCCTCTTTCTCTCCCATTCATACCTATTTTACCTCAGCTGTCTCTTCATCTGCTCGCTGCGATCACAATCTCAGGTCCATCCCGCTGGGTTTCCTGCTGCTGCCCTCAGGTGCAGACACACCTTGTTAGTTAGCCTCCACAGCGTACGTCTCATTCTGCTCATCACGTTTTCTGTCTGCCGCCTTGAACCGCAGCTCTGCAGGCCCACTGAAGTTTTGGATTTCCTAGCCCAGGTTTAATTTTCAGTCCCAGCCCCTCTCATCACATTTTATCTTTTTTTTTTTTATCTTTTATCTTTTCTGTTTCTCCCTCTCTGTGAGTCTCACTTTCTCGGAGGGAATTACATAAGTCTATCGTGTGTGTGTGTGTGGGCAGCGTTGCATTTTATGTAAGGCAGACCTGGAAATGGCTAGCAAAACACTAGGGTCCTGCTCTCAGTGATTTTTTTATTCCTTTTTCTCTCTCTGCGTTTCTTACAGCCGTGTGTGGTTGGGTCATCGGACTGCGGATCTGCGTGGTGTATGGCTCCTGATATGCAATGAGGTGACTCTTCAGGCCCACACAGTGTCAGGCTCATAGATAAACAATTTTTAATGTGCCTTAAAATGAGGACTTTTGACTCCTAATTTAAAGAAGGTAGCACTTGTTGACGCGTAGCTTTCAGAGAAGGGAGTCTGTTTTGAAGTGAGAAGTGAATCTTTTAATTCCAAATTGTCCAATGTTGTTGTTTTTAAGCAAACCTGGAACCTGGCTTGAGGAAAAGTTAAACACTGTAAAGAATCTTACAGTAGTGTATTGTTGATCCAGCAAAGTTTTTTGAGTAGTTTTAACCTGTAAGTGGGTTGATTTTGAGGCTCTCAGTGGCACCATGTACTGATATGTACCAGCTACCGTCCTCTGGATCGGGGTTCCATTATTGGCAATCATATTTATTAGTGCCTTGCAGTAGTGGTTCTAGGGGCGGGGGCCCCATCTGAAATCTAATTGGCCCCTGAAGTGCCCCTGTCCTGTCACTCATCTGTCATTTTGCTAGAGAATGACAGATTATACGTGAATCCAATTCTATGCTCAACCATTGGTGGCAGTAGTGCGCCAGATAGGTAGGTCCATCGTCCATAAAGCTGACAGAAGAAGACTATCATTTGAATGAACACAATGTAAGATAAAAAGTGCATTTTTTTGAATACAAAATTGTGAAAAATAGTTTTAAAAACAATTTTATTTCCTTCGGAGTTGCTCAAATCCTCAAATGTGTGAAAACAAGTTTTACTGTCTACACTTTTTTAGTAAAATGTTTGAAAAAGGAGTGATTGGGTGTGCTTTATCATAAATGTGACTGCATGCATGTTGGACAAATACTTGGCCCCATTGTGAGAAGTGTGGCCCCTTGATGGCCCCTGACTTAGAAAAATCCTAGAACCTTCACTAATGCCATGGGCCTCTGGCAGCCCCAATTTAAGAAACCCGAACTAATCCTTTAACGTATTAATATAATGCTGAATACTATAAACCTGTCCTCTGCCTTTAATGCTAGGTTTTAAGATGCACCAGTTTTGACAGCCAGTAACTAACGATTAGTTTACAGAATTTCTCATGTCCTAATTGAGGCATATGTGAGTGTCCTCACTTCCTGATGCAGTACGAAGCTCTATTACATGTTTGCCTCTACGCTGAGGAGCAGAAAAACTTGACTTACTTTTCTCACTCAGCAGAGCTTGTTTATCCATTTAAAGGTCCCGTGTCCTGCTGTGTTTGACTGTACACATCATGTCTTGAGGCCCCATTTACACGACAAAGAAAACGACTGAAAACGAAGAGTTTTCATTGCGTTTTCGCCTCCTGTTTACATGAGATCGGTGCCTGGAGTGCCTGAATCTGCAAACTTTCGAAACCATGGTCCAGAATGAAAAGTTCTGAAAATGTTTTCGTATCCATCTTCATGTAAAGAGAAAGACGCAGAGAAAAAACGCAGAAAAAACGCAGAGAAAACGCAGACGTCCAACGCACGCACAGTATTCTTTCACAGGAAGGCTGCGTGCTCATCCCAGGGGCAACAGCAACAACAGCTTTGGCCAACTACCAAGCAACATGTGTGCTGCTTACTGTTTTCGGTTTGTTATCCAGACACATTTGTTGTCCAGCCAAGAAACTCCTGAATCTTCGCACGTCCACTTGCCTTTGTTGATTATGAAAAATTTGTCTTCACCAGAAAACGTATGCGTGTTGTAACACTGCTGTTTCACTTCAAACTGACATCAGCAGCTACTGGCCTGGCATGCACGCTACAGCATCTTTAGTCATTTTCGTGGATCCGTGTGAACACAGGTCGCTTTTGAAAACGCAAAGGAAAAACCTCTCAGATTCTGGTGACAATGTTGTCATGTAAATGAGGCCTGAGTGTCTGTTCGTCCTCGTAAAGGTTCAGATGCGGCTCTTTTTCCTTCCCTTTGGAAACATTGAGATCTGAGGGGGCGGGGAGGCTACAGGAGGACATGATAATGAGCTCTGCACTGATTGGCCGCCCAAACAATGTGTTATGGGAGGTGGGGAGGGGGTACAGGCTGCAGAGTGGCCTTCAGAAGCAGTCATAGCGCCTGCCTGTGACAAGCAGAAAACACTCATGTAGGTGGAGGCTGTATATCTTTGACATCATGAACCCCAGGAAGTAAAAAACTGAGCAGGAGCATTTTCTTAAAGAGACAGAGTATTTCTCCATGAATTGAGAGTTCACTAAAAGGTGTCCTGTTCTTCTGCTCCACAAGTCCCTTCTAACTGCATTTAAAGAATAGAACAATGATTTTGTAGGGCATGGGACCTTAGTAGTAAACATAGTAGAGATAGTGGAGCATTCATCTATTTACATGAGTGAAATGTCTTTTTTCCTCTCTCAACACAAAGGGGGAAACTGTATTTGACTCACAGAGAGCTGTGTATGGGTGATCAGGATAGTGTTTAAGAGCTTGTTAGTAAATTTTTGTACTTTTCAGTTTCTGTCAGCCCAGCGTGGACGATTAACTGTCTTATACTTGAATGATTTTCAAGCAAAACTGTTGTCAGAGACTTACGCCTTGTGTATTCAGCTACCATCTCTCTATCTGTTTCAGCTTCAGAAGGTATGGAGAAGTTATGTACAGCTCTCTAAACAGCCTGTGTTGATTATGTAACACTGACGTCTTCTTTTGATTGATAACTGCTGTACTTGATTCTTGACCTCTCAAACATTATTTCTCATTAACCGTAAATTGTCCAACAGTGTGCAGATTGTAGTTTTTCCCAGAGGGGAGGGGAGTGGAGGGGAGAGTTATGTAATACGCGGCAGGAGGTGATAAAATGTGAATATTCAAATGTGTTATTGAATGAAAACAATATTCTTGTTTCCTCTAATACCACTGGAACAGGCGTCTGCAACTGATGTCAGAGCAGCAGAGTCACTGCTCAGAAATAAACTTTGACGCTCTGAAGTGAGGGATGAAGGAACAAAAATAATACTGATAATAATTGCATCATTTTTTTCATTTTTCTACTTCGTAGGTTTTTATTTATTTCCTCCAGAAAAGGACATGAAATCTCACACCTCTGCACCACAGAGAGCCTTTAAGTGTCAGTGTGTAAATCAAAGTGTGTTAATGCAGTATGAATATGTGTTTGATCACGTGTTTTTGTGTGCACGAGCATCTCCAACTTGTCAGAGGGAGAGGGTGTTTCACTGAGTGGGAATGCCTGGTAGGATGTGTAGGCCCAGGTTGCCATGGCAACCATCTGCTGCTACACTCACAAGCTTTCGCCAGCAGCCCACACAGTGTGACATCCAGCAGCAAGCCGATCTGAGAGAGAGAGAGAGAGTAGATCTGTGATCGATTGCTCACATTTAGGGGGCAAAAAACAATGAAAACAAAGAATTCACACTTGAATGATTGCTCTTTTGGTTCATGTACAGCACTGTTTTTAATATAAAGTTCTGTGGCATTTCTCCGCAGAAACACAGCTGTTTGGTTAAGACAGAAAAAGAGGAGGAGTGCAAAAATTGAAGATGCAATTTCCTGAAAATTGAAAACTAAAACATCTTTGTTATCACAGCTATAACTAGCACCTTGTGGTGCATCTGCAAGTTATTAAAGTGCCAAACACTGGCAGTGCAGTTGTGAGGCAAGAAGAAAGGCCAGGGTGGTTTTGTGATTCTGTAAAGTTTAGACATCTATTAGTAAAGGGGTTAAAGTTTAACCAAATGACCTTGGCC
Organism: Cetoscarus ocellatus; assembly: GCA_037902135.1. Lineage (NCBI taxonomy): Eukaryota > Metazoa > Chordata > Actinopteri > Labriformes > Labridae > Cetoscarus > Cetoscarus ocellatus. Next base: position 413,745 of record JBAMNC010000828.1, read on the forward strand.
TATGACATTGTGATGTGATAAGAGCAACAGATCAGGGTGGAAATCTGCGCAAAGCTTGACAGAAATCCCTCAAAGAATTCATGAGGAACACCTTTACAAGCAAGGGATGATCATGAGACCTAAGGGCATTTGACCTCTTTTTCTTAAATCTTACCTGTTCATCCTTGAGTCAAAGTGGATGTATCTGAAATTTTTTATGGAAATCTATCAAAGCATTTATGAGACGTTGCATTTAAAAGAAGGATGTGACAAAATGCTGTGGGACCTTTGACCCATGACCTCCAAAATCTAATCAGATCAGTTGGAGGAGGCAAATGTGCAAAGTTTGACAGAAATTGTCTAAAGCATTCTTGAGACATCACATTCATAAGCAGTGATAACAATGACCTTGACTTTTGACCTATAACCTTCAAATCAAATCAGTTCCTCCTTGTGTCATGGTGGATGTTTGTGCACAGTTAGATGAAAATCCAAGACAACTTTCTTTAAATATCGCGTTCACAAGCAAAGGATGGCTGTGAGACACTACCACCTTTGACTTAAATCCTTCAAACTGTAACCAGTTCATTTGTAATTCCTTTCTGATTACAGATCCATCTTGCCAAGCTCCAATCTATGCCATCATCATCCCAGTGCTGAAAAAACAAACCCGGCTAACCCCTCCGATTACTGCCTTGCAGCTCTCACACCTATAGTGGCGAAATGTTTTTAACGCCTGGTAATGCAGCACATGAAGAAGTGCCTCCCTGACCCAACCGCTCCACGGAGGATGTCAGTCTCTTCCTCAATGTGGATAAGACAAAAGAGGTGGTGATAGACTATAGAAGGTCCAAACAACAACTCGCAACTCTACTGCTGTGGACCGAGTCAACAGTGTGAAGTGCCTGGGTATTCACATCAATGATGACCACACTCCAACCACCAAAACTGTTGGGGTCATTAAAAAGGCACAACAAGGCACTACACTGCTTCTGAAAGCTCAGGAAAACTGGACTCCCCACCACACATCTCATCACTTTCTATAGAGGCACTATACAAAGCCCCCTAACCTTTGCCTTCACCACCTGGTTCAGATCTCACAGTGCGGAGGAGAAGAAACGTCTGAGCAGAGTGGTGAAGAAGGCAAGCAAGATTATTGGGGCCCCTCTCCCAACCCTATGGAGCTATACCAACAGTGCTGCATCAATAGAGCCACTGCCATCATCATGGACCCTCACCACCCCTCCCACCACATGTTCTCCCAGTTACCATCTGAGAGAAGATACTGAAGCATCTGCTGCAGGGCCAGCAGAAAGCTAAACAGTTTTTTTCCAACAGACTCTCAGACTGATCAACAGCCTGTGCCCCCCCCCCCAAAATACCCACACACACACACATGGACATAAGCTAACTGGACTGAGTGTGCAATAACTGATATCTCTTATCTCTTTAAGCCATTTATTATATCTTATTTTAATATTTTCTTCAATTTTACTTATTTATCCTGATATTGTATTTTTGCACTGCACTGTTGGTGACAACTCCATCTTGTTTTTATTGTGTGTATGGATGCACATACAATTATAAACAATTCAAAATGAGCATGTACAACACTTTTGAGAAGATAAAACCAAAACTCAACCTATTTTATATTATTCATTATTTTTATTATTTTTTTTATATTGTTTTATTTAACTATTTATGAAATCCATAAAACACAAACTATGAAAAAGACGATGATAAAAAGAAAAAACTAGGCAAAAATACAGCAAATGAATGGCAAGAAAACACTCCAGAATGATACTAATGCCATTATTTACAATATTTTTACATTATTTCCACAAAAATACTGCTAAACCACAGATACATGACTTGCATCTTTGTCTCTGAATCCTCTCTCTGCTCTCCGGTGAAGCCAGCTCACTTCCCGTACCTCCCCCTCAGGCAATCCAGCCTTTACCGTAATGTACCGTATATCACTAGAATGCTTCAACTGTAGAACAAACTTAGCAAAACCCGGACATAGTAGTGAATTTTATAACATAGTTTTACGACCAAAAGGATGACATGCAAAAGAGGACATATGCTCACCCTACATTTGTACGAAGTACCAATTTAATCCCTTCTAGAGTTGCTGAAATACTATGTTAACATGGTTTAACCTGGACAAACATGTCTCCAGATTTCACTTCAAGTTAAGGGTGGGTGACAGGGTGAAACAAAACATGACTAAATATACACAAAAATATTTTCAGAATGCTATGAAAAGACAGCTCACAGCACAAAAACAGCAAATATGATAAAATTATGAAGTGCAGACAAATTTAAGAGCATAAACTACATTGTTGTGACAACCATGTGCTTGTGTTTCAGATGCAGGAGGTGGGCAGTTCTCAGAAAGGCTCCCAGCGGGCCTTCAGTGTCCTGGATCGCCTGCTGATAACTCATCCTGTGTGGCTGCAGCTGTCACTCAACCAAGACACCGCCCTCTACATCCTGCTCAGAGAGCCTGTCGGGGTGCGTAAATGTCTAATGTTTAAGTCAAATCAGCAACGGGATTACAGAACGCATTGGCAAGACACATAGATGCAATATTTTTTCCTTATCTAAACCATGTTTCCAAATCAAACTTTGGGTGCAAGTAACATAAGATGATCCTTTTAAAACATGTATGACATTTTTAGACTTTGCCAACTTTTAAGCAAAAGTTTTGTGTATCCAAACATCTAATTAAATAATAGAGAAGGTGACATCCTTTGATTTTAATCCTGAAAAGTAAAGCTGCTTTAAAGATATTGACAGCTTATCTTTAGCTAATGTTCATTTTGCTGTTTATGCCAACACATTTTTCATTTTGTTTTCTATCCTGATAAGGAAAATAGTTCAATTATATGAAAAATCAGTTTTTAATAAGAAAATTGTGACTTCTGTTATGTCCTAATGTTTAATGTACAGCTTAAGTCAGGAGAATACTGTGTGATGCAGGGATGACGTAATTTAATTCAAAATAATTATGTAACTGTGAGGGCAAAAAAAGCACCGGACTACTAATTAACCCAATTTTAATCTTAAAACACGATAAATGCACATACACGTTTGATGACTTATACGAAATTTGAATCCTTTATAATCCTCTATAGACTATCATACCCAAAGGCCTACCTGAACATCACAAGCCAGCAAAACCCTGCATTCTTATCCAGAGAAGATGAAGAGTTAAACCATGAATGATAAACTCTTAACTGCTGTGCTTTTGAAGCTACAATAAGGGAACTAATAGTGTTTCCTTATCAAAAATATGCTACAACTCAAGTTACAAGACAGTATAGCCTAAATTAGTCTCAAGCCTGCCAGCTAATTTAATTACAAAGGTACTCCTGGCTCATGTTCAAGTTACTGTTGAACATTAATTTTGTTCAGCGCACAAAAAATGTTTATTAAAAGGATGTGGTCAATCTTTGGCAAATGTCTGCATCAGCTTTGTAAACTAGTCTAACCTAATCTGGCTGCTTCATAGACTGACATAAAGTATGACTAAGCACATTTCTTACATTTCTGGCACTGTATTTTTGACACAGTCTTCTTACTTTTATATCTTGATAGCAGATAACTTAATGATTTATGTAAAAACAGAATAAAATGCTGCTAAGAGCTTCATAAATGTAAAGACACCATTTTCTGGCCCACCATTAAGCTCTGTACATTGCTTTTTACACCATCTGTGCTTTGTTCTAACAAACCTGTGAAATGAAAATGTCTAAAATAAGAGACTAACACCCCTGTGCTTTTCTTTTTTTTATGTTTCATGGTGGTGGTTGCTGCTTACAGACCTTTTTGGTGCGAAAATGCAGCTCCAGCCAGAGAAAGGTGCTGTGTTTTCGGATGACAGCCGACAAAAGTGCCTCCTCTGTGAAGGAGTGCTTCATCTGTGAGGAGGACTCCAGTGAGTATAAAACAAGCTAAATTAGCCCCCAGCTGCAGCTACAGCAGTGCACATAACACTACAATTCTCTGCTAACTGTTTTAGAGCAGCGCAGGTTAGACACTTAAAGGGTAAAGTAGTGTGGGACAGAGGAGATTGGTCTTCTAAACAAAATCTCCCACTACCTCCAAAGCTGTCAATCAAACTCTGTCTGTTCTGTAACCAGCATTTGCCTTGGAGAGCTCGGCACTCAGCTTCCCTGACCTGTGTCGACTCGTGGCCTTCTACTGCATCAGCAGGTGATGTATTGTTTTTAACTGATACACAATTTAAGTAAAAACCCTGTCCTAATTACTCCTTTAGACTGTAATTCATGATTGATCGTGTTTTGCCTTCATTAGACTTAATGTCTTAAATCTTTTAGCACTCACTGGTCCATTTGCATCACACAAGAAGAAACACGTGAATGAAATATTTCTGACAGACTTGGAATAAAGTAGCCATCTCCATGTTGCAATGGGGATTAGTAACAAATACATTTTTCACAAAATTCAATAAATAAGTTAAATGATAGGTTTACGCCAACATAGTCCATGATCTTTAAAAGCGAAAACAAATCTATGTGAACATTTAACATTTCCTTAAACAAGCAATAATTGAAAAAGACACATACTTACGCTTTTGCAAATTCTACCTGAGATACCTCCAAAGCACAATTTCTTCATAAACTTAAAGTATTAATGTGTTCAGCCAACTGTAAGTGTACAATCACCCAGCACTTTTTTTAGTTAATTATGACATAAATTTTAGTCAATCCCACAGAGGTTTTGGCTCCATCTGCTCCAATGTATAGCCAACTTATATAAGTAAGTTTGAGTGTGTGCATCAGTAATATCTGGAAAAATTAATCAATATACTAACCCCGGGTGTAGGTGTGAGTTTTGTAACGTGATTTTTGTTTTTTGCCCCACAATTTTGAGTTTTTTGGAATCAACAAGCTACTTGAAAGTTGTCAGTGAATTCTCATTTCCATGCTGTTGGTTGCCACAAATACTGATAAATCCAGATCAGGTCTGGTTTAGGTCCTGCTTTTAGAATTGTGCTGTTGTTCTGGTCAATTTCAGGATGTTATTTATTTCACCAGAACATTTACACCAAACAGGCACTTTGGGGACATTTTTGTGGCCAAAACCTTAGCAGCCTGAAATATGCTTTTGTCTTCCTAATTTTTTAAGGCCAAGGGAGACTTTTGTAAAACCAAACTTGGAGATCCACTGAGGGTTTGTCTGTGAACAAATACATGGCACCAGGGGGACACTTAAGTCCAGAGCCAACTGTGGTTCCTGGGCCACTTTCAGTCGGCCCACAGCAAACTCCAAAAGCTGTGATTAGATATGGCCCAAATTATAAATATTTTTTTTTCTCTTGTTTGTAGAGATGTGTTACCACTTCCGCTGGAGCTTCCTGAAGCCATCGCCAGAGCCACAACACACAGACAGCTGGAGGCCATCTCATACATGGGACAAGGTGCAGTGCCCAAAGTTTCCTCAGTGTAATTTATTTAAATGCTGTGCATGAAAAAATCTGCCACTAGGGGGCTTTCAACCAACAAAACAGCTGGAGACCAGTCAAGACCAGAGAGCATGAAATTCTTTTCAATCTATTCAATAAAAACCTCACTCTATGAGGCATTCAGGGTTTGTTCTTAAAGTGTGTCAGGAAGCTCCTGTTCAGAGACATTTTTCCCCTTGTTAATTAATAGAAATAGTTTACTCCCTTATAGTTATGAAGCCAAACATGCTCATCGGATACATTTTTAATGAAATTCTGAATAAAGACTCATTTGTTATCAAACTGTCCGTCCTCTGCTGAAAGTCAGCAGCTAACACAGGCTGTGTTAATAAAAGCATGTGTTGCTTCTGCTATCATTCATACAACCTTAAACACCACTGTTTGTCGAGGAGTGTTGTCAGTATCTGTAATTTATTTAAAGAATTTCACACTCGTACACTGACATCCTGTGCCACAATAAAATACTTACCCACTTTTATCCGTTATTAAACCTCTTTATTTATGTCTGTACAGGTACACTGTGTTATTGCCACCTGTATGTGTGAGCATTCGTCACAGCGTCTACTCCAAAACTGTGTTGACTTTGTTGACTAATAATTTTCAGCATAGTTTTCGTCAACAACCTTTTTTCCCCTGATGAAAACTAGACAGTAACTAATAAAAACAAGTGCTCATGGACAAAAAATAAAAACCAGATTAACTGAAATTTTCATCAACAAATAAAAACTAGATGAAAATGTTTGACAGAGATTTAATCCAATCAGACCTAATTTGGTCATGTAGAAAGTAGGGACAAGTTAAGAATATATCCAATCACAGCTACTTTGGTTGTGTGGAAAGGTTGGATGAGTTAAGAGGGACATCCAATCACAGCTGCCTTAGCTTCATGGTGGTGGGATAAGTTGGGGAGTGATCCAATCAGAGCTACTCTCCTTATGAATTGATATATTCATGTAGAGCAGGTTCACTGTTTGTTGTCAGTTCTGGTATTGAGTACTCTGCCAGGTAGCCTAAATAAAGGTGACTGCATTTCACACAAAAGTTCAATTTGTTTCTGTTCATTTATACATTCAAACTTTACTAGCATTCAGAAAAGGGTTATTAGATGTTTCATTTTATCCAAGTGTAAAACATGACTTCAGAAATTCAAGGAAACATATAAATGCCTTACACTTTACACTTCATATTTCAGTCAACTAAATTTACAGTAGATTTCGTCGACTAAAATGTGAAATTTCATCAACTAAAACTAGACTAAAATTAAAACTACATAGATGACTAAATTATGAGGAAAACTAAAACATATTTTAGGCAAAAGACTGTAATTAAAAACTAAATTTAAAAGTGCTGTCAAAATTAACACTGCTCCAAAATTGTCCTTACTTCACCTATACATGACGAAGATTATGTTTTCACCACATGTACTCTTTCATGATTTGTAATGTCCACCAATCACTAAAACAACTTTTAGACAAATCAGTCTAAGATTTGTGTCATGCAGTCATGACCCTCAGGGTGAACTATAATCCCTTTGGCTCTGCCCTGACATTTCATTCTGTGTTATCTGCGGGTCACAGTTTGCCTAATACTTTGGTTTATGACTCAAATCATGAAAAACCAATGACATCCCTTTCAGCTTTAACTATCCTTTGTTTCAGGTGCCAATCATCAGCAGTTATAACATGCAGAAAATTAACATACTGTATTTCAGTTATCATATTGGCAACATGTTGATGTTCTCCTGTGGATTCAAGCAATCACAAAACTGCTATTCTTTTTATTAACTTATTTGAGTATCCCTCTTTCCTACTTTTACTTTTACCTTTTACACAAATCAACAGTAATGAAAGATTTAAACATTAAATATGCAGGTTATTTCCATATTAGCAAGCATAGAGATAAGATCCTCATGGTGTTTTTTTCAGCACCGTATTGTAAAAGTGAGAAAGTCAGGGAGGAAAAGCTGACTAAAGTAACTGCCAAGTGACTGCCAGCTTGCATCTATTTTAGCATGGTAACATGTACCGGTGCAGCTCAGCAGCAGGGAGCGAGGTGTGACTTCAAGATGGCTAAAAATGACACACAGTATGTGCCAGTGACTGAAGCTCAGAGATAAAACATTTTCCCAACATGGATCAGGTTGGGTTAAAGCAGACAAATCTGCATTTTATAATATACTTTTGCTTAAATGGATTATAATCATATTGATGCTGGTTGATCTGTGTTAATCAAATATTGTAATTAAAGACTAATCCTGCATCTCTCACTAGATTTCTGGGACGCCCCGAGCGCTTCAGAGATTCAAAACGGACCAGTGGATCCAGTTCCTTCAACCAGCAGCAGCAGTCAGAAAACCGTAACCCTGGACCAGTGTGCCCTGATGACCCGGGGCAGACAGGGAAAACTCTGCTTTATCAACCCGCTCTTCCTACAGCTGGAGATAAAGGTTAGTGACTGTCTGACACCTTTTCACACAGAAACTTCATGACAAGCAACTTTGAAATCCTCTGGACCTACCTGCTCACATATTCACCTCACAGAAGCAGACTGTCGTTTATGGACTGGGGGACAGGGTAGAAGTAGGTTGAAGGTGAAATCAATTCCATTAATTCAGCTCACCAGGCTGTGCTCTAATGTTTATCGTAGCTGCACAGAGATGTGTAGACATGATGCTTCCACTTGAGCCGACAGTACAGCAGAAATGGTAGACTAAATGTGGAGTTGCTGACAACATGGCACTGAGTAGCACTGACCAGTTATCACAAAGTACCCAATTAGAGCGGATGGGGCTGACATGAGGAAGGGGGCCTTAAAGTGACAGTCACCCAAACAGAGAGAGAACACAGGTGGATCAGGGTTCTCAGGATGTGAAAACTAGAAGGCTTTTTGAACATCAAACCAGCGTGTGTGTGCCTTGCTCTTGTACCAGAGAGAAACATACTAAAGAAGGGACTCAAACTGAGCTGTCAGTCACAAATGGCTGTTACATCACTTACTTTTACCTCCCACTGTGGATGGTAGTTTAATGGTGCACTCCATTTACCTCGGACGTCGCAAGTGGGAATTAAGTTGCATCCTAGTTTAATTTGTTCATGTTATGTGTTTGTAACCTTGAGGTACCTGAAGATAGATCGTATTCCCAGTAGAAATTCCAACCAATAGGGTCATTCCCAGTGACATATCTCTTTTGCAACTTGGGTATTCTGACATCTGAAATCATATGGAATACACTGTAAAGCTTCAGGCTACTAGTGCAGCCTTCTGTGAACACAACAGCTTGCACATACACCACTGAAAATTTAATTCTTGACAGAAAAAATACAGGAAAATTAGGGATACACGATATTATCAGAGTGAGATCTCTTATTGGAAGCCCACCACCCTATAATGATAAACTGATTTCAAACGTTGCTTCCTCTTGACTGGTGCTTACATAACTCCATAACTTGTGTTTTCCACAGCAGCCACAACTTGTGAACCACAGTGCCTCCAACAAACGGCACCGCTTTAAGCGCAGCATGAGGCTCCGGCTCTCAGAGTCCTCCATGAATCTGTCCCTGGAGGGGATCGGCTCCTACTCCCCTCCATCGTCCCTTGAGAAGCACTCGGAGTCCGAGAGGCTGCAGAAGGTCGGCACAAACCAACAGAGAAGAGTTCATCCTGGGGCAGGGGTCCTGAGGAGAACCCCTGCTGTGTCACCAGGTTCTGCAGATGAAGACGACATGATGACTGTATATGTGCCGCAAGTAATACATGCTAACATTTGTTATTGTCTGTTAAAGTGCTTTGACATAACCTTCGAGCGTCAGAGGATAAATCTGTGGGATTAACCCTTTAATGCCTGAAAACACAAGTTATTGCTGGAAAATTGTAATTTTTTTTAAGTTGAAATGTTTTATTTCACTTTCTACTGCATTCCTAAAAAAGAAAAATTACCATACAATTTAACATATATATTTTTTGTATCTCATTTGATGCATTAGGTGTTTTTGGCAACTGATAATCCATTTGCGGACATTTTTATCATTTATCTGATTGTATTCAAATGTTTTTTTAGTAATTTGTTGATCATATTGATTAGATAGAGGTATCACAAAAGTATGTATCAAATATGATACAAAAGGTGCTCAAGGGTTCAAAAGTAAATCAGAAGAAGACAAAATATTTAATCAAGTTAAATTTTATAAGTTAATCTCAAGTCTTCTCCAAATAACTTTAAAAAGTCATCATTTCTCTTATTTTATGTTCATATTTTCAATTTCTGTCACTTTAAGAGCATGTCTAAAGTGTTAAAATCAAGCCAATATTCACATAATGAGTCCTCCTTGATCAGCCATTAGAGGAAGCCACTGACACATCACAGGATGAGGGGGAAAAGTTGCAGATTTTGTTGTCTTGTGTAGAAAAATACCTCATCACACAGATGAGACATGTAAAACATGCCAAATGATTATAAAACTGAAGAAATCATAATGTGACCCTTACAGCATTAACAGTAGTGAAGCGATGGTCCAAAATTACAGTATTTAAAAGGTTAATTGCATCATTGTTGTGCTGTACTACTGTTTTAGGCACACAATAAGCTGCAGTAGTGGTGCAGCAGTCAAAAACTACTGACTGGTGTCTTCGTGCTCTGACAGTGATTTGAAACAGGACACCACTGCTTCTGTGAATGTCTGAAAGCTCAGTGGAAAAGTCTAAAGTAATCCATACCTTGTGAAATCAAATATTTTGCTTTTGTACTGTTAACTCTGAATATAGTCCTCAAAAGTTGGAAGCATCATTTTAGTTGATTATTTTTTACCCTTTAATAATACCAACTAGGGCTGTTTTTTTAGTTATCTGATTAGTTATCTCTACAATGAGTTAAAACTTGTAAGGATCATGCATGTGTGGAATGAGCAACGCAACTAAACATGTGGGTAGTGCTCCTGAAATGTGCCAAAATCAAAGTAGGAAGACAACACCACAGGAAGTGTAAATGTAGTCACTAATTTAGATTGTTTTGTACTTACTTTTCTTTGCAAACAACTTGCACTATGGATCACTATGGACTATTTTATGTTTAACCCGCATCCATACACTTTGTAAGTATCACAGTTAAAACTGTCAGCTCTTTGGTGTAATTACAGCGTTTGACCACTTGTCTTGGGGGCACTCTCATTACTTGGTAAGTTTAAGCTCCTTGTCTTGCAGTTTCGACTGCTTTTTCCTGTTTTGGTTCACATTCTGGCAGCACACTCACGCTTTTTCTGCCAGAATCAGTCAGAAGTTTATGATTAAAGAACTGTGTGCTTCAAGACAAAGTCCAAAGATTCTTCAAGAGCATTCATGCTAACCCCTCCCATTGGTTGCAAGCAGGCAAAGTGTTCTACGGTGTTTATCAAGTCACATAGTAAACATCAGTGAAAAAGAGTCTTATGAGTGATCAGCGGGTGGCATAAGAAGACTAGTTCCTCATCCTTGCTTCACTGTGGAGCTGTAGACCTTCCTTCAGGGGAAGAGGGGATCCTGGCACTTATTTTGGGCTCCTACCCACACATTTCACTGTGTTGCTCAATCCACAGATGCAGGATTCTTAAGAAATGTACCTCATTGTAAAGGTAACTAATCAGGCATTCCAACAATATAAAATACAATATAATTGAGTGATATTAAAGGGAAGAAATAATTGACCAAAATAATGTTTCCAAACTTTTTTAGGAGTTTTATTAGACATCTTTGACATTCAAAACGAATGAAGAAAAACAAAATTACTCTGTAGTCCTTCCATCTTGATTTTCTTATTTTAAAAACTCTGAGAAGCCATAATTGTATGATGATTGATGATTGTTTTGACAGCTCCAATTTATACTACAATATTCAGAATGTGACATGTTTGTGTTGAAAGTTAAATTGCATTAAGACTCAAGTGATTAAATTTTAGTAAAGCCTAAGGTGATGATTTCCCTCCCTGAAATGAATCAAGAAACCAAGTTTAATAATGATCTCCTTAGCCTGTGCAAAGGCTTTCTCATTCATGCACTTTCAGAATTCCTTAATGGTTGTTTTATCCTTAAAACAGCACCTCCCTTATCACTTTGTACTCAAAAGTTTTTATTTAAATGTTGTTAAAGAATTTTTTTCCTGTTTCTGTCAAGACGTCTTCAAAAGGGGAGCCTCCACAGGCCGGCCCAGCAGCAGAGCCAGGCACTGAGGTGGCGGCTCAGGCCCTGGAGCGCCGCCCGGCCCCGTCCTTGGCCGAGCTCGACAGCAGCAGCTCCTTCAGCAGCATGGACGAGGACAATGACTCAGATCCAGAGAGTGTGGCTCGTTCCCAAACTCACATGTACCCACGCCCACCGCTGGTTCGCTCCCGAGGCCGTGGTGGGCTGCACCGCATGAGCGAGGCGTTTGTGTGTTTCTTTGCTCCGGACAAGCGGTTGACACGATTGGTGGAGGAGCTGTCCAGAGACAGGCGCTCCACCTTTGGAGGCATGGTTCAGGACTTCCTCCTGGCACAGAGAGAGGTGCTCAAATCCATAACTTCTTCGTCCCATGTCACCTCAGTGCAGCTCCTGCAGGGTCTGAGGCTGTTTCTGTCTCAGGCAAAGTGCTGCCTCCTGGACAGCGGAGAGCTGGAGCCTCCCATTGAGACGCTGGTGCCAGAGAACGAAAAAGGTAAACAAACACAAACTGTGCAACGAGTGACACATAAAATATCTCACAGCAAAGTAAGAGACATTCTGACTATTGAACCGAAGCATTTAACACGTCTTTCACGCACTTACTGATGAATATTGAAAGGTTTCAGTTTCCCAGGAGGAAAAGGCAGATTGAATTTCCGAATGTGCCGATGATTCAGCCTGCAGATGGTCAAAGATCCCAAACTAGCTCTCCATTTGCACAAATTCAAGTGTTAAAGTGTACAGTGATCAATAAGTGGCAAAAAAAGGTGACAGTTACGGTGATGTTTGGATATACCACACACTGTAGCAAAAATACTTTTTACAATGAGTAGAATTTTACCTCATCCAGTAACTGAACAGTGTCCAGTGTGTGGACTGTTAATATTTCATTAGGATCAGGTCACACTGGTCTGTCTTTTATACATCGCCTCCGCACTTTGACCTGTTTCTCTTGCACTTCATTTATCTTCACATTTCTACTTCAGTTTGTAAATACCCATGTTGCAAAACAGTCCTAAAGAAACCAAACTTCATCTCATTGTGTAAGTGTGAATGGCTGAAATGACAGGACTTGACTTGAACTGGAGTTACAGTTTGAATATTGACCATGTTAATTGGTGACTTTCAGCCAAATGTATGGTTGTCATTGGGATGTGAATCTTAACCCATGTCACTAGATTTGCCTCAAGGCACTCAATTGAGAACCCCTGCTGTGTGTCACATCAAGCTCTGTCTTGACATTGACAGTGTAGAATCCAAAATGTACCCGCACACTTGTTTTAAATGCATTAACTTGCTCCATAGAGATACATAATTGAACCAGGAAGCTAATGGGCTTACTTAAGCAACGAGACAGGCTAGTATCAGCATGTACAACACCACAACTGTGTACTACGAAAGCCTGCGCAAATAGCCAATACAGGCTTTTTAGGTGCTTGAAATATGACAACAAATGTCCTTTTAAAAACTTTTTTTCTAATTTTGCATCAATTCACAATATTATAGAGTAAGAATCACCATTATGACATGAATCAGTTGTTTTCAAACACCTCTAATTGTCATAGTTCTACTGAAGATGGAAAGTTTCCAAATAAAAACTTGCTTCCTTGCTAGCAAACCCTCGCACATCAGAATGTATGAATACTAAGAAACAAATGTGCAGCTTTGGCTATATTTAACAAGACATAAGGAGCCATGCAGCTGGGCAGTATTTTGATTTCAAATGAATGGAGATTACATTAAAGCCGTGTCAGGTTATTCTTGCTTTACCATTGCGCTGATACAAGTTCAACAGAAACAGCATTCTTACATTAGCATTAGCTTTAGGGCCAGTGCACCCTCAACACAAACTTAATATAATTTACTCACTGAGATTTTGTTTCCATGTTAAAAAAAAAGCCATGAAATTCTTAGAAGAGTATCAGGGTCAGGCAGTGGGCTGGTGACCAGTCCAGGGTGTACCCCATCACTTGCCCAATGTCATCTGGGATAGGCTCTGGCCCCCTGCAACCCTGAAAGGGATAAACAATACAGATAATGCATGGACATAAGGGTCAGGCAGGAAAAAACATATCGAAAAGGGGGGAAGGTATTTTATCATTGTGCCCTTTTGAGAAAAAAGACAAGAAGTCAAGAATAAAAGCCACAGTTTTCACATTTGATATGAAATATGAAAAATATTAACATTCTCAGCATTGAGTTTTTACTTTATTTCTTTTTAGACATTTTGACCTTTTTCTCCAGATTGTTTCATGTTCATTCTCAACATTTAATTTTAACTTCTTCTTGACTTTGCTTTTAACTTCTTTTCTGACATTTTGATTTTAGTCACCATTTACACTTTTACTTGACAATTTTGCTTTTTCCTCAAAGTGCATCCTGAAAAACGACCCCCTCCCCTTATTGTCTTTCCCATGCCTGTCTATACCATTCCTCCCAAGAAATTATGTACCTGGGGCCTTTCCTGGTTTTAACATGGAGTATGTATATGACTGTGGGTGCTTTCATAGGCAGCCTCAAGTGGACACTTGGGGAACTGAAGGTCTTTGCATTATTGTACTGGCTTCATTTTTCTGTTTCAGTGGTTGTAGCCTGGGGAAGATCCCAGGAGGGTCTGAAATACTTCATTAAGTAAATTAACTTAACTCAAAGTCATTTGCTACAAAGCCTTTTAAATAAAGTCCCTCAGGCCAATTTAGTTTGATCTGCTGACTCTGCCAAATTACATTTTAAGATATTTCATCTTGTGAGGTTATTGTATGCCTGCCGATTAGTTTATCACTTCATAAACAAGGCCAGGTGATAGCAGCGGGGGACTGGAGGAGAGGGACTGAACTATTCGAAACACAAATTCAATAGAGCGCAGTGCCAAAGGACGAAGGTCTATAGAAACAGACAGCCTTTCTGGTAAATGGTGGGCTGGCCGGGCTTCAGTGAAAGGCACTGTCAACACTAAGTAGTTTGCGTGGGGGGCCCAGAGCCTCATTCAGAGGAGCTTCATATTGTCTCTTGTATTTAGAAAACAGCATTAGGAAAGCCCTGCCCGACGCGCCTGCTCTCACATCCATCACATTCAAAGTGTGATTCTTCTTCTTATTGTAAGGACATTGCAGGGTGTTACTTTGGAAGGATTCTGGTTAGATCTTTTGACACAGCCCTGTGCGTAGGTTTTTCTTTTTTTGGTCTCCTTTGTGTGCGGGCTGAGTTAGTGTTTCACAGGTGCGTTTGTGTGTAAAATGTGTGATGATGGATGGTTGCCTGGCAGTGCAGAGGCTTCAGGGGAGAGCGCTCGGCCGCTGCCGTCCTTCCTTCCTTCCTCCCGCCCTTCCTTCCTGCGCTCTGAGTCTGATTTATCTCGCATTGCGTCGGTGGGAGGCATTTGCATTTTTTTTTTTCTCCCCCTCGTTTATCATAAAAAGATATCACCGTCCCACGCTCACTTGAAGAGCAGCACGATTCAGGCAAGGGTGGGAGGGAGGGATAGAAATAGTCAGGATACTCTGGGAGTGTAATCAGTTACAGATCTCTGGATAGTAGCTGAAAAACTCATTTTTCTCTGCACTAGCTAGTAACTAATGAGCCTGTAATCAGATTACATGTAATCTGTTACTCTCAGGGGCTGGTACGAGAGAGAGGGATTCTGGGAGAGGGAGGTACAGAGGAGAGGCAGAGCATGGAGGGTGTGAGTGATACATCAGAGGGGGGTTATGTTGTAGTAAGGTGGAGGGGTGGAGATGCTGGGGGATTGAACAGGAGGGATAACATGAAGGATGCAGTGGAGGATATTGATGATGAGTGGAAAACAGTGAACACTGGAGGATTGTTACCACTTAGTCAGGACTGCCCACTGACTGCAGGAGAAACACTGTGTGTGTGTTTCCACGTGTGAGAGTGCGTATGCATGAGTAACATGTCCACCAGTTTGTGTATTACATATCATTGTTGTCAGGCAAGAAAAGGGCATCCAGAATAGCAACTTCTCACTGGTCTTAACGTGATGACACTGCATCTGACAGTGCAAAAAGGTTTTTAAAGGTGCAGTCTAACTTGTCGGAGATACAATTCCTCATCACTACTTTTTAGATCTATTTTTGAGCCTTTATTAGAGCGTAAGGACAGTTGGTCTGACGTGAGGAAAGAACAAATAGAGAAAGACATCCAAGAAAGGAGCAACAGGTTGAACTTAAATTTAGGCCGCCTGCTCTGAGGACAACAGCATAAAATACTTTTATTTAAGGTGTTCAGTCCTCATCAATCAGCATTAACTCAAGAATTCGATCTGAAATAAATGGTCTATGTCCTCTCTTTATAACACCTTCACTAACATTTTTTAATGCCATGTGTTTAAAACATTGACCCTGTAGACTTTCTGTTTACACTTGAAGAAAGCTCCTAACCAAAAACCCCTTATTCTGAAAACAAATCCTCTCTCTGAAGCTGATTTTGTAAACTATGTCACTTTAAGTATTCAATGACAAATAACCCTGTGCCAGCACCAGTTTTACCTGACCCACAACTTTGTTTGGTCATATAATACTAATAAAGCTATTCTTTACTCATAATTATAATAACAACAATATTAATTACAGCAAAACAATAATATTACTAATATTACTGTTCTTCATTTTCTTACACATTTGATATTTATCCATCTGTATTTTAGATAGACAGATAGATAGATAGATAGATAGATAGATTGATAGACAGACAGATAGATAGACAGATAGATCGATAGATAGAAAGATAAATAAAACATACATAAATAGATATAAAAGAAGATTTTAAAGAAGATGAAAAATAATACTGTTAATGATTTGATACTGTACTATCATAACTGTCATTTCATCTATCTATATGTATTTATATACATAGATAGATAGATAGATAGATAAAACGTACATAAATAGATATAAAAGTAGATTATTTTAAAGCTGAAAAATAATACTGTTAATTATAAGATGCTGTACTATCATAACAGTGATTTCTAATGTCTTTTATTAGTTTTGGTTCAAAAGTCACACTCACAGAGGTGGAGGGTGACCAGTGGCTTTGTTCATGGTTTTAGAAATAGAGATATGATGTTTTAGCCCAACATTGGCAAACTGTTTTTTGTCCAGTAATAAGGTTCAAAATGTACATTTAGATTTATTAGTTATTTGACTGCAGGCATATAAATTTTTATGCAGATAAACAGATGGGTGCCCTAGATTTAGCCAATCTCGTATTTCCACCCGTAGTCTGCAGATATAGGTGACTCAAGACAAACAACGACAACAGTTCAGACAAAATGAACATAACATGCAATATAAGTATGGTTACATAGATAAATAGATTTTTCCTTTTCCTATTTTTGTTTATTTTATGTGTTTTTATGAACATGGTGAAGCATTAGCTGAACTTTATTTGCTACTACTCTACAAAAAGAAGCAAAACAAGAAGACAAAGATGCCACTGCAGTACCGAACATAACAAAACAACTACACCTAGTAAAGTTATTAAATTCATTAAAGTATCATAGTATTTGGGTATTATTTAACCCACAAATGAATTAATGTGATCATCTAGGATTGGTCATTTTAAGAATCCTTTGTATTTGTAAGTTATTTCCATGGTGGGCTATAAACAAGACAGTGAAAGGTTTAAGTCAAATAGACCCCCTAAGGTATGACTTCTTCTTTATAATGACCAGTGCAGCCGTGGAACAAGAAGGTTAAATTCATTGGCAACCTCAACAAGCCAGGGTGAGGGTATTAATCAACTCAGAATGTAGGTTAAAAATGGGTTCGCAATGCACTTTTTCATGTTTTTTATTAAACATATTAACCCAAGTCCAGTCTACAAAGCACTAAACAAGAGAAATACCCCCCTCTCCCACTTTTGATAGGTATATATTTCAGAAAATGCATGCTCTGGCAGTTTGAGTGAAAAATGTCCTGTTATGATGTAATTTGGGGATATCCTACCTCCCCAAAATGGTTAACACTCCCTGAGCTAGGTGCCACTTCCTGGGAAGGAACATTTTGGTTCATGTATTTGCAGACAAAGTAAACATTAGAGCACAAGGCTGTAAAGCTATTGCCACTACTTTAGAGGGGCAAATCAGGCACCTCATGAGGATTCACTCTAAAACAGCCCGTTTTGTGCAGGTATAAGATTAAGGGGTTTAAAGGGATGCCAAAACCAAGGCATGAAAGTTCATAAACTTGCTCTTAAGACTTCTGGGACTAGTGTTAACTTGTTGGAAAGTAAAATATTGGACTTTTAAAGGTGACTTTTAGTTTTAATATCCTCCAGATAGATACTACACTTTAGCACTAGTTTGTCAGTCTTACATTTCTGTAACTTAAAAGCAATGAAATCAGCCAAACCCAGAGGCAATTCAAACTGCAAAAATAAAATAACATTTCATCCCTCTGTCTTCAGACCTGGCCTTGGAGCGAGCCATGTTCTCTTGTGTGCTCAGGCCTCTGCGTGCACAACTTACCACAGCTCTGGAGCAGCTGCACAATCAGGATGGCTCCAGCCAGCGCCTCACCCAGAACTTGCTACGCCTAAAGGGAGACGCCGCCATGGAGCGCTTGGGTGTGCGGACGGGTGTCCCCGACAGCCGGGAGGTAGAGAGGATGAAGCAGAAGCTGATCCTGATGCAGCGAACACATTCGCCCATTGACAAGGTGCTGCTGCTGCTGCAAGTGTGCAAGTGCGTCCTCAAGGCCATGGGGTCCCTAAATGGTGAGACAAAATGCTCTCTAAAATACAGACAACTGGAAAAAAAAAGCTGTCTATTTGCTGCTCAAAAGCCTCGAGGCATAAAGGTCAACAATGTTTGCAAAAGCAAGAGTCTCGTCACTTTTGAAAGGTCTGCACTTCAGACATATTGCAGCTGGATGATACTAAACCTGTCTGCTTTTCATCTCCATTGGCCTCTGCTGGGGCCAGTGGCTGTAAGAATCATTACATTAACATACTTACTTTTTTATACAGTGGTGCAGGAATCAGTTCTAAAACAATAGCATTTAGCACTTCGGCTTTCCTTGTCTTAGTGTCTGTGGGTTTCTTTCTTTATATTTTGTTGTTCATGCCTGTATTGGATCAAAGAGAGACTTTAGATTCAGACGTTGAGGCAATAGGATGGGAAAGACATGCAGCAAAGACTGACATCAGGCACAATGACAAACCAGTCAGCTATCAGAGCCCAAGTTTGTGGTTTTATTAATGAGTTTGAGGTTTGATACTTGAAATAAGGTCTGTGATAAGCACACGTTTTATAGATCTTGTATTCATCAAGAAAAGACTCAAAGGCTGTCTCTTTAAACAGATAAAATCCCTTTATTTTCATGGCATGGTCATGGAGACCAGGGGTGGGCAACTGGCAGCCTGGGGGCCATATTCAGCCCTTGATCTCACTAAATGCGGCCTGTAAATTGTAAAATATGAAGAAAAATGAACAACTGCTAAAAATGATTCATCACGAGTTACCAGTACTACATGATGCACAATTAGGACAGGTATAAATTGTTAGCACATTTTGTTTTTTGCAAGTCATTAAAGCACTTACTTTGCTATAATTGTGTCTCTAAATATCTTTTATGAGGCATTAAAATATAAAATGTAGTGTGAGTAAAAACTGTTTTTGGAAACAATGGTAGAGGTAATGCATTTGTGCTTTAAAAACTAGTAAATGCTATTCTTTCATTAAATTAAAAAGAAGTTAAAATTGGCTTTAGTTATGTGTCATTTAATTGTTTTTGAGTTAAAATATGTTAATGTTGGTATAGTGCTTTTGAAGCTTTATATTTGCCTTTTTTTAATTTTTTAATCAAAGTTTCCCATGCCTGATGTAGACCTTAAAATAAATTTTGACGCATTTCAACAGAAAGCTGGGTTACAGCTTTCATAACAGTGGTGCTCCACCAACAGGGAGATGCCACTTGGGCTTAGAGGCTTGGCCTGCAGAGGGTGACAACATAAGAGCCTCCACCAGATGGTGTGATTCAGGTCAAAGGAGGCAACAGATATTAAAAAAAGGTGTACATGACTATGCCATGAAAATAAAGGAACTTAACTTAACTTAACATGAGACATCATTATTTTTGAAGAGGGAGGTATTTAGAAAGGATGACCGGATCCTCACATATCCATCTCTGTAGTTTTACTGCGCAGACTTTACACTCAGTCTCTCTGTCTCTGTCACCGCTGTGATGACTGAAATAATACAACCAGAGGCAAATTCACTGCTAAAGCTGTGCTCATGTTCTCTTCCACGTGTGCTCTGGACTTAGTTTTAAATACATTTGATGTTGTATGATGTTTGTGTGGCAGATGGACAGTTGAGGCACACAGGAGCTCTCAACCTCCTGATTTTAAAGAATTCACTCAAGAGGTAGGAACTGACAAAATGCCCATCAGTAATCAATAGAAACATCAGATAAACCTTGTCTTATGGATATTGAGAAGAGTTAAAATTTTAGTGATAGCAACATTTCAGCAAGTGCGGAGTTAATTATACTCTGATGGAGTCAAATCTCTTGAAATTTAGTCTCAGTTGAAAAAGAGTTGTTGTCAAAAACAAGTGTGAGAATGATGATGCAGTAAATTAAGTCCATAGGTGTCACTGTAGGATCTCTCTGAACTTTTTACTCTGAAATTTTAACTTGTAAATAACACTGGTAGAGTCAATCATCCCATCCACCCCCCATTATTAGACAAGGACCAACAGGTGCCACAAGCCCACATCAGCAGTGCAAATGTTTTTTTTGTTGTTTTTTTAACATATGTGCTCAAACCAAACGTGGTATCTTCATCTCAGCTAATTTTCCACATCACTGTACAGTAAATAAATACAGCAATGTTTACACTTTGCAGTGTTAATATGGAGTTAATTTTTAGTAGTTAAAAATGTAGTCTGAGAGTGTTCCTTCCTAACACGTGTTGATAAAAAAGTCACACTGTTAAGTGTCATAAAGTTTTAAACTTTAACTCCAGAATGAGTCAGCAATTACACTTGATGAGAGTTGAAGTACCTACTCTCCAAAAAGTGTGAAAACAAAACTTTGTGGTGTGGACTCATACAGACACTTAAGAGGTGTCAGTATTAACTCTGATAGATTTAATGTGTCCATGCAGGTTTTGCTGTGTATGTTCGGGTTATCCATCTATCTGTACATGTTTACAGTCACTGTAGCAACACCAAAAGTTTTTTCAAACTTCCAAACCTCCAAAATGGAGGTCATACATCAGTTCAAGGTCATAAAGCCTTATGAGGAACCTTTGCAAATAAGTTGATCTTTTGATCACAATATTTAAGAATCATCCTGATGGATTTTCTCCAAATTTGTGACTCAGGGGCAAAGCATTCAGATTTTGGGGGTCAAAATGTCAATAATGCAGAGTTTCATGCTCATTACTTCAGTTGTGTAGGTTCTCATGCTCATGCTCAACCCTCACTGTACTTTGACAGACTTTCCCTTTCATACCTCACAGAGGTATAAAACCACAGTAGATCAAATTTACCTCATAAGAGTATGATACCAATCCATGTTTGGGAACGTTAATTGTTATATTCTGTATTTTCCTTGCTTGCTGTTGAAACTGTACAGCTTTCATATTTTCTTACTTTAAATTGCTTAAGATCCCATCTTTTCCATTTTTCTAGCATCATTTAGGACAAATGTTTTCACCAAGAAACCCAGATACCTTGATAAACAAAATCTCTTTTTACTATGTCCTTCTTATTTCAGCAGCTTAACTAGATTTTATTCATATTTAACTGATCCAGTTCTTTTTCATGAGCTTTGTTATGGTAAAGTAACAGAGATAAAGGTACTGTTAGGTGTGAAAGAGTATCTTAGAATCATGAAAAACTTGTCAAAATTTTGATTGACACTACTGATGTTGGCTAACATTAACTTTCATTCTGCAGCACATTAAGTAAGTGCATGTTTTGCAAGAGAATTAATAGATGTGTTGATGTGACCAACAATCACGTTCAGTTAAGTTGTTGTTGAAATTAATTAGCTAATGTTACTGAATAACAAACCCAACGTCACATTATGCTTATATTACTGGCAATATAACTCTGTCAAGTTCTTCCTAAGTACGACTTTTGAACGTAACCAGAACATCACAGATCATCCACGGGTTGCTCTGTCAGTGCGCACATCCAATGTGTAAATACAATTAAGACACTTTTTTTTAATAATAAACCCCAAGTTAAGGAAACACACAGAGATAACACTTGTTATGAATTGGCGCTATACAAATAAAGATTGATTGATTGATTGAGATTGATTGAGAAGCTCCGTGGTTTCTGTGTGAAAGTCATGAGTCGCTCTTGCAGACAACCCGAGCAAACTTTTTAACTGTGCTGAGTATCAAAATTAAAGGACATCTAAAAGACTTTGCCTGGGTGAAAGTTTGTGGACTAGAAGGTAGTTCTGCATTGTTTTTCATAAGAGGGGACTTTCTGATTGGTGGGTCAGTGGTCCAATCAGAGAGTCCACCAAGGGTCAGTTTGGAAGCTGGGAAATGTGTCATGATGTCTCCTTAAGTTTAAATCCTGAAGTTTTTTCCATGTGGATTAAAACTTCAGTTTCTGTCTTATGCATTACAGCACAACCCTAAAGTGTTCTCCTCTTATGATCTTTCCAGGACAGGAAGTGAGCTGGGATGACTTTCTGCCGTCGCTGTCGTACGTGATGGTGGAGTGTAACAGGCCTCACATCCTGATAGAGGTGGAGTGTATGATGGAGTTACTGGAGCCCTCCTGGCTTGGAGGAGAGGGTATGACCTGAATTTTAATTGCTGTATGTAGCCCTGAAAAGTAGATTTAACTAATCTTAAACTGTGGCAAACTTTGACATCCAAAATGTCCACCAGCCAGTTAAACAAACAGATAATGTAGTGCAAATGTGATCAACTATGTTTTGTGCGGTACGTTATACAGTGAACTACATTTTTTTTTGTGATAAATTATCCGAAACATATTCCCACAGGTTCAAGTATCAGACTTCTGTAACCTTGTCTTAAGCGGCAACCTGGACCTGGGCTATGATTGTAAAACATTATAATCATCAACATATCTGCCTTTTGTTTCCTCCAGTATTTGGTGAAATGTAAATACAACTGAATTTCACCTAAACTAGGATGATATTTGTCTCAATTAGTTATATGAACAGATGAACAGCCCAAAAACATGCACATTTCAATTCACATTATGCATTACCCAACAAATGAGAAGCAACATATGAAGTTTAAATCCTGTATTGATTGTTTTTTCAGCCTGTGTCTTCCTCAGTTTGACAGTGAATTGTTGGAATTAGCATCATTTTACAGATTTCATCCCTAAAATTCCTCAAAAGGTATTCAGATGATATTTGTTATTATTTGGCACTGCAAAAAAAAGACTGATTGATTAATTGATTAATGTTTTACAGTATTTTGTCATTGTATCCTCATTACCAAAACACCATTCAACAAGTGCTGGGTCAAAAACAGTAAATTATTTTTACAGGGCTGTCAGTGTTAACACCATAACTGCTGTGCGATTAAGGTCTGAAATGAATGCATTGATTTTTTGTTGGGATAATGGTTTTGTTGTTTTAGGTGCACTGCAATTAAGCAAGCGTAGCAGGGCTGCAGCTGCCTGCTTTCACTGTGATGTTGAATAAGAGCATTGTTGCTCCATTAAATGTCTCTTTTCACTTCAGCAAATACTTTTTAAAATGCAATTTGATATGAAATAGTGCACCTTTTGACATTTTCCTTTTAATTTTCAGTCTTTATCCAAAGAGAAAGTAAAATACTCTCAGCTTACTGTACAAATATTAAAGTAAAAGCACAACAAAGAAAAGCATCTTGGGTAATCTCTTCACTTAGTTATCAACCTTAACTTGGTTACTTAAACAGAGAAAGCATCCATCCATCTATTATCTTTACTGCTAGTCTCTTTCAGGGTCATAGGGGGCTTGAGCCTGTCCCAGCTGACACTGGGCAAGAGACAGGATACACCCTGGAATGGTTGCCAGCCGATCACAGGGCTGACATGTAGAGAAGCAGACAACCATTCACTCACACATTTACAACTATGGGCACAATTAACTTAACAGATGAACATGATTTTGGTCTCTGAGAGGAACTTGGAGTACCTGGAGAAAATCCATGCATGCACAAGGAGAACATACAAACTCCACGCTGGAGTTTGTATGTTGTTGTAGCTGTAAGGGACAGGCACTAATCAGCTGCACTACTGTGCAACCTCTGAAGGGTGCAAAGGCCATCATCTTGACTGGAGATCATTGGAGGTTTTGTTTTGCTGACATTTGTTTGTTTGTTTGTTTGTTAAAAGGATAACTCAAAAAGTTACAAACAGAATTTGATCAAATTCTTAGGATCGGTCATAAATGGGCCATGGACAAACTGATTACATTTTGGTGGTAATTCAACATGTTAAATGCATATTATGAGATATTATTAGGCCCTGTGATTTGGTGGCAGCCAGTCCAGGGTGTACTCCATTTCATGCATATCTGTGATATCTGTGATCAAGTAACCTTGATGAAGCCGGAGATGTCGTGTTTGCATCCATTGCATTTTTGTTCATATACTTGCCTTTATTTTACCCATGTTACTGGAGGACACCACTAGAGGGTACAAAAGACCTCAGTTGTATGTAACAACCCGTTATGTCCGAAGTAAACTGAAAACATGGTGGTAATTCTGAGAGTAAAAGTCACATTATAAATACCAATAATCAATATCATCATCAAATATTTGTTGACAACCAATGACCGGTCAGACCTCATCATCTGAACTCCGTTTCTATGATTTTCTCTGTGCACCATTGGAACTGCCATGGTGTATGGGTGATGACTTGCAGCTGACTGTGCAGATGGATGTCTTAAGCAAAGCACTAGGAAAGGCAGAGGGTGTTCAATGCTTCAGTTTTATTAATCATTGTATCAAAAGGACTTCAGTAGTTTATATGCGAGAAAATACAGCCAAGGAAACCAAGCTAACACAAACAAATCTGTCAAAGTCAACCGTGGCGTCAACTCCAAGTCACAAATGTGCATGTTCGCCCGTTGAATTAATACACTGAACTTATTTCCTCTTTTCCAAACTCTGAAGTAGAATTGATCTGTTATCAGCCAGATAAACAGACATGCTTGTGTCTGTATTGTCTCACTCATTGTTCAGATTTTGATGATTGTGATCTTGTTTATCAGTTGAACTGTCTGTTATTGTTGTTTCTGCTGCTGTGATCCATCAGTCATCTCTTCTCTGCCTCTACACTGATCCTCCGCCATCATGTGTCCATGTATGCGTAGTTAACAGCAAGTATATCTCCAGCTTAAGGATAAGCAGATTAAATAATGGATGAATTAATTGTTAAACGTTTGATGTTTTCAGGCTGTTTGGTGCCACATGAGCAACAGCCACAATTATAGTTGTTTTAAATGTGGCCAGTTTATGTCTTTAAGGGCTAAGTGTTATTATTTTTGATTGACATAGGGCTCCATAGGCCTATTTCAACAAACGGAGTTCAAATCTTAAAATGTGCCAAATAAAAAAGTAATCTCTGCCAAAGTACATGGGGATCACTGGTGGAGAAATAGCATTAAAAAATGAAAAAAGAACCTCTGGGACCTGAGGGTTAAGACTACCGTCTTGTGTTCACAGCTCTGAAAACCATCTTACACAAACCGTATGTCACAAAACTTAGTGAGGACTTATGATCAGTCTTTCACTGCAACTCATCTTTGTCTGTCTTAGGAGGGTACTACTTGACCAGTGTGTATGCCAGCCTGTGTCTGATCCAAAGCCTGGACAGAGAGCCGCCGATCTCCAGCTGCCTGACGCCCGAGGCTCAGGAGGCGCTGAAAGAGTGGAGCTGCAGACGAAGCCGAGAAGCCCAGAGACAAAAGGAGAACCAGCAGAACCAAGTAGGTGTTTCCCAGATGTTTTGATTGTAGTACTACACCACGGAAACAGGCGGTATTATAGTACGTGTGTGGGTTTGTTCAGTGATCTACTTTATAGCTGCCACACATAGCTGCCCAGTGTGAAGTGCTGATTGATGAGCAGACAATAGGATCTCCTGCTTGTTATGCAGTGAAGCGTTTCTACGGGATTCTCTCAGCTGGGCTGTGATTGACGTAATAGTAACATCAAATCAGAACATTTCACTTTGTTTATGCTCCGCTTTGCTGGTGAGAAAAATAATGACATGCTAAGTGATGCTGGAAGAGGGAAGTGGTGCAAAGGCTGGAACTTAAAATTGGTTTCAGGTGGAAAAATTTGGATCAAAGACCGTAACATACTAAAACCACTTATGCAATGTGGTTAACAGCAGAGGTTCCTTGCCTGCCTTTATTGGAGGTGTAAACCAACAGGGGCCAAAGAGTGTTTCCTAAATAGCTACTCAAGGTTTTTGTTTATTTGTATTCCTGTTAACTGTTACTTTGGCAACAATTGCTGGGGTGATACGGATGCTGTTTGCTTCTCTAGATGGAGTTTGTACAGTTTGCATGAGTAAAATTAGAAGTACAAAAGCTCATACATTGCATTTTTCAATAGGCACTGGCTGCAAAAGTTTCTTTAATGAAGTACAAATTTAAAGACCTTCAGATGTTTGTGATAAGGAAAATAAGGACAATGCATAGCAGTGATCCCCAAATGGTGGCCTGTGGGCCAGGTCCGGCTTGCCAAAGCAAACTATTTTGCCTACATAGACCCTTACCATAGTTTCACACAAATTAAAGGAGCACGCGAACATTTTTGTTGTTTTCATGTCTTACCTCACTCCCGAGTCCATGACAAGCAGATGGACACCATTCCTTTGTCTGTGCGTCCAGTAACAAGGAAGAGACGGACAAAGCTTGCCCATTACTAGTTAGCTTAGCTCAAACACTGGGAGTAAATAGGTAGTGTTAGCCTGCCTCTGCCTACAGTCATCAGATAAACTCTTCAGCAACTCGAAACGGTCCTGTGTGCTTGTTGTGACTCATTTTTTACCCCTTTATGTTATGTTTTCTTTTGTTATCTTTATATTATCTTCTTCTACTCCTAAACAGAGGCTTTATTTTGTTGACCTACTTCTGCAGTGGTTTTCGTGAGAGATGTGACGTTCACTAACAAGTCGGGTCTTTTGAACAGCTACTTTAAAGGAACGAGGAGTTCCTTTATGTTGTCGCAGTTTCCCCTACAAGCAGCACGAGCAGTATTTGTATAATTTTGCTTCACTTCCTTCTGTGTCCTTATCACAAGGCTGAAAGGATTTTGAGTAACTATTACTATTATAACTCCTCTGCCACTAAAGCAGCATTTCCACCAAGCAGTCCTGTTCAGTTTGACAATAAGTGTTTCTACCGTCTGATAAGGAGAAAATTTGCCCAAATAGCTGTGCTGTCCCACTTTTTGGCACCCTTTTGTTTATCGTAATCAACCTATCAGTCGATGTCTGCCAATATTCAACTGAAAGTATGAGCATGTCAGAGTCAAACCCAGTGATCAAGGACATGACAGCCAGATATCCTAATTGGTCACATGTGGCTGTCAGGTGCATGGATAACAGGGACTGAGCTCACATTTCAGGGCTAAGATGCATTTAACTGGAAGAAAAGTACAAAATCTTAAAAGTAATGAAATGTTAGTCATGGTAAAATATCAATACTATTACAATTTATTCTAAAATCCAGCCTCTGAAGCATATTCAATCAATCAATCAATCAATCAGTCTTTATTTGTGTAGTGCTAATACATAACAAGTGTTATCTCAAGACATTTTACTATAAAATAGGCTGCATCCAACACTCAACATGAATCCATATAGCCAATCAACAATCCCTCCATCATGGCGGCAAGAAAAACCTCTGTTTAGCTGTAGGAAATCTTGATTGTGGATCCATTCAATAAAAAAAATGGCTCTTGTACAAATGTAGTTGACGATCGCGGCTTTAGACAACACTCCGTACCAAGTCAAAATAGCACCCTTGGAGTTTATTGGGATCACCCTCCTGTATTGATCTTTTCTTAAACTCTGGTATATCGCATGGCTGGTTCATGCCACAGCAGAACTTCATTTCTCCTGAACGGCCACTGGCATGGCTCAATGAGCACCACTCCATGTCAGCCATAATCAGTTATGATATGAGATAAACCGTTGGTATATCACACTGGAATAATTGGTGGATGAATCTGTTGAGGATCTTGAGTTTTGTATTAACTCATTTTGCAATAAAGTGACAAACAGACGCAACAGCAAGCATATCAGGAAGAAGCTTAGCGCAAGAGATTATGATGACTCAAACATGTCAAAGGGGCTCCACCACATTTGTGAGTCAGTCACCAACATGGATGAGCAATTTCAAAGTTAGACTTAGGCCCTGACAACGTTGTCATCAGAAACTGAGGTTTTTCCATTGCGTTTTCAAAAGCCCTCAGTGTTCACATGGAGATGGTGTGAAAATAATGAGTGTTCACACAGATCTGCAAGAACAACTGAAAATGCTTTAGCGTGCATGCCAGGCCAGTAGTTGACGATGGAAGTTTGTGGTGAAACAACAGTGTTACAGTACGCATCTACGCACTCCGGTGAAGACAAACTTCAGTTCTCCGCTGGTCAGAGTATTGGCACAGGAAATCCACATTTTGTAGGAGGAGTGATACAAACCTAGCACAGTAAGCAGCACACATGTTGCTCGGTTATCGGCCATAGCTGTTGTTGTTGTTGTTCCTAGGTGCGTGGCAACCTTTATCTGAAAAAGTACTGCGCATGCGCCACATGTCATCGTTTTCCCTGACAACACTGATTCCTGTTTACATGGAGACAAAAACAAAAACTTTTTCAAAACATTTCATTCTGGACCCAGCTTTTCAGTCACTCCGGGCACTGTTCTTGTGTAATCGGAAGGCGCAAACGCAATGAAACCTCTCACTTTTCAGCCCTTTTTGTTGTCATACAAATGGGAGCTTACTGAAAAGTTGACTGACAACATGGAGTAATTCAAGCGAGCTCTGATCTGATTGAGGTCCTAAAAGGGGACAATGCTTCGCTGAGGGTAAATTCTGCTTTTTACGGTTTGTGTTGCAGCTCTGAAATGTCACGTAAGGCCTCGTTTACACAAGAACATTTTCACCAGAAACGGAAAGGTTTTTCCTTTGTGTTTTCCAAAATGATCTGCATTCAGATGGAGATGCGAGAACGACTGAAAACACTGTAGTGTGCATGCCAGACCAGTAGATGGTAATATAGGTTTGTCGAGAAACAGCAGTGTTACAACACATACAAAGAAGACAAACTTTTCACAAACAACAATGGCGAGTGGACGCACAAAGGCGCAGGAGTTTCTTGTCTGGACAACAATTTGTCTGGATAGTTTTCTTTGGATAACAAACCGAGCACAGCTAACAGCACACATGTTGCTCGGTAGATGGCCGAAGATGTCGTTGTTCCTGGTATGCGCGCGCAGCCTTCATCTGAAAGAGTACTGCGCATGTGCTGACGTCAGCGTTGCACCCTGAAATGCTCTGAATACCATCTACACGGGTCTACACTACTCGGATACATTTTGACAACTCCCCACTCTGGACCCTGGTTTCAAAAGTTTGCAGATTCAGGCACTACGGGCACCATTCTCATGTAGACGGGAGGCAAAAATGCAATGAAAACTCTCCGTTTTAGGCCGTTTGCGTTGTCGTGTAAACACCACCTCAGACACATTTGGAATCAAATATAAGGCATTAATCCATACAGAGAGGTCAGATTTTACTAATTACACTGATGGCACTGGAAGCTAAAGATTATCCCACACCTGAAGCAATAAGAGTGGGGGTCGAGGGAGGGATTTTGACCCATATTTTGTGTAACAGAAGCTCTTACTTGTGACGTTAAAGGTTAGACTGATATTTTTGAGGTCATATCGAGGTTTAAAGTTGATCAAAAGGTCAACTATCAAAACTCTGATGACACAATCAGATTTTTGCATGCAAACCATTCAAAATTCATTTCAGAGGATTACTTTTAGACCCTCATTTGAGGTAATCCGCCGATGTGGGACTGCCGGCTTACGTCGAGGGCATCCACTAATGCTCATACACTTTGACTTTTACCTATTATCACTCCCCCCCACCACCTCTGCCCCAGATTGGTGTAACGCTGGGCCAGATGCCACGGTTCAAAAAGAAAAAAAAAAAAAAAAAGGCATTGTCATCCACAACGTTTCTGTCTCGTCACGTGGTGCTTCTCCTGGCTTCAAATAGCCGATCTAACTCACCCGGCAGCCAGATTTTCCACTGACACAGGCGGGGATCAGTGAGCCAAGTGCTATGAAGAAGTGGGCGGTCAGATAACATGAAATTTATTGAGCTGCATCTACCCATCGAAGCAGGCAAACACAATATGCACACGGACAGCGAGGAGCTCAGTGACTCTGTAAGTTTCTCTGATGGCAGACCTGTTGATTCTAATTGCTGCCGTGTGTGTTTCTCTTTTTTTGGGAGCATATTTGGGCGCTTGTGTATCTGTGTGTTGGCGGGGTAAGCTGTGCGAGCAGGTAGGCTCTGTGGTGTGTGAGCGGACAGCAGAGTGATTTCTTAAAGGTTGGATGTTTGGTTAAAAGGATTATGTTCTGTATGTTTTCATTGTGTGTGTTTTAAAAGAGAGTTGTGAGGGCGTCTGTAGGTGGTTGAATCTGACTTATATAAGAGCACAATCGCCGGTGAGTGTTTGAAGAGTGGCAATTGTTTAGACAGACTTGTTATTTGTGTGTTTGATGCTTTTTTTCTCTGCTGGAAATGTCAGAAAGTTTCTTTTTGGGCTGGAGAGTCGAGGGAACTTCAGTAAAGCACACAGACAGAGGGAGTTTGAAGGGTTATAAGTGATCAGTTTGGATGAAGTTTAAAAGCTGAGAGTTTGTAAATGAAGCTGGAACATTAGAAAGTGGAAAGAGCAGTTAGGTAAAGAGTTTGATTTAATGGTTTGGCAATTTTTTTTTAATAAAAGGAGTTTGCCAATGTTGCTGTAACATGAAAAAGAGAACAGAGCAGTCATAAGAAGAGAGGTTAAAAGGTTATTTATGAAGAGTTTGAGCAGTTCATAGACTGAGTTTAATGATCGAGGCTGAGACTTTGTCAATGAAACATTAACACAAAAGAGTAACGAGCAGCTAAAGTGGGTTTAAAGGATTATATTTGATCAGTTTGGATGTGATCTTAAAGCAGAGAGTTTGACAATAAAGGAATAATAACCCACTGTGAGGTAAAAGGATGGTATTTGATGATTCTGGATGCAGTTTTAATACCAACAGTTAATTAATGAAGCTGAAAGATGCAGATGATTACATAGCAGTGAAGCAGAGTGAGTTGAAAGAATAAAATGTGATGTTTTGGGGTTTTGTGTGAAAGCTTACAGTTGGTAAACCAGGCATCAACATGCTAAAAGAAAAGAGCACTTGCATGTTCATTTGGACAGCTGCTTGTGTGTGGGAAGCAGGAGCTTTGTTTCAGGGAGAATATCTTTTATGAACATCATTTGGGTTCATTTGTTGTAGTGGATTATCTGCCTGCACAGCTCTCACTCCTCCTCTGGCTCCATCTCTCTCCTCCCCCTCTTTTGCCCTCACTCCATAAGCCTCTTGACCTCTGTTTTGCATGAATACAGTATATATTCACTGTTTTTCTCTCTCCTCTCCGCTCCCTCCCTCCCTGCAGAGGTGCGTTCGGATACTGTTCCAGGACGGGGAGCGGAGCGCCGTGCGGACGTTGCAGTGGAGAGCCGGAGAAAGCAGCCAGGCCCTGGCGCAGCTGTGCGCCTCCACCTTCGGAGTGTCCGACCCGCAGCAATACACCTTATACTGGCGCAGCGGCGGCGAGATGCGGGCCCTCCCGCCTCAGGCTCAGCCCCAGGACCTGGCCAGTCACAGCGAGGGAGGCCCCTCGCTCTCCTACCTGAGGACCGACCACGACTTCAGCAAGATGCGGCGGCTCACCAGAGGTGGCGCCGTGGACCTGAGCGAGTCGGTGTGTGAGGAGTGAGTGGGAGGCATGGAGGGAGGAGGGAGGAGGAAGGAGGAGGAGGAAATGGATGGTTGCTCTGGCTTTCTCTCTCTTTCTCTCTCTTGTTCTGTCTCTTTCTCTCCGGCGGTGTGTTGTGTCTCGTCCTGGGTCAGGACTTGTGACAGACTTCAGACCTGAAACGGTTAACTCTTCAGACCTGACATGGTCGACTCTTCCCTAAATGGACCAACAACACGCAGCTCTAAGTGGGACCAACAGCGACCGTTGCCAAAAGTTGTACCGAGCAGCTCTCAGTGTGGCTGCAGCTGTAAAGGAGTGTACTATTTGTGACATGGAAAAATGTGTAATAAATGGATTTGATTGTATTCTGAAACTGAACCCAGAGTTATACCATGAGGGAATTACATCAGGGGTGTGCAGCTGGTGGCCCCCCATATACGGCCTTCTCCTCACTCTTTGTGGCCTTCTCCAACTTTAGATATTAAAGGAGTAGTTCAGTATTTTTTAATTGAGGTGTATGAGTGTCATTTCAACGATGGATACAGTAGCCACAGTGATTTTGATCAGCTCAAACAAACAGCGTTGGTGTGATTGTACACAGTACTCAGTGCTTCAATGCTTCACTTAACTTCATCCAGACCCCTTTGTCTTTTTACTGCTTTGGCTTTCTGAACAGCGTGCTTGTGTCCTTTACCTGGAGTTACGTCGTATCAATCAAAGGGGCTTGCTAGCGTGAAAGTAAAGCATTGTATTTGTGTTCAGGACAGTGTACAATCACCCAGCACTGTTTGTTTAGTTTATTTTCCCCTAAAATTCTCTAAATCACACTCTTACAGCTAACTCACAGCTCTTGGCCCCATGTGCAGCAATGAATAACTTTGATGCTAGTTGTCTTCACACAGGGGCAGTGCTGATTAGCGACACTGTGGCTAATGTATTTACTGTTGAAAGGAGCGTCATACAACCCTATTTCAAAAATACCGAACTATTCCTTTAATAGCAAATGTGAAGAAAACATGACAAAATCTGTGGTTACGGATTAAATTTGAGATATCAGGATGACACAATACTTAAAGACCACGCACTTACACATTTGGTCTATGGAGGAAATGAGTTGATATCACTGGCTTATGTGAAAAAGTAGTACAATTTGGTTTCGTACCTGTTAAATACTGATAATTTTTATCAAAGTTGTCTTAAAATTGCTTTAACTCAGTGTTAAGCCCGTTAAATCACCAAAAACTATTATCAATAATAGATATCACACACATTTTAGTGTTATAAGCAGCTATTTTAGTGTTCTCTTTGCTAATTTATGAGCACCTATAACTAAATATCCAGAATTTGTATCAGTTTTTCCTCTGGTTGTGAGAAAAAATGAATGTGGGCCTCTCAGTGGTCAAAGTTGCCCATCCCTGGATTACATCATCCAAACGTGAGGAGGCTCAAATCCAAAGACAAATCTGTGAGACTTACTGTTGCCTGGAAACAAAACCACGTCCTGTACGCACAGGAGGCGGCGAATGATCCACCGTGGTGATGTAACCCTTTCACTGTATAGTTCTGGGCCAAATCTTAAAGACACTTGGATGTTTTTTTTCTTCACTTCTATGTGTTTGAGTCTGCCGAGCTTTAAATGGAACCTCCTTTTTGTGATTTAGGGACAACAAACCTTTCTGTGCCCCTTTGAATACAGCCTGGCAAAAATCGGTGGGATATTTTACAGCCAAGACCGAACCCTAATACCAAAGTGAGGAGAAGAGAGGCCATTTTTTGTTCCAGCAGGTGGAAGAAAGTTAGCTGTACAGACTTAAAGGAGGGTTTATTTTTAGATTCACCCACAGAGATGATGTTTATTTTTGCTTTTCGAGAAAGGAAAAAAGCGCAGCTCTCCTCCGTTCTTGTATTAAGTGTTTTTGGCAGGTGCAGTAATGAGCGAGTAGGAGGGAGGTGATAGAAAAGCATCAGCTCTCTGTTTTTTAAAAACCATGTGAGAGGAGAAAGAATCACATCGACACTCCGAGACAACCTGCAACAGATTTACTGAATGACTTGCGAATGTATTAAATTTTTTTTTCTGCCTGTCAGAATTTAATCCTTTCACAGACACATTCATTTCACGTTGCTTTTCAGTTCTTCTATTTCTCTTGGCTGTGATGTAAAATAAAACTGCATTACACCCGGACTGAGGGGACAGTCGAGCGATTAAACCAGCACCTCGAGGTGATTGGTTGAATGTAAATTTTTCATTAAGGTCACCAGTTTCTGGCGACTCCTGCTGCAAGTCATCTCCACCAGACTGTTCCACCATCCCCATCGCCATATTGTGTATCTTAAAGCTAACTTTGAATTGATTTGTCAGGTGGATATCAAACCTAAGTATGGATTTTCAACTGTTTCTAACCAGCGAGGGGGGGGTTCATTTTTTGAGAACTTTTGACGTGTTTTTTGGACATTATTGCATGCTTTTTTTTTTTTTTTTTAATTTTAACGTAAAAATTTCTGCGAATGTGGTGTGTGCGTGAAGCATGTGTTCGACGTGAGAGCTCACTATTTCTTTTCAGTGTGGAAACACATTGCTGTATTTTTTTGTCAGGTAACTCAGTATCGCAATAAAAGAAATTGCAATATCTGTTCATAAAGTATCATCAAGTTTTGTATTGAAGTTTGGTTTGGTGTCTTTCACAAATTCAACCACCAGAGGGCGGCAGATAACAACATAATTTAACTCCTGCTCTCCTGATTTGTTTTCTCAAGCTCTGCTTTGTATTCAGTCTTTAGAGGTTATTTTAGTCCACTTGGAAGTTAAACATTTGTTTCTTGTTATGTCGTGTTTAATTGTTGTGTTTTGAAAACCCCTTGACCCGCTACTTTGTCTAAAAAAGTCAAACTTAAAACAGAATGTCAATAAAATGTGAGAGAAAAAGAAAACTCACACATAAACTTATGTTCCCCAGTCTACTAAGATCAGATTGTGACAACCATGTAAAGCTCCCAACAGATTTTTTAGCTGATGAAATAGACTGAAATTAATTTTAATGCTTCGATATGACTCACAAACTTTCAACAAAATGCCAAACAATCAGGACAAAAAGCTGCATTATCTTCTTTGTAATCAAAGTCGCAGTGAAAACAGTGTTCCTCCAGTCTACTTAAATAAGTGTGTGATCGCCATTTTAAAGCTCCTATTTTAGCAGCTTCTGAAGCATACTGAAGCTTCAATATGACCCACAACAAGAAGCAAACAAGAACATCAGCAACAAAATTGAAATTTTCATTTAAGTAATTTCTTGATGCTTTTAAGCAGCTGTCACAGGGTGGGTTTCAGCTGAAGTGCCAAAACAGCCTTTATTTGTATTTATCTACCAGAGAGCAGCAGATAACAGAGAATGTTTACACATACCCTAAATAATTTTGGGGGTTTTTCAGCTTTTCCAAGGATTTAAATGTTAGGCCTGTTTTAAAAGAAAATACAGAGGTGAAGTTTTAGCCAAAGATTTAGAAGGCTGTTTAGACAGATTCTAAAATATCTACATTTTGTACAAAACTGCAAAACAATGAAGACAAATTACTTCCAGAAAATTCTTCCAGATCACTCCTGTGAGGAGCTCAGAAACAAAAAAAAACATTAGCAACAACATTTTTAGTTTTAGGTGGGTTTGATTTGAGACAAAAGACCAAAAAGTTATTGCTTACATTACACCTCGAAAGGGCAGCACGTAACATTTTACACCAGTCCAAAATTGTTCTGTTTTCTTTCTCTTTCTTCTAAGTTTTCCATAATTTTGTTATTTGCTGAAATAATGTTAGGCTTTTTACAAAGCAAGACAAAAAGAGACTTTCTTATAAGCATGACTCACAGAATATACTTAAAATGCAGGAAACTGCAACAAAAACAAAGAATTTGCCGTCCTATCAGTCAATTTAGTCCATCATTTAAAGCTCCTGGTAGTAAATTTTGGCTGCTTAATAAAACAGACTAAAATAGAAATAAATATGCCTCTTTGTGACCTGCAAAGGCAAATGAAAACATTAGCAACAAGATTAGAAACACCTTTTCATAACTTTAAAAGCCTGGATATACTACCGCAGGATAGGTGCCAAAGTGCCAAACTGCTTTCATTAAAAACATTTTTTACCTCAAAATTAACAGAGAACAGGACATTAGATAGTTAGAAAAGCAGGATTTAATATTTATTTAATATTTACCAGACAACACTGTTGCACATACAGAACACGTCAGTAAAAAGAGAACTTGCTTTGTCCATATGGGGCACCAAATCGTATCTAAAAAATCCTGACTGGAGCTTTAATCATTTTACATATCTGTCATTTTTTTCAGCTTTTACAGGAATATGTGAACTTTTATTTGCCATCCCATTGAATTTAAGATGGACTATACTGAGCAAAATTTCACAAAGTTGTTACTGTTATTATATATCAACAGTGATTAAAAAAAAATATTGTACCAGTAAAAAATTACATGCATTTCATGCTGAAAGGAATAGATCCCTTAAGTGTTGTAGGTAAACCAAGAATATGCAGAAGTTTTTGATTTCTGAGAAATGAAAACAGGAAATCACCTGATGCCAGAGGCTGAAGACTTCTGCTTAATTTTACTCAGTCTTCACTGGTAAATATATAAACTGCACATAAAAACACTGGCATATCTGACCAAACAGTCTCATTTTTTAGGAAAAAGAAAGTTTTTAATGTTTCAGTTCAGGCAAAAATGTATTTCTAGTCAAAACTCTGCCCTATGTTTAATAACTGATTCAGTCAGCAGAAACTGTATCCTTTTTTGTCAGCCATCTTGTTGATTATAATTACAAAATGAAGGGGCATAAATTGACAAGAAATCCTATATCCCACGTAGCGAGAGCTGGGAACAAAATAAGAAAAATGTTTTTGAACAATTTTTTTATCTGACTCCACCTCCCAGTTTCTGCAGCACTCCCAGGCCCTTCTCATCGTACTCCGCCTTCGTCAGCCAGAAGGATTCTTTGTCTTTCATGATGTTGGCGAGCACAGCTCCGCCCAGGAACACCATGTGTTTACGCCGGGGAGGGTCCTCGATGCGGATCTTGAACTTCTACACAGGTAAAGAAGAACATGAAGTTGTACAGTATACACGCAGCACAATCTTTAAAACTGCCTAGCGAAATATTTTCCACAGATATGTGAAACAGTTCATCCAGCAGGTCAGGTAAGGTTCAAGTAAATAAGTCGAGTTTCTTTTTTAATGCAACTGTAAATCTGTCATGATGTCAGTCCTTTAAAAGGTTTATTCAATAAAAGGAAGAGCATTATTTCAGCTCCGAGGCTTATGTTCCAGACTTAATGGATTATAACATTTATTTAAAGGTATTAAAGAGTATCAGTGGTTGTGTAACATCTTATTTAATGTTGTGTATTTTAAAATAGAGATCATAGAAGAGTTACGCTCCCCTGAATCTCTCTTCTTACTGATAGTTTCTGCGTGTCTCCATCCAAAACCCTCTCCAGGTAGAGCTGCTTGATTTCTCTCTCCAGTCTTGATGGGAGGCCAGGGTACATGGTGGTCCCTCCTGACAGAACGATGTGCTTATAGAAGTCTGCCCTGCATGGAGGACAGAAAACAGATGGTAGGGAAAATGAGGTGTTTTGTATGTAAATAAAGTAGTTAAAGGGCATCAGTGAAGACAGCAGACCTGAGGTCAATGTCTGCTGCCTGGATGGTGTTGAACAACAGCTCTGCCACTCCGGCCCCCTCAATGTTGATGAGATGAGGCTGGAAGAGAGCTTCAGGGGCCCCAAACCTCTCTCCACCCACCTTCACCTGCCGGCCGTCAGGAAGCTGCGTCAGAGAGAGGAACCAGAAGAGGAAAAGTCTGAATATTTATGATTCCAGAGAAACATTATGTACTACAGCTAAGCTCTCACACAAACATGCAGTAATTCAGTTTGTCCAAGCTGCTTATTGTAAGCCCCTTGAAAATATTTTGGCAGCCGCCTCTAGTGGCCATCATAATCTGGAAGGGAGCAAAGACAGAAGTCATTACAGATGCAGCAGCTTTAATTTTCCCCTCCCAGCCAAATGTCAGCCGAGTTCCATCCAGTTACCAGACAACTTCCAGCCACTGGAAACTATTTTTGCCTGTGTTTGTCTGTTTGTTAGCAAGGTTACGCAAAAACTGCTGGACAGATTTTGTTAAAACTTTCAGGAGATGTTGGTAATGGCCCAACTTAAAAATGATTAGATTTTGATGGTGATCAAGATATCCGCCATTAGCAAACAATAGTTTTTGCTCAATAACTGTCTTAACTCATAATGATATCAACATGATTCTGAGTGTTAGGTGTGGGTTTTCAGGGTCAAGGAATCATATTATGATGGTAACTTTATCATGGAACTATTGCTTATAGATGTAACAGCAATATGTGAGCTACCTTGGTGGCGGTTTGCGCCCTCCGAGTGCTTTCTAGTTTTTGTTTGTTTTTGTCCTCAATATCTGTATATGGTGGCATTTTCATGCTAAGCAAAATTTTCATTTATGTATCCTATGAAGTATAAGCAGTAACTGTGTAAAATGATGACTTTAAAATGACTTTGTCCATAGCTGTTTGCATTTGTTTAGCTTTGGATGGCTAATTCTTTTCTTCACTTGCTTTTATGGCTATTAATGCTAAATTAAGCTAACTCGCTTTAAAAGCTATATGTTAGCCGCACAAACACAAGAGTGGTCTCTGTTTGCACACAAAACTAAAGGCATCAGACAGAAAACCATGCCCCCTAAAAGTCTGGGACCCTTCTCTTTGGTGGATGGGATTTCTTTTTCATAGTACCGTAAACGACTCCACTAAGTAAGTGGTCTCTGTGGCGAGTCGCTGCTCCTGGTCGATGTTGTACCCCACATAGCAGAGCTTCTCCTTCAGCATGCGCACAGTCTCAAAGTCGGCTGAGTGGTTGAAGGCGTAACCTCTAAGAAGCAGGAGCTGAAGTCAGGAAAATATAAAACATAAAGTCTGGTTTTAGTTGAATTAGTTGTGCACTTTAACCAACACATGCAGAATTTTCCAATCTGTTATTATATTCCATTTTCCTTATTTTTCAAGAGTAAACTATTTTACCTTAATGAGGTAACGTGTGATGTCACGTCCTGCAATGTCCAGCCTGCGTGTGAGATGGGGTAAGGAAAAGCCCTCGTACACTGGACAGATGTGGGTGACACCATCACCAGAGTCAACGACAACACCAGTCAACAAACCTGCAAACAGAAAATCGAAGTTAGGAGTTGTTTGTCTTTTGACTTCAAACTCTGCATGGATTTGAGAATGTATGAAACACTTCACGAGTACAGACCAAACCATCAATTAGATGTATTGAAAATTAAAATTAGCATTGTGCTATATCCAGCATATTTCCGCCCATCTTGTATGGGATCCCACAACATTGTACATTCATTATTGTGCAATGTCCAAATAAATGTTGAAATACAAAATAAGTTATTTACTGGTTAAGCTGGAGTCATGAATTGAACTTTGAAACATTGAACTTCTAACCCCCTTTAAGAACCCTAACTATGGGAGGAAAGACTAATTCAAAGAAACAGGTTGGAGGGAAGTTTGCATCATGCGAACAAAACAAAGAGCAAAATGGTCATGTTTGAATTTACACGGGAAGAGGCATGATCAAGGTGTGGACCTCCTCCCAAAACTTTGCTGTTGATGAAACATTGAGTTTTGTTGACTCACCTTGAGCATACAGAGTGAGCACGGCCTGAATTGCAACATAAATCCCGTGAAACTGATACTTCTCAAACATGACCTCTGTGATCTTCTCTCGGTTCTTGGTAGGATTCATGGGTGGCTCCGTCAGCAGGACCTTGGATAGGCAGTTATATTGTATTTATTTTTCAGATATATCAAAAGTTTCAATATTTTGCAGTTGTGAATTAAAAACATGAATCTGGAGTACACATTCTTGAGAAAAACTTTGCAATTTATCCATATTTTTGGAACTCAAACAACTACAAACACCATACAAAACATCCACCCTGCTGTGTGTCACCTTGCACTCTTTGGGGTCGATGTTGAGGCGGTCAGGGCCAAAGGTGTGGTCCCACAGGTGGAGCATGTCTTCCCAGCAGCGCACCATCCCGTTCTCCATCGGGTACGACACCTCCAGCATGGAGCGACATTCACTGGCCTCGTCACCCACCATCAGGTCCTGAAAGAGGGACATTTATTAAGACTTTGGAGGCCTACCAAGGAGGGTTTGTTTTTGCCGGTGTTTGTTGGATTGTTTGAGTGCGAGCAAGATAAATCTAGTTTTCAATGGATTTTGATGATGTTTCCATGGCATGGTGGTCATGGTACAAGGGGGAAGTGATTAGATTTTGGTGGTGATCCAAATCCAGATGTGGATCCAGGAATTTCTGAAAGAACATATTTTTATTGTGAGATAGGCCAGTTTTCCACATTTTCATAATTAGCTTCATAGCTTCCCAACAACCTATGCATAAAGTTTTCAGGGAATGTTGGTTATGGCAAAAGGAAGAATCAGATTTTGGTGGTGATGCAAATATGGATGCAGATCCAGGAATTTCTTAAAGGATTTTGTAACACTGCAAGACAGGGCAGTTTTCCGCATATTCTCCAATAACTCAATAACTTCTCAACAGATTTTGGTGAAGTTTTCCGGGCATGGTAGGTATTAGATTTTGGTGGTGAACCAAATCCAGATGTGAATCCAGGAATTTCTGAAAAAACATGTTAATGTTGCAAGATAGGACAGTTTTCCACACTTTTTTCGCCATTAACTTTAAAACTTCCCAACAAACTATGCATTCAGGGAATGTTGGTTATGGCAGAGTGAATAATCAGATTTTGGTGGTGATGCAAATATGGATGCACATCCAGGAAACTCTTGAAGTATTTGTTAACATTGCAAGGTAGGGGAGCTTTCCATATTTTCACTTATAACTCAATAACCTCTCAATGGACTTTTATGACATTTTCAGGGCATGGTGGTCATGGCACAAAGGAGAAGCGGTTAGATTTTGGTGGTGATCCAAACCTGGATCCAGGAATTTTTCAATGATTTCTTAACAAAGTGAGGGCTGTTTTTTGACGGTTCTGACAATAACTTGTCTGAGAATGCTGGAAATGCCTTGGCAGAGGTTTGTGCTTTCAGGGCACTTCTAGTGGACAATACTTTTTCACAAAGAGTGAGAAAGCTGTCTAATCTGCACAAAGAGGTGTTTGTTTGGAAAACTGGGTGAAAATCAGGAGCATTGCCTCAGTCCTTTTAGGTTTACCCACTTATCCAATCATTGCCAACTGATATGTGTAAATTGGGCATTATGCTTCACATTTAAAATACATGTATAAATTATTGAAAGTTACAGTAATTGTATTGAATCATACTGACATCCATGTAATTAAGATTAATTATGAAGAGAAAGCAGAATGTTTTTTGTTAAATCTCAGAATTTCCTTTTGTCTGAAATATCACAGTTTTCAGTCCAATGAGTGTAAAGGCTGAAATTCTTTGTCCATGGACGAAAGTGCTTTGTGTGAAGGTGTAAGACACTTACTGCAGAGAGGTTTGAGCTGAGAGAAGAGGTACAGTAGGTCAGCTTTTTAATGAGCTGAACAAGTCTTACAGTGTGTGTCTAGACACAACACACTGTCAGTCACTTTGCTTTAAATAGAATACAACCACACAGAAGCAGTGAAGGAAGAACTAACCAGACCTTTTAATGATTGAATCGAATGGCACAATGTAAAAATACAGCTCCTTAAGTAAGTTAAGGGTCTTAATGTGCACTTAAATGGTACATGTTACACTTTAATAACATAACATTTTTAGTTAAGACATTAGACATATATCTTTCAGTGTAGTCTGCATTACACTACATACTTTGTGTCCATGCTTTACTGTTTTTGCTTCTTGTGTGGTCAACACCTCATGATTAGTTAACATTATTTTTTAATAGATATCACGACTGCATTTGTGGTTATGTTTTGTTTTACTACCTTGGTTGTGTAAGTCAAGCTTATCTTAACTGTATAACACAGTGTTTGGGTAGTTATACCACAGACACAGACATCACCTGTGCAATAGTAAATTAAATTTAGCATAGCCAGTGCCTTCAGGTTTACTTACAATACATTACTTTAAAGAATAATATTATGGTATTTACGTTATTTTCTTGTTTTGTTGTTATGATGGAGAGGCCAATTTTTGAGTGTTTGCAGCAGTTTACAGAATAATATTCTTAACCACCAGCAGGGGCCCTCAACCCTGGTGCAGTTACTTTGGGGGTTGCTGACTAAAAAAGTTGAAAACCCTCTTTTCAGATTTGTGCCAAAGTATTTTTCCAAGCTACTCTGATATTTGGTTCAAAGGAATGATTGTTTAGCTTCATAGTAGAGATTAATTCTATAACCCTAAAAGAAAAAATGGTTTAGCAGAAAAATTCAACAGTTTCTATATTTGAAGATATTTGCTTTTCACATGGCAAGAAGACTGAAATATAGGAAGGGAGAAGTCAGACAAATGATGTCCACAACTTTTCCTGAGGTGATTAAGCAAAACGTAAAGTTATTTGGAGACTCTAATCTAAAATAAATATAGTTTATTACTGGATTCAGTGCACATATTTTTGTTCAGAGGCTTTTCAACAGTTTTAAAAAGGACCTAAGATTGTTCTCTGTGTCAGGCATGAGTCAGTTGATATAATGAGGAAAAATGAACAAATCCTGTAAGAAAAGTTAAAGCAGAATTCTTGAACTGCTGGCGGTCCAGACTTTAATGAAGCCTGACTGGCTTTGGCTGCCATGTTAATCAAATAGCCTTACCTTTATTTCAATGTTGCCCACTTTAGTGGTCGATCGTATGATTGGTCGACCCACCATGGCCGGGAAGATGTGATCAGGGAAGTTGGAGCCAGCGAAGCCACACTTGACAAACTGAGGAGGGATGTGAGAGTAAAACAAATTAAGAGATTTTGTTTAAGAGTTCATCCTTTTATGATTTGACTGAAATATAAATGTTATTTGTGTTGCCAAAATTCAGTTCTTGAAAACACTTGAACACTTTGAAGGGTCTTTTTTTTTTTTTTGATACATGTTTTTACACATTTTGGGAGACTAAATCATCCAGCTATCTTTGAGAATCTTTGCCAAGGTGTTTTTATTTATTCATTTTGGTATATTTCCTCCTCTCCCTCTTAAAATCCACTAAAAAATCATGCCTGATAAATTCTGTAAGGGAACACATGTTATTGATAAGCTTGTAAATGCAGAACATCTTTCTCTTCCTGTCATGGCTTCCCTTCATACCGTAGTGTCTCAACTTGCCTTCATGGCCACAGCACACATTCCTTAGCCTGCAGGTATACAATACATTCCACACAGAGAGAAAATACATATAGCTAACTGATGAATGCAAAAAACTCATTTATCTTTATTGCAATGCCTGAATATCATTTAAAAGCACATTTAACCTTTTGACCCTTTAGTTCCTCAAATCTCTCTTCCTGATTTTTATCCAGTTGCCGCTCAGTTCAAAGCATCACAGCCTTTTATGGCTCTGTGTGTGAATCAGAGGCAGTGACAAGCCCAGACAGATGTGGGTTTAGCCTGCAGTATGCAGCAGATTCACACCCTTCAGTTTGTTGCACTTTCAGGGAGAAAACTTCTTTTGACAGCCTCTCTGAACCAAAATGCAGATGCTTTATGCACCCAATTTTCTTTAAAAAATTCAAGGATAGGAAATTATTATGAGTTTAGATCTACTGAAAATGGAGAAGTTAATA
The DNA here is from genome assembly GCA_037902135.1 of Cetoscarus ocellatus. NCBI lineage: Eukaryota > Metazoa > Chordata > Actinopteri > Labriformes > Labridae > Cetoscarus > Cetoscarus ocellatus. Next base: position 457,205 of record JBAMNC010000828.1, read on the forward strand.
TTGTCAATAGCTGTCAAACAACTAAATGCCATCGAATCAACACTTACCCCAGTGCCATTGTCACAGACCACCACTTTCCTCCCTTCGCTGTCCATGCTTACACAGATGCTGTAGGGGCTCAAGATACTCCCTCCCGTCAGGGCAGGAGCTGGACTAAGCAGTAACCAGTTCTCATGAATTTAGCAGAGGCTGAAACTGACAGGTAAGCAGTAGTCTCTTTACTACCCTTCAAGCCTGGGTGGGGCTACTGAATTTAGTGACGCCCATTTTGGGGAGGTACATGATGCTGTCTCTGGTGGTGTTCATTAAACTAGGCATTAAAATGACATGTAGTAAACACTACCTTAGACTTTGCATTTGGGCAAATTATTTTTCTAAGTATTATTACCTCTGCCAAGGAGGTTATGTTTTTGCCAGCGTTTATCTGTCTGTTTGTTTGTCTGTTTGTTTGTCTGTGTTCAAAATAACTTGAAAAGTTCTGAACGGATTTGGTTGAAATTTTCAGGTATTGTCGGAAATGTACAGAAGAGTATTAGGGCCATTTTAGATGGAAAAAAGTATTTTCGGCAGGTCGAGCTTAAAGTCAAAATAACGAAAATAAAGACGATATTTTGAGATAAAAGTCAAAATGACCAGATAAAAGTTGAAATGTAGACAATAAAGTTGAAATACAATTTCGTGATAAAAGTTAAAATGATGAGATTAATGTTAAAATGTTGAGAAAAAAAGTGGAAAGTCGAGAATAAAGTCGAGATACAATGTATTTCGACTTTATTCTCAACATTTCGGCTTTTTTCTCAACACTTCAACTTTTTTCTCAACATTTCGACTTTTATCACAAAATTGTATTTCAACTTTATTCTTGTCATTTCAACTTTGTTCTCGTCATTTCAGCTTTAATCCCGAAATTTCAACTTTAATCTTGATTTTCCAAAAATTATTTTCTCCATCCAACATGGCCCTTATACTCTTCCGTAGAAATGGGATATGGAAGAACTGATTAAATTTTGGGGGTGATCCGGATCACCTTTGCGGAGGTCTGCGCTCTCTGAGTGCTATTCTAGTTGACACACTTCTGGAAAGAAATTACTCCACATACGTTGATTTTTTTCTCTACCTTAATATAACCAATTAAACAGCTGTAATTATTTTTACAGGAACTGACCCTTTTTTGACTCTTTATTGGTCAACTGACCAACCAGTCAGAATCAGAGAAACCCCTCTCAAAGCAGTGGTTACCAAGTTACTCCAGTCATTCTTTTCAGTGCATTGTGGTAAAATAATTACCTTAAATGTATCACTTCAAAATTGAAAACCACAAAGACAAATTACCCAAACTCAAAGGTAAGAGAGATCTTGATATTGATTGAATGTGGTGTTTTAGTAATATTTTATGGTAATAATGAAGACATTTTATTGATGTAAAAAGACAATATTAGAATGACATCACTTAAATTATTTACCAGTAACAAAAAAAAAGTGTTATAATTTCAAGAAGATTCATCGATCTTGTGTTTTTTTAATTCACACCCTGCGGTAGTTTTGTCTTCATTCTTTTACTACAGACAAAAATTTTAAAAGAATCAAATTAAATGATTTTGGGTTAAAGTCAGTTGAAGTGGCAGTTATTTTTAATTGTTTCAAATGAGAGAGAGGCCAGCAACAACAGATTTTTGTCTAACCAATAACGGTTACTAAGGAGGGTGGCGCTCAACAAAGGATACTTCCTGTATAAGGCAGAGCTTGACAAAGTGTTATTAAAGTGTTGCATGGATTTTTGGAGACCAACCCTGAAGTTAGCATTGCACTGGTTTTCTCAACTGAAAGTCCATGGGATATGTGAATGTGTTCTTGGTCATTGTTGATAAAAAAGGTCTGTGACAAACAAAAATTCCTGAAACTCGAATGTTTTGTTCGCCATTAAAATCTTCACGAAAGTATGTAAACTTTTACATTTTTTAAGCTTAAACATAATTAGCAAGAGCAAAAAGCTTTGACTCTTGTATACATTTGTTCATCACAGACCTCATTTCAGGTATCCGAAAGGCCATTGTAAAATCCCAAATGCCTTCTGCCTTTGGAAGCGGAGGTGCTAAAATGTTAACTGGCATCCATGTTTTTGGACTCATTCCTGCACCACGCTATAACATTATTAAAAAAAAATAGCTGAAAAAGTTACTTAAAGTTTGGTGGTCTTGTAGTTTAAATTAGCTTATTAAAATGTATTTCAGTTTATGTAAAAACTTAATAACTTTTTAATCTCTTGAAGAAAAAATGATTTAAATAGTGTCTTTTTCAGTGATTTTGTTGTTCAATCATTTAGGCTAATCCATAAGAGATTTTGTCATTACTCTTAATCTTGTACTCTAATCAGCTTTGATAGATTTGCGGAAATATGAAAATATTAGACACCAACATGGTGTTATTTAAATGAGAGATATCAATAATCTCTCATATTATAACTCTCTACAGCTGCTTATCAAAAAAAAAAAAAAAAAGGTTGCTAATTCCAACTCTATCTAAGGTAGCTTACCAACCTTGGAGCATTTCAGGAAGAATATGCTCGGAAATATTCAGAAATGTTTTTCCCAAACTTACAACAGTCAGTAACCTACCTGTTAATATTATTTACAAAAAGCTGACTATTTAGTTAAAAATAATCTAGTTCCCCCTCCAATGTCCTGATAAGGTCGTTTACGCCCCCATCTGTCGACCGTTGGCCATAAAACCGCTTGTCACCTCCGTCCGCCATCTTAGTTTACTGCCAGGCAGCTCATGAATAGTGATGAATATCTTAAACTGTGTTGAACAGAAACAGTATTTCTCAGTTTTCTTCAGCTCAAGGAGGTTTTCGGAAGAAGGAGGTGAGCTGGAAACATTGGTAAGTCCTGTCAAACAATAAAAGTGACTTATTTGTCTTGTTAGCTTGGATTATAGCCTACCTGGTTAAGTATTTTTTTTTTTATAAACAAGCTAGTCCTCCAGTTACAGCCATAGTAAATGACTTTGTTAGCTACCTTCTTCACCCAGCAGCGGAATTAGTATTCAAGACAACCGATATTTGAGACCAGATAGATCTGACAAGAGAGTTGTTAAAGGCCCAAACTGTATATTAATTAGAAAATACAAACATGAAAGAAAGGGCGTTGTTTGTTAGTTGTGCCATTTGCTTTCTGTAGTGGTCCCTAACTAGATGTTGTCAGTAAAGTTGTGTCTTTGTTGGTTTTGCACAAGACCAGTTGAGGCAAATGTAAATAATTGTAGCTGCCACTTCTGCAAATAGTTTTAGCTTCCAAGGTGTGGTTGAAGCATCATTAAATGCTGTGTTACATTAGCATTTTTAATGGACTTGAGCTTGACATATGTTATTATTAACAGCTGTGCCTTTCTGTAATTTGATATGAAAAAGACATTAATGCATCTAGATCAGGGATCAGCAACTACAGTTTTACAAGGGCCAGTTTTGTATTTGACGGTTGCTGTGGGGGCCAGATCTTAAAATAAAATGAATTTATAAAATATATGCTGGTCTGATTACCATGAATTGTTATGATCCAAAATGTATGTAAGTCTTAACCCTTAAAATTGAGATCAGTCTTCATCACCCATACTGCTAGTAACATGGGGGAAACAGATATTTTTTCTGCAGCTTTCTTTTTTTTCTTTCCATCTCCACAGGCAGCTACTAAACTAGCACCTACTCTTCCTTGGATCATTCATACGAACACTTATAACTCAAACATATCACTTTAAAAAGACCTCAAGGCATAATGGAAAGACAATAATACAAGGATTAAAACAAAGGCAGCTATATCCAATATAGTTGTAACAAAAAAGATCATGATAAACAAGCTTATGTTAATTAACATTGTCTGTCGTTAGGTTTGACACCAACTTTTACTCCTTGTTGAATATCCATTTATTTTAATAAAAAAAAGATACCTTTAAAATAATCCCCAACATTTTCTAAATTTAATAGCACTTTGAGGGCCGAAATGTAAACTGTGGGGGCCCTGATGTGGCAAATTTTACATTGCATTTTTGTGTAGCTAGTAAGGGAGATGAAAGGTTGAATTGTCAGTGCTAAAATATCTATATTTTCCCCCATTTATTGTCCTGGCTGAGCTGCTGAAAGTGTACACACTGTAAGATATTGCAATATATTGGTCATCAGTCTTTCTTGAACCCCTACAGGAGACTGTCCTGAAAATGTGAGACTAATGTGTTTAGAGCCAACCCCAGTAATTAGACTGAAAAATGAATTTTGTGAATTTAAAGTTAAATTCATGCCAAAGAGTAAAAGAATACAGGAATAAATCCTGCTTTGTCCAACATAATTCACCAAGATAACATGTGCATTCCCTGATAAAAGCCATACACTGAGTCAGGATTACTGTTGATAAAAATAGGCTCATTTATTTACATAAAACATTTACAAAATACATCTTTCATTGATATGCAGTATCAGAATGAAGAATGATGGTCATAAGAAAGACAGCAAACAGTAGGCCTTTTAAACGTGTCCCTCCTGAAATCAGAAGGACACAATCACATCCAACCAGGTTTCACTTTTCTCAAATGTAATAGGCACACTGAGTTCAGACGGATTAGTGCTTTACATTCTCGCTCTTCCATCTTTTGTGTTTTCAGCCCCTGCAGGATATTCAAAGCAGCTCAGGAGCATGAGGCGAAAAGCTTGACTCATTTCAAACAGTCATCAAAAACGGAGTGAACAGGTAAAACACAGCTGGTGACAAAATACTTTGTGGTTTAGCAGCAAGTGTGTGTCATTACCTAGAAAAGGTTATTAACATCTACAGTTTTTCTATGATCATGTTTAAATATATAAAAGAATGATGATGCCTTTAGTTCCTTTTAAGGCAGAGAAATGAGTTGAATTTCTATGTTTATATGCACAGAATAACTTGTGTTCCCTGAATTTAAAGATGTGTATTATCGTAAGGGGCTGTATTAGTAAAGTTATTCATATCATAAATATACATTTTAAGAAAAATATTATCATGATATAAAAGTTTTGAGCTCAAGGACCACTGGTACTTGTTTGGACTCTAATAGCAACACAAATACAAGTCCAAGGCTCCTGATTTTGGGTACCTTCTTGTTGTTTTATTGTCAAAAATTGCTGGTAAACTCTTGCACACAATGTACTTTGCAATTTAGGCATTTCTGTAGAAGTTTCCCTGCAATTTTATGGATTTTTCATCTCCAGTGCATCTGTCCCATAAAATAGGTGACGTTTTTTTAAAGCTTTGGTACATTTTAATTCTAAAAATCATTAAAATAATGGAGATTCTATTATCTGGAAGCTTATCGTAGCGTCAAAGCATTGAAGTTTAAATAATTTGTCAACCTTATTTTGAGCAAAACTCCATTTAATGCTACTGCTGCGGAGGTATTAAATTTATAAATCAGTTAAGCTAAATAGTCTTACTCCATTGGCTGTGTAATTTTAGATAATCAAGATATAACTGTGCATGTAAATATAGTTGCTTGTATTGATAGCCTACTCAAGGCAGTGTTCATTGTGTCCTCATGATTTCCATACAAATGCAATATGAAGTTTTAATGTCCACTATGTTAAAAAATAATCTATCAAAAATAGAAACTGAAACCAGATCAAACTTTAAATTAATATGCACATTATCTAAGACCACAGGCTTTGTTTCTATCAATACTTTGCATGTTTGCAGTTTGAAGTCTTAACACCCGTTCTAGTTGTGATCAGCAGTAAACTAGTTTAAAAGTCAAGGTCTTGTGCCATGGTACTTTTTAAGTGCATGTTGTTTTTGCATAATATTCCCTTATAAAGTCCCCTCACAGCCACAGTAAGTGGCCTCTTCATCCTCCTCCTCCTGCTGAGAACGCCTCCAGAGTCCACAGCCGCACACACTTCAAGTGTCTTTATCAAAAGTCTGAGCACAGTGTGTAGGTCAAAGAAAAAAGGGTCTCAAGAATCAAACTCGCTGTCACTGCTGACTGAGATCTCTGGGGTGGAGGCTCCTGTTCCTCGGCGCTCGTTCTCTGTGCTGCAGTCGCTGGCCTCAGGGCTGCCCAGGTGGCGAGGGGAGGGAGGCAACATGTGGGGGTGATGGCGGCGCTCCTGGTGGGAGCCATCGGGTGAGCTCTCGGAGGGCATGAGGGACGGATCCTGCTGCAATCTGTAAAAACAGGACAGAGGGATGAGGTCACTGATTGACTTCTTTTTTTTCAGATTATATTTTGGGCATTATAGGCTTTTACTGACAGGAGAGAGATCGGGTTGTGAAATGGGGTGAGGGGAAGTAAGGGAAGACCCTTTGCATACAGGCCGAATTTGACCCCCAGACCGGCATGCATATGGATCATGCCTTGTTGCTTACCACTCCACCAAACCAGCACCCATTGACTTCTCCTCTTTTTTTCTTTAATTTTAAACTGTGTATTTGACAAATCTGCTCTTGATGCAAAGATGGACTACTAAAACCTACAAGTTATCATCAGGCAGGTTCATCAACAATAAGCACAAGGGTTTTTGGATTATTGTTTTGAATAAGCTCTGAGGCAAAAGAAGTTTATAATCCAAATTTTTGGTCATGAAGAAATAATTATTTCAAATAAATAATGCTTCATAATTTTAAATTGTAAACATCAGCAAGAGCAAAACGCTAAAGTCAGGCTGTAAAAGAACAACTGACTTTAACGTCACCACCGTTAAGCTTCCAAATTCTGTTTTGCTCATATTTCTTAGAAAAAGGCTTTACTCCCAAGTGTTCATTCCTGAATTAATAAAAAGTCGAATACCCTTTATCAAAGACTGTCAGAAATAATGACATTTAGCAGAACATGAAAAAACTAAATTATTTTATGTCCTTAATTTATTCTTAGTGCAGCCTGATCAAGTCACTCAAGAGTTTAAAACTCAAGTGTAATTTTTCAGGTGTAATTTGTGTTAAAGGAAAAATACCAACATGTATGGCTGATACATAAATATCAGCAGAAATCTGCACATCTACTGAAATTTTTTAGCTTGTATCTGTAAATGCCAATATTGTGACAGTAAGATCAGGCATCCCTGCCCAGAAACTCAATTAAAAATTCCATAAACTTAATGAAACAAGTGTTGAAATACTGATTCATTTTATTCACTGCACCTCTCTGTTCTTTTCAACTTAGCCTCACAGTATCAGTTTAAAGTCATCTTTTTTTTCATAAAGGCCTGTTGAGTTTCAGATGCAGCTTTCTGCTAAATGGAAACATTTATACAGGAAGAGTTGAATATATATAATGATCATTCAGCAGGAGTCTCATTTTCTGACTTTCCTCCTTTTTATTTGGATTGAGGCGTCACCTTACGTCATCTCATACCTGTTTTTTGCAGACGCAGCGCGGTCTCTCTGTCGGCGGTTCTTGAACCAGTTGCCGACCTGCGTGGGTGTGAGCCCCGTGGCCTGGGCGAGGTGGCGTTTCCTGGATGGGTTTGGATATGGGTCCTGGAGGTACCACTCTCTTAACAAGCTGCGAGTTCTTTCCTGGAAAACACATTAAAGCTCATGAACTACCAGATCATATCAGTTTATATTATACTTTTTACATCACACATCGCCTCTTTTATCAGGAAAACTGCTGCCTATCACTTTGTGAGGACGCCATATGGTGTTTTGATATCATCCTATTAAACCACAATAATCTTGTCACTCTCGTGTGATGCTCAGTATAATCTTATTAGACTGGATTTATAAATAGATGATCACAATGTCCATACATAACAATATAGAATCCCTAAATGGGATCATGTTAAGGGGCTTAATAGACTGATCGAAGGGTTTCAAGATAATCTGCTGTGATGAAGCAATACTTCTTTCAGCCACACGGGGGAGATCACGCACACACACACACCCCCATGCTGACCATCACTCTGCTTTACTGATGGAAACTCCGCAAGATGTGACAGTTAAGGGACTTACAGCTTGACCTTTCTGGTATATTTGATAAATACGTGCATTCATAACTGTAGCTGGAAATCTTGGACTATAAATGAACTACTAATCAAATCAGAAAAGTTCTTATTGTGATGGAAACCTTCTTTTGTTTTGTTGTGGGAAATGTGTGGCTAATGCAATGAACACTTGTCTATATTGGCTCATGTTTTGCAGAATTAAATCACTATTTTAAATGTGGCATATACAAAAGCTAAAGTTGGGTCTTTTCTTTTATTTAAAATATTGGTGTTAAATCAGTACTGGTATAAAATCTACTTCATAGAAGAAATAGGAGCATTAATAATGTTAATTGTTGTTACAGCCCGTGAGAAAAAGCTTCAGTATCTTTGGCCCTGACATTCAGTAAATGGCACTGACATGAAGAATAAATTAAATTTGTGTTGTGATTGGGTTTGGGAGCCATCTGATGCACCAGATTGTGGTCCTTAATGAAAGCTGTTTAGTAAAAGATTTGATGTGTTGCTATTGGAGGGAATGGCCTTTACAGAGCACCACATAGATTTAAAGAATGTATTAGTAAGTCAGAAGAGATAAACCAATGTGATACAACTTAAAGAATTATTAGTGAAGGCCATGTGTCTCTCATGATAGGATTGTTGCATGATAGAGAAGATTTATCAAGACATATGTACACCTATTCTTGGATATATTGCACATGACTCTGCTGTAAAACTGTCAGCAAATTCTAACATATTTAAGAGACAATGATGAATTTTTATGTCCTGTGTGGCTAAGCAGGAGTTTCACAAACTCAAAACTCGACTGCAGCAGGCCTCCATGCATAAAGTAGTTCAGTGGAGTCCCCGGCAGAAGGCGGGAGGATAACCGGCTCTGACTATTATCATCTTAAGAGCTCAAAGACCAGGCGGCTTGATGCAGCAGCAGCAGGTTAAAAAGCACCTTAGCAGGGAGCAAGTGACGACCGATAGTCCAGCTTGAAAGGAAAATGTCATGTAATACAAATGTAGGTTTTATTAGGTGGAAAAACAGCATGTGTGCTGGTGGAATACTGCCCCAGAATACATAAGAGTGGGTTATTTTTCCTTAAAGTTGGACAAGACTGTCTGGCAGTTTAATTTAGATATAAACCTTTTCAGGTGAAAACAGGGCAAGAGCACAGTTTTGTATCAGTGTGCTTTATGTAGATTTAAAAACAGAAGATGCTGGACTTAACTCTCAGTTAAGAGTGTTAACTGTAGGACTCAACAAAAGTAATATGTCTGTTGGACACAAGATAATTATTTAATTCATATTATCAACAAAAGTTTGTAAATGATACTGATAACTGTTTGGTTCTAAAACTACAAAAAAAGAGTTCATTAACACCCAGTAGTGGGCATTTTTTTTGTTTTAAATTATAAAAAGTAGCATTTACGAATAAAATAATATTATATTGATGTTGTCGAATTATCTACAATATTAAATACTAAGTTGCTGTTTTCCAAATTTTGCCAACATATTTGCACAGCTGATCTCTGTTAATGTTACCCTTCAAAGTGTATTTTTATAGCTTTAAAATTTGTATTCCTCTCCTGCCAGGGCGAGGGATTTCCCTGAATTCATGCTTGATCCTCCCACAGTTATTGCAAATGTTTTCACACATTTTTGACAGTGTGCAGTCTTTCTTTTGAAATATGATTAACAATACATTTTTTTTTATAATACTAGTGATATTTCTAGTCATTATTAAAGGAAAAGGGGTCATTTTTAATACAACATGTTTTACAGTGTTAAAAAGTTTTGACAGCCTTGATAACAGGAAGGTTTCCAATGAATTGTAGAATCTTTTTAAAGATTAGAAATGAAAATTGACCAATAGTGTGTCAAAAATTTCTAGTTCTGTTGCCGTTGACACAAACAGGTTTCAGCATCATTTGTGTTCTACAGATTCTGAAATTGTGACAACTTTTAGTCATTTTTCTTGAGATTTTTTTCAAAAATATATCATGTATCACCATTCGGCAAGATTCTTTTAATGCAGTATGTATTTCATACAGAGGTAACGCTACAATTTATCACAATGCATTTGTTACCATTAACAAGACAATTCTTCCCAAATATTCTTTATTTATGATGTACCTACAATATTAAATTAATAAAAATTACCGTTTCTGATGAGTTTTACTGACTTAAAGCATAGTCCCTGTAACATGGATCAACTTAACTATCCATCCTAGTGACAGAAATAATAAAAATAAATGTAACAGAGAGCCGGACGGTGAAATGGCTGAATGCTTTTTGTTAATGATCGACTGGCAGCTGGACTAAAATCAAAAACAACTGCCCTGAGTTTATTTATATTATTCATTAAGAAAAATTCAACGTAGTGCTGTAAGAAACACTATAATGCGCCAAATATGAGTGCATCCATATTTTCTTACGCTCCTAACTGAGACGTGATTTATGGTCCGTGTGGCCCATCCCTACCTTGAAGCAGTGCGTCTTCTGCTCTCCGTCCCAGATGGTTCGGGGTAGGGGGAACTTCTTTCGGATGCGGTACTTCTCCACGGGTCCCAGCGGCCTCCCCCGCAGCCTCTCCGCCTCCCGGTAGTGCGCGTCCAGCCACAGGTCCTGCAGTTTGGCGTGAGACTCTCGCGTGAACCTGTAGCTCTGCAGGATCTGGTACAGAGCCTCAAAGTTCCCTCCGTGAAAGGCCACCAGCGCCCGGGCCCGCATCACGGACTCGTGCCTGTTCAGCGCCTCACCGGCTGAACCTGGTACGGCGGCCGGGAGGGACCACAGGAACCTGCCCAAGCGCTCGATGTCCCCGGTTTCCTCCAGGTTCTCGCACACTCTCGCTACCTGGTCGGGTGTGAACATTGGCAGCGGGAACATGTCGGCTCGTTTCTTCTCAGCAGCTCAACGAAGAAGTTAAGAAACGCTGGAAAAGGCGCACGGAGCGATTCATCCACCCGTGCGTAAAGCTCCGCACACCGCTGACTTTGAGTTTTTGGTAACTTTCTTGACACTTTGAGCGACTCTCTCTTATGTAACCCGGGCTTTTCTTGTATCACAAATGTCTCAGAGCCTGTGTCAGAGGCGGCTCCAAGTTTCCAGAGTGACTCGAGACGAATAAAGAAAGAGGACAAGGAGTCAAACTGTATTTATAGCGAGATACAATTAGCATCTCTGTGGTTGTTTTGAGAAGGATTAAGCGTCCCGGCCATTAGCTTCTTAGTGGGGGGTAGTGTGTACAGAGGTGACTGGCTGATCAGCTTGTTTGGCTTAGCCTGAGGATACATTGACTGCCAGGATGACTTCAGTGAGCAAACAAGCAACGATAGGTTATTTAATAGGTCGGATCTGGAGATGGATCCCAGCCTCGGGAGGAGAGGATGATGGGAGGACATATGGCAGGATTTTTGGTAATAAGGAAACAATTAAATGTTTGCAAAATAAAAATCAGAATCAGAGGTACTTTATTAATCCCCAAGGGGAAATTCGGTTGTTTCAGATGCTCTTATACACAGTATAGCAGTAGGAATAATAAAGACATCAAAACAGATAAGAGTATAAATTTAAATAAAGTAAAACGATAAATTAAGTAGGCAGTTTGCAACATGCAGAGTTTTGAAGTAAAGTCAACTTCCTTCTGAAGGAAAAAGAAGTAAAGTAAGTAGAAGCAAGACTATAAAAAAGGCCAAGGAATTCACACTATGAACATTAACGGGTCAATGATGTGACACAATTTTTTTGCTTAGTTAAATTTAAAAAGGTTACAATTTAAAAACAAACTCTTAAATTATTTGAATATATTCTCTTCGGTCTGCTCTTTGAAGAGCTGGTCTGAAATTTCTGGATTTTGATCAATTTTGAGAGACTATTTAGGGGATAATGTAAAAACCATAAAAACTTGGTACCAAATACTTTAACTTGTTCAAACAAAAGGTGAAATTCTCAATAAAACACAATATCAACTGATTTGGCATAATCCTACATTTGTCTTGTTTAACAATTAATGAAATAAATGGAACACCATTGTTCAGAAAAGTATAACTTATTTGGTGAATTTGTGATTGTCAAGTTAACTTTCTAAATTTTCAACACGGTGTAACCAACATTCAAGGAGCCAATTTGTTCATTTGTAAGAAGATCATGTGGCAGAAAATAATATCACAAAGGACCCCTGATTAACCTAACTGCTGCATGCCAAGGTGCAATATTTACAATATGAGTATAAATATGACAGCGCAAGATAAGCTTGAGAAAAGTTATCTAAGCTCTATTTTTTTTAGAATGAGTAAAATTTTGAAAGCTTTGGTTACCTTGCAACACTTGAAAACATGTCTGGTTACTGAGAAAAATGGACCAAAAATCATATCACATTTCTTAGCTGAATTGTGATACATGATTTTTATCCTATATCTGAATATTCCCTGTCTGAAAAGAAATAAGATATTGAGATATACATCATTTATCATATATCACGTAACTCTGATATAGCAAATCGCAAACAGTGGTGCTGCCAGAAATTAAAGATATCAGACTGGGTTATATTCCAAACCAGCTCTGCACAGTTTCTCAATCATCTGTACAGCAGTTGGATTTATAAATATGATGATACATATTTCTAAATACAACCAAATCATTCAGTTTAAAGACACAGATAAGCTGCAAACAGTGGGAAAAAAACACTCTCCATCTGAAATTCTAGGAGAAATGGTTAATTAAACTGTTTTCATACACATCTTTCTGGCATTTGGAGCATTTTAAGCATTTGATATGTTTTTATTTATCTTATAATAAGTCCTCATGAATCTGTGGTCTTTTAACCCTGTACAAAAATCAAAACATTTGCCTATTATAGTACTCTCTTTCTTAGGGGTGGGAATCAAAAACCAACTCCAGTTAGGAATCGATAACAACTACCTTATAAGAATCAATATCAATAGTGTTTATGCTTAACTATCCCCATCAATTCCTCCCACAAAGTTCTGCATGGCTTGCAAATCAAAGCCAACATGCCTAATCAGAGGCAGTCAGCATGAATTACAATAAAGATGTAATTTTGGCAGATGGGAGACAGAGGTATTTAAAGTTTTTTCTCGAGTTTAAAAAAAATGACATTAACTGCTGAACATCCAGTGCAGGATGCTGTAGCATTTGTCATCGCAGCACAGCATTAATATATCAGAAATGCCATGTGTTTGTTGTTGTTGACACTGAAAACCTGTGCAAGCATGCTTTTATCACAGGAATTGTTTAGGGAATTGAGAGAGAATTGAATTGATTGGCAGAATTGACAATGCCATTGGTATCTTATCAATTCCCATCCCTAGTCTTTCTCTAACCTGCTTTTTCTAAAGATATTTTAATGTGATTTGGTGCAACAGAAGCATAAATGCAACTAATGTCCTCTAATAAATGGAGGGATAAAGGACAGACAGTCAGAGGAAACATTCAACTTAAAAAAAACAGAATTAAATCTACTGATACAAATAATATTGTCTTATACTAATAATAATAATCCCCCTCATTTGGAATCATATTGATTTATATGACTGAATCTTGACATATTTCCCAGCCTTACTCCTAGCCATGCAAACCAGTATCACATGTGCCCCTGACATTTGGCCTAGAGGACATTCGAGGACATAAAGCTGCAGCGATCCCCTCCCAGCTAATACCCTTGTAATTAAAGCAGACATGTTTCACCTATAGGCGATATCCTGCAGGACCTCTCGCAGGGCCAAGACGTACAAAAAACGCCCCGAGACATCAATGCACGGCAGAGCACCTCCAGGACAGGGAATTAATGATATGCTCCTCGCTACAATCCCTCTGATCTGAGCAGCTCATTAATCAGTCTGAAGACAAATTTCTTATTAATCAGGTTAAGGATCCTCAAAGCATCTGTCATCTATATTTGCAAACGTGGAAAACTTTGCAGAGCGTCGCTGAGAGGATGAATATTTCTGTGATGAAGGTCAAGCATGAGTGGACAAAAGCCTAAATGAAAAGTTATTGATGTGTACTTTACATGTTTTTTCTGAAGCAGATGAGAATGAACAGACAGAGATAATTCCCTGCAGTGAATATGAGGCTTTGCATAAAGGTTGCAGTCAGGTGAAGGATGATCTGTCTACAAATCCGTCTACAATACAGATATGAGCCGACTAGACACACAATGCTAATCCATAAACATCAGGAGTCTCTATATGTGGCTGTGGTGGATGTATAGTCCTGAATGTGAATAAAATTTATCTTTCATTTGTAAATGCAATTTTAATTGCAACCTTAGAAAACAGAAAATTAAGTTGTGAAATTCTTCTGATCTTGAAAAAGAAAATATTCAACGGAAATAAAGAGGATTAATATCAGTTTTAAATAAGCTTCAGACATACACTGTCCTGGTCACAGTAACCTTTTCTCTAATTTATACCATGTACTACGGATGTTTTAAAGAAATTAAAAAACAAAAAGTTTAATTGCCCATTAATCGATGTCTAGACCCACATTTTTTGCAGCAATAGTAGGGTTCCCATGTGTCCTGGAAAACCTGGAAAATGATTGACCAATTTTCCAGTCATGGAAAACATATGGAAAATGAGGAAAAAAGTCAAATGACCTAAAAAAAACTTGAATTGTCCTGGAAAATTATTCATCTTTCTTCTTTTCTTTCTGTAGTTTTTAATAAAAAATATTTGATAATGTATGATTATAATAATAATTTAACATATAATTAAAAACTGTGATTTGCCAGATATGTACATCCACTTAAACATGTGGAACCATTGTGATAACTGTTTCTGACCGGTCGGGTACAATTGCCATAAACCAGATATTTGGAGTGGCTGGTGGGCTGGACCAGGTGGTGGAAAAAAAAAAAGGGAAATGCAAATTCCAGCAAAAATGGCTAGAAAATGTGATATTCAGAAAATGGCTACAGCCCATTGGTGGTCAAGACGGAGAAGGATTTTTCAGCGTTTGAAAAAAAAAAATTTAAGCTTGGTAAAAAGGGTGTCAATGCCGCGGAATCTCACATGCAGTCTAACAGCCACATATCGACTGTAAGAGGCAACTAACGAACTAAGGCACATGTCTTAAAGGGAAACTATTGGTCACCCTTTAGTGTAATATAAGTTCTCTTTCTGCTCCATAAGTTCTGATATATTTTAGATGAGAAATTTGTGAGACAGTTTTCTTTTTTTAATTTGTATTTTATTTCGATTTCAAAGGATACA
Organism: Cetoscarus ocellatus; assembly: GCA_037902135.1. Lineage (NCBI taxonomy): Eukaryota > Metazoa > Chordata > Actinopteri > Labriformes > Labridae > Cetoscarus > Cetoscarus ocellatus. The sequence continues at coordinate 472,389 of JBAMNC010000828.1, forward strand.
GTTTTTACATGATGCAATAGCATTTACAAAAGACAATTCACAAATAGCCCCAAACCAAGTTCCAAATTGCCCATCTCTTATGCTAAAGATGTGTCCAGTTCAAAAATGCCTATGATATAGTTGAAAAAAACAAAAGAACATTGTAGCATCGAACCTGGGTGTAAAAGAAAAAGCTTCCATTTGGTCTCTCGCCAAAATGCATGTAATATTTAGGTATACTCTTATACTTTTCCAGCAGAATATAAAAGAGAAAAGTGCAATGCTGCTCGGACAGTTTCAACACTCCCTATACAAAGTCTGATCTATATTGTCTTGTGTACTGTAGCCATCCTTTCCATATATTTCTAAATTTGCCCATTTCCAGCCTAAGAGATGCAGTAATTTTCTCCATGTTATATATACTGAGCATAACATCCACCCATTCATCCACCTTAGGCACTGAATCAGTTGACCATCTCCTGGTGATTGCCTTTTTACAAGCCAACAGCATGATTCTCATTATTTTATAGTCATCCCTTCTTCTGAAATGTGAAATGTCAGTCTTTCCCAGATGCAAAATTTCAAAACTTAATACGGCTTTAATATTTAATACTTCCTGTAAAACATTTTTAATTTCCATCCGATATTGATGTATCAAGGGGCAGTCGCAAAAGATGTGGAAATGATCTGCACCACAAGACCTCCAACATTTTGTATCTGCATATCTTCTCTGTGCAGGAGTCAAGATGTAGGGACAGTTTTCATATAAAAATCATCCTTTACAATAAATACAAACCTGTGTCATTTTTCTTGAGTTCACGGTCATGGCATTAAAAATTTTACAGTACAGCATTAAAATGGCATTAAAAAGTATTAAATTTGACTGGCTGATTTCTGCAGAAACCCTGTGTTAGCCTTTATGCTAATCTCTGTGCCATGCTGCTTTGGGCTGCTCACAATCATTGCAGATTGGAGCTTGGCAAGATGGATCTGCCTGATTAAAAATCAATGATTAAGGCGGGTCCATCTGAACAGCAAGGTTATATGTGAGCACATATTTTCCAAACGGTGGTGCAAACAAGAGAGGGGTAGGGGGATTTTCCTCATTTTGGGGTGTGTGTAGAAAAGCTATGGATATATACAGTTTAAAATATATGATATGACAAGGAGAAAAGTTGATATGCTTTAATGATGAATATCGGTAACAGGACTGAGAAATTGCATTAATACTCTGCTCCAAAAGCTTATAGAAAATTTAGACGCTAGTAGACATTTTGATTAATTTAATTTGACTGCTATTAGGCTCAACACTGAGAAATATTAAAATACCAAGAGTTGTTTGTAAGAGTGGCAACAAGCAAATGGCACCTATTTGGTGGAATTGCTCTTGTATAGAAGATAAGTTACTTTAAGCATCTAATCAATTAACAGAAGTGTTAATGTTCTTTCAGTGGACTAATCCTCTGAGCTGCAGTCATGGAGCAAGTTTCTGGATTTGCTTCTCTGCTGTTGAGTTTGTGGTATAGAAAGCGTATAGAGTTACTGGGCAATCATTTGATACGTGTTAGACCCTAAATCTAGATTAAAATACCAGGTGGGATCTGCTAATATGTGACACCCTGCATGTGTGCCTAAGTATGTGAGTACATGTCACAGTCTCGGCCACAGGAGAAGAGAAATGAGCTCAGTGAAGATCATGCTCACAGTTAATCTAACCCTTCCCAGGTTCAGACACTGACAGCACCACTGACCACCACCCTCACACACACACACACACACACACACACACACACACACTCACCTTCATTACAAGAAATCCCCCCGACTCAATCAGTTTAACACTTTGAGGGCAGACTGAGTCAAAATCTGCTTAAGCGCTCCCAAGCCGTTAACACAGGATGAATAATAAGATGGTGATGGGATGAACAGATGATGGATCTGTTTGGAGAAGGGCAGGGGTCAGGGGGTCTAATTATACTCTGTGTCTTTGTAAAATAGAACAACAATGTAACATTTTAAAGGAAGTTCCTTGAGGAGGTATTGACATATTTTAATTTCTTCCTGGGTGTCTTTTCTGATGTAAACAGTGTATTTTCTTTGCTGCTGTTTTCTAAAGTTATTAGGGCCATGTGTGTGTGTATGTCTGCTATTAACATGTTTTGGGGTCATTTTCTATTTCTTTCTTCAGACTGTGAATCCTTCAAAGGACATCCACCAGATCGGAGGTCCAGAGCAGGCCAAGCAGAAGAGACCAGGACCAGCACACATTCAGGTGTTGCTCAGTAAGGTAAAATATACCACCACTTAGTCAACTGAGATTTTAAAAAGCAACATAAAAGCTGTGTTCACTTAAAACGCGATAAAAAATGTTTACGTTGGAACTCGTGTATTTGTGTGTTCATATTGTTCACATTTGTTGTGGCAAATATTTGCCCTTCTGATCTGAAAGCTGCAAGAGGGGGGTGGAGGCTATATCTTGTTCACAACAGTGTGTGTTTGCCCCTTCTGGATCCATGATCAGCCATAGTGGATGTTTCTACAATTGCTGTTGTCTCCCTGTTCTCGAAAATGAGAGGCTGCATGCCTCATAAAAGTCAGAAAAAGAAATGCATCCATGAAATGATCCATAACATCCTTCAGAGTCACACACAGAGACTTTCACTGTGGTTACCAGGTGATGGCACCTCTGTTCCTGAATCTACCCGGCTTAACTTGCCTTTTTCCTGGTATGGTACGACTGAAATTTGTGGGGTCTTACCGGTAACTGACGAAGCAGAGAGGGCCCCCACACACCACCACCTTCACCAAAAGAATGATTAAAAACATTAAGCAGCTACTCATGTCTGTCGTTCCAACGTTCATGAAAGTAAGAATGTTTTTACTCCTTTTTCATTTAAAAAAGTAACAGAAAGTTTGTTGGATGAGTGGAAAGTAATCTGCATCCTGAAAAAATCAATAATTCGATCTTTTTCTGCTCCTCTCCACTGTTGTTATATACTGATCCATTTTGCTCTGCAATTAAGCTAACCTCCCTGTTATATGAAATACATATTTCCTAAATTTCCACAAGGGGATGAATAAATTGTCTGTCTGTCTACAGGAGTTCCTTATTTTCCCCTTCAAAATAAAAGCTGGCTTACTTAGACGGGAATTAAAGTTTGATAATGCAAGAATAATTTACAGAATAAAACAATAACAAAAACAAATCTCTGCAAGAAAATCTCCCATCTTAATAGTTAACCTTTACTGATTTACTCACAGAGAGAAATCAACTTAAAGTGATCTCCTGAAAAGTATAAATTCTGTCACATCAGCAGAGGATCACTGATCACCACTGAGTCATTTTAGACATGAACTTTAGCACACTTCTGAATAAACAGCAGCATTAAATTGTGTATTTGACAAAACAAGGACTCTAAAGCGGCCTTGGACCTCGAAGTTGGTGTTTCAGATCACTTTTTGTTTCATTAAATCATCAATTTAAATAAAAAACATCTATAAAGTAGAAATTCTCAGAGAGCACAAACCTGAGTTAATGTCTAAAGGAAAACTGTCCTTTGAAAGATTTCTGGATCTGTATCCAGGTTCACTGAAAACTTTAAATTGCTGGCATTAAATACATTTCTCAGTTAACAAAGCAAAATTATTTTGTTGTGTTTGTTTTCCTCTGATTTTTAATTTCACAAGGAGAACATATTTTTGAATTAGCAGCCATAGTATAAGTTAACACACACTCACACTTGTGGAAGCTGGATCCCCACTCGGCATAATTAATTAGAGGCTTAAGCAGAAGTCTCCTGCTTAAAAAATGACCTGTTGATTTTGCCAACAGGCAGAGCAGGGGGCATGCATCAGTGTGTATGTGTAAGTGTGAGTGTGTGGAGTGAGGGGTATTACCACGCTGTATAAATCCACACCAAGCACAATTAACAAGCAACTGGGAGGAGAAGTAATTAGTATTATCTGCTTATCACCGTCAACCCCTATTCTCAGGAAAATGGGTTACAGCACACACACTCACACACACTAATTCCCCCTGGCAAATGTGCACGGGCTAATTACAAGCTCATTTGCAACTGAATAGCAGTATCCTCTCAGACAGGACTATCCCCCCTCCTCTCCTCGTCTCCTTCACGGTGTGTTAGCTTTACCCATCAGCACACACCGGGGGGAATCGCCAAACAAGCGGTAAAATCTGCGTCTCTCCATCGCTGTGGGGCGAGAGGAAGAGAGCGGAGGATCCCTTTGATAAACAGACACAGGTGATTTAAAGTAAATGCTGGCTGCAGCTTTAGCAAACAGTGATGGGGGGTTTCAGTAAGACTTCAACAGAAAGGGTGGTTTAAATTAGAACACCTGCGAATTTGGAGCTTTTATTTGGATCTATTAATTATACAAAAAAAATAGTTATAGGCATTAACATCAAACAGTTATTTCTGTTGGAATGTTTTCAACAGGCTCCAATAATTTTAGGGGCAAGACCTGCCAGTACAATATGCATCCAACACATGAGTGATGGTATGCCATGATATATTGGGATGCTATTAATAGGGCAATACTTCACAATGTTTTCCACCAGAAATGTTTTTTAAATTGTTTTTGTAGCATTAATAATCCACATGCACAAAACTACAGACTCTCATTAGTGTTATTTATGTAAAGCATGGCCCCTGCAACATGTAATAACTGTATTGTCTGTCCCAGTGAGAGAAATAAAATCTATAAATGTAAAAAAGAGAAGAGGAGTAATATGGCTGGATATCTGCTGCCAACTTTAAGCCAGACGCTGCTCTAAATGACAAAACATATGTCCCAAATTTCTAAATACTATTGAATAATGAACTATTATGATGCTGCGCTTAAAATATTGAAATAGTGTTGTAGCACAAAATATCACAATATATTATATTAGTAGAATAGGATCAGGGCCAATGGGAAAGAAAATTAGATGTTGAAAAATTTTGGGGAAAAAAAACAGAATTCTCACTTTGATCTCAGTTTCTGTCTTTTTTTCTGTGGATCAAGCTTCAGATATATGCAAGGCCACCTAGGTTCAAATCTGACATGTGCTTCCCGTACTGCATGTCTTTCTAATTTCCATCTCTATCTTCTGACCAATCACTCAAAAAAAGCCATTAAAAAACCCAAACATAAAAAATAATGGTACTACATAATAATGCATGCTGATGAATAGAGAAACAAAATGCTTTTAGCAGGTCTTAGCAACAATAAACGGGCAACAGTAAATAAAATGTGAATTTCTGTTGCTCTGATAACTAAGAGTTTAAAAAAAAAAAAAAAAGAGTACCATTGCTTAGTAAAGGACAGACCAGGTCTTTGCTAATCTCTATGGGCTCCTCCATGACACTGGGGCCCTGAAAGCTTTTCCCCTTTATGGGCAGCCTTTGATATGTGTGCAAAACTTGATGACAATCTAGTCTATATTTTGGGTCGGGGAGGGGGGAACTGTTGACCTGGAGGCCTTATACAGCCCCCTACACCCCCAGTCAATCTTAAAAATGGCACTTCATAAGAGAACATGAAAATATCTGCTTGTAAAAATGAAAATGGCAGTTTTTCCAAGAAACTAGAGCTGTAATTGTCAATATACTCTAATAACCAGTAAACCTCTGTCAGTTGCATTCAAAAAGGAGATAATATGACCTGAATTATGTGTTTAGTTCAATAAATCAAGTTTTACTAATTGTATTTTAAACAAAATATTAAAATAGCTTGATATGATTGCCTCTTGTGAGACATTTTTTCTTTGCTGTATTGTAAGGTACCTTAATTATGACAGAGAGCATTATTTGGCCCTCTAGCGACGGGAATAAAGTAAATGTGGCCCCCATGGTGACAAAAGTTGCCCTTCCCCCCCTTAAATGTAGTCCTTCTGGTGGCAAAATTTACATACTATGTGATCAATAGAACAAATTAATAAGACCTGTCACACTTGTGCATGCTACATAATCAAACTCCAAGGGTGCATGATTTCTTGACTGAAAAAAAAAAATATGTGAGAAGTTGTGACAAAGCATCAGGAACCCAGAAAACAGGCTCTTCACATCCTCCCTGATCGTCCAGTATAGTGCTGTGTCACTGTGCCTGCTGTCCTGAAGTTGAGGCATGTCATGAGGAGATCTCTTCCTCTGGATTCATTCGTGTCTCCAGAAAGCTGTCGCCTTCACACCTACAGGTGTGAAGAGAAAAGGCGTCTGGAGATTATTTGTATAAGGAGATGTTCTCTTCAGGTATCGTGAACCTCCTGATCAGGTTGTTGTTCCCTTCACTGCAGTGAACCGGCCGCAGACAGTATCATGCTCGCTGTTTGAGGATCAGCTTACTGCCAGCTCACGGGTAGCTGGCAAACTCCAATTTAAGCCTTTACAAAATAGCCTGGCAAATCAGTGCAAGCAGTGGATTATTTGTTTTGTTTGCACTTTGTAGTCACGGAGAGTTGGGTGCTTGGAGGTGACTGTCTGGGCGACACAGTAGACATTGATGTAACAAGTTGCATAAAAATAGGAATATTTTAGACTTCGTGTTTGATTGTCACAAAATCTGGAAACATTTTTTGCATTGTGTTTGTTTTAAAGATTTGAATGACAAATTTTAAACTGTCGCCTTAATTTTTTCTGTGATTTTCAAATAATTTCACGAAGGTGATGTAAGATAATGTGTCTTCCTAAGGCTCCTTTAAGATTTCTTTTAGCTGGTCATGGAATCTAAAAGGTCCTCATCACGCAAATGTTTGTCTGTTTATAATTGATAGATGTAATGACTACAAATGGCAAGGTTTCAGACAAGGATATAAACAGCCTTTTTTACACTACCTACAGCATAGTTTCCTGTTCAAATATATGTTTTATTGTTCAAGATAGAAAATTGAGTTTCAAATATTTACAAATTTGGTGAAAAAAACAATAAAGAAATTAAAGATTGGTGATGCTGCTTTGGTGGAGTGGATACCGCCAGGGCTCTTGTCTTAGATTTTTGTCTTCCCCTACTACCCCTCCCTGTTTCCAAGTCCGTCCACTGTCTCTTTACTGTCGATTAGGGCAAAAAATAACAAAAAAAATATATTTTGAAAATAGTAATAAAAGGCCCACAGTGGGCACCTAAATAAACACGAACGAGCTTTGTTCAGACCTTTTTCTAAAGTGAATTTGAAGAGCCAGTTTTTTAGTATTTAGTCACGTGGCCAGGGCAGAGGCCTTAAAAGCAAAAGGAGTATCAGCTAACAGTTTGGAGCTGCAGCCCAGGCTTTTTAATTTTCATCTTTACAAAACAACACATTATCATACCATGTAAACTGCAGGAAAATGAAGACATTGATGTAAATGATACATTTTGGGCAGGCTGATCTCTCATACAGCAACTGAGATATTCTTATACCACCTAAAACAGCACAGCTTTTATCAGAACATCACTTAAGGTGTGTTTACTTACTGTAACATTAGAGAATTGCTCCCCTTACACCACTGCAAGAATGAAAATCTACAGATCTATTGGCTTTTAATGTATTTTTAATGTGTTTAGACAAAATGTTTGAAAAGGGAGCAACTTAATATCCTCCTCATCAAAACACTGCCAAGTTCAAACCAGAGATTTGTGACACAACAAGACAGTTTAAGAATGTTGGCGGGGACAGCCGTAGCTGTGTGAATTTAGCCAACGCTACTGGAATCAAGCTGGCTGGTAGTGTTGCCTAAGATTCAGTTTGTCAAAATACCAGCAGCTAGTTTTAAAAATGTAAGGCACATCATGTGTTTTAACAGCCAATCAGGGCCTCACAGCCAAGAGAAAAAAATGTGTGACATGGGATACCTAACATAGTCAAGTAAACGTTTATTAACTGCCATGTGTCATCTGACACCAGGTGTTTTCACTCGGTTAAACACCACTCCTAGAATAGCAGAAAAAAATTGCCAAAGGACGCGATATTTCCAGCCTCAAATTCATTACATTTATTTTAATAATATAGAGCAGAAATAATGTCAGAAATGCTTTTAAATTATACGCAAATGTATATCATTTGAGTCAAGGTAAAAATGCAGTTAAGTTTGGATCTGGATCAAGATTCAATGTCAACACCTTTGCAGAGGTTTGTGCTCTCTAAGCCCTTCTAGATCAGCCTCACCAACTTATCAGTTAGTGGATCAAAAAAACTTTTCTGTCCTTCAATACCAAAAAAATACTGCTCAAAACACATCGTTTGCAACCAAGGCTTTCAGCTCCTCCGTAACCTGACACAGAGTGAAGGGTTCCTTTCAAGGCCAAGGGGGCACTCCATTAACCTGCGTTTCCACCAAGCAGTCCGGTTCAGCTCGGTACAGCACGCAATTACGCACGTTTCCACCATCACATTAGGAGAAAAGGTACCCAAATAACCAACCCGTGCTGTCCCACTTTTTGGTATCCCTCCAAATATCAATATGGTAATATATCGTCACGCAATCCTTGGGGATACGTGTATCGATACGTATTGTAGCTACAGAATCAATACGGCCTCAATGTTTTGACAGTTGCCAATGCTCTTTGAGTAGTGTTAACAATGAACTTAAGTTTGAGTTTCTTAACTTGCTTATAGTCAAGGAAAATAATCAGAAAAATGGGCTAGCATATATATACTTTAGTGACTTTATACATACATGGGCTGCCTGCATCAGTGTTGTTTATGTGTGGGAAACATATTTTTACACTTAGTTTGAGCCAGCAATAATATTAAATTATAACACTATTATAACACTATGCAAAGTTATCAACACCTGTGTTAAAAATGCATATTGCCTAACACTTTATCACAGAGGCCTCCTCTTTTTCAGCTTCCCTCCATCATCAAATGTAACAGGTGTTACGGGTGTTGTTTAGGAATCCTGAAGGGTTTAAGGTGGGACTTATTCTTACCTAATACTATAATGCTCATTAATTCCTGCTTTGGTGACTTACCTCCCCCTGATCCTCTCTGGTTGGCCTGGCCTGGCCTGGCCCAGCCCGGCCCATCCTGGCGCTGAGAGTACCACTGACGCTGCCAGTGCCCTGATGGAGAGGCCACTCAGCTGTCAGCCGGGAAGATGAGCTGGACAATCAATTGTTTTTAAGCGGGAAATTGAAGAGGGGGAAGGCGGGAAAAGGGGGGTGGTATTGTAAGGGTTCATTGCTTTTGGGGTTGGAGAGCTGATACTGTGACACAGTAGTTTGGTCAGTCAGAGTTTGAAGGAAGAAGTTATAAAATCTATTCAATATTTGTATTGTTTCAAAGTCTTTTATTAATAATCCAGTTTAATGGCTCAGTACATTCAGTCCATGCCAGATAAAGTGTAATATTTAGGATTACTTTGGCAGATTTATAAGGTTAATTAAAATGCACTGAATATTCCAGTGAACAGGAAAAAAATATAATGAAATTAGATTCCCTTTAGGATGATTTCAGGGAATTTGATCAAACATGGCACCAGAGCTGATTGTTGATGGTCTCACGGTTAACTGCTTCTAAAAGTCATTGCTGAACAGTACTTCAGGCTCTGCAGCACCATGTATTTCTCTTATGTTAAAAACAACTGTCCTGAATCCTGTATTTGGCAAAACCTGTGCAGTCTGCAAACAAAGTGGCACCAGGTGCACCATCTTCTGCCGTCCTTAGGCTGGAGATATTCCTGCTAATAACTACACAGACACACAATGGCTGCCATGCAGCCCCTTCATCATTTCAGTGTGTCAACTGTCAACCACCAACATCCGATTAATGTGTCACAAAGACTGCACAAACAAAAAGATGTCTCTTAATCTATCTGATGAAAGGTTACTTCCATTCAAGAAGTTGGGAGAATTTTGGTGTCTCAGTTCAACTTGTCACCATGTAAATTTATGACTGTCGTTTGTCCCTGGCTGTGTTTGTATCAGCATTTTTTCTGGCTACATTTTCTTTAATATAAAATACTTATTGGTGTTTTTTCAATATAATTCTAAAAAAATTCACTGAGTCCACTCTTTGTTTTCACTGATGCTTTAACTACGACATCTGTTGGCTAGGGCTGAACAATATATCATTTTAACCTCACAAGTGCAATGTGAGCATGTGCAATAGTCACATCACAAGATGTGAAACTTGAGTCATGTGACTTCAAGCAAATGTTGCTGTTTGTTATTTATTGAAACTCAAACAGCCAGTCTGATCATCGTCTTGGTTATCTGCAATAAAGGGCCATCTCTCACCACCATCAGTTCACTCAGAGAACAGACAATGGTGCTTGATAATGGTGCGTTCACCCTGAGCGATCAGGTGCCCTCCCATGATGCGTCGGATGCGACCTGGGCGACTTGGTCGTGCTGCCGGGTCGCTTTGGACACACCACCAAGTTGCATTGTGCCAAAGTTGAAAAAATTGATCTTTTCAATCAAGCGTTGTGTGGGTGTGTGACGACACCCACAACTTTTTTTATTCCGGCTCACAGAGTGACAATCCACGTCCGTGTGGGAACACCAGTTAGTGAGTACATTAGTTCTGCCTTATACAACAGAAGTGGCGGTTCTCTACGGTCCTGTCCTTCCTCACCTGCATCAGCTGCAGTGTTTTACACAGGCTAACACTACCCATTGGCTCCCAGTGTTTGAACTAAGCTAATTAGGGTTGGGCAAGCTCTGCCCGTCTTTTCCTTGTTACTGCTCGCGTAGTTGACAGAATGGTGTCATGGATTCGAGAGTGAGGCAAGACACAAAAACAGAAAAAAAGTTGGCATATCCCTTTATTTAAACTGTAACACCAAGACAGTTACGGTGGTGCATGGAGGGAAATGTTGTATGCTGACACTGTGATCTGACTATTATCAGCTGCTTACTCAGATCTGATGATCATGTTAAATGATTGCAGTTTATTATTTTGAGTTTTTACAGGCAACAGTTGTGCTTTATGCAGCCCTTTACAAATTGAGCAGAATAGAAATTAGCAGATACTATGCCTAATTAATGAAACTTCTTTTATCGTCTAAGTGACCCAGAACATAATGAAGTAACACACAATAGTGTTCCACCTCTTCTCCGATAGTTTAGCCCTATTATAACTCAGAATTACAGATTTTCTTTGACATGTAATAACAAACATGTCAGTTGGTGACCCCTCTTTACGGGAGGGGGTGGGTTAGAGAGTCACCGACCCCTGCTGTGATCATTTTGTTGAATGTTATGTAAAGACTCATGTTTGAAAACACAGGCGGGGGACGCGTGTTTAAAGTGACATCTGCTTAGACGTGTCACACTGCACTAACTAATGAGCAGATCATCTCTAACATGAACCAAAACACGAGCCTGCTGTGGTCAGGCAGCCAGATATGAGACACTTTGCTGCACAGAGGATTGATCGAATAATTATTAATACTTCAGATTTACAGTGAAATTAAATTATAATTCTCACAGAGTGTGGCCTGCTGATGTTCTGACACTTAAATGATTCTTTTATAAATTATAACAACATTTTGACAGATTGTTTCATCCCTTGTTTTTGATTCATTCCTGTGCAGTTTTGATTTTTCTCGTGTGTGTATACCCTAGGGCTGGAAGATCTGACCTAAAAATAAAATCCCAAATTTTTTCCACAAAGCTTATGATTTTAATCGATTTATAAACATCAAAGTGACACAAAACTGACATGAATCAAGTTTTCCTTTGTTTTATAAAAATATATTCCAAACTAAAAAGACTTTCTCTCTTATAGTTAAAATGAACGCTGTAATTTGACATGAAATGTTGGTTATGTAGTTTGAACGTAGGCAGGCCTGTCTACATTAACAATGAACGCTAAGATATTTTCACAGTATAGTAATATGGAGCTCTTTGATCAATATTCAATCTTGTTTAAAAAACAAATACAAACCTAACATGTGCTTGTGCAAAACCTGACAAAGCCTGTAATCATAACAACTGTACATTTTCAGTAATTATATTTTAAAACATTGCAGCAATTTCTGATTGGAGTAAGAGTTTGTTGAGAATAAAAATCTTGATTTTTCACTTTTTTACTTTTTTACTCTTCTTCAGAAAATAATTCAAATTAATCAATTTAATCGATAAATTGCCTAGCCCTAGTATCACCTAGTATAACCTTTGCAGCTCAAAATATTAAGAACAAAAGTATCTCATACACAGATAAAATAATATGTGTGTTGTTTTGAACCATGTATTAAAAAGTGTTTTTTTTTTCTGAGGAACACCACAAGGGGATTTGAATTTAATAATTTGCCAGTGAAAGCTTACTCAGCTGAAATAGTTGGTGTTGATATATTTAGGTTGCAGTTGCAGGTTATTTGTCTCACTGATTTTGGCTCGAGCCATGCAAAGGAGCATTCATGGTAGACTGCAAGGAACAGATTTACCTTTTAGGAAAAATGAATCTGAATCTTTTTTGAACTCAGAACAGGCTTTGTTTGATTATACTTATATTAGTCATTAGTCACAGTCGATAACAACATTAAACTCAAGCATATGGACATGAACCTGCTACCACTGCTAACGTTAGCCATGCTATGCAAACCAACCTCACAGTCTGTACCTGTGAAGTTTTGATCCTGTAAAACACTCAGCTAAAAGTCATACAAAAATTGCATTTCAAAAAAATTTATGTTTTTAACTTCTTTTTTTTTCTTACAGTCATCCTGGCAAGAGATTAAAAACACTTATTACAGACGTCAGCTTCATCGTATCCTCTGTGCTCTAGTAGCAGCATCACTCACAGTTAAGTAGACTCTTAAGCGTTTCCACATGGGTATTTTTGGTGCCAGAAAACACATCTTTGAAAACAGGTCCTAGAGTGAATAAATCTGAAAGCCTTGCGTTTCCATGTGCACAATGAATACAGATATTTTCAGAAACTAGTATGGATGATATGGACTGATCTTTGAAGGCTAAATATACATATAATTGGAAAACAGAAATATAAAATAGTAAACTAATAATGGCATGTTTAACAGTCGAGGGGACTCATGGTGGCTGGAATTTGGCTGGTAATTAGCTGGAACTCAGCAGGCACTTGGCTGGGAGAGGAAATTGAAGTGGCTGCATCTGCATGTTAATTAGATCTAAATATTGATATCGTTGCACTGTTTTTAAACTCTGGCCCCTGTAACCCTGTCAAACAAAAAACTGGCCCTTGTATAAATGTAGTCGATGACCCCTGCCCTAATATATTAGATCTGATTTGAATCTTTGTGCCTACCAGTCTTTACCCACTTTCTGAAAACCTAGTTTTTCTAATGTGTGGAAATGAGATTTCATGGTAACAGGTTATTCACCGACTTTCTCACAGTACAGAAAAATTCCCTGAAACACAGTGAGAACAGATACCATCACCCCTGCTGGCTTATATTGATTTTGTCAATTTTGATCCTTTGAAACGAGGGCTGGCTCCTTAATAAGAATTTAATCTGTCATATGAATCCCGTCTAATCTCCTCTATTACTATAACTGATATGTTAAGTAAATCAACTGAAATGCAATACCAGCTGTTGTTCATCATAAAGTGGGAAAACTTGTCTCTGAAGTGGGATTGTCACAATATGAGAATTTTTAACTTCAGTAAAGAACAAATCAAAAATAAAGAGAATCGATACAACAAATTAACAAATGATAGCAAACTCCTACAATGTCCTAATGGGACTGAAACATATGTAATGTTTGCCAACAACTGTCATTGGTTGTGACCAAAATTTAGCACAGTCCCATTTTAATATTTTATATCTCAGTTCTTATTTATGATTACATCTAACTGACATGTATTGTAATGGGCCATCAATGCTTTTGTCACAGTTTTGGGTTAAAAAAACACAATCCAAAGAAAGCTTCTGTACTTTCTACTCCTCCAATTATAAATACTGTTGTGATCATGCTAAAGTGTGCAGAACGGAAAAATATTTACTAGATTCAAAGTGTGTTATCTTTAGAGCCGGGATATGAACCAATAGAATTTTAGCTGTGTTGAGATACACAATATTTATTTCATTATTTCTTGCAAAGAAAAAAGATCTGTCACATACCAGAATTTTAAACTTAATTATGATTCCAGTCTAAATCTGGTCCAAATCAACCGATATTGAGACCTATTTGTTATCAAGGTCCCACACACCCATTGTTTATTTTTTTTTCTTCTTTAATTCATTTTAAAGAATTGCAGACAAGCTTCCTCACACTATCTAAATTAAACAAAGATGTTGGCAATATTTCCACAGATTAAGGCTTATTAAGAATTTAAAATGCTCTCCTGTCAATACTGTTCATCGATAACATACAAACTACCAATAAAAAAACTTTAATCAATCAACCAATCAATCAATCGGACTTTAATTATAAAGCACTTTTCATACCAAAAAAAATGTAGCATAAAGTGACGTACATTCCCCCCCCAAACCGCAACCTACATTCAACACACACACACACAAACACACACACTCAAACACACACATGGATACAGATGTACGCACAGGGACACCAAGTCAGGACTCTTCAAACAGCCACAGACGACTGAGGAAACACTATCTTGAATTAAAAATGAGGAAACACAGAACCTAAGACTAAACTGATAAAACCATGATAAGATATAATTAAGGTAATAAAGTGTTAAAAGTTATTTAGAATAAGACGGTCTTAAACAATAAAAGAAAATAAATAAAAGGGGTAATAAAGCACAATATAGTAACTCTGAAACTAAAAAAAGTAAAAAACATAAAATGCACATTAAGAGAATAAAACAGAAATCAGCTTAAAGCCAGACTAAAAGGTCGGTCTTGAGTTTGCTTTGAAAAATAAGAACAGTCAGTGCTGCTCTCAGGTCTGCAGGTAGACTGTTCCACAGACGGGGGCCATAATACTGAAACGATGCTTCACCGTATGTTTTGGGTTTTACTTCGGGAACAGTTAAAAGACCACTACTTGAAGACCTGAGTGCGCTACTGGGCTTATATGGTAAAAGAAAATCGCATAAATAGGATAGACCGAGACCATGAAGAAATTTAAAAACCAATAAAAGAAACTTAAAACTTATTTTAAAATATGTTTAACATGTTGACAGCCTTGTTGAATTGACTCTTCTGTTTTGATTTCACTGTAGCAGCTGTAGGAAGATATGAATCAGGTAATCTTCTGGACATGTTGGCATACAGCCTGTGTTGACTAAACACTCGGGGTAATTGTATCATAGCGTTGATCATCTGCTGCTGTAATACAGTGATAAATGAGCCTTGTATTAGTGCATCGATCGGAGCAGAATTATCTCTGCACACACTGTAATCATGAGTGCGAGTGAAGGCTGAAGACATGTTTTAAAGCCTCGCACAGCATGACATATGTACGCATGATGGTGCTTTATGATTACTCACCTGTGTGACTGTGTGTGTGTCTGTGTGTGTGTGTGTGTGTGTGTGTGTGTGTGTTTTAGAGCATACATGTCCTGTGTGTTTTCCCGCTGGGCTCATGTGACAGCAGGGGTGGGAGGCTAAGAGGCGTTAGCTTGGTGAGAAGGATTACCTCGATCTGTTAGGCCTCCTTTTCTCTCCCCCGGGCGGTGTCACGTCTCATTACTTGTGTCCCTCCAGCCCAGATAGTCTGGCTTTAGCCGGGATAGGTTTAAACCGCGGGCAGCCTGGGCGTCCAGGCACACCCGCTTTAGAGGCACACTGATATGTTGTGCCCTTTGCCTGAGAGGCTTTTTCTCAGTAAGCAGACAGGTAAACTTCTCCCAAAGCTGGCATTGATGGCCGTTAAGCCGTCACTTGTTTAAGTGAAACGGATGGCTGCACCAGAGACGAGCTCAGCGTGCAGCTACAAGCTGTTGTTGTGATGGTCTCATCCTGAAAAACTGTTTCCAGATGACCTGCGAGTAATTAACACGTTATATATCATGTGTCACGTGGATGAAGGGGAGGGGGCCAAGAAACTGAGCGGAGTTTATTACAGGAAAATATCAGCAATGTCAATGTCAAACACATGGCACTCCTGAAATTCATGCCATGTTGTGTCAAAACTGTTTCAAAATATTTCCTCTTTTTAAAAAGATGGATAGATAGATAGATAGATAGATAGATAGATAGATAGATAGATAGATAGATTAATCTGAAGTAGATTAATTAATTCACATGTACACAGTAAAGCCTGATTTATACATATGTGTCAAAGCTATGCTATAGCCTTCACTGTAGACTATGCACATAGCCCTGAGGTGGTGTAGCAGCCTACATGCATACTAGTCTGATGTGTACCTCCTCCAAAATACATCAAAACAACAGCAACCACAAGCCCTCTGACTGGTTGTCCTCCCCAAGGCACTGTGAGAATGCCAGCCAGTCTGCAGAACACAAACCAACATGTTAAATTTACCTTCTAATGTATCAGAAGTCTTTTCTTCATGCATGTCTCATTCAGGGGCTAAACTAGAGTGAAGAAGTCCTCGTCCTTTACCTAAACTGAATTAGCACATGTGATTTTCAGCTCCTCTGGTGTCTCTTCTGTTTTCGTGTTTTGCTTTAACTGTAGTACGGTCAACTGCTGCTCATTATTTTCTAACTCCCCGCTTTGTAGTTAGATGCTCTGTTTCAGTCGCCGCGGTTCTTGCACACAAGCAGAGAACATTACAGGGCCAGAATACAAACCACACTGTTGACAGTTGTTTTGGCCAAGTATTGCAGATTGATGCAGACACATCAACACATGGGTGTAAATGCTCAGGATATGGCAGGGCACTTCAACCTCGCTTTGACACAGAGGTATAAACAAAGCATATGAAAGGTACCACCGTCTCATCTTGGGCCAGAAAAGACCCTGTTAACAGATAAATGTTAAGAAACCTCAACGTTCAAAACATTCTGATCACCCTTTGAAAAACACTGCAGTCAACAGATAGTTTATTGAATCATTTGTGTAAATCTCTCTGAGCATTTCTCTGAAGTGTTTGCTCTAATCACTGGTAAACCCTTCCAGTCAAGTGGCTCATTAGTGGAAATCACCCAAGTTAAGCTGAGTGACATAAACATCCTCTATAGCTCTTTTCTCCTCACTCTGCTGTTCAACATGCTGCAGAGGACAAACAGTCGATTCTTACATTTCATTTTGTGAATTCCTTCCATCAGCATGGGTCACCGCCTCCTTCATTTCTCACCCATTCACTGACCCAGAAGAGCCCGTGTGTCTACAGCGCCTGTGTTTTGACCCCTCTCCTCCCCCACCTTTCTTCGAAGAAGGAGCCCCCCCTGCCACCCCGCTGATCTCGCCCTCCAGCTGGTTCCCTCCACCGTCTTTCCAGAAGCCGGCGAGCTCTCCTGGCCTTAGCAGGGCGGCTAATCTAGATGGCGGGAGGCCTCCCTCCTGCTACCGTACACAAGAGAGGGCAGCCCTAATTGCTTATGTCGTAAAGCTCCCTGACCCAGATAAGCCTCCACTCCCCAAAGCTGTCAATGTAAACCCCACTTTACCTCACCAAACCTGCCTCTCCTGAGCCACAAGAGCCACCCCCCTGCCTTACATTTCTGCACCTTCTGCCACATTATTAACACCCTCGACAGGGGGAGAGGGGAGAGCAAAACCAGCACTGCAGACAGACGAAACACCGTCTTTAAGAAGTTATTATCTTGTCTTCGTTAGCAAATACAGAGAGTAGTCTTACATTGTGCTGCTGCCACTTCACTTGGGCAGGTTTATATAACTTTAATTTATAAAGTGGAAAGAACCTTAGAGGGACGGTTCAGCATTTTGTAGGAAATAAGCCACAGTGATTTTGATCAGCTCTGCTCCTGAAAGGAGGGACCTGCCTGGACATAGCGCTATACATTGATGCAATTGGGGCAAAGAGCTACTCGCAGTTTGATGAATTTTAGGTGAGAGCAATGTACAGGACGAGTGTTTGGCTGATTGTTTGCTGTACTGAACACATTTAATGATTCACTTTTCTACTGGCAAGCCCCTTTGTTTGGTACTACTTCCCTCATGGCAGAGAAGCATGAAAGCTATGCACTATGCTAAAATAGTGCCAGGACAAAGGAACGTGCCAGCATAAAGAAAAGCATTAGAAATATGTTACATACAGGAACAATCTGTTTTTTTATTTTGTTTTCAGACAAAAATCTGTAAATATGTAGCCTTTGGCCCCACTTGCAACAATTTTTAGCAAAGCTTCTGAGCTGGTCCTGTCCTTACAGGAGCAGAGCTGATCAAATCACTGTGGCAAATTTATTGACTATTGACATGAACCTCATAACCCCACTGCAAATTATACATGTAAGTGGAATATAATCCTACACTTAGATGGCACATTTATGTCATATTGTAAAACAAATCAGTCAAAGGTTCTTGTTTTTATGAGAACTGATAGACCATCTATGTTTGTAATGCAACATGTTGGTGTTGAATTGTTTAAGGCTTAATGACAGATTTTGATTTTTGTTTTTAAAAAATTGTTGACACTTTTTCTTTTTGATGTGCAACCACATTTATTAAGGATTTCAGTTCTGTTTATTTCAACAAGGACTTAACAGTTAATTAAAATTTCAGTAAATCTGCAATTATGGCCAACTGCAGTTTTCAAATTACAGGAGGTGCAATATTTCATTAAGGTCAGATATGAGTCAAAATAGAATTTAACGTAAATATTTTGCAGAGGAGGCATTCTGGCCTACGGGTCATACACATATGTGAACAAATTATATCTGTTTAGTGCAGATAAGCATAATTCTCATTTTCATCAGTCATTTTAATGATCTTTCTCGAATGTTTTTAAAGTTTTTGATTAAACACATAATGATACAAAAATGTCCATTATATTTGTTATTGCATATCATGTCAAATGTTGCATTATAGGTCAAACAATCGTAATTCAACTTTTATTCCAAATCATTTCACCCTTATTTCAGTTCAGTGTTGCAGATAAATAACGACCGTCAGAATGTCTGCAGGCAAAATCCGAACAGTCATGGGTGTGTTTGATTGTCCTTTTGTCCTTGGTGAGCACCTGGTTTTCACATCATTTTTTAATTTTTTGACCAAGTGCAGCACTCGCCCTCCTTTAGCTAGAGCAGTGTTTGTGGCCTGGGGCCCACTGGTGGGCCATGGAGATACTGCAAATGGGCCGAGAGGTTATTAACAACAACTAAAAACCACTTGCATAATTGAAATCACATTCTGTAAATGCTAAATCACATTTCTAAGACCCAGAGCTAACCAAAAATACTGCAGCAAATCTAAGTGTTCATACTGAATTCTGTCAGCGGAAATAAAAGGAGAAGGTCATTGCTTTGAGTCTCATGTATTTATGGAGGTTTTCGTCAGCCCCTGGTTTTAGAGAAGGCCCTTGTGTACTTAATTTTTGGGAAAGGCTGTTTTGGAGTAAGAAATGTTCATCAGGATTTCTTCTTAAATGACTATTCCCATATCAGATGCAAAAACTACTGTACAAAAATATATTAAATGCAAAGGCAAATTTTTTACCTAGCAGTTCAGCAACAAGACGTTTCAAGTTCTTTACATTAAACATTAAAAGCATCAGGACAACAAGAAAAGTTAAACCAATAAAAAGAACGGTTAACGATTGTTTTCATATATTCAAAAAAGCAGTGAGAAAAGTACAGTCATCTTTTACTCCATATATTAGTAATTGTTCAGCTTTCTTGTTCAAATACATCTGCACAAGAAGTAATGTCCTTGCTCTAATTTATTTATCACCTATAATTCTCATCTTAAAAATAAACATTAATTGCAAAGTATTTATCTTAATCAATATAAATTCTGTTTTTAAAAATAAAACGTCACAGATATACTAATCTGTCTAAAAAATATTCTCTATTTTGTTTATCCTCATCACAAAATGAACTCATGACCAGTATTTTTAACTTTAAAAGTCTACCTAAGTCTACACCTGAAAGCAAAAGTGCCTCAGATTTGATCATATCGATATTGCTGTTTGTCAAATGAAAGCCGATCTTAAGCAAACACACCGTGTTGCGTGCTGCAGGCTCTCGCGTGCAGGCCTCCTCATTGAGCCCAGTAATGCAGGCTTAGCCACTAAAATGCCACAGAAAATGCCTCTTACGGTCGTCAAGCGGTGAATGTCACACGTGCTCTACTTTACTGACAGATGGCCTGCTCACCAATCAACACTTTGGCGGCTTAAGACACCAGCACAAACACATTTATGTTTTTGATTTGATACTCTCTTATGCAGGTTTTGACTTTTTTACTAGGGTCAAGTTTATTCTGGAAACCAAATGTTGAGTGGAGTAGATGTTTAGGGGGAACTGAGTCCACGTCAAGCTAAGTGAGAATTCCCTGAAGTCCACTTTAATTCAGATCTTAATTACCAAATAGGAGCTTTTAATTGGATGCTGGCCTCCCTCCTGCTGTAATCACCCATCACATGCAACTGGTGCAGGGATGCCATTAAGCCCCCCCCTCTTAAGCCACATTACACCACAGCTTCATGTAAACTGTGTCAAGTGTTAGGTGAATGATACTCTTGCTTCAGTATGGGGATTTGTTTCACTATGAACAATCAATAAAACCACAGACACTTCACTCACAGCCCTAACAAGTGAAATCTGTGGCACCGTGTTTGTAACCCAGTCGTTCCCGCTTATCTGTCCTCGAGTTTCTCCACGTCCAATTTAAGTGATACTTCAAGATCCTCGCTTGACATTACTTGTCATTACAAATCCCTCTGGTGAAGTTAATTAATTGGATTTCTGCATTTTCAGGAGCAGCAAAGAGCCACAGGATGACTCAGGCTGTTGTAACAACAGAGTGATTCCTGTAAAAGCACGATGAGTCACAGCCGCGTGGGTCAGCTAAAGGTCAGCCTGGACTTTTAATAGGAGATCTTATTAGCAAATTAACAAAACTGAGGAGCCCCATTTGTTCAAAAGTGCAATAATTATATAAACCTAAGAAAATACACTTATTTATATTTTAATATCCACATTGGTATTGGGTTATCCTTTAGGAGGTGGTACTCCTAAGGGCAGGGGTCATCAACTGCATTTGTACGTGGGCCATTCTTTTCTTGACATACGCTTAGGGCCAAATTTAGAGGAAAATTAAAAGATAATACTGTGGTCCAGAACACTGTTATATTATTTATATCTTATATCGAATATTTTTTTTCCAAACTGTATGAATGTCTTAGCCTTTAAGTGAGATCAGTCCTCATTACCTTTACTGATGAAGCAAATAAGGATATGTCCACATGCTGGCGGGTATTTTCAAACTCTGAGGTTATGCTCCCCCATTTTTAGGAACACTTTCTTTCACATGAATAAATTCTTTGAAAACATCGCCGTCCACACGAACACACCATTAATGCTGTTTATTACCTTCCAATGATGTCCGTGATAATGCAACTTTTTTTGCACTTTCTATGCAAAAGCAGTTTTGTTTTCATATCTTTTCCAACCACAAGTCTGACTGGTGTTACAGTTGAACTTGTGGCTATGTTACCTGGTGTTAGCAGACATACTGAGTAACCATCTCTATGTTTTTTTTTCAATCTGACTTGGGATGGGAATTGAAAACCAATTCAAGTTTAGAGTCGATAACAACTCCTTTAAAGAATCCATATCCTCGTCTTCATGCTTAACAATTCCATTATCAATTCCTTTCTCAGCAGGAATGGTAACAAAGAAGTCAAAATTCAGGGCAGGCAGGGGGCAAAGGTGGTCAAAATTGAGTCATAATTTGCAACAAATGGATGCTTCAATCAATCAATCAATCTTTAATCAATCTTTATTTGTATAGCGCCAATTCATAACAAGTGTCAGCTCAAGGCTTGTTACAGTAGAGCAGGCTGAAAAGCTGTACTCTTCATTTTATGGATACATAAAAAAAAAATAAAAAATACAAAAAAAAAAAAAAACAATATATATTTATATATATATATATATATATATATATATATATATATATATATATATATATATATATATAAAATGTGTATATATGTATATATGTGTATATATATGTATATATGTATATATATGTATATATGTGTGTGTATATATGTGTGTGTGTGTGTATATATATATATATATATATATATATATATATATATACACATATATACACAGACAGAGATGTGTCCATCCAGGCAGAGACAAAGGGACTAAAATAAGAATTTATGATAGTGACAAACCTATGGATTCCTAGATCATAAATCTGTCCTCATCAAATTTGTCTCTGTTGAATATAAATTTATCAAAGGTAAGCCCCCTGAGATGTGGCATCTTTTTTTCAGGGGGGTCCTCATTTATGGTTGTAAAGGGGTTTATTATAGAGGTATAATCAATAATCAGTAACAAACATGGCCTCTAGCATGAAGTGCAGTCAACTTACCCTGGGTAACTCACATCTATCCAGGGTTGACTAAACCCAACAATGGCAATCAAGATAATCAATAGCACAACGCAGATTATCAAAAAGGTAACTCAATCCAGGTTTGTCTCAACACGTGTGGTGAACACGCACATATAAGGGGCATGCGTAAGTTACTAATCAATAGTAGATAACAAAAAAATACAAAAACATCATTGCATCTGGTAGCCAAGTTGGTCTGTTTTATGTCATATCATAATACATTTAAGATTTAAGTCGTCGCCACTATGAAATCATGTCAACATACCGAGCTGATGTCTGACCCAAATTAACAGTTTAAAAATCAGCAGCTGGACTAAAATACACCCTCCCTCTTTAAAGAAAAAAGCCATCAAACACAACGAATAAAGTTCAGGAACGACATGATAGAATAATGTGCTGTTTCACATAGCACTTTTTATTTGTCAAGCACTTTATGGTGCATTTGAATGTATGAAAGGGGCTATATAAATGAAGTTTATATAGCAGGGCATTGCTCCTGCGGGTCGCACGGGCAATAAACGGCTTCAATATATCACACAGGTAGATGAGTCCGGGCCACGAGAGCCGGTACCTCTCAAATAGCACCTTTCTCGTCTTAACGCTTGTCTCACGAGTTGTACCTCTGTCTACCGGGTTTGGGAGAAGAGGGCAGGCCATTGTTTTGGAGAAGCCGATTGGCTAGTGCGAGGGGCATTTTACAGGATCAGAATCAACCTCCAACTTATCCTGCTCCGGAGCAGGTTAGCCGTTCAAAGTCACCATGGTGATCTACCTCGATAAGAAATGAACCAGCTTTGTGCTATTGATAAACCAGGGTTAACCCTGACGTTACCTCGCTAAGACATTAATCCTGCTTCGTGCTATAGACCCCAGTTGACCTAATGAGCATGTTTTTGGTCTGTGGGAGGAAGCCTGAGTGTCCAGAGAGGACCCACGCATGCACAGGGAGAACATGTAACCTCCACATAGATAGGCCTGACACAGGATTCAAATAGGCAACCTTCTTGCTGTGAGACATGTGCACTACCTTTGGCACCACCATACCGCCTTAAGTTATCCAGAAGTTGAAAAAAATAAATAAATGTGAGGAAAAAGATTCAAACATAGAAATCAAACATTTTATTTTCTTCAAACATATTAATAAATAAATCATAACTGTCCAAGTCAGGGACTGTCACTTGAGAAGTAAAGCACAACACTACACTGTAAATTGTTGAAGTTGTTGTTGAAAAGAAAACCACAAAAAAACAAATGATATCCAAATGGCTCTGAAACATACATTTTTGCACCAAACTACATTTTGTGCTACATCTCTCATGCTCAGGGCTATTTAAAAATATTTAACCAGTTCCAGTTCAAGGAAAAATAACAATAAATACTTAAAAATCACAGCAAGCGAGGACAAAGAAACTCTGATAATTCAAAACATATTTATGCATACTCACAGTTTATATGCAAACAAAACAGGTGTGAAAAAGTGGTGGTTGAGGTTCAATACTGTGTAGAGTGTGCACATGTAAGTTTAGAATAAAGTGTAACATAAATAAGTCTTTTTTCCACTAGTGTTGAGATAAACATGAGTGCGGCAGTCCACAGGTTGCATCATTTTTATGGGATTTGTGCGTTTCATTTGTCTCTACGTGCTACATTTCTACTCCTTCTACTCGCCCACTGGCCTGTTTTGTTCTTAGCAGCAGCATTTTTATCATAATTTAATATTTACTGGTGACAGATCCTCTGGTTCAAACAGCAGATTTCCTCAGTCTAGGTATAAAACAGTGTCATAGAAAAAGTCTCAGTGCTTTGTTTGTTGTCCTCATGACATGAGAGTGATCATCCACACAGTTTACAGCAGGAGCGAGCCACGAGAGGTACCAGAATATCTGAAATGTGCCGACACTTGTGGCTCAGAGTCAATTGGTCTCCGCTGGCGCCAAACAACACTCTAGTTGTGTTATCCATTTTAATGACACACACTGCACTCAACACGTGAGTGTCTGTCGCCATCTGCTGGTCAGAGCACAGTACTGTTGGCACAACATAAAAAAGTCATTTATGATTTAACAGGGTTTGTGATAACCTGGCATTTTGCTCCACTTCAGTATATTTTCTGAAGAATACAGAAATATTACACAAAATGTCCAAAAAATAAACTAGACAAACCCCTACAACATTTTAAAAAAGGAGCTTAAAATGAATTGCATTTTAGTTTTCTGCTACAGTGATAGTTGTGTTCCCCGCCTCTGCATCAGCTTGTTCCTCGTCTCTTTAAACACAGATTAAATATGCTAACCTGTGGGGAGGTTTTAGCTGGATTATGAAAAAGGTTTAAAGTCATACTCACATCTCTTTATGATTTTAAAAAAGCAAGGTGATATTTTAAGTTTGAAACTACTGCCGCAGGGTGGGTGTCAGTTGAAGTCATACAGAGGAAGTGGCTAAATTAAAGTCTGTACTCACAACTTCAGTTAAATTATTTACATTTAGTGAATGTTTTAATATTGAAAGAGAGCAGGAAATTTTGTGAAAACACACTACAGGACAAAATAGGAAAAGAAACAAGCAAAACTGCTTTGTCTACATGGGGCA
Organism: Cetoscarus ocellatus; assembly: GCA_037902135.1. NCBI lineage: Eukaryota > Metazoa > Chordata > Actinopteri > Labriformes > Labridae > Cetoscarus > Cetoscarus ocellatus. The sequence continues at coordinate 497,328 of JBAMNC010000828.1, forward strand.
CCAGTGAGCAGAGATTCTTGATGTTGGTTAATATTGGTTGGGGAGGAAAGGGATTTTGAAAAAGAGCTGGAGGGATTCTCTGTGTTTTCTTCGACTTTTCTCACTCAGCAGAGATTGTTCAATCCATTTAACGTAGTGGAGGTTTCAGAGCATTCATCTATTTCGGTGACTGAAATGATTTACTTTCACTTTTAACATTGAGGGAGGAACTTTGGCTCGCATAGAGCTGTGTATTTATGAGCCTTTGAGACCACTCCTCATTAATACAAACCACTTCAGGTCTGTTTCTCCAGCTGCGTGGTAAAGCACATGATGTACTGTTTACAAACTGAAATGTTGGGCATGGAATTACATTTTTAATGGATGCATTAGAACAGCGGGCATGTGAGACTGTGATGCAAAGTGACACGGAGTGTGACATTCAACGCGACTCTAGACCCTTGGGTTCACTTAGGACTCGGTATGTCACTGATTACAATCAAACGACTGTAACAAAATACCGTAATTTCTTTATTTTAACACACACTTTTTGCTTTAAAAAGCTCTAACTTTTCAGGTGCGTATTATACACGAGTACAAGCAAAATACTTAAAATATTTTGTCTCGCCAACATCGCGAATGCAACACATCTGATACCGAAAGCTTAAATATTCTCTTTCTCTGTGAAACATTCGCGCCAAACTTGTGTAATTCTTATTAAACTGACTGTTAAACTGTTCTAATCAAAATTTTTTGGGTCTTAATTAGTTTAACTTTCTGTAATCATTGTTTAATTCTCAAGTGTTACCACTCACCGGCAAACGCAGGGTGCTGCCATCTTGTGAGACATCGGCATGTTGATAGCTACTCTGACTGGTCGGTAGACTACGACTGAGCATGCTCAGGCAGAAATCGAGTAATTGTGCATGCGTGAAGCAAAAGGTGTTTCTGAATCTGTCTGAGAGAGAGAATCGTGTATTTGTTGTGAAAATTTCAAATTAAAACTTTGAATAAAGGTCATTTTTGAGTTGTCTAAGAGAGTAAGGTTTGGGCAGAATTTGGGTGCGTGTTATATTTGAGTACAGTGTTTTTCCGGGCAAAAATAGTGAAAATATGGGTCGCGTGTTATGATCAAGTGCATGTTATTATCGAGAAGTTATGGTAGATTTGGGGTAAACTCTTGCATCTTGTCTCCAAACACTGCAGATAAATTTTTAATGTGAATCAGAAATGTTTAACATATATATGGCGTGTGTAATTTAGGCAATGTTTCCTTTCTTTTTAATTGTGGCAACTTTTTTGTCCAAATTTGCTTGAGACTACTTTGTTTCTAAACTTGTTGCATCCAGACATACTATCAAAACTATGACAACCTTTATCATAGAGGTACTATAGGTCACAGTTTTTGTCTACTATTATACTTGAAAAAGCTCAAGAATCTTTTAAAAACACAAAAAAGCAACTGATATGCTTTTAAATAAATGAAAATCTTAGCCGTCTAGTCTTTAAGTTGGATTGATTTAAAGAAAACAGAACTCCCATGAGCAGCAGCCCAACTCTTTTACAGCTTTGCCTGATCATTTTCTACGTTTAAAGCAGGTTGCTGTCAAATCCCCGGGGAACATGTCCTTGCTGCTCTTGTCTGACAGTCTTGAAATAAACCAGTAAGTCTGAGATTATATCAACCGCGCCATCATCAAAAGGAGTCGCAGAGAAAGTAGGACATGTCAGACGGAGAGTCTGACTGGAGGCTGAATCTTGCAGACTTAAGAAAAACGCACGTCCATCATTGTTTCCCTCCCCGTCTCGTTTCAGCACCGTCTGTTGGAGGAGGGGTATTTGGTTTTCAGGCCTTCTTTGAAGCTGCGAAACAGGACGCGGTTTTGTTTGTTCTCTTCGTCCTTCTTGGCGTGGAACTCCCCCTGGACCTTGAAGCTGCGGTGCACCACGAAGGCTGAGCTCAGCACTGAGAACTTGTACCCGGCCACGTGTAGCTCGCAGGCCTGAGGGGAGACGGAGAAGACAGGATTAGAAAAAGGAACACATGGAAGTGGGAAGTGATGAAGGGGGGAAGGAGATGAGACAAATTGGGTATGGAGCAGAGGAGAGGAGAGGGAAGGTGACAACAAGAGGGATGGACGAGGAGGTGTGCTTGAGAAATATGTCAGGAGGAAGATGGATAGAAGTGTTGGCAATGCGATGAACTACTTAAAGTTCAACTACAGACAAAATTAATCATATTAGAGGTGCCAGAAGAGTAGTGAGGGGTATAAAGTTTGAAGAGTGTAGGGATGTTCTGTAAGAAAGAAGTGATGAATGTTGAATCTGACAAAACAGGACATAAGTTGGGGAGTAATGGTACATTCCAGTTGTACTAAGAAGTCAGGACTTCAGAGTGGGAAATTTCAACTGGAGGTTGGGATTTGCTACTGGGAAGTCTAGGATCCTCACCACCCCCAAGTTGGCAATCAAAGATGGCTGCCCTGAGTGTAAACAGTTATTAGCTCCTGTAATATTCTGTTTATTAGCAATTCTGACTAGTGTTTGTTGCACTAAATCAGTCGTATACATAGTATTGTTTGACCTATATATACGGAAATGCTGCTGTAGTGTTATTTAAATTCTTCATGTGGTATGTGTGAACTACAATACAGGGTTAATAATAGCCTGGTAGATCAGCGCGTTTTTTCCGACTTTGTAACTGGAACGCTGATAACTCGGATATGACGTCATTCCCAATCCCCTCTTCCCAGTTCCAATGTAAATGGAATGCAGCATAAATCACAGCTTAAACTACTAATGATAATTTCCTTTTTTTAATTAGGAGCATTAGAGAGAAAAATCAAACAATATTTATATTCAGGGGAGGCCACAGCCTGCTCCTCATCAACATCTCTGCTGCAGAAAGGGTGGGCAGCACCAAGTTCCTGGGGGTGCACATCAGTGAAGACCTCTCCTGGACGAGGAACACCGCATCACTGGCAAAGAAAGGACAGCAGCGTCTCCATGTCCAAACTAAAAAAGGCAAGAGCAACCCCACCCATCATGTGCTCCCTCTACAGAGGCACCATTGAGAGCATCCTGACCAGCTGCATCATGGTGTGGTACAGGAACTGCAGGACCCTGCAATCATTGTGAACTGAAGGAAGAATCGCTTCCTCACCCCCAGGACACTTACAACACCTGCCTCATCAAGCATCCAGCACTGTTCACAACCTCATCCACCCACTGCACAGCTTCTTCAACCTTCTACCTTCAGGCAGACTGTACCGGATCCTCCGTGCCTGCTCCACTGGACTCTGCAACAGCTTCATTCACCAGGCTGTCTAGATGCTGAACTCTCCTCCTCTTCCTGTTCTTCTCCTGCAACCCCAACCCCTGAACTACACTACCTCAACTTTTTAGGGATACGCCAACATTTCCTCTGTTTTTGTGTCTTGCCTCACTCCAAGTCCATGACAAACAGAAACCATTCTTTGACTGTGCATCCAGTAACAAAGCTCGCCCACCGATAATTAGCTTAGCTCAAACACTGGGAGTCTATTCACAGCCCATTCTCATCTATAATTTATTTCCTTGTACATTCTTTATCATTTATCTTTTATTTCTTTTAGCTTGCACATTCTATTTAACCTGGAAGTGCAGATGGATCAGCCTGATTCAGTGTCCGTCTTGCCAAGCTTCAATCTACAACGAAAGTAAGCAGCCCAATGCGGCACAACCCAATCAGAGTCTCTTAGAGCAGGAAAATGAGGGAGCTACAAGTGAGATGATAGCAGCTACTGATCACACAGATTAGCAAAGATGCTGACAACATCAGAAAAAGTTTTATCAGATCTGGAATGCATTTCTTCATTAAATGTAAAACAATTAACAACACTACAAACTTTTCTATGGAAAGGATATTTTTGCTCCACTTCTGATATGTTTTGCTGAGAGTTTAGTTTAAGAAAGTGACTCAGGTTTGTTCAGTTTTAGTGAGGTTAGTGTTTGTTGTTTCCTCTGACTAGTTGACCAGCCGATGACAGAGGGAGATATAATCACTATGTCCCAACATACTTAAGTTCTAACCACAGGGGCTTTGTCAAACACTGTAAAGAATCTTACTGTAGCGTATTATTGAGCCAACATAGTGTTTGAGTAGTTTTAACCTGTGTGTGCACATGTAATCCTAGAATAAAGTGTAACATAAGTAGCTGCCTTTTTTCCACTAGTGTTGAGATAAACATGAGTGCAGCAGTCCACAGGTTGCATCATTTTTATGTGACTTGTGTATTTCATTTGTCTCTACGTGCTACATTTCTACTCCTTCTACTCGCCCATTAGCCTGTTTTATACTCAGCAGGATTTTTATCATAATTTAATATTTACTGGTGAAAGATACTCTGGTTTAAATACAGCAGATTTCCCCAGTCTTTGTATAAAACAGTGTCATAGAAAAAGTCTCAGTGCTTTGTTTTCTGTCCTCATATCTTACCCCAGGACAAACCTTGCGGGTTCTTCTGGTATTCATATTTACTAGTGCCATCGGCCTCTAGCAACCCCACTTACAAAAAAGAAAACATACCAACATTTTAAGATTGTTTTTCTATTTAAACATGCCACACTAAGGCTAACTCAGTCTTCAAATTCTTTGGACAGTTATTATGATCTTTTCTGCATTTCTTGGAATATTAAAATGAAAAATAGCCTCCATAGGGTGTCTAAGAATTCTACTTTTGTTGCCATGGTTTTGGACAGGCTTCAACATTTATGTAGGAACATATCAAAGTGTATAATTCTGCTACTGAAACAACTATTTGTTATGTCTTTGCACAATAAAATATGTAGGTAAATTATGTACGGCAATTCATCCAAAAAAAATCAGAATGATTTCTGGTCCATATGGCCCAGCCCTAACTTTACATGTAAACTGTAAACCATACAAACCTGGCTGATTCGGTTGAAGCCATATTGTTTGAAGTTCTCGTCATATAGGGGCACAGAACTGGGCCCGATGTAGAAAGGCTCCCAGGGGTCCATCCAGGTGAGCGTGTAGGCCACCTCTAGGGTGCCTGTGTCTCTGACGTGGCTGTTGACCCAGCGGGAGTAGTTGGTGGGTGCTTGACAGCGTTGACACAGCTCTTCGTAGAACGGCCTGACCTCACCAACCTGATAGAGCTGAACCAACTCTGACTTGGTTCCTGGCAGCTTCCTGGCATGACGGATCTCAAAGGCAGGTAGAACGAACACCTCATCACTGGCTGGTTGGCGCCTCATGATCATGTCCAGGAAGTGCTGGTGAAGGTCAGCGCTGGGCATCATGTCAATATCGATGACCAGAACGTAGGAGGACTCCGTGCCACTCCGGGCCACATTTCGAAGAAGGTTGTTGGGGTATGAGACGTTTCCGCTGATGGCGTAGTTCTTATGTTTATCCCTGTAGGTCTCCAGTCTGGAGAATACTGAAGCACAGTCCTCCAGACCTGCAAAATGCTCCCGGTCCTGCTCTGGAAAGCTCGCCATCTCTCCTGAGAGACAAACCAAATGGAAGTCCACCAGAGCCTGGATCTGAGGGCAGAAGAAGCTGAGGGCATAGACCAAAGCTGTAGCAAACTTAACATCCTGCCCATGAGCGAATATGGCCACGGAGAGAGGGTTCTGCCACCTTTGCAGGAGAGACTCCAGGTGGTGCAGGTTGTTGATGGTGGTGTGTGTGCACAGAGACAGGACATTAGAGCCAGGGTCAGATCCTGGTTTCAGATCAGAGGTGAAATCACTTTTGATCAAGTTCTTGTAGACTCTGTACTGACCACTGTTGTCAAAGATCCCACCACTGGACAGAGAGTACCTCAGACGCTCTTTGCGGGAGTTTTTCTCAGTGTGCACATTTTTCTTGCTGGCAGAGCCCCCGAAGAGCTCCGAGTATCTGTACCGCTGCTGCTTACCGTGAAACCTGGACAAGAAGGACAGGTAGATGAGCTGCAGGAGCGCCACGATCAGCAGAGCACTCAGCACCACTTTGAAGGCCGAACACTTCTTGGAGAGATGCATTCCAGAGGAAAAACAACCCGACCGATCACTGAGCACAAACAGGTCCAAACAACAGAGCAGGCTGCTGCTTTTGTGGAGGACTGGCTGCTTATTTGTGTCCGAGCTGCTAACATCACCTACATAGCCACCACGATGCTAACACGACAGCCTATCAGACTGGATATGTCACGAATACTCGACGTCATATTCCGCTCTTTAAATAAGGCTGCTGATGATATCACGTCGAAAACGACGAATTTAATCCAGTTTCTGTATTCTCAAAACACTGCACAGTTGTTCCTATTCACCGCTGCGACGGTGGCGCACGTATATACGTAATAACCGTAAAGACTGTAGCAAAGGAGCCATCGAATCGATAGCCACGTTAGCTTGTTAGCACTTAGCTGAATTGCTAGCTGGTTAGCAGTAAGTTAGTGGAGCTAACCGCTAACAGCTTGTCTCCCGGCTGGTTAGCGGTTAGCTCCACTGTCATATTGTTACCGGTCTGCTTAACTAAAAGGGGTGAGGGGAAGACATTAAGCAAGACTTTTCCAACAAACCAGCGCAAATTTTATTCAAGAAATAAGAGTCATCACTTGAGTTCGTAGATAATATTTATATTTACAATTACATATATGTGGTGTTCCATGGGACGAGGTGGCCGAGTGGTTAAGGCGATGGACTGCTAATCCATTGTGCTCTGCACGCGTGGGTTCGAATCCCATCCTCGTCGGATATTTCATTTTTTTTTCGTTATACTCATATGACAGCATAACTCTGAAAATTCCATTATTTGTTTCTAAGCTTATGTATACACACGACGAAAATCCTAAATATCAGTGCAGGGCAGATAATGTGTATCTTAATCGGTAAAAGTGAATACAAAGAGTGCTATACCTCTCTGTTTAGTCATAATTATTATACTGCAGACCAGTGTTTTTTTACACATTTTTGCCCATGGTACACCTTAAACTTAGCCAAAATGTCAAGGTTCACCACACTAGATTGCATTACCTTTATGTTTTAGTAACTTATTAGTCTGAAATATTAATTCTATCTATCAATGCCTCGTAAAATTGAACAGCTTTATATCTTCTGAAATATTTGAAGAAAATTATTCAATAATTTATTTTGTAAAAATTAAAATATTTTGCAAATTTGCAAAAAGAGCAGGCCAAATGTTCAAATTGGATGAACCACTGAACAGTATTTATTTATTATTTTTTTTAGAGTTGTTTGTGGAAATTATTGTACTTAAAAGTATGAGTTGATTTAAAAACTCATTTAACAGTTTTATTTATTTAACCTTTAATTTTGTTGGGTTAATCCAAATTGAAATCAGAGATCTCTAGATGTTCTTTCAAAGGTTCTGTTCAGTTCAAAACACTTTCTACAGGCTCCTTCCTAGATGGACTACTACAGCTGGATTGTCAGGTTAGGACAATGCTTAAACTAATCAATTAATAAAAAAAAAGTTGCACAGTAATTTTAATTTCAACAGCACCAACAGGCAAATCTGACAGAAAACTTAAGACCGATAACACTCAATTTGTCCTCATTTGTTATCCAAATATGAAATTCAGTTATGTCATTTTTAGGGGCTTTGTTTCATACAGCAGCAGAGATTTGACACCAGAAAAACAGCACAGTTTGTGATGTTTTTAATTCATGATCAGTTATAAAAACATCCTCACAACTACATAAACTATGGACAACAGGCATCAGGTCCTTAGCAGTATTTTCAGTTTTGACAAATTAAATCATAACTTTAAAAATATGAAAAGCTTTAATGTGTTTTTAACAGCAATAATTGATCATAAATTAGAGCTGAAGCTGAACTAAAAATATTGAGTGAAAATATGTGAGGACAGTTTTAAAGTCAATGTCCTTTAGACCCAGAGTAAGCTGCCTACATGAGAATTTCTAGTGTGATCATTACTTCTTGCAAAATGCTGCCCAGGCCTGAACTGTCTAAACAAGGTGACTCAATGCAAAGCTCATTTTAAGCTCAGTGAAATCAGTGACAAGTTCTTTATTTTCTTGAGTTATTTGTCAAAACAGATCTTTTACAGAATGCAAGTGTGTTCTGTGAAAAACCTGTTTTGTCTTGTAAACGTGCACGTCTTCTGTATTTTAACCATTTTTGCAACAGTAAAACTTTGATTGCAAACAAGGGAGTGAAAGTGATATGAGAAAAATGGGACAGTGTTTCTACATTAAAGTGAGACTTGAACAAGTATTTGATTTTATCTGTTTAATGTATGCCACAGTATTTCAGAAATAAAAAAATAACTCACTGAAAGGCAAATGTAAGACAAGTATTCTTACATTTAACATGCACTAGTATTCACATACATAAGCAGAGTATTACTGTCTGTGTTAAATACCAAAAAGTTGAATGTGATTAAGGTCTGATTTTTCAACCATGTTTTTGGGGCTCCAACTATATTTTCAGTTCTGCAGAAATCAAAAGGCCCGACCACAGTATAACTACAAACTATGACACTAAAACGCCAGCCCCGCTTTTCGACCCGCTTCCTTCGCTGTCCCGTGAAGACGCTGCTGTCTGGCCCTGTGCTTCTGCTTCCCCCTCTCCAACCAGCCGGATGTTGTAGCGCTCTCTGTACTCCGTCAGCTCGCGGCCTTTTGACTGCATTTGCGTGTTGATGGATTCGACTATTTTGGTGATCTGTGGGGATAAAAGAGAGATCATGGCTTCAGTTTTTGTCCAACTTCTGTAACAAACATCTTCAAAAATGTGTCTGTGCTTATGCTGGAGATAACATATTGATTTAATTTTGTTCTCATTCATCACCTGTTCTTTGTTGTTTTCCAAAGCTGGTAGAACTTCTTTAACTGTCCTCTCCACCAACACCCCTCCCACCAGACGAAAGCATTTCCTTGAAGGGTCCACATCCTTCAGAGTGTCAATTACTAAGCTGGATTTAAAAACAGACAATGAAATTAAAACCACAGGTGACATTATTATGAGGCATAAAATACACACAGCTGCTCAGTTTCTCCAACAAAACATATCAGTAGACTTTAAAGGGATACAGCAACTTTTTCTGTCTTTTCGTGTGTTGCCTCACTGCCGAATCCATGACAAGCAGATGGACACCATTTGACACTTTTGACTGTGTATGCAGTAACAAGAGAGAGACGGGTGGAGCTCGCCCACCGCTAGCTTGGCTCAAACACTGTGAGTCAATGGGTAGTGTTAGCCTGCCTCTGCCTTCAGTCATCAGATAATCTCTTCAGGAACTCTAAACAGTCCTGTGTGCTTGTTGTGACTCCTTTTTTTTTTTAACCACGTTATGTTACGTTATCTTCTACTATCATTGTATTATCTTCTTCAACTCGTAAACAGATGCTTTGTTTTGTTGACCTACTTACAAGCACATCTGCGGGAGTTTGCGCTAGAGATGTGACACTGGCAAACGAGTTGAGTCTTTTGAAGAACTCTTTTAGGTGAACAATGAGAACCGATCCACAGTTGAGAGTAAGCTGTTCTTTTGCGAGCCATTCTTATTTGAAAATGGTCTGGGAATCAGTTCTCATCGTTTACTTAAAAAGAGCGGTTCAAAAGAAGAAGAAGATAATAAGATGATAGTAGAAGAGAGTGTGACATAACATGGTAAAGAATGAGTCACAACAAGCACACGGGACTGTTAAGAGTTGATGAAGAGTTTATCTGATGACTGTAGGCAGAGGCAGGCTAACACTACCCACTGACTCCCAGTGTTTGAGCTTAGCTAATTAGCAGTGGGCAAGCTTTTCCCATCTCTTTCTTGTTACAGTACACAGTTAAAAGAATGGTGTCTTTCTTAAAAAAAATGTTGGCGTTTCCCTTTAAACACTTCAATAACAGATCATTAGGTCAGCAGGAGAAATATCCCTTTTGGTTTAAAATGAAATGATCTGATATTGAAATCAGTAACTCTTTAAAAGTGGGCTAATGTGACCAACCTGTGCTCGTTGATGTCCATCTCCAGCTCTGCAGCTTTAGACGCCATACTGCGCTGCTCCTGACGCATTTTCTGAAATGTTGCCACCACCTGTCACACGATAAAGAATTGTGATCAGGAACAAAGTACATGGTTAAGATTAATACCTCCTACATTTTCAGCAGCATATGCACAGGAGAGAGGAAGTTGGGAAGGAAAAAAAATGTCAACTTTTATTGTAACGTTTATGTTATGTGTTCACCAACAGGCAGTACAACATCAAATATACACGGTGTAAGTCAGAATTCATAATATGACAGGGAACGAACCACTTACATCCTAACTTTGGTATTATATGTTAAAGTGTATCAGCGGCACCGATTAAAGACATGAGAGGAACACTGAAGCACACAGAAGTGAATATGACGCAGCGTCATGACCGTTACACCAGAAAAATAAGATGCAATTAGTACAATTTAATGGAAAAGAAGCTGGATTAAATGACTTTTTACTTCTTCCCACTCCTTTTTGAAAGTGTAGATTAAATCTGTGAGTTTTTTAATCACTTAATTCTTGGGTACGCATGTCTTTTTTTTCTCTCTTTTGTGATTGACCACATTTGTTTGATGAATTTGTCATTTTTGGTCTTCTTACAGTTACAATTCATAATTAAGTATTAAATCAATCAAAATGTATATCATGATGTCTATCTAAACTGTTTGAAGATTACGCAAAAACCACTTGATGCATTTTGCTGACATTTTCAGGAGATATTGGTTATGGCCCATCTTAGAATTGATCCGATTTTGTTGGTGATATGTATATTTTTCTGGGTGCAAAAAAATCCTGAAAAAAAAAAAATCTCACGTTAACATTGGGCCGTATTAAAAAAATATATATCTCTGCCGTTTTTAACAGATATGCTTCCAATTTTAGATAATATGGGGTCCATGTCTCTATCATCAAAGTAAATTTAATCTGGATCCCAAAAAACACTTAACTTTACAATGGGAAATCCCTTTGACGACATTCAATAATTAATATAAAATCAAGATATTAAGTGATGTTCCCAAAACTTGTGTTTGTTCAGGATAATAACCTCCATGTATGTGCTGAGTTTGGTCCAGATCCTGGCTCTATTCTGGATCTGGTGATCCAGAATTGGATCTTTTAGAGGGGTTGCAGAAAAGGCACTGCTGGAACTGAGCTGCTTGGTGGAGGTCTGCGCTCTCTGTTTTTCTAGTTACCTGTGTAATATCATTAGTTAAAAGTCTAGATTCAAGGCAACCTTTGCAGTAATTTTAACAGTCTTTTTTCGACTCCTGTATAATAATTTACAATAACTGCTTACATATGGGGTGAAACCTTTAAAATGTAGGGATTTCCCATTTCCCATGTTAAAAAATAAAGTGTCAGTTTGCATGTATTTCATACAAATCTAAAGCATTAAATCCCCTTTGGTATAGTTTAAGAAATGCCTGAGCCCGTGGTGCACATTGTGGTTACTGGGGCTGGGTTGGGTGGTCTTCAGAGGTAAAAATAGCTTCTTCACTCTCTTATTGGGTAAGACCCTCCACTGGGGCAGCACTCCGTCCTGATGGAGGCGTGGGCTCATTTAATGCGTCTAATCACCATCACACGGCTCATTACAGGGTTAAACATAAAGTAAATGTCACTTATAAAGCCAACACGTTTGAGGAGCTGCTGCTGTAGCGTACTGTGAAGAGAAAGCATAAAGACTGTGGGAAGATGGCGATGGAGAAGCTAACGTTAGCTTTAGCTAGCATGAAGTCAGATTAACGGTTTTGTCTTTAACGGACTCGACAGGCCAACTCCGGCGGGGTTTGTACGGACTAAAATCAGCCTGAGGCGAAGCTGAAGGTACCTGCTCGGCTGACGGGCCGGACTGTTTCCCACCGGCGCTGTTGCTGGATTTGCTACCCGTGCTGCTACTGTTGGCTGCCATCTTGGAAGGGTGTTGCTGAGAAGGACCCCGGGATGGATGTAGAGAGGTGGCTAAAGTGAGCGCCTGTGTGGAAATTCTACTACTTTTATTATGTCATAGCATTTTAGTTACCCATCTACTCTTATTTATTTTAAAGTGGGATATATGAATGAATGTGAATTTGATTTGATCCAGAAAAATGCCTTCTCGTTTTGTTGTTACCTTGGTATTAACAAAATGACAATAAATCTCAAACCCAAAAACCCAGAAGTGAGTTAGCATTTAATCAATCAATCAATCAATCAACCAGTCAATCAAGCTTTACTTGCATAGCTCCAGTCCATAACAAGTGTTATCTCAAGGTCTCAATTTTACAATAGTGCAGCCTGAGGCCATACTCTTCATTTTATAAATACATAGATATACACTTACAATATATTTGTATATACACATACATACATCCACAGATGTATCCATCCAAGCAGAGACAAAAGGACTAAAAATAAGAATTTTTGTTTGCAACAAACCCATGAACACCCAGATCATACATCTGTCCTGTAGCCAGCCAATAGCCATATATTTATTTTTATTTATATTTATATTTATTTATATTTCTGTTTCTATCTATCTTTTTGTATATATCTTTTATCTGCTATAAATGGTGCTTCTTGGTTCTTAATTTCCCAGAGGGAGTATTCCAATCAAATAAATTAAGTTCTATCTAATCTAATCTGATGTAATCATCACATTTGTCTCTGCTGAATATAGATTCACTCAATCACTCTTTATTTGTTTTGTGCCATATTTGTCTCTGTTGAATATACATTTATTAAAGATAAGCCCCTTGAGATGTGGCATCTCATTTTTAAGAAGTGTGAAAATTAGTTACTATGGACTCACAATCGATACAACCATGAATAGAGAGATCAACCAAATACTTTTACCAACATCCATAACAAATATAAACTGGAGAGGACTGATGTTGATCAGCACAGCAGCATCCAGCCAAACTGCCATCAAATTGGGTTGAACTGGTCTAAAAGTATCAATTTATGTCAAATGATGTATTTCTGTTGATGGTTGGTGCAGAATAAAGCACATGGAGTGAAGCAGGTTCACAGCAGCAGGTCATCCATGACTGTTGTCACTGTCATATTAATATATGTGTGCTGTCTGCAGGAACTACCTTGTATTTAATTTTGTTGATCTGTCTAAAGTTAATGTCAGGAATGGTAATGATAATGGAATGGAAGGAATGGCCACATAATTGTAATTGCAGTTATTGAAGCTTCATAAGTCCACAGCAGCAGGTAGTCTACACCGAGGATCCCAGGCAGCCTACAAGACAAGAACCAGAAAAGGGGCAAAGGCATATATGGAGAGAAGACTTCCTGGTTCCCAACCCTCCAGAGAATAAGGGATTTAATTGAACTAAAAGCCAGTGTTATTCTGATTCCTCTCTCTGTATTACAGACTGTCAGGCAGATACAGAGCCTCTCCAGCAGGTGGTAGTGGTGTTCCTTTATGGTTTTTCCATCCTCTGATCAAGAAAACAGAAGAAGAAAGACACCCGGCTGATCCTGTCTGCTGTATAGTGATCACACAGAATCACATCCAGTGTGCTGCCGACATGGATTAAACAGAGGTGTGAGGTGCTGTCAGGGTTACATGGACCAATGTTCACGCTCAGGTGCATTGTGGGAACACCTTCAAGGTATCTGAGACAAAGGATCAAGCTACAGAAGAGGTTTGTTTATTTCTCTGTCAGGGTGATGTGTGTTTCAGTTTATGTTTAACAGCTTTTCCTCTACAGGAGGAACATTTTAGACTGCATGCAGGTTTTAACATTATATCACATTAAAGCAAAAGTGTGGAGTATCATGTATTAAGTACACAGCAGAGTCACTACCACAGTTAATGATAAACCTGACCTGATATACTTACCTGGAGTGCACTGTTTTCCTCTGGCTGTAACAACATTGTCCTCTCCCTGCAGCATGTCCACTCTTCCTCGCCCCGTGGCTGCAGTTTGTCAGGTAACAGCCACCCCGGACAAACAGGCCAACTTCTCCGCCTGTAAACAGCTGGTGGAGGAGGCCAAGGCCAAAGGAGCGAGCATGGTGTTCCTGCCCGAAGGATTCGACTACATCGGATCCAGCCGAGAGGAGACACTGTCTCTGAGTGAGAGCCTGACAGGAGACACGGTATCACAGTACACTCAGCTGGCAAGGTACGTCAACAGGTTTGATTATTGACCCAAGAAAAGGCTTTGTTCCCCCCATGTTAGATTATCATTATTGTTATTATATGATTTTTTTTTACATTTAATTTAATCTTTGTGTTTATTTTTGTCTTTTTTGTTTTTATATTGTGACTGTTTTTGAGAATTTATTCCTGACATTACTGATTTATAGCCGTCAGACTTGTGTTAGGTTCTATTTTAAAGAGCCCTTTTTGGTTTTATTCAGAGTCCATTTATTTCTTGAGTTTATGTTTTAACATTTTTTTTCATTGTTGAACCTTTAGTGTTTATTTTGTTACTTTATTTATCTTTTTTTATGTAACATTTTTTTATTGTTTAAAGAGCAAAATAGAACAGAACAAAGAGGCTGACAAAGCTTCATTCCAGCTTGTGTCCATTTAGGCGATCCATCCACCTCATAAACATTTGAAAATATGTGCATATAATTATGTTAGAATTTCCTCTTAATGTCTTTGTGTGTGTGCATAAGTGAGTGTTTGTGCAGTATGTGGATCGTGAGGGTGGGTAGGGTCTTGTATTTTCTACTTTTTGATTTTTTTATTACTTCTTTTTTATGTAAAGCACTTTGTGCCATAATATGTTGTATGATAAGTGCTATACAAATAACGTTTGATTGATTTATGCATCCCTACCCCTTTCTGTAAATTCCATGCTAGATTGATTTTTTCGTTTTATTTTGATTAAAGTTGTTACTTAAGTCCATGTTTTAGTATTTTTTTAAATATTATTTTAACCCTAGTGTTAGCTTTGTCTTTTTTCACCTTACTCTCCATATGTGTATGCATATTTCCAACATATTATTGCAAATTTTTTAAAGACAAAATACCACATTAAGAAACTTCATATATGACACTACAAGCCAAGCAAAAAGAAGCATTTCAATGGGCAGATCTAAATCTTCTCATCAGCCTTCAAATTTACCTTAACAGATAGTTTTTACTTTCTTCTTTTTACTTTTTCTACTCAGTTCTGTTCTGTGTTAGTTTGTCTTCTTGCAGATTAGACAGTTATTTCATTAAATGCCAGTTCTTGAAAAAATAGCTTGAATCGTGTGGGAGTATTTGGAGCAGCGGAAAGCCTGTCTTCACTGGGTTGAATTTGACCATTGTCACATGTTCAGGGATGGAAATCGATAACCAACTTCAGTTGAGAATCCATAACAACCTCAAGGAGTTGTCAGCATTAGTCTTTTTGTTTAATAAATCTCTCTTCAGTTCAATCAAATCAGTAAAGCAGAACTGATGACGGAATTGGTCTAAAAAATCCTATCAATTCCCGTCCGTACTCATGTTTTATAGGAGAAGATTCTAGTGTTTGGAGTATTTTTATCATTAACTTAAACTCCTTTTTCCCACAGAGAGTTGGAGGTGTGGCTGTCTCTGGGAGGATTTCACGAGCGAGGACACGACTGGGAGACTGATCGAAGGATCTACAACAGTCACATCATAATTAACGATAAAGGTATGTCTTCATTCACGTTCTCACAGTTGAGCACAATACGACGGTCATCAGTCTGTATTTTCATTGTGTTGTTTTTTCTTTATACGTTTATGAAACACTTTCACCGGCTTGTTGTCATTCCTCCTCAGGTGACATCGTCTCAGTCTACAGGAAGTCTCATTTATTTGATGTGGAACTGCCAGAGAAAAGTGTTTCCCTGAAAGAAAGTGCCTTCACCATCCCTGGACCTTCACTTATATCTCCAGTCCAAACTCCTATTGGAAAGGTATCATTTAGAGTCTTCAAACCCTCACAGATTGTCCTGGAACACTCTTTATTTCTCATATTTCATGACTGAGAGTGCACACCTAAAGGAAACAAAAGCGGCGTTTCACAGCTTAAATTCTGAAAATTAATAAAATAAGATTGCAAATTTTTAAGGCATTTACAAACATGTTAGAAAGTGTTGACTGCAGCTAAACAGACATTTAACTGACAGGTTTAGAATGAGTTTGCTTGAACTCACCTTTCTAACAGGAATATGATGTTATTGTTTAACCCTCTGCTTTCACATTAACAGTTTTGCTTAAAAGGGTTCAGCTATTTGTCCATCACTCTGGCTGTGTGACGACGGATAACAAGATTTTCATGATACAGTTTGGAATTCCTTCTAAAACTTTTCTAATGGACTGAAGCATGTGTAAGTAAGGTTGCAAAATTCTAGGAATAAACGGGAATAAAAGGGAATTAAGAGAAATAAACCTGGAATTTACAAAATCGAAGTTTTTCCCTTAAGAAGGATTTTAAATATATGTAGCTGATAAAAATATATTTTTTTACTTAATGAGCCAGATTTCATGTTAGTATACTCGAGAATATCTGTGTTATTCCTCAATCATGTGTTCATAGCAAATTGCTAACTAAAGTGGTTTTAAGGCCACACCCCGACATGCACAGATGATTGTAGATCCCTGGACTATTGAGGACACATGTTTGAGGCTGAAGACATAAAGTGAAGTTGATACTGATCAATCGGTAAAATAATTAAAATTTGATAAAGTTCTACTTACAAATAAATCTGTTGAAATGTAATGATTTATGATACAGTTTGTTTAAATTACCCCCAATTTCCAGTTAATGCTTAAATTCCCATGAAGAATTTCTGGAAACTTTCTGGACATTTACCTGAAATTTCCCGCCCCTTTTCAACCCTGTGTAGACACTTTTTAGTAATTCAAATACTCAAGATGCTTTTATACTCACATGCACATACTGATGATCTGTGAGTTATCCATAATTCATTTTTTAAATATCCATTTACAAGCCATCAATACAGCAGAGGGAGCAGCGTGGGGTTAATGTTTTGCCCTGAGGACACATCGGCACGCGTAACATCCTGTAAAGTTGTTTGACACCAGAGGGTTAAGACGAGGATAAATGTTGCTGCTCATGTCTTGGCTGAATCACTGTATTGTTAAAGGAGAACCTACAGAAATCCAAATTAGTGAGGCAAGTACTCAGATCAGTCTCTTTCTTACCACAGGTTCATATGAACCCAGGCTTAGAGGATCACATTCAGGGTGGGCAGGCGTGCAGGGGTCTGAACAGGTTGAAGATAAACCATTACAGAAAAACCCCTCACTTGGGGAGAGTTTATTAAAATAATAATAAAGCATACACAGACAGTCCTGGAGCATGATTATGGTATGCTATGACCTCTAAGATGTATATTAAATATTAAATTCATTTAGAGTCTTTGTCTTCTTTTGATCGTTCGCGTTTTGTTCATTCACAGGTTGGCCTTGGGATCTGCTATGACCTGAGGTTTCCTGAGTTATCTCTGGCTCTGCAAAGACACGGAGCTGAGATTTTAACTTACCCATCAGCCTTCACTGTAGCTACAGGAGTGGCCCACTGGGAGGTAGGACATTAAACCAGGCTGACTGATATACACAGTTTTTCCAAAACATTCATGCTATTAATCCAATTAGGGTCAGACAATTTTGATATAGTTAATGCTGACTGAAAAAAGCTGTTGATTTTTTTAATGAAGAGCCACTTAAATTAATATGCTTGATAACCACAAGATCTGTTTAAGTAGAATGAGTAAGATTTATTGAAATATTTGTATTTTTCATTTATATTTATTTAATATTTATTTATATTTTTGTTTATATCCATCTTTTTTTTAATATCTTTTTATCTATTTTTCAGACTGCTACTGGGAACCTAATTTCACAGCAGGAGTTTCCCAAAGGGATTAATAAAGTTCTATCTAATCTTATCTGTTATTTTTAGTATTATTTATATCATCAGCCCAAACCAAATGATACCTGTTTGACACCATGAAAAACACAAGTCTTGGCTTGTAAGGTCAACAAAACACATATTTCTTGTTGGCCTACAAGCACACAGGACCGCTTAGAGTTGCTGAAGAGTTTATCTGATGACTGTAGACAGAGGCAGGCTAACACTACCCATTGACTCCCAGTGTTTGAGCTAAGCTATTTCACGATGGCCGAGCTCTGGCCGTCTCTTCCTTGTTACAGCACGCACAGTCGAAAGAATGGTGTCTATCTGCTTGTCATGGACTTTGGAGTGAGGCAAGACACAAAAACAAGAAAAATGTTGGTGTATGAACATCATAAACATTATGAAACATAATGAAAGACATTGAAAAGATTAGAAGTTTGTAGTTTGTGCCTCAAAAGTTGACCCTTTGTTATTGATAGTTTTTAATGGAGAGCTATTCATACGGTACTGCTACCTCAAAAGGTCTTTTCCAAGAGAAGCTAATCAAGATCATAGAAGATGTAAAAGACAAAAAGCTCCTAATTTCGAATTTAAACACAATAATAAGGAGGATATTAAGGAAAAACTCTTATTTAATGGCCTACAAGCTACAGAATACAATCATGAAAAATAAGGGACTAATAAGCTCCTATTAATGTCTAAAAGCATCTGTCATGATATTCAACAAGTAGTCATCCAAACTTCTTTTTGTTTTCTTTATAATCTTTTGTCACAGGTATTACTGCGTGCGAGGGCCATTGAGACCCAGTGTTTCGTCTTAGCGGCGGCTCAGGTCGGCCATCATCACGAGAAGCGCTCATCGTACGGGCACACGCTGGCGGTGGACCCCTGGGGGGAGGTGCTAGGTGACTGTGGGGGAGAGAAACCCGGCATGGTGCTGGTGGAGATCGACCTGGAGAAGGTGAACAACACAAGGAGGAACATGCCGGTCCAGCAGCACCGCAGAGACAGGAGCTTCTATCAGAGTCTGGAGGGGACATGAAGACTTTGTGGGACTGACGGACGACAGCGGACTCTGGGTGTTTTACTTCAGGAAGAGCTCACAGGGCTGTTACCGCCGCCAAGATGGTTATGTTTCTGCTGCTGTACGTTTGTTTATTTGATGTTCGCAAGATTACGCAAAAACTACTGAATGGATTTTGCTGAAATTTTCAGGAAATGTTGGTAATGGCCCAACTTAAAAATGATTAGATTTTGGTGGTGATCCAGATAACCGCCATTAGTGAATGATTGTTTTTGCTCCATAACTGTCTAACAATGATATTAACATGATTCTGAGTGCTAGGTGTTGGTTTCCAGGGTCAGGGAATGATGGTAACTTTATCATGGAACTATTGCTTATAGATGTAACAGCAATACGTGAGCTACCTTGGCGGAGGTTTGGGCTCTCTGAGTGCTTTCTAGTTGATTTTTGTTTCAGATTTTCTAGTCTCTAGAGTTATTTTCAGACTTTTAATCAGAAAAAGCAAGTTGGAACAGTTGCAAATGTTGGTTTATTGTATGAAAAGTGTACACAGTTTGGTTGGATTAAACTTTTAATGAATGAAAACAAGACAAACATGAGGTACCTGTTTCAGTCTGGATTACTTTTAACTCATGGTGAGAGTTTATTTTTTCTCAACTCAATGCTGAAATCATTCTGCTCATTTTTTACCTGAACAGATCAGAAGGGAAAACAGTTTTCAGGAGATGTCCCTCAGTCCTGTCAGTAGATGGCACTGTGGGCTTTATTATAAACAAGAGTATATGGCAGACATTATTCTGAAATAGAGATCATCCACTATATTTGTAAAAGGGACAGTTTTTTCTTGACATACGCAAGAGGGGCCAGATTTTGAAATAAAGTGAAATGATAATGTTTTGGTCTAATTTACATGCTATTTCTGAAATGAATAAGTCTTAGCCTTTAAACATCAGTGTCTATCACCCATGCAGCTGCAAACCACAGGAAACCACTTAGGATATTCTGGCTACTTCATTCTGGAGCTTCATTTGTCAATCATTTGGTTTTTCTCTTTTATACGGTACTCACTCTCTTGTTTGAATGTTGACTAATAATAGCATCAGGAAGTCATTCTGACAGACCTCTTCAATCGCAGTTGTTTTGGAGTTGTGTTTATGCTTGTAGGGGCAGAACGAACAAGTGATACCCTTCAAATAACAACAATACCATAGCATGACAACATTTTCTGAATATGAGAACACTCTAGGGGCCAAATGTGAAGCTGTGGGGGCCCTGGTGTGGCCCTCAGACTGCATGTTGATGATCACTGTTTTTATTTAAATTAATGATATGCATTGTTACTCTTTCTAAAAGCATCGACCAAATGCTACCGGAAGTTTCATGTAAAATATCAAAATAAACATTGTTTAAGATTTCGTTTATTCTAAATTAGAACTAAAAAATATCAATCTTATTTGTCACTGTTAAGAGCAAATCAAGAGTGTGATTCCTTTTTTATGCTCAGTGAAGTTTTCGTTTGTCTTAAGAAATGACACTGAATTATTAATTTGTGTTGTCTTGCTCATCAAGTAGAGTCATTTCTCTTTTATCATATTCATTTTAAAATTGCATTTAAAGGATTTATATGTCATGGTATAAAAAAATCGAAATAAGGTTTCCAGCTGCTCTTGAACCCAAAGGGCATAAACAACCTGTTTTGCCAGTGTGATTCCTAGAGGGTAATTTTTATTTCTCTAGTCCATCTGGGAAAGAGCTCATAGAAAGTGTTTGGGAATGGGCAGAACTTTCAAAAGCATACCTGGCAGGAGGCTGGACGATTGTTCTGTCAGTCACTTTCATTATGGACTAATCAGATAATGCCGTAGGTTGGTTGTACTTCTACGCTACTGGTTTCATTGGCTGGTGAATGTGTGCTCAAGAATTAAAAATTAATTGAGCCTGATGTAAACATACACCCATATGTTTTATTTTATTCCATTTTACTGTAACAAGTGAGTTTGTACGTGGAGGTTATTGCTTATTTGCATTGATGTCTCATGACCGGTAAAGCTGTTTATTTTGTTAAATCTCTAAAAGAAACCAAAATCAATGTGCTATCGGAGAATGGAGTAAAATGAAATGCCTTCTCGGGCTTGTGTGATTGAATAAATTCTTTGAGCATGGTTGTTTTGTCCTGTTTCTTTTTTAAAATGTATTTTGCTCCAGCAAAAGTTCAACTACTTTGTTTTTATAAAGTAAAATGAGTGAATAAAACTTAGATAAAATTTTTTTCAGTTTCTCAATAAGGAGGTGATGGGTCCCAAGGGGAGAACATTATCTGACATATAACTAAGTGAAGTGTCATCCTCAACTGTGATGACAGCTTAGGTTTTTTATTATTATTTATCCATCAAAGTCATATATATATATGTTTACCTCCGCCAAGGAGGTTATGTTTTTGCCGGCGTTTATCTGTCTGTCTGTCTGTTTGTTTGTGTTCAAAATAACTTGAAAAGTTCTGAACGGATTTGGATGAAATTTTCAGGAATTGTTGGAAATGGGATATGGAAGAACTAATTAAATTTTGGGACTTATCCGGATCACCTTGGCGGAGGTCTGCGCTCTCTGAGTGCTTTTCTAGTTATTTTGGGGTTTTTTTTTACATTTTTTTACACACCCAACACAGCAAAGAGTGAATGGCTATTCATCACATCCAAGATTTCTTACTGCTAAACAGGTTTTTTTCTTGCCGCCATGATGGATTCATGTTGGGCTTTGGATGTATGTATTTTTATATATGTGTATATGTGCATTTTATGTATGTATAAATGCATATGTGTATCTATAAATTAAATAGTTTGTCTTCAGCCTGCTCTATTGTAAAGTGTCTTGAGATACAACTTGTTCTGAATTGGTGCTATACAAATAAAGATTGATAGATTGATATTTTAGGAACACTTTAAGGTCCCATATCATACAAAATACACTTTTTTATGCTTTTTTTTTTAAACAAAATATGTCTACAAACACCACAACCACTAAACATGGGGGCATTTCCCTTCTCTTCTACTGCTCCACTTTACAGAAAATGTGTGCTTTAACTATGTTTCACAAATGATCCCTTTATGATGTCATCAGGGGTGGCATTACAAAAAAGAAAAATGAACAGAAGATTTAAAATGAATAATGGCACCCCCTTGCAGGGCTGGAAATAAGCACCAGCCAAATGCATATTTGTTTAGTGGCCGGTGAATTTGCTTGACTGACTTGCCACAGCGGTGTTACAGTACAAACAACAAAATGTATATTAGTCACCAGATGAGGGAAAGTCCCTGAGACGGGTTTTTGTTGAACCCACAGTCAGCTCCAGCTTAAGGAACATGTCAAAACTGTAAAAGGAACTGTGAAGTAAACAGCAGAGCACAGCGCTAGAAAGCTGAAGCCACATCTACTTTTTAAAAGATGAGTTAACAGACACAACCCATGCTGATTCACAACAAATCAGCCTGTTGTGAGCAGGGCTGTAGTTTTTTTTAAAACATTGAGTGATAGGGCAGTTTTCCACCTTCTTGTTACTTACTTAAAATGTTCTCAACAGATTTGGATGCAATTTTCCAGGAATGTTGGTCATGGCACAATCAATCAATCAAACTTGATTTATTTTGCACTTTTCATACAACATATGTAGCACAAAGTGCTTTCCATAAACAGAACAAATAGGAGAAAGTATGTGCAAAACAAACTTAAATAACAATAAGAACAAACAAACCCAAATTAAGCAAAATAAAAAAATTCAAGACCCTGATTTAAAAAAGTGTGAACAAGGAACTGTGGAAACATCATTACGAGTTCAAAATGAGAAATACTGAGGATAACAGTGGAAAATAAAAAAAATATATATACAAGTAATAATAGAATTAAAATAAATGAATACATAGATTGAGATAAATAATAACATTTCGTTTGGTTAGAATGATAAAACAAAAAATACTTTAATATATGATTCAATAAAACATGTAAAAATGGATAAATACATAACTAGAGTTGGGTCCAATAAATGAAAAAAAAAAAAATCAGAAGTGTGATTATAAAGGCAGGTCTTTAGGAGAACTGGCTAGATTTTGGTGGTTATCTGGATGTGTATTCAGGATTTTTTTTAGGATTTGTTGGTGTGAGATAGAAAAGTTTCACACATTTTTACAATAACTAGCTCCACAATATGGGACATACCTGCAAGCTTCTAGTTTGCAGCTTGGATAGTCTGACCTACGAGATCAAATGCAACGCACCATTAGTCGAGGGAACCAGCGCAATGATAACTTTAAGATAGCGTAAAAAATGCCACCACTCTTTTGCTGGATGAAGTCAAACCCTGTTATTTTAGAGCATGAAATATGATACTGATATAAACAGCATTGTATCTCATTTGAGATTACTGCCTATCAAGCTGTGTTCCATTTACTTTGGAACTGGGAAGAGAGGAGTGGGAATGACATCCTATCCGAGTTATCGGTGTTCCAGTTACAAAGTCGGAAAAAACTTGCAGATCTATCAGGCTATAGCTGTTGTGTTAGCCGTTGTTAGCGCGCCCTGTGTTGTAGTTCGCACATACCACAGGATGAAGAATGTAAATAACAATGTAACATATTAGGGATGCACAATATTTGATTTTTGCCGATACAAGTATTGATATTTCTGGGCACAAGCTCTGTACTTAACAAAAATGGACTTGTTTCTTTCAGTGTTACATATTCTTGTTAGGAACAGATGTAAAACAAGGAGAACAGCATTTTGCAAAAATGAAACCCTTGATTTTTAAATGTACCCATGCACTGATGAATAGGTGCATCAATATTGTACATTTGTGTAGTTTGCCAATATTCCCGCTGATATACTGTATGGCTGATATGTTAGGCCGATATATCGTCAATATCTGCAAAAATTTCAGCCAATACCGATACTTAACTTTTTTAAGATTAATGGTGCGTTCCAGTTGTACTGGGAAGTCGGGATTTCTGAGTCCTGAGTGGGAAATTTCAACTGGAACGCCCCCCGAGGTCGGAATTTCCTACTGGGAACTCAGGGGATCCTCACCACCCCCAAGTTGACAAGCAAAGATGGCTGCCCTCAGTGTAAACACTTATTAAGCTCCTGTAATATTCCGTTTATTAGCACTTCTGACTACTGTTTATCGCACTAAATCAGCCGTACACATTGTTTCAACATATATTTATGGAAATGCTGCCATAGTGTTATTTACATTCTTCATGTGGCATTTGTGAACTACAACGCAGGGCGTGCTAACAACGGCTAACACAATGGCTAACAGTAGCCTAGTAGATCGGCAATTTTTTTCCAACTTTGTAACTGGAACGCTGATATCTCGGAGATGACTTTATTCCCACTCCCCTCTTTCCAGTTCCAATGTTAATGGAACGCAGCACAAATTTCCCACTCAGAACTCGGAAATCCCGACTTCCCAGTACAACTGCAACGCAGCATCAATACTGCCTAAAACTTCACAAATTGTCCAACCCTAGTTCATCAGCTTATTTCACCTTGCATTGGAAGCAGTGATATAAATTTTAATTCCCACTAAGCGGCCATACTTTTTGATATCCACGCGGGTTGATTGCAGAGACAATATGGATTATTGACTCTTTCCCTCCACCTCAGTTTTTCACTGTCGCAGGGCCTCGGAGGGTGGAGGGTCCTCTCCTGCTGCTGCTGGGATGAGATGGGATACAGGAAGTGAACGTCACTGACACAGGAATGGGACTGAAAAAAGAAAACACCATCATGATGAGGAGGAAGATGTCAAATCCGCTCGTTTAGGAAACAAAAATCGTCGTTTCCACTCAGACATTAAGGATGAATTGTTGCGCTCGAGCAGGATTTGAGGCATCAGGAAGGTACGTTACGTCCTTTTTAAATTAACGGTCACGGCGGTTGATGTTAGCTTGAGTGTGTTTCACCATCCGAGGCCATTTATCCCCTCGTCCCTCCATCCTCCTCCTGTCGCTGTCATATTTACTGAACTCCCCCTTTTTTTTTATTTCAGCCTGTCGCTCACGAACAGGTGCTAGCTTCGTTTACAGCTAGCTCCAGTGCTAGCTGTATCTGTGTGGATTCACCGTTAGCTTCATGTCTGGAGTGTACAGGAGTATTTGACGCCTTTTTAAGACTCAGGCCTTCAGCCAACAGAAGCTGCAAAATGTGCTGCTGCTCACTCCCCGCATAATTCCCCTTTTCTGCACATTTTCAGCATGAAATGTGGATTTAACTACAATATTCGTACGGCTAGCTGCAAAAAAATGACCGTTTGATTTCATTACCATGCCGGCTGTGTCATGGTGGTTATTTATTAGCTCTGGAAGTCTGGCGGTTTTATTTATTTTCCATCCACACCAACGACTCATTTTTATCCTCATATTTTTATTTTATGGTTAAATGTTTTGAGCATTACAAATAACTTAATTATTTAGAGTTACTGCCAATTTCTAGACTATTTTAGGATTGCTGAGATTACAACTCAGCACCGCTGGGGCAAGCTTAGTTATACAAACGACTCATTTTTGTACTAACATTTCTTTTATTTTATGAGTAATTGTTCTGAGTATTTAAAATAACTAAATTGTTTGGAGTTATTGCCAATTTCTAGACTATTTTAGGAGTGCTGAGACTACAATTTAGCACCCCTGATGTGATGTCTGGGGCATCCTCATTTTTATATTTGTGTTTTACAATAAATAAATAAAAATGAGAAATTGAAATTAATAAAAACTTATTACGGCTCAGAAGCTGTACATTCAGTATGTTTGCTGACTTTTTTTGTTACATTATGTTTATTGAACTTCAGGTTTTAGATATTATAGAAAAAAAGAATCAAACTAGCTGCTCAAAATGACCATTTGATTTCATTACCATGCCGGCTGTGTCATGGTGGTTAGTTACTAGCTCTGGAAGTCTTGTGGTTCTATTTTTTGCATCCATTCCAATGACTCATTTACATCCTCATATGTTTATTTTATGAGTAATTGTTTTGAGCATTACAAATTACTAAATTGTTTGGAGTTATTGCCAATTTCTAGACTATTTTAGGAGTGCAGCGGTAACAACTCAGCACCCCTGGGGCAAGCTTAGTTATACCAACGACTCATTTTTGTACTCATGCTTTTTATTTTGTGAGTAATTGTTTTGAGTATTATAAATAACTACATTGTTTGGAGTTATTGCCAATTTCTAGACTATTTTAGGAGTGCTGAGATTATAACTTGGCATCCTTGGAGCAACCTTAGTTATACCAACGAGTCATTTTTGTACTCATATTTTTTTATTTTATCAGCAAATGTTTTTAGTATTGCAAATAACTAAATAGAGTTATTGCCAATTTCTAGACTTTTTAATGATTGCTGGGATTGCAGTTTAGCACCCCTGATGTAATGTCTGGGGGAACCATATTTTTTACATTTATATGTTACACCTCAGATTTTATTAAAAAAAAAAAAAAAAGTAAATAAATATGAGACATTAATATTAATAAGAACTTACCACGGCTCAGAAGCTGTAAAATCGCTGAGTTTTGGGGCTGGGTATTTCCAGCAACCTCACAATACATTACGTATCCCAATACTGAGGCCACGATACGATATGTATCCTGATAAACGTAAATTGTGAACATTGACTACGCTTTTAACAGAATTCCCGACAAGTTTTGTTTTTTATTACAATAAGAAAAAGAACAAGTTTTAAATGATTCTACAACTAAAGAAACTTAAATTCAGGTCCTCAAAGATGGTAGACCTAATTTCAAATTTGTGCAATATGTGCTTCAATAACTGTCACAAACAACTGTCAAACATTGACAGTGCGTGACGATATTTTGCCGTATTGAAATTTTGAGCACAGGCCTACTGGGTATGTTTGTTGACTTTTTTGTTTCAGTGTGTTTATTGAACATGCAGGTTTTCGATGAGAAAAAACAATCATATAAGCCATAATAATATAATGAAACGGGTTGTAAACAACAAAAAACAAAACAAAACGACAACTCCTCAGATAAGCAAAATTACAAAGGAAACATTATGGAATCATAGTTTACAGCATTTTTGCCACTTTCGTTACAATTGCCTACCGTAAAGTAGTATACTTTGTTAATGCTGAAATGAAAGCTGTTTGAGAATGGCTGCCTTGTGAATCTGTTGAATACTTTCCAAAGTTATTACCTTGTTGACAGACTTATCACTGTTGTGTTTGCAGACTATTTTTTTTACTTTATGAGGATCGTAAATGTTTAACATGAACTCAAACAAATGTTTTTCTGCTGTTATCTCCTTACTTCATCACTGATTTTGATGGTAGTTTAATGATTTATAAATGACTTCTCTCATAGTGGTTGTAGTTCAAACTTGAGTCCCTGCTTTAACGCTCCTTATTAGATTGAAGTGTTTAGTTTGATCAGTCAGGGCTCCTGATTGTGTTATGTCTGTCTGGGGTGTCCGTCTTCATTATGTTTCTTGTGACCTTAAAGGGTAATTCACTGTCATAATGTCTCCTTAAAGCACCTCCCACCCTCCTCATGACAGTTTTCTTGCTGTAAATGATTTTAATAAAGGTACTCTGAAAAGTACCTTAAATATTTACATGTTGGGTACTACCAGAGAGTTTGATTTTGCAAATGTCAGCAATTTAAGTTGTCCCTACCAAAAATATGTAGATACTTTCTTGGAAAAAAACAGTTTTCCACAGAAAGATGTTGTAATTGGGTGGTGGGAGTCCCAGGCGGGAGGTGTTGTGGGATTGTCCTGCCTCACCCCTTTTGTGTGTTTCTGCTCATTTGAGCGTATTCATGAGCAGTGAGTTCAATAAAGATGCTCAAATAACATGTATGTTGCGAAAAGCTTAACATAGTATTCTGTTATCTCAGCAGGTGAGTTTAGGTTTATTGTCAAGGTAACAAATATAAGCAACAACGCTAAAGTGCTGGAGTGAAGGATAATTTCTACAGCAAACAACTGCTGAGAAATGTTAACATTTCGACAAAACAAGGACAAATGTTTCACCAAAGTTGATTTATTTACAGAGAGGAAACATAACTGGATGTTATTTCATATGTGGATGAATAAATACTGTTGGAAATTTGTATGTAAGCTTTAGCTATATACCAGGACAACACACAAGCACTGGAAACCTTTAATAGTCTATGGCTGGGATCAGTGGGATATCAAAACTTTTTAAAATCTTTTTCTTAAAGGTCACAAGTGTTACCCTTTATCAACAAGTTATCACTAGTCCCAGATATCTCCAGGTTATATTTTAAACATTTCTTGTCAAAAATCCACTCAGATATTGGATTTTTGCATGTCTACAAACCCCTCTGTTTCAGCCCTGCTCAGAACAGGCTGTTTTACTGTAATTTATCATGAGCTGTCTGACAACACACCTATCAAAAGTGGGTGTGCCTCAGCTTTCCTGTTATGTGCTCTTATGTTTACTGTGACTGCAAAGTGAACCAAAGTTGGTGGTAGAAGCCAAACACACACACTTTTCAAATTTTGTATCACTTTTAGGCTTAATCTAAAATGAACACCCACATAGCACCAAATGCTGGCAGCATCTCACCAAATATCAGCCAAAACAATAATATACGAAGAATAGCAGGTAAATGTTTGGACCTAAAAAGTTGTGAATAAATACAAGCTGTGCAAAACATTTTTAAAACCTCTTTTTTCTTATGCCCTGATCTGATAAAGATGATTAATTCTGTGGAAAGCAAAAGTCAGTTAGAGTAACTGAAGCCACATCTGGGCCAAACAAAAGCCCAGCTCAGGAGGAGGTGGCTTAACCCCTTATGACAACATAAGGGGGAAATGTCCAAACACCTGTTTGAGCACACACAAGTAACAGAGGTAGAGGAAGGTGATTTTAATGTAGAGGGGTTTGTAGATGGGACAATTATTTGTTTAAGAACAAAAAAAATGCTCTACATGTGACTTTTGGGACTGACAGTTCTGTTTAAAGAGGCACGTGCATCTCTGAATGCTCCGTTGCTGTATTTAGTAATATCTTGAAGTTCTTTTTTGTGATTTTAGCCAAAAATAGAAATGTTCACTTGTCTGTTAGCTCTGAATTAGACTCCTGCTCTCTCCCTGGTAAAGAATACAGTCAGACAGGCGTGGGCTGAAGGAAATTGATATCTGACAAAGCCTCATTGAGAGCACACACTCATACACACACACCCACACGTTAAGGGACTTCTTGAACAAGAACATTTCTTTGTCATTTTAGACATCTATTATTCATCCATCATTTATTTTGTGAAAGATGACCCTCCTTTATCATAAGTTAGGCCCAATATTACTTCGCCCAAGTAAGTTATGTTCTGGCCGGCGTATGTTTGGGTTTTTTTTGGGTGTTTGTTTGTTTGTTAGCAAGATGACGCAAAAAATTCTGGATGGATTTTGCTGAAATTTTCAGGAGATGTTGGTAATGGCCCAACTTAAAAATGATTAGATTTTGGTGGTGATCCAGATAACTGCCATTAGCAAACAATCGTTTTTGCTCAATAACTGTGTAACTAACAATGATATCAACATGATTCTGAGTGCTAGGTGTGGGTTTTCAGGGTTATTTATCATATTATGATGGTAACTTTGTCATGGAACTACCGCTTATAGATGTAACAGCAATATGTGAGCTACCTTGGCAGAGGTTTGCACTCTCTCAGTGCTTTCTAGTTTATTTTGCAGCAGTTTTTCCTCTTAGGCCTGCTGCATGTCAGCAGCATGACTGATAATGTTATTTATGTAACAAGGATTCCAGGGTTTGTCCTACTCAGACTTTTTAAAGACTGGTGCAAAAATGCTAACACAGCTCAGGCTAGGGACATAATAGCTTATTACTTTTTACTAATTTGATTGTCATTTTATTAAAGGCTGAATAAGGATTTAATCATTCTGAGAACAAAATTCCTATTTTCACCTTAGGTTTTGGGCACTATTAGCCAAAGAAGGTATAAAGATTAAGTTTTGATGGGACAGAGAGAGAAGAGAGGGCTTGCCTCTGCTTGTTTTCTAGCTGTGTTGCTTTCATCTGATTTACTCAAATGTGCAGAAGCACACACTCACAGAATTTCATACAACATGGAGATTAACATTTGTTAAAGGGATACACCAACTTTTATTTTGTTTTCGTGTCTTGCCTCACTCACGAGTCCATGACAAGCAGATAGACACGATTCTTTTGACTGCACGTGCAGTAACAAGGAAGAGACGGGCACAGCTTGTTGACCTTATTGCAAGCAGTTCCACAGTGGTTTGCACATGTGCCCTGCGGTTTACTTCATATGTATTTCTTTTGAAAATGACATAATGTTCTAATCGTAGACTAATAAATAGATAACGTAACATAACACAGTAAGAAACGAGTCACAACAAGCACACAGGACCATCTAGAGTTGCCTAAGAGTTTATCTATTAACTGCAGCCAGCGTCAGGCTTACACTTCCCATTAACTCCCAGTGTTTGAGCTAAGCTAATTATGTGGGTGAACTTTGCCCGTCTCTTCCTTGTTACTGCATGCACAGTCAAAGAATGGTGTCTGTCTGCTTGTCATGGACTCGGGAGTGAGGCAAGACACAAGAAGAAAACGAAAGTTGGCGTATCCCTTTAAACGTACAGTATTTCTCCCCCAGTTTATTCACGTCTGTAGCTTTGTCATGTTTTCCTCTTTCTGTTTAATAACTTAACTAGTACGCTGTTGTTAGTTTGAAAATCTAATTTAAATACTTTCTGTTTGACTGGTGGTCACAAATTAGATTTAACTGGATTTTTTGACCCCATGGCAAATCAGATAAGTGATTCTATCAGGTCAGATTAGGCTCTGGTATGAACAATGAACATTTGTTTGAAGGGACTAATGAAAGGTAAATAGATATAATCAAAGAAACTGTTCAGCTGTTTCAAAGCTGGGCAAGATGTAAGTAGTAAACAGAGAGTTTATCATTCAGTTTATTGTGTCTGCAGATTATGTTGAGAAAATAATGAAGGGATGGTGAATTTAAAAGTCTTGTATTAGTTGTGAATGCTTTTGTTAAATAGTCTGCCATTGACGCAGTCAGTCCTCTTTGTTGTTTGTTGTGATGATTGAAGCTCAGTGTTGTGTTGATGGATGTTTTTCCTTCATATTGATCAATATATTGACCGCCTCTCTGCCTGTTTGAGTGTCAACTTATCGCTCCGGTGTCTGAAGGAGGTGTGAGTCTGTTGTTTAGAGGAAGGGCCTAATCGCTGAGTCATCCTCAGCAACAGTCACCTCCATAGTGACCAGCACGAGGAAGATAAGGCTGTAACATTTTGTTCTCTCCACGCTGATTATTCTCCCTCTGCTTAGCCTGTTGCATGGCAGCAAACAGCATCATGAATCTGAGGAGCAGCCGCTCAGAAACAAACACACTCCGACATAATGACTGTTTTGGTTTTTACTGAGAAGAATGAGAGTGAATTATCATAATTGTAACTCTTGATTCATAAACAGAGAGAAATAAAAGATGACATGTTTTATCAATGATAACAGTTGGTTAGAGTCTCTGCTCCACGATTAGTCTAATATCTCACTGTTTTAAATTATGCTTAAATAATTTTCACTTTATACTCCAACTCTGTTTTTACATGTTTACCAACAGTCTATGAATCGGCTCTTTGAATGAGATTTGGTAACAATAGGGTCTCTCCAATCACTTTTTCCTGCAGATACCCCAACCAATACAGATTCATATTATTATTTGTGTTCTGCTATAGCACCTAGTTTAGTGATTGGTCAGTCTACTTGACTAAAATACTAGCTTGGACCTCCAACAGTTGGCAGTGTGCCCATATAGAAATACCTTGAAGGCCATCTTTAATCAGTAAACAACATACTTTTACCGACTTTGTTCAGCAGGGCAGTACAGAAACCTTCCCAAGAAGGAAAGCAACAAGACTGTTACAGTAAAGATGGCAAAATTATACAATGTGATGATTTTAGGGCCCCATAAAATCTGCAATATTGAAACTGCGGACGTTGTCACGGAATTGGACTTTAAACTCAGAATTCAATATAAATGCGGAATATCACAGAAATGAAATGGATTTTTTTCGGTCTAAAAATGAACATATCGCTTGGGAAAATGCTCTGAGGGGGTCACTAATGATGGGGACAATGCACGCTTCACTTCCCCTCCCCCTCCTCCTCCCCTCATTAACAATGCAAACATGTTGAAGCGGCCGACTGAGACCCCGGCTGAGTTGGTAAAGAAGCTACGAAACTCCCGACTAACTCCAAAGTGCAGGGCAGAGCAGTTTTCCAACGATTATTATGTGTGAGGCGATCAAATGTTCCGCAAATTTTGTCAATATACAGTTGACTGGACCCGTAAAGATACGTGTGAGGACCACCTGAAGAGTGAGTGATTATATTTCAGTACTTCAGACAGTGCATCAGGGTTAAATTTGCGTACAATACTAAAAACCAAATTCTCAAAAAATTAAAACAGGAAAAAATGGAATATGGGAAAAATTAAATGGAATTTGGGAAAAAATAACAGATTTTATATGGCCTTATGATTTGTTAATTATATGTGCCTATTCTTGTGAATAGTCTCAGTTATTAACAGTCTAAAAACTAAATTCTGAGCCTTTTCAACAATTCGAACAGTGCAAGTGGTCTAATCAATAAAAGACAGTGAGTCTTAAGCATTTTCTCTATTACCTGGTTGCATTATGCTAATGATGTATTTTTAATTTTATTTTTGCTAAGGAAACAAACAAATGTAGCTTTTTAACAACTGAATTATTCAATTTTATCTCCAAAACTTAATCGTTATTGTCTTGAAATTACATTAAATCTTGTTATTTTTCTTACCTTTGTGATATCATTTTGCTCACCCAACATAAACAGGAGATATTCCAAAAAGCTGAAGTTTTAGTATTTTTGCATGAATATTTGGAAATCTTTATCATCTTCTAGCAATGTACAATATTATCGGTATATCCGTATCAGCTGATAATTAACCTGAAATGTTAAATATTGGTATCGACTGATATTTAAATCTTTGCTGATATTTACAGCCTCTATATTGGGCAAACATATTGGCAGTAATATCAGCAAAAAAAACCACAAATGTACCCTGATGTTTCATCTTATCATCTCTGAAAAAATCAGGGGGAGCTCATTCGTATTTAAAGAGACTTACTGTACACCAGTGAGCAGCTGATAAGTGGCAAACTTTCTCTGGTGATTGATCCTTATTATTTTTGACCAAAGCAGCACAGATGTTTTATTCAGACCATAGGGGACTGTGTTACAAGGCAAAAGAAGGGTTGTCATGCCTTGTCCAGTTAGCTGACTAGCTTTCTCTTGCTGTTTCAGTGCAGATTTTGGAACAATTTGAGATCTTACCAAGACTGTTTTGAGGAGAAGACGATGACTGGCAGACAAATCAGGAATGTGCAGCTGGATTTATTTCTGTATTCAGTGTTTCCATGGCTATTTCTGTCATGTTTTCTCCTGTATAAACCTTTTTTATATTTTGAAGTTGATTGGCTGCATTTAGAGAGTAGTATGTTGCTCACCCCTGGTCCCAATTACAACATATCTGCAGTCTGTAACTGAAAGGGAAAGGGAAAAAAAACTAAATCACATGTCCTGCTGACATTTACTCTACAAACGAGCTGAATTGAATTTCCTGTCCCCACTGATTCGATCGAGCCCACAGACGAGTCCTGTCTCCTGGTGGATCAGCGGTGATGTTGGCAGGGGAAAGTTTCTCTTTCCTCTTTAGCTCACATTAGGCTGTTAGCTCCAGAGAGGATCATGGTCTGTATTAGTGTTTGGAAAAGACTTTTGTTCATGATAATGTGTGTGCAGGGATGTGGTTTTACTGTCAGTACAATATGTCTGCATGAATTCGCAAGAGATGAGTGACTTTGATTGCAATAAGCCACTCTTGAAGAGAAGGGTTGATATTGATGCAAAGGATTTACATGTAAAGAAATATGAGGAAATTGTATTATAGAATGGAAATTGGAAAAACAAGATACCAGTGCATTGTGTAGTTTTTTAATTAAAATGTATATATTTCAGCTACTATAACTCATCCTTCTCAACACATTTTTTGCTAACATAATTCAAAACAGACTGTTTATGGGATAGTTGTATTTTTATGTTGTGTTCATGAAAATTGCAGAACAGTTAAACCTTACAGTATTAATAATACTTCCATTTAAAAAGCAGTACTATTAAGACAAAGATCTGAATATGGCTAGACCAAAGCGCTGTAAAATTGGAACTTATATATACAAATCATAAACCAGGCCTGTGCTAAAAATATCAGTATGCCAATATATCATCACATACTCCCTGCTATACTGTTATCAATACAGTTTTTACCAATTAGGCCCTAAATGTTGTGTCAACAGTTGTAAAATACTCCTTTGGTGAATAACCCATGGTGCTGTTTAAAAACAAATAAATAAATAAAGGTGTCAGAAAGAGCTGAACTGAATGATGCAGTGCATTTTCAACATTTTAAAGACTTCTAAGATCCTTGGAGAGCTAATATTTAAATGTCTTTGGTTAAAGAATTCCCCGAACGGTTCCTTGCTTTTTTGTTAAAAAATCTGTTAAATGCAACGTCAGTTTCCACAATTTACACGTATTTTGATGCTGACTGTATTATGGTCTCTGTATGTGGGTACTTGAATTGCGAGGTTCGTAGAAACCCCTTTCTATTGAAGAATATGTCAAAACTAAAGTCATGGATAAAGGAGTACTTCCCAAACTTTTCTGCCCTGCCCATAGCCTTACGCATACACACTTATTTTAATATACTCTAAACCAGGGATGGGCAACATTAATTACCCTGAAGGCCATATTAAAAATAAATCTTCAAAGTCAGAGGGACAGTTTTTTGCAGTTTGAAGGGCACTGAAAGGGAAGAATACGTGGAGCTGTCATAAGAAGTTAGTTTATCAAAATGTACATTTATTTAAACTCAAATGCAGTTAACAATACTTAATCTAATGAGGTAAACAGAACTCAAGTTCCAACTACCTTTAGATGCAAGAAACTCGGTATATTCTGGTTATCTGAGTTTATTTACCAGAAAACTATGGCTTATTTTTCTTGGAAATATTACTATGGTTCATGGCAGATTTTGTCATTTTTTTCTTCATAAAAATATATTGTATTGATATTTTACTGACTGACCAGCCACATTAAGGTGGTAGGACAGCTGCATGTGGCCCCAGGCCCCCAGTTGCCCACCCCTGCTCTAACATTGGCAGGCAGCACACTTGGTATTTCTTTAAATCAATGATTTTCAGGGACAAGCACCTCTAACCACCACTCTCTTCTGAGTTATGTTTAATTTATATGTAGTCCATTTTATGGTATGAATGTCTATTTGCATTTAGTAAATCATTTAGTGATGAAGCATAAAAAGCAAAATTCTCTCTAAGACAGAAACGATTGAGTCCAGTAAGAGGAACCCAGAATGCCAATCAGGTCTGTGGCAATAAAAAAGTCTCATATTTTTAGAAGTAATCTCAAATATTTTCAGGAATAAATTCAAAAAGCAGCTTAAAAAGTTATAGCAAATCATGAAGATACTGCAATATGTTAGAAAATTCCTAATTTATATGATAAAAGAACACTTAATGTTTGTAATATTTTCTTGTCTATAAGTAATTGTGAAATCTGCTGTTGATGCACTTTGGCTGCTTTACTCAGAAATTGTCTTGCATAAGTTGTTTGTCTTTGCTAAAAGTTCAAATTAGTGTCTATTTTTCTAATCCAGTCTTGCCGTGTAAAGTGGGGCCCCACTTTGGGAACCACTGGAGTAAAGTTTTAAAGAAGTACATTACTCAGTTCAAATAAAGACATAAGCAGCAGAGGTGTGCGGAGCATGTCAGTCCAAACATGCCATCTTATGATTTTGTTTTGATTTAGAGCCTCCTATTGCACAATTTACTTACCGTGTGTTAACAGAAGAAGTACAGCAACAGAAAACTACAGCAGAAAATAAAGTGTCTTCACACAAGCTGCAAAGTTTTATCAATAATTCCTTTTATTTATGAAAGTAGAAAAATAAATGCAGATGACCAAAGCAGCAGTTTAAACAGCTGTCTGCCTTACATGAAATCTGTCAGTTTTTAATCATGTGCAGCACCTTTTGTCAGATTAAATCGTACGGTATGATTATTTCAAATGTAAGCCACAATCTGCCTTCACCTGTCTTGACATATTCTAGTCATAAATGTACGACAGAAGCTGGATATCAAATATTTGTCTTGCATTTAAGACCTGCAGACTCAATTAGTTAAGCTGAACCAGCTTTAAAAAAAAATCAAAATGGAGAAGAAAATCTAAATTATTCTGGTCAATATTGAGACGGCTAAGAAATCTATTAGACTCAGACCTTTTCTTTTAGAGCTTTAAAGGAATATTGTGTGGCCTGTCTGACGTGAAGGATTAGTGCAGGACAGGCTACACTGACAGGGCTCATTAAGGGTCTTTCTCCTCTTCTTCCCTCTTTTTTTACTCTAATACTTTGTGACTCACATGTCCAGGGGCTGGTGTTCCTATAAATAACTTCAGGTTAATCTTTAATTTTCTGGAGTCATTGAGCTTGGCCTGCTGGGGAGCGTTTTAGGTCACGCCTGTCACTGTCTGAGTAATGTTTGTGTTTGCAGTTTTATGGTTTCTCCACAAGGGGGCGAAGTTTGAGTAAAGGTGAGATGCTGTGTGTTGTGGCGGCTCTGTCCCCCTCACCCAGCTGTATTATTATTATTATTATTATGGCAATAATCCTGTCATTGTAGGCAGGTGGCCATGTGCCCTTTTAATCCCCCGTCTATAAATACACCAAAGTATCAAGAGAACTGAACAGAGCAGAAATTTTGGTCTGACTTTATCTCATCTAAAGTCACCATTGATGAATAGTGATTTCCAGATTTTTGTTTGTTTGTGTTTACAATCATTTTAAAAATTAACGAATAAACAATGATTTACAGGTATTTTTTATTAATTTAAATTTGAGCTTTGTTATGGAATCAATGTCCAGATAGAAAACAACACACCACACGGAAAGACAGCATGAGTCATAAATGTAAACCACAACAAAGGTCCATCTACGTACAATAAGTAATAAAATATACCAACTCTATAGATTTAAAGGTGGCATTTGTATCAGTTTTTCCATAATCTTGTGTTAACAGGGACTAGGATGATTTAACCTGAAGAGGCATTAAAGCAACATTACTTACTTTTTCACCTTGATAAGTTGTCTCAAAGTTGATCTAATAGCAGGAGGACTCTCAACAGAGGGAATGATGTCTATCCCACCTTCTTAGAGTGCCCTAGTCATCTGCATATAGCACTATGTAAGTTTGGCGGTCATCTTGTGGGAAGTAGGTACTGTTTTACAGAGCATCTCCATCTTATGTTTAACAATGGCTGAATAAAAAGATAAATATATCAAAATGGTTTAAGACAGTATTTATCACCAATCAACAAAGCAGTTCTGGTAGCTCCTTATGCCATATTTAAACACAGTCATTCTATATCATCTTGCAACAAGGACCCAGACCAAGACTGGTGTCTTCAACCACGTCTTCAGACCAGGACCAAGTCCTCTAGCTGAAGACTCTCATGGGACATCATCTCCTTACCAATGGTCAACCTAGGATCTAAATTACAGCTCTAGGTCCGGTCACCTTCTAGAACTGAAGAAGCTTTTTGGAAAAGAGGTGAAACGTCTTCAAGCAACCTGAACAGGTCCAGTTGTGACTTCAGAGGACACCTTGGATAACCAGTGTGGTTGTTATTAATTGCTAGTTTTAGCAAAACCACAAGAACTCAACATTAAAGATTCAAATTTCCATATAAGATTGAATAAGTTCTGTGAGAAGTCTGGTTTGGTTCTTTAATAATAAATAATATTAATACATTTTATTTAAGGGCGCCTTTCACGACACCCAAAGTCACCTTAGTATTACTTTGTAATCTTTAAAGGGACATGCCAACATTTTTGTTGTTTTCGTGTCTTACCTCGCTCCCAAGTCCACCATTCTTTTCTTTATGTCCCATTATCTTCAACTTTTATTTTATTATCTTGTTCTACTCCCAAACAGAGGTTTTGTTTGATTGACCTACTTCTGCAGTGGCTTTCGCTAGAGATATACCATTCATGAATGAGTTGAGTCTTTTGAACAGCTCTTTTAAGTAAACGATGAGAACTGATTTGCAGTTGTGAGTGAGCCATTCGTTTTCGAGCCATCTTAAATGCAAATTGCCTGCAAATTTAAGAATGGCTCGCAAGCAACAGCAAATCGGTTCTCATCATTCAGTTAAAAAGAGCTGTACAAAAGACCCGACTCGTTCGTGAACGTCACATCTCTAGCACGTACCACCGCTGAACTAGATCAACAAAATAAAGCCTCTGTTTACGAGTAGAAGAAAATGGTACAATCATACTAGAAGATAACGTAACGTAATGAAAAATGAGTCACAACAAGCACACAGGACCGTCAAGAGTTGCTGAAGAGTTTATCTTATGACTGTAGGCAGAGGCATGCTAACGCTACCCATTGACTCCCTTTAAAAACTGGGCAAGATGTAAGTAGTAAACACAGGGTTAATCATTCAGTTTATTGTTTCTGTAGATTATGTTGAGAAAATAATTGTCAAGTCTGGACTGACACAAGACATGAAAAGAAAGATTAGCGTGTTCCTTTAAGGGTAACTGTGCTCACTTTTCATCTAATATGACCCTTTTGGTTTGGATTTTGTTGTTTGTGCTTAATTTTTGCTGTTTTAAGAAAAAAGTCTCATAATAGGTTATTCAGATGGACTTTGCAGGACTACACCTGTGTATATTGGGTGTTTAAGTTGTCACCATACCACTTCTGTGCGTCCGTCTTTCTTTACTAAGTGTGAGTCAGTCTGCATGCTAACAAATCCCCCTTACTCAACATCTTAACCTGTCAGACTCACTCCACCTGGTAGACTCTTTAATCTAGCATCCTCACAAACATGGTGTGTGTCTCCACCACTCCTCGCTCCTTCCTTCCCTCTTTCTTTCCCTCCTCCCCTCATGATCCAGGGCACTGGCGTGTTGCTAAATGGAGTCGGAGCAGCTGTACCACAGAGGCTACTGCAGGAACAGCTACAACAGCATCGCCAGCGCCAGCAGCGACGAGGAGCTGCTGGATGGAGCCGGCGTCATCATGGACTTCCACACCACCGAAGACGACAACCTGCTGGACGGGGACGCTGCCTCCCCAGGTAGGAGGAAAACACCTCCAGTAAAGTCCAGTCCAGCCCAGTCCCTCTCCCCTCCGAGCTGTGTGATTGGTCCTTTTTGATGAGCCTCTTTGCTGTTGAGTCATCAAGCTGCTGATGTCAAGACACATCAAGTGTGTTACTGTGCTGTGACGCAGTCGCTCTGCCATCTGCCCCCTTCTCATCTTCATCAAACAACATCAGCTGCTCCTCACGCCCTCCTGTCACACCCTCTGTACCCCTCCTCCTTTAACCCTGCTCTATCTTTGTCTAACACGGCCTCACAAATGGTTAGATGCTACTAACTGATGTTTGAATTTAAATATAATCATAACTTTTGATTAGGGCTAGATTAACTAAAAATATATTTTTTCCCCACATAACTCAATTTACGATTTTAATTTTTTTCCCCCTCAAAAAGAAAAAAAAACCTCCATGTGACAGAAAAATAACATGGATCAAGTTTTGCCTTTATGTTATCAAAATATTTTCCAAAACTAAACAGACTTTCCCTCTCATAGTTAAAGTGCATACTTGAATTTTGACATAGATGTTGATTATGTAGTTCGAATGTAGACAGGCCTGTCTACATAAACACTAAAAGCTGAGCTATTTTAACAAGGAGCTCTCTGAGCAATATTTTATCTCATTTAAAAATAAATACAAACCTAAACATGTGCTTGTGCAAAATCTGACAAGGCCTACAATCATGAAACTGTACTTTTTCAGTAATTATATTTTCAAACATTGCAACAACAGTAAGTTAAGAATAAAAATCTTGATTTTTCATTTTTAGTCTTCTGTAGAAAACAATTTGAATTAATCAGTTTAATCAATATATTTCCCAGCCCTACTTTTGATCATTAAGAGTTGAAACGTTAGATTAGACACACACTACCAAACACATTTCTCCACAAAACAACTGAAATATATTTGGTTTTAATGTTTGACACCCGACCACTAACATTTAATCTTATTATGTCCAGCTGACAAAAGCAAACTCAAATTTTGTCGGAGTTTATATGATCAGAGATTCACCTCCATTTGATTATCATCATGGTTTTATGGAAACAAAAAGAATGTTGAACATCATATTTCCCATTGCTGTAATCAGCTCTGGTGCAAATCCTGAGTTAAAAGCTGATTTTTAACCTTTCAACAAGGTTTTAAGGGTCTCATCAACATGACATGGTGTTTGAATTATTTTGAGTACTGTAACAATTATAAAAAAATGTTTATCAATTCACTGCATATATAATTTGTGCATTATTCATTTGTAGTTTTTGCTTAGGGATCCTGAATACTTGCCTTTTTAGAAACAACAACCATTTTGCTTTACATTCTAACATATTTTTCAGTATATGGTCAGGCTTTCATGCCTTTATTTTGAGTGTAAAATTGATAAAATAGGACATTTCGCTGGAAGAAGAGGAAATGACATTTACAAGAAAATCTGCAGGCCAAGCCTAAATCTGGACCAGCTTCTTGAGGACTGCAATCCTCATTCTTAAAACCATTTGTGAGACCCCGTTAAGATCCCAGTTCATTTTTATTTTGGTTTAATTTGGAAAACTTACTAAGTTGCTTGTTTTTTGATTTATATATATATATATATATATATATATATATATATATATATATATATATATATATATATATATATATTGTTTGTCATTGTCATTTTCCTTTAACTTTCCCTTTAACAAGCTTTACTCTGCTTGCTTTCAGAGTCCTACTGATCTTTTTATTGTTTCCTGCAGTTTATCTTGTGGCTTCACATTAATGTTTTTGCCATACATGTTGATCCTCCTTGTCTTTGTTCTCTGCTTTTGTTGATTTGACTTTCCATTCAGGTGACAATGAGAGTAAAGGTGTAGTAGTTCCGACACGTGGCTGAGTCTCTGTTGATAGAGAAGTTTAGGTGAAGTTTGGTATTTAGGTACCACAGCATATTCATTATTCTGGGTGTCTTGAGTTCTCTGTTGAGTTTAAAATATGACATAATTTTGGAGTACGCTGCTAGGAGCCATCTTCATTATGCCACTTGACTGTAGTCATACCTGTCATTCCAGTGTAGTCACCTGTTGCTCTTTCATTCAGCTTTTCTGACCGCTGTATCTGGTGTCCCGTCATCATCTGATCCGCTGCATCCGGTTTGACTGAGCAAACATGCTGAATAATGTCCGTCTAGCTTAAGGTTTGACTTGCAGCTGATTAAACAGAAAACACAGAGGGGTTGATGTCAAAGGTCTCCACTGAGTAAGCATTGTCTTTAGAGCTGGTTAAAAAAGCAAACGTGTGTGTGTGTGCAGGATCAGGGCAGTATTATGTCTCAGTTATAAGTGGATATTTAAATTTGAGACGGCTAAAAATCCACTTTTTTGCATTGTTCCCAAAACCAACTAACAACTTGATTTTTCCCTTGCATTTAGGGAACACAAAGACCTTTTTTCTGCCCCATTATTTTCCATTTCCTCCATTTCCAGGACAAACTCTCAGTAGTTTAAGTCAGCAGGTCATGCTTTGGAAGCTTTGCTCCATTTTACTCCAATTCATTTTTACTCTTTAAGCAGTTTATGTTTTTTTTTTTTTTAGAAAACAAAATCTCAAACATGCCTGATACAGTTTATGATACATAAAAAAACAACCACACACATAAAAATATGACTTTCAGGTGAGTTTTACCCCTGGCTGACATCTTTTATAACTGTTTTATAATGCTGCTGAAACAAACAAACAAATCAACAAAATTAACCTCCTAGCTAGGGGTGTCCCGATACAACTTTTTCACCTCCGATACGATACCG
This sequence comes from Cetoscarus ocellatus, assembly GCA_037902135.1. NCBI lineage: Eukaryota > Metazoa > Chordata > Actinopteri > Labriformes > Labridae > Cetoscarus > Cetoscarus ocellatus. Next base: position 539,296 of record JBAMNC010000828.1, read on the forward strand.
ATATTGCAGCCTTGTGTATTGGCCGATACCGATATTGATCCGATATGACATCAGCAGGAATCATATGTACTTTTATTACTTATTTTGTAGTATGGACGGTAAGAAAAGGCTTGATCAAGTGAGATTACTCAAACAGAACAGTAGTCAGCAATAGTAGGTATGAGAAAAACTGACCCATTTGTTATTAACCAATGGGTTAAATAAATTTTAACCTTAAACATAAGAATATACTACAATTAAATAAAATAAATAAAAAATAAATTGGAAGACCCTGAAAAGTAACCTCAATAAATCCAATAAAAACAAAAACATAAATTTTTATATTGCAAAATAACCACTGTGTTTAACATAAACATCAGCATATTCATAAGCATATTCTACAACTGAATTAAATAAAAAAGAAATAAATTAGAATGGACTGCTTGTATCGGAGAGCTTATATCGGAGATTTTAGATGCAGGCCGATATTATCTGATATTTGTTTTTTTGCTGATATCGGACCGATATCCAATATCAATATCGGATCGGGACACCCCTACTCCTAATAGCAGATTTCAATACCAGTTTGATACCATGGCGACAAAAAAAGGAGCCTTAAAGCCCCTATATTGGGGAATTTGTTTTTATTACCACAAATTTCAAGGAATGTCTTCCATATTGATTAAGTTCACAACTGTGTTTGCAACATTTGGGTTCGGTCAAATGACTTCAGAGTACTGTGTTTCTGTTTTTTTTTAACTTTATTGTTTGATTTTTTTGCCACTGATCATTGAAATAATGACAGTTTTATCATTCTAAAATACGCATGGTATTAAAGAGAACTTTAGTGTATGGAAATGTTTCCATAGTTGTACAAATTTATAAAGTACTTTTGGCATTAAAATAAAAAAATCCCAGTACTGGGTGTGTAGGACTTTAGTGATTTCGTTGCTGGGAAACAAAACGAGTATCGACTTAGTTTGAATTTTATGATTATCAGATGAAAATTTCAAATTCTGGTATCGTGACATCACTGCCACTTACAGCAAAACGAGTATCGACCGAACTACTACTAGTATCAACAGCATTTATCTTGTCCCCCTGTTTCTTTTAGTTGTATGAATTATAAGTGTAGTAAAGTGTGGCAGTGGAGTCTAGACTCAGCTCATTCATAATTGAACAGGAGACTGTGTGTGAGCAGTTCATTCAGTAGGACACATAAATGACTTCAGTGTATGGGACACTGTGTACAGTGCTGGAGGCAGACAGCCCTGAGATTGTAGAAATTAAGATCTTAGACAATTTAATGGGGCCAAGAAACAGGTTTGACCTATTCTAGAGCAAAAATGATGGCTTTAGTACTAAAGAAGAGCTTTCTGCTTTGTCAGCTGTTATTATCTTTAGCTGTGTTTAAGACACAAGTGAACTTTGGTATTTTAACAATGCTAAGATTTTCATGAAGCTCAGTAAGTGTACAGGGAGCTCAGTAAGTGTATAGGGATGCATATACTCGTATTTTTTTCTACAGGTGTGGATGGTGTTTATGTCTGTGCCTGAAACATCCATTGGTATATATGTGGACCGAGCCGTTTTTGTGAAGGTGATATTAAAGCAGCTATGAGGAATTTTCTCAAACTTAACACAAATGTCCACTCTGATTCAAGGATGACCAGATTAGATATAAGATGTAATGGATCAAAAGTCAAGATCATGGAGCTTCATAGTCATCCTTTGCTTGTGGACACAATATCTCAAGAACTCCATTCTCCAAGTACATCAATGACCCTTGGTCACCCATGACTGTGTCCTTGCAGACTGGGAATGACCCATAAGAGCTGCAGTTTTGGAGGTGCTCCGATCCAGTCATTAAGCCACCACAATTTGGCCTAAGGCTGTCACTTTTCCTCAAAATCAAACATACACGCCAGTAACCAAAGATATCGATTCTGTGTTGTTTGTGTCTGCCCGGACTGGCTTTGTGCGTCCTCCATTTTATTAAAATGTGCCTTGCTCTTTGTTTACTGAGGTCAAGAGAGCCGCGTATGTGGCTGAGAGCGCCCTCTGTTGGATCGGTCCACTGCTCCAGGCGCCCTGATGTGCTGCTACACTTAATATTTTACATTTAAATATTCATTTACACTTCGAGTACCGACTTTTTTCCCCATGCTCTAACGGATATCCAAATATCGAGGATAAGGTGACAGCCCTGATTTGGCCCTTGTCAAACTCGCTCAAATCATTATGATTGTCCATTTTACCGGCTTCTAACACCTCAACTTTGAGGACAAAATGTTCACTTGCTACCTGATATAAACCCAACAGGTGCCATGATGAAGAGATTCTCTTTACCGATCAGTGCCCATAGTGTTATTTATGCCTGATCAGTGTACATGTTTGTGGAACTGATCATTTTAGGCATAGCTCAGAATAAAATGACAAGAAGATCATATGCCTTTGGGAATTTAACCTTTCCCTGACATATACCAAGTCAGAAATGGAAATTGTTGGAGTAAACAAAGTTAGTAGGAGGTGCTGTCTAGGTCAAGGGTAAGCAACTGGCATCCTGGGGGTGTCACATATAGCCCCTCTACCCCATCAATGCAGCCTGCCAGTCAATTTCAAAATGAAAAAAATTGGATATTTACAAGGAAAACATGACAAAATCTTCCAGGGACTAATATTTCTGATCAAAAATTGCTGTAATTGACTTGTATTGTTTCTGTTAAACAGTCTTAAGTATTACAAAATGTATTTAACAGTATGCTAAACCAAGCACAGCCTGTAAATACTCTATTACTTGCAGTTTGCCTTATCATTTTATTTAGGTCTAGTTAAGGTTGTGTTTATGTTACGTAATGCATGAGTGCATTGGTAACGGGACTTGGCTGACAAGTCGGCGTCTCCAGTGTCTACTTGATGATTAGTCCTCTATTCTTTGACTCTGAAACTGGACCTCTGAACAGTCAACCACCGAGGAGAAAGCTGAGGGTAACCCTAACCTTCAGACACTTCCACTGTCAGTCACAGCTGATCCAAAGCCAGGACAAGCTTGGAAATACTGCAACAATCTGTGTCATACAGTGGAAAGTTATACTCAGATTCTCTTATTAGGGGTGTAGAGGTACCAAGTGATTCATTTAAAATTGATACATTTGTGGACAATTTTAATTCATTTATTAACATATGTTGCAGTACCCTTTTTAATCAGCAGAGGGCTGGTGTGCTATTGTTTTTCATGTTAGACAACAGTAGCTTAAGAAGAGACCTCGGAAACCTCACGCTGCTATACAAGCTACAGCTACTCAGACAATGTCAAATACAAATTATTAATTGAGCGTTCAGTGTCTCCAAACTTGGATGTCGGAGCTGAGAATTACGCCTCACCCAGTTAAATGCATTCCAGTTATGAGCTGGTAAACTTGGGCTTCCCGGGGATTGCCCAACCTCCTGAGTAGGCATTCTTACTTAAGGGAGCATTCCCAGTGATGTATCTAATTTGCAACTTGGACATTTCTATCCCTAAAGGGTAGGACCCCATGCTGTCTGCCAAGCTCACCACCCTGATACTGATGCTGTGTTCCAGTTGTACTGGGAAGTTGGGATTTATGGGTTCCCAGTGGGAAATTTCAACTGGAACGCCCCCTGAGATCTGAATTTCCTACTGGGAAGTTGGGGGATCCTCACCACCCCCAAGTTGACAATCGAAGATGGCTGCCCTGGGTGTAAACAGTTATAAAGCTCCTGTAATATTCAGTTTATTAGCACTTCTGACTAGTGTTTATTGCACTAAATCAGCCATATACACAGTATTATTTGACGTTTATATATGGAAATACTACTGTAGTGTTATTAACATTCTTCATGCAGTATGTGCAAACTACAACGCAGAGCATGCTAACAACTGCTAACAATACCCTGGTAGATAGGCAGGTTCTTTCCGACTTTGTAGCTGGAAACACTGATAACTCGGATATGACGTCATTCCCACTCCCCTCTTCCCAATTTCGATGTAAATTGAACGCAACTTGAGATCTAAACTGGGAAAGATCACCAAGATCCTCAGTTTCCCCTCCAGAGCTCCATTGCTCTAAGACTCTGTGCTGTACAAATATGGAATGATGAAAGACATGTAAAAGAGAGCTCATCATCATTACAAACTTTTTAAAAGAAAACTGTCTTTACATTTAATTCATGAAGCTTAATTTTCTTTAAGTCTTAAATTTGTTTAAATTTTGTCAACTTTTTTATACTCGCTATATTTCTGTTCGTTTGTAAAACCTGTTTATTTTGGTTTTATTGTTGATTATTTGTTTTTCTTTTTGAAACATGAATGAACACGTAGGTGTATGCATGTATTAGTTTGTGTTCTGACTGAAATCTTGAATGTTCTTTATTTTTATTTTTTTAAAAACATTTCCAATCTGATTTTATGTAATCACTTATTATTGTACAAACAAATAAACAAACTCCGTGTAGAGATCATCGTCAGCCCCTGCATAGCAAAAGCAAAGTTATTTTTTTTGTCTATCTGAGCCATTCTTGTTAATTTGATATCTCAACAAAGCTTTGATGGATATTCCTCAACTTTTGCACGAATGTTCACCCTTACTCAAGAAGGAACTGATCAGACTTTAAAGGCCATAATACCTCATATTCACCCTTTGATAATTAGATAGCTATAAATTACAGTGTAGTAGAAACCATACCCTGGACCTTGCTCTGTACAATCGTTGTCTGACAGTTGTTTACCTTGCTCAGAGATAAAACACCCTTGCGGTAGTGTTAATCTGATATCTTGAACTTCATTGTTTAACACCACTGTACATGCCCTCGGCTCCACCTCCCATTCCTGTCAGTCTTGACTGGTGTGCTCCAGCATTCCCACAAACCAGTTTGACAGCCGGCTGGTGTGAGCACATATTTCAAGAACTCTCCATTTGAAAACACTCTGAAGCTTGTGTGGTGCTTCTCTCGCTCTCCCTGTGCTATTTTTACTCTGTATTGAGGGGTGGGCTCCTTGGAGGGAGTGTAAAGTCCTCCTCTTTGCCGTGGCTCCAGCGTGAGCAGGAGGCCGGCTCGCTCTTACCTCGTGGAGACTTTTTGCTGAAACTTTTGTTTGCCGAGCACACGTGAAGGAGACAAAAGGAGCTATGGTTTGGGATATATGGATCCTTGATCTGGAAAGGAAGTACTGTATTTTCTTTAACTCGCTGGATTAAGTAAACTGGGGGTACTTTTCTTGCTGGATTTACCTCAGTGGGATTCATAAACAGGAACTATGGCTGATACCACCTGTGCCTCTGCTTAGCACCAAGCCCTGGTTAAAGGTAAGGTCTTAGATGTGTTAGATAGTCATATTACAGCTTGAGAGATGCCAATGTCCCAGTGGTCTGAAAAGCCTGAAAGACCTGATTCTGGCTGCATTGTTTCATATAATCACACAGGATTACATTAAGTTTACAAAACACCCTCTGTAATTTTACCATCTTCATTGCAGATCTCATACCACAACTTTTCAATAGAAACATCAATAAAGTTGTTTTTTCTTATCATGCGAAAATGACAAAAAACAACCAATGCAGAAACAAGTACATTTAAAATATACTTGGGCATATCTGTATTTTATCCTTGTGTAGCCAAAAGCTTTATTTATTTCATCAAAAGAAGAATAGCGATTTAAAGCAGAATTGATCAAAACAATCGTATTTACTGTAAAATATGTTTGTTTTTTTTAAGATTATTTTTTAGGCATTTTTGTGCCTCCATTGATAGGAGGGAGAGAGACAGTGGATAGGCCTGTGAAAAGGGGTGACAGAGAGCAGGGGAAGGATACTCCGCAAACTGGCCACAGGCTGGACCCGAACCTGGGCCGGCAGAAGCATGCACATGGGTCGTGCCCAGCTGCCCACCACTACGCCAAACCAGCACCCGACTGTAAAATATGTTGTAATTCCACTGAGCTTGACTTGACACCCATATTTATTTTTAAATTTTTCTTTATTTGTTTTGAAAGGTATGTCGGGTTAACCTTGAAGTGCAGGTGGCCCTGTCTGATTCAGGGGTTGTCCACACGGAGACAAATTCAGACATATCTGCACAACTTTTTGATCGGCTAGGTATGCACATTTTTGAAAACGTGTCCCAAAGTGGATAGACCGGTAAACACTGGCCTTGCGCTTCTGTGTGGACAACAAATACGGATAGCTACAGGAAATGATGATGCCCCGCCTCTCCCTTAAACCTCATGCACGGAGCCTGACAACACTGGTGGAATAGAGTCGCATTCGAGCTGCAGAAGCTGCTGAGCTTGTTTTGGTTTTTACAGCAAAATCTTCTGCTCCTCTACGACCACCGTGAGCAACAAGTGCACGCTCCATGTCTTCTTCTCTGGTTTTGGTGTATGTCTGCAGGAGCATCACAGCGCCACTTACAGGCCTGGCACATACAGTATACTACAGTGGTTTCACGTGGACGGACCCATTTCCTGAAACGATGTCGTATTTACAGACAACGTTTTCGATACAGAAAAGTTTTTGTCTCTGTGTGGACAGGGCCTCAATGTCTGTAATCAGGCAGATCCATCTTGCCAAGCTCCTATCTACATCGATTGTGAGCGGCCCAAAGCGGCACGGCCCAATCAGAGTCCTTCTGCATCTGGTTAGGATCTAAGCAAGCAAGTCAACACATACATGTGATGCAGAGACACTGCACACCACTGAATAGACAGAATATGGTCATAAGGCATATCATGAGCAGTTGGCTCTGTAGTGCTGCATGACATTGATCATCAACTAGTAACTTTGAGACCACATCAGGATCTCCATAGCTTCCCCTCCACCCCCTAAAATATCATCAAATTCAGAAAATTTTAGAGGGGAATTTTTGTTGTGCTTTTAAAGATATTTTTTGTGTCTTTAAATCCCTACAACTGTTATTGCAACCCTGATAAGGCAATTGGGGTTTAAGCAAATCTTCAGGAATGACTTCATGTTTGAACTGTTTCGACCAGGAGAACAAGTGTATCAGAGTTAAACCCAGTGATGGAAAAACGTGACTGCAGCCAAAATACTACAACTGCCTCAAGTGGCTGGCAGCTGTATGGGTAAAAGACACCCACCTCATTTTTAAAGGCTAAACCAGCCACCATAGCATATGTCAAGAATCTGATAATGTGGCAATAATATTGCGCATCCCAAATTTTTTTGGGCTATGCAGACCTGGAGCATAGGTTGCAGCATACAGTATCCCCATTCATATTTATCAGCCTTAAGTGGAGCTGGGAAATTGATCAAATTTAATCTCAATTACAATCACTGCCTTCCACAATTATGAAAATTGAGCTATCAATATTAAAACTGCTACATGACATGTTGAACTTTTTTCATTATTACCATTATTGGCATTCTTTTATGTATTTTTTCCCTTTTAAGTATATATTTATTCATTAACCATTCTTTAATACTAAAATTGATAGTGTCAAAGCATATATATATATATATATATATATATATCTTAGCAATTTTATTCCGTATCATGAAAACAGAGGTTCACATGCTGTACAATTCCAAATTCTGCCACATGTTCCATTCCATAATCAAAAAAGGGGCAGGAACAAGAAAGTTTTATGATTACCAGTCCCTTTCTTAAAATAATGAAACAAGAAATAATTAGATGGTCTGTCCGTCAGATATTTAACAACTGCTTATCGAAAAAGCAGGGAAAAAACAAATTTAAAAAAAGAAAAAGAAATCAAACATACACAACAGCTCGCCATCAACGACAATAACATACAAAGCAACAGAAGATCTACTACCTATCAATTTCATATTTTCTTATCATTTTGTCTTTATACATTCATTCTCTTGAACTGATGAATATTGGTACAGGCTTTTTAAGTCAGTGAAAGCATGTGGTACGTTTAAATCAGTTAGTAATTGTTTAAATAATTGTGATCTCAATATCTATTCAAATAACTGCTCTTTTGATTTTTGCCATAGTCAAGCAGCCCGAGCCTGAGTAATGACCAGACCAGCACAGAGGGGGGATCACTTGGTCCCCCAAAAACTCCATGCCATTTATACTGAATCAGAACTGTTCACACTTGTATACATTTTCTCTGTATTATTTTTTTGTAATATTTTGTAAATTTTTGTCTAACAAACCTAAGGAAGTTATTTATTGTCGTAATTGCACTTTAACCTACATTGTACGTAGCTAATACTTATTCTAACTCCCCTGTATCTGCTCACGATGGAATATTCTACATGCACGCTCCCCCCTGTGACCCGTCAGTTGGTCTCTCCCTGACAGGCAGGGCTCACTTATCTCCCTTAGCAACCGCGCGAGCACGGCTGACCTGCCCGCTGCTATCAGCTTTCGCTCCTGAACGTGTACGCGGTGACGTCATCAGCTCCACAGTCAGCTGCTGCAGTGAGGAGAGCGAGAGAAAAGAGGGAGGGAGGCGAAGAGGGAGAGAGGGGGGTGACTCAGACACACACACACACACACGTTTGTCTTCTCTCGGTAAACATGGCAGCGGCGGCGACAGACACGCAGCAGCGGACGGTGCGTAGTGAACCGTTAGCTTAGCCTAGCTCCGTCTCAACTGTCAACATGGAGGAGGAGGACGCCGCGGCCGACCCCTATTTGCCCTACGACGGGGGAGGGGACACCATTCCCCTGCAGGAGATCCCTAAAAGAGGTACAGAGCGTCCCCTTCGTCTTTCTTCCTCCATCATTTCTTGTTTCTCAGGCTGCTCAGATGTTAGCCGCCCCCTCCCTTCCTCCTATTTCTCCCCAGGGTGCATACAAACATATAGCAGGCAGACAGGGTGCAGGTTGAAGGAAAACGCTGCCTCATCTCATGCTCTTAGTCTGTCAGTGTGGATTATAAACTGCCATTGCTAACAGCAGTTGCATTTCCCCACATCCACCTGTCGTCTCTCCCTGCTGATGATTAACCAGCAGTGTGTGTGTTATTGTCAGCCAAAGATAAAAGATAGAAACACAGAGCAGCTCTCAAGCTCAGGCTTCTGAAGGGCCTATAAAACAGCAGCAGGGACATCGCTGGCCTCCATTTTAACTCTGACAGCCACAGTCATGCTTAAGCTGCAACATGAAAATTCATCTGAAAATTCATGCATCCAGGCTGCGTGTTGTTGAAGCTTTTTTGTAATGTTCCTGTGTGTGAGGACACCTGTTGGCCATATTCAGGACGTCACATCACATCAGTCATCACAAGCTTCTCAGGCTGCAAAATATCACCAGTTTTCACCTTAAATTTGACCATGCACATTATTATTTTGTTTTTGTATCCGTGCAGCCTGTGGGGAGTTTAACTCTGCTGGGCTGCGTCCTGCAGGCCTTGTTAGATCTTAACAGTGAGCGAGCAGAGACAAAACCCCCTGGTGATTTTAGGACAGCTTTGTTGCTGCCTTCATCTGCTTTGAATGGTCCAAACTGTTACCTCCTTCTTCCACAGATAGTTTATGAGCAATCAAAATAGGTTGTTTATTGTGTTAGTCTGATCAAAACTGGACTTTATAGGGGTGTCAAAAATAATCTTTTAATTGATGCATTGTGATGCGGATGTAGATGAAGATGCAGAGATGGTTAATAATGGTGTACTCTTGCTGAGGCAGCTGCTGGACTGCAGGATCAGTTTTGTTTCTAAGGAAGAGATTTATTGCTTTGCATTCTGTTATCTAAAAAGTAGCCTGGTGTAGTAATATGGAAAATCAAGGATACTACTCATTGCATTAGGGTATTGAATTGAATCGTTCACTTATAATCGTAATCTTATCGAATGATGAGACTAGTGAAGATTCACAGCTCTATTTGAAAACCAGTTTGATTGCCCAAAATCTACCTCAGTCAAATATCTTGAAGTTGAAGTAACATGCCTAAATAAAGTGGCAAGAGACTGATTGTTGCATGTAGTTGCTTCAGTCATACCCTGACTGTCTGACCTTGAGGTTGAATGGCGTCAGTGTGGAGCACAGCAGATGTAGTGTTGTCTCCCTCCTTTTATCATCAAAACCAGAGCTTTGCTTCAAAAATGGTCTAGCCTCAGCACGCACCACCACCCTTAAAGGTCCCATATCATGGACTTTTTAATGTCTTTTGCTCAAAGAGATTTTTCAAAGGCTTGCTACAAACCCCACCAATATGATAAAAATAAATTCTGCCACCTCTGTTGCTGGCCACCTCTGCTAGATGGGAGACTCTCCCCAAGTCAGGGGGTTCGTTCAGCCACAGCCAGCTCTAAGCCTGTGCTTAAAATATTGATACAGCAAAATATCATCACACTCCTTGAGGATACATATATCGATACAGATTCTGCAGAATCGACATGGCCTCAAATGCTTTGACAGTTGCTGTCACTACTCTTTGGGTAATGTTAACAATGGCACAGTTCAAAGTAGAAGCCAAGCTACATGATGAAGCACATGTTCCAAATTTGAACTTAGGTCTACAATCTTTGAGGACCTGAATTTAAGTTTCTTAAATTGTACAATAATTAAATACTCACCCTTGTTCTTTTTCTTCTTGTAATAAAAAACAAAACTTGTCAGGAATTCTGTTAAAACCATAGTCAATGTTCACAATTTACGTGTATCGGGATTAAGGCTGGGCGATATTACCTAATCTCAGTATCACGATTAATGAACGATTATTTTATGCTATGCTGGAAAAAATTGGTGGTGTTGCATCGAAATGGTCTTCCTGCAGTATTTACACTTAACTTCAAGGTCTACAAGGTCCTCTGAGAGATTGGCGCATTTCTCCTCCTTGTTGGCAGCGCGTCCTTCGCTCTTGGCGAGAGTGAATTCATACTGTATGGAGGGAGCACAGTAATGTGACTTACACAGGGAAAATGATCTAAATAATTGACATGAGTAAAATTACTTCGATTAGAGGGTCTAAATGTCAATTTCGATTATTTTTCGATTAATTTCTCAGCCCTAATCAGGATACATATCGTATCGTGAGGTTGCTGGAAATACACAGCCAGCTATAGTGGAAGGAACTTGTCCTAGGTATGCCTGTGCAGCCACAGTAAACATCAGAGCACAGTGTTGGAAAGCTGATGCCACAGCTCATGAGGATTTACGTGAAAATAGCCTCTTCTGTGCAGTGCTTTACCATAGAGCTTAATAGGTATGCCAGAATCCAATATCTGAGTCCATTATATTTTGGGCAAGAAACTTTGCTAACTGAGGATCTATGTAAGGAGGCCATTTGTTAGTTCTTAGTGTCAATTTCCATTGTGTGTTAGCATCACTGTCCTCATGTGACAAGTACAGTAGTCCAATCAGTTAACCTAATTGAGCTATAACTGTGACTTGACTTACTTATGCATGTGTTTGGTATTTTTCATGTTATGGTCACAGGTATTGCCAAATTTCTATCAGTAGCACCAATAATATTTGATCTAGTTTTTCTGCAAAGCTAACGAGGTAACTGGGTTGCTTTAAGGACAGTTACCTCAGGCTCGTTCCAGCCATCAAAATCAACATGTCCTATGTAAACAACCCGGGGAAAGTTGTGTGAAAAAGGCCACATGAGTCCTCAGGCCTCTCAGACTTTGGTCCATGTACTCGCCAGACTACTCTTTCATCAGCAGGTTATAAAGATGCCGTCTGGTCCAGTTCACAGTCACATGACATCCAAGGAGACTTACCCTACCTTGACCTTGCTGACCCCAGAGTGTCTTAGCCAGCTGCTTTAAACCTCCCTGATCTGATTTACCCAGCAGTGGTAATATAGGGCTAATAAAGAGGAATGCAGAGAGACCTTTGAAGAAGAAGCTCTCTAACATTCAGTCTAACACAGGAGTAACATGTAGAGCACTGTCCACAGAGGTGGTACTATTGACAGTCAGGAGGCTTATATACGCAGCAACGTGTTTTTTTCATCTGACGCATGCAAAACAGAATTGCTGCATAAACGTCTCAGCACACAGGGGAAGGAAACTGAAGCCTTATATTTACGTCTTTTCTGTCTGTTCCCCACTAAGCTGACGGAGCGTGATGCTGATGCCGCGCTCGTGTGCAGTCCCCCTCAGGGTTTCTGTTTTCCAGTGGCGTCACCCTCGCTTGGCTCCCCTCCTGATTTGAAGGCCTTCAGAATGCAGTATCATCGCAGAGCGGGGGTTTTCTGATCTATCTCAGCAGTAGCACCCTATCATTGCACCAGAGTTTGAACTGCTCCCTTATTATGCGGCCAGTTTCTTTCTGTTGCTTTAATATCCTGGAATTTAGCATCATTTACTGCAGTGTGGAGCAGCAGCTGGAGTTTTCTTCACCACACTACTGGATTTTATGTCTCCTAGATTCATCTTTATTCCTATTCATTGATAGTTCAGTTCATCAAATGCAGTTTTGTTGAAACAGTGACAATTAGGACTGTGCACTATATCGATTAAATTGATTACAGTGCCCCCCCCCCCATCGTGGGGTTAAGTTCCAGACCCTTAAATATACCCAAGGCATGTTTTTAACTTTTACGGTACTTTAAAAAGAATTTTAAGGTCTTTAAACACACTGATCACTGTAGAGAGAGACGCAGAACTGAGAGAGAACAAAGCAGGCGTCTCTCCTCCCTGTGAGATGCAAAGCCACGTGATACATAACAGCCAATCAGCGACCGAGAAAAATATACTGACACTCTGATTGGCTGAATCAGTACATACGGGCATTATATTGTGACAGTGCTGCAGAATGCAATGCCATGAAATGGTGAAGCTGTACGCAATATCAAAGTTACTAGGTCTTAAAGAATAAAAACGCAAAATAACAGGACTGCGAAAACTGAACCACGACATTATGGGATTTACTGTAATTCGGATTATTTTCTGCAGAAGATTTAAAATTAAAAATCTAGATATTTTTTCTCAACTTTTCCAATCATAAGTTGTTGCAATGTTTGAAATTATAATTACTGAAAATGTACAGTTTTTATGATGGTAGACCTTGTCAGGTTCTGCACTTGCACATGTTTAGGGTTTTATTTGTTTCTTAAATGAGATTAAATATTGATCAGTTGGTTTCATGTTTCTATACTGTGAAATTAGCTCATCCTTCAGTGTTTATGTAGACAAGCATCCCTACGCCCAAACTACATAATCAACATTTTATGACAAAATACAGCATGCATTTTAACTACAAAAGGAAAAGTCTGTTTAGTTTTGGAACATACTCTGATAATAAAAAGGCAAAACTTCATTTATGTAATTTTTTTTGTCACTAGGAGGTTTTTTTTTTTTTGAGAGTGAAAAAATCAATTAAAATCTGGTGCAAGTTTTTTGGAAGAAAATCGGGAATTTAATTTTTAGGTCATATTGCCCAGCCCTAGTGGCAATGAATAATTGTCTTGACTAAGGATGCACATCAACATTGGTTTAGCATCAGTTGAAATCCATCCTATTTTCAAACATCTGCTATCGGCAAATTATCCTGGGGTGAGTAGAAATCAGTTTCAGATGTATATCTATTTAATGCTGACATCTGGCCCAACTAAAAGCTGATTCAGAGAAGATTATTTTCATAAGTTTGTAATTGTACATTGGTATCAACTTTCGTTATTATTTAAACGTTTATCTGCATCGGCCCTGATTTTCTCAATTGGTGCATCATAAAGGACTTAGTTTGATGGACAATGTTATTGTAAGAAGAAAAGCTCTATTCAAAATATAATGGAACAGAAAGGACAATGACAAGTTAGATAAGGTTGGACGAAGGCATAAATCTGTCCATTTATTGAAATAAATCAGATCACAAACAAAGTTACCCAGCTGAGGTCTCTCTCTGGGCCACCCACCTCACGCAGGAAGTGTAGCATTAAAAAGAGCCTCGGATTACAGTTTCCGAGTTCTTTTATGGATCCTGGAAGGAGACATCATGCTCTGACTCCCTGGTGACTGCATAGTCATATCAGCAGTCAAGAATAAAGGAAGACATTCAGCTCAGATCAAACCGACCTAGATAAAAGCCACAGGTAGCAAAACACATCTCTAAATATGGCCATGTGTTATTCTATCATTTGTGTATGTAAGCTTTTTTAATTAACCAGAGCATGTATGTGTGTGTGTGTGTCTCACCCCGGAACCATCCTGACTCCCTCAAAACCACTGATAACACACCCACACACATATGACATTGCCTTCATGCAGATGTTTTTAACCTTTTGAAATACTTACATTATATTAGAACTTTAGAAATAAACCAATTAGAATTTGTTGAGTCACAGAAACAGTTTATCTGGAGTGGACAGTTCATCCTGAAGCTGTCACTTTATAATCAAAATAGAGAATGATAGTACGTGTCTCCCTGCCAACACTCACTGCTGCTGACTCCACAACAGCTTCAGTAAGAACAGATACTCTCACTTCTCCTTTCTCTGCTCTGGACTAGCTGCTTAAGACCTTTTCTCCTGATGCCTCACAGAAAATCACTGAGTTTTAGAGCTGTACTTCCTCTTCCACATCCTATTAAACATGAAAGGATCTGAGCTAATAAGCCTCATGGACAGAAGCTAAAAATGGTTCTGTTGGGCCAAAGCTGCTTTTAGAGTTGAAAATATAAGTCATTTTAGAGGAAATAACTGCAGTGTTCTAAAGTTTTAAAGGAAGCAGATCCATCAGAGGGATTTGTTTTCTTTTTTATGAATGAGGCCTTGTTATGTGGTCATAAACCAGCCACTGTTGCAGATCTACACAAGGGATTAAAGTGTAGGGTTATTATGTACTGTGCACCGGATTGTGTGCTGTTTTGGTTTACATTTGTTTAATTAGTGTTGACAAAACCCGCAGTGAGTGAATTCCTGTTGAGATAACTCGCACTGTGGTGACTAAATGTCGTGCAGTATGGGAAATATTGTTCTTTTCACATGATTGTTTTGATTCATCAAACATCCTGGCTTTTAGTTAATAAAATTTGAGGCGGGGCAGTGTGGTTGACAAGGAGGTTTGCGGGAAGAGGCATTGGAAGAAGATTTAGCAGTTAGCCAAAAGTAGGGATGTTCTTTTTAGATAATTTCAAACTTGGCTAAATGCCAATTAAAGCCACGTTGAACTGAATAATCTAGACTTATGTTGCGTTCCAGTTGTACAGGGAAGTCGGGATTTCCAAGTTCCGAGTGGGAAATTTCATATGGAACGCCCCCTGAGGTCAGAATTTTCTACTGGGAAGACATAATATTACGTTTATTAGCACTTCTGACTAGTGCTTGTCGCACTGAATCAGCCGTATACGTAGTGTTGTTCTACATACTTATATGGAAATGCTGCTATAGTGTTATTTACATTCTTCATGTGGTATGTGCAAACTACAACGCAGGGCATGTTAACAACGGCTAACAATGGCCTTGTAGATCGGCAAGTATTTTTTCCGACTTTGTAACTGGAACACTGATAACTCGGTTATGACGTCATTCCCAATCCCCTCTTCGCAGTTCCGATGAAATGTAAATGTTTTTAAAGATCAAAATATTAGGAGGTCCTTGCTCCAACAAGATGCTACTGATGCTTTTCTGTCCTTTGTTTACATCCAGATTTAAAGGCATTTTGGAGGAGTGACAGCCAACATTTTGCAGAGCTACCATGGTTTCTAGTGGCAGATGGCAAGGTTGAATTTAGACTGAACAGTTTACCTGGATTTTGAGCCTGTGTGGATAAAATAATATAAGCCTGAATAGATGGTTTGGCAGGGTGGGTTGCAACTATGCACTTACATATCGTAAGGCTCTTGTCTCATGCATGTGCCCCTGGTTCAATTCTGACCCGAGGCCTATTTGCAGTGTGTCTTCCCCTGCTCTCTATCCCTCTTTCCAAGTCTATCCACGATCTCTCCTCTATCAGAAAGTCCAGAAAGCCTCAAAAAATACAAAATAATCAAGGCCTAGTTAAACAGACCTGTAAGTCTTGTGTGTGCAATTCAGTAAAAGCAGTGCTATGCAAGAATTCAGTTTTGTGACTCTAATGACCGAAAGCTCCTGTGTTACTGCACTGTGTTAAAACACTCAGTGCTGTCACCAACTCTTCACAGACAACATGCATTTGTTGACATACAGAGGTCATTGAGGCCAGCCAGTGAAGATGTGAGAGGCTAATGAAATATTCTAACTGATAAGGGACTTGTGTTTTTGTTTAAGAAAATAGGTCTTTTCTTGTTTCTATGTTAACTGCCCATTGTTTGCAAACTACTTGAATTTGTACTCAACTGATATATCTATAGTCGGTGGCTAAAAGGCAACTTTGGATTGGCCTTTCCATTAATTTATTAGTTTAGATGGTTTGAATGGGTTTACAATATAAAAGATATTGACTCATTATATGATAGCAGATCCAACAAATTGGGCAAAATGTTAGGATCAACAGCTTTACTTACCTATCCAACAGTATATCAAGCTCATCATCCAAGTCTCAGCATGTAAAAACCTGTCCTGCATTTATTCTTGTCAGAGTTCCTGCTCTGTCAGTCTTTCTTTCCTTAACCTCATGCATCCTATTCTTCTATTCTCAAGACTTTTGTCTCCTGGCCTCAGCCATTGTAGACCACAGTTTGGTGATAGATGGGTAAACAAATGCTGTGCCGTAAAGCAGTATGCTTTTCCCATGAGATGACTGTCTCTTTCCAAGCTTACATAGTGCTGTGTGCAGACAACTGGGGCCCCATTATATCTAATTTAGGTTGATTTTGAAACTGCTATTTTGCTTCAGCTGACTCAAACTGTTTAGGTAATAAGCCATGAATATACCTAGTCAAAAGGTAATAGCTCAGAACAACATAGAGAAGACCAGGGCTGGGAAATATATTGATTAATTCAAATTATTTTCTGAAGATTTTAAATGAAAAAGCGAGAATTGTTTCTCAACTTACTTTTACTCCAATCATAAGTTGTTGCAGTGTTTGGAAATATAAATACTGAAAATGTACTGTTTTCATTGCAGTAGGCCTTTTCGGGTTTTGCAAAAGCACATGTTTAGGCTTTTATTTATTTTTATAAAATGAGATTCATTTTTCATCAGAGAGCTCCATGTTAATATACTGTGAAAATAGCTTAGCCTTCAGTGTTCATGTAGACAAGCCGGCCTAAGTTTGAACTTTATGATCAACATTTTGTGACAAAATTACAGCATGCATTTTAACTGTAAGAGGGAAAGTCTGTTTATTTTTGGAACATATTTTGATAACATAAAGGCAAAACTTAATTCATATCATTTTTGTGTCACTTGGAGTGTGTTATCGTTCTTGAGAGGGGAAAAAAATGATTAAAATCTTAAATCAAATTTTGTGGAAAAAAAATCTGAGATTTTATTTTTAGGTCATATCGCCCAGCCCTAGAGAAAATTCATGCCACATTAAGAGAGTCTGTTCCACTTCGAATCGCCGGGACAAACTGGCAGCCTGCCGCAGACACAGTTGGTGTTATTAAGCTGCTTTTGATTACACCTGACACGCTGCAGCTCTGCCTGCAGGAGCCTCCAGCCACACCTTCAGCCTCTGCACAACAGACAGAGAAAACAGAAACACAAAGCAAGGCCAAAACAAGTAAGGCAATGGCAATAAACAAACAATACAGACAATATTTGTCGCCTTTGCAGGCACTCCATGATCATTTTCTGGGTATCTTTTTGAGTCAAGGTTAAATATGTATAACCGAATGAGCTCATGAACTTTAGGTAAGTGAACTGGATTAATCCACTCTTCACCTGAGACAGCTTCCCTGAGTGCTGCTGGTCTGGTTGATTTGTGCAAGTGAGATCAGTAATATTTACCCACTCAAGCTTTTAATAGGTTTATGCAAATCCATACAAAGCAGAGGCTGAAAGAGTGTATATGTACCAAATATTTATCATGTAAAGTTTTGTAAGATGAAAAAAAATAGAAATTTAAAAAACAGGCATTGAACTGAACAGAGGACCAATAATACCATGATTTATTACAGTTTTGTCCCCTTAGACTCTCTGCTTCCAGAAACATCTGCTGCCCACAGAGTCTTGTCACTCTGTGCTGCAGCAGCAACATGTCTGACTGGTGTGACGGAATAATTACAGCGCAGATGTGGAGATAAACTGTGACAAACTCTCCATATAACAATATTCTCTGAGGCTCAGCTCATGCTGCCTGCGTACTAATTCAGGAAGTTTTCAGAGTTATCGTTCTGGTTCTGTCAAAGGAATGAGTCAATATCAAAAGGAAGGAAGGAAATTATTTGTTTTGGTGGACAAAGGAAGAACCTTTAATGCACTACCATGTGTTTATGCTGTTTTATTAAGTAGCATTCATCCATTGGACAGTTTCCTTGGCTACAGGCTTACGTTACCCTTAAGATCTGCAGTATGCTTTGTTGGCTCAGCAACATCTACATGGACAAATGAACACTATCAGAGTTAATATTAACACTTTAAGTGGGTCCACCACAAAGTGTTGTTTTCACTCTTCATGGAGATTTGGCACTTAAACTCTCAAGTATAGTTGTTGACTCTTTTTGGAGTTAAAAAGTAAACTTTGTAACACTTTACAGTCTGATTTTTGATCAACACTTCTATGTAGTGTTAGGAAAGCACTTTTTCTGAGTACATTTTTAATTACTCAAGTGTAAACTCTATATTAAATCTGCTTTTCTGCTTTTTCCTGGTGGTGCCTGTTTTTTTTTATTTCTCAGTAAATTTCAGCTCTTCCTCAACTCTATGATCTCTGTTATTGATAACACCCGTTTCTTTATCCTCAGGAGGATCTATGTGTTACTGCAGAAGCAAAATTGCTGTAAATGTCATTTTTGCTGCAATGCACAGGACCACAGTTTCTCTAACTTGATTGTTTTTAACTAAATTTGCTAAGTACAAAAGATCTGCGTGGTTTATCTCTCTGTTTTCCTTTGTCCGTATCATCGGGGCACTTCTAGCCTTTAGCCCACCAACAGTAGCTACACCAGCCTCCTTCTGGATTATCTCTATATTGCTGAACAGGCTGGAGAAACAAATCGTACTTGCCTTTTATCATATTGTTTCTGAGTAAAACCAAATACTTTACTTTGTTCCTCTGACAAAAGCTGGTGTGGTTGTGTGTGTCCTTTGTCCTTGTTACACACTGCTCTGCCTTTGTGAAGCAGAAGGAGTCTTGCATATTTTTGTCCTCATGTGAGGGAGGATTAGGCTCTGCTGTCTGACTTGTTCAAATGTGGGAAGTCGTGTTTTTACCTCATTATTGAAACATAATCTTTGTAGATTAAACTTTTGAATGTGTATTATTGGCCCTTCGAGCATGACTTGCTCAATCATGGGGATTTATAAGAAGTTCCCAAAACATATGATCATTAATATTACAGAATAATGCTGTTTCCCTTTCTTTTCTGTCAAATGATTCATCACACATCGTTTTTCTCTTATGATCGGCAGAAATTGCAGAGAAACTCCTTCTCTCTAAATGTAAAAGAACAGCTGCAATATGCCAGTATGTTTCTATTCTTTTGGATTCCATGTGTTTCTTACTGATAAAATCTCGATCATTGTTATTTTTAATGATATTATTGGGATAGTATTGGTCTTTGAAGCGATATGCCACCATTTTTCTCTTTTTGTGTCTTACCTCACTCCCGAGTCCGTGACAAGCAGGTAGTCTCCATTCTTTTCACTGTGCATGCAGTAAAAAGGAAGAGACGGGCAGAGCTCGCCCACTGCTAGTTAGCTTAACTCAAACACTGGGAGTCAATGGGTAGCGTTAGCCTGCCTCTGCCTACAGTCACCAGATAAAGTCTTTAGCACTTTATGTAATTTTCAAAAGAAATACATACAAACCTAAACCCTGAAGAAACCATCCTGGTCCTGTCTTACAAAGTCTGCCATAATTCTTAGTACCAATCTTCCCCTTCTCGTTAACAGAGGCTTTGTTTTGTTGACCGACTTACAAGCACTTTTGTGTTGGTTTGTGCATGTACCTTGAAGTTTAGTTTGGTATCTGTTTCTTTTAAAAAATTACATAAAGTGCTAATCTTAGTGTAAAAATAGGTAACTTAATATGACGCAGTAAGAAAGAAAGAGTCACATCAAGCTTAAGGAACCGTTTAGAGTTGAAGAGTTTATCTGATGGCTGTAGGCAGAGGCAGGCTAACGCTACCCATTGACTCTCAGTGTTTGAGCTAAGCTGATTATCGGTGGGCAGGCTCTGCCCGTCTCTTCCTTGTTACTGCGCACACAGTTGAAAGAATGGGGGGAGGCAAGACACGAAAACGATAAAAATGTAGGCATATCCCTTTAATGGCAGTGGACATAGTCAACAGACTCTGAACAGGAGAGAGAGTGGGGGAAGACGTATAGCAAATGGGTCTCTGGTGGGAATTCGAACAAGCAGGAGACTTTATTGCCCTTTTCACTCATACAACCCTGAAACCTGCCCTGGCCATTCCCTGACCTTTTTGTTCACACTTTGCTCTCACAGCAGGAAGTTTCTCTGCAGTTTGCATGTCAGTAAATGGAGGAGATGAGGAGGGGAAAATACAGGGGGGGGCAGCAGGTATATTTCAGGGTAATTCCTGGGTGAAAATCCCTGCTGTAAGCATTCACACATGTAGCTCACATGGGTTATTTCAGGGTGATTACAAGATTTTTCTGCAAGTGTGATTGGAGTATATTTATCTATGGTACGTGCATGGTTCCTACCCACTCTGTCAAACCAGCATCCCCAAATGATCCATTATTTTATTATAGGTTGTATCACAGGTTAAAGAAACTTTTGGATAGTCTGTTAAATATTTTCCATCAAAGGAGTGAGCACTCTCTGAATTACACAAATATTTCAGCAAGCAAATTAAGTGAAATATGAAATTGATTGACAGCAAGCCTTTTCTTTCTGATCATATTTTTCAGGATGTATATGTTGCCCCTTGTGAATTGAAATCAAAACAGTTCTCCGTAAGATTCTTTGCTAAGTCTTAGTTATGGTAAAAAAAAAAGAATTGGTATTGCAACTTAAAAAAACAAAGAATGATGAACCACCATAAATATCTGTTGCTCTGTAAGTATGGTGAAGAGAAACTACTTTTTTCCCCAAATTTCTGACAGTTAATGTCTTCTTTTGTCCTCCTGTTTTCCCTCTCAGGGTCTAACTACGCCATGTCTAACGGGGGCGGGGCACCCAGCAGCTCCACCCACCTGTTGGACTTCCTAGAGGAGCCCATACCTGGTGTGGGGACCTATGATGACTTCCACACCATCGATTGGGTCAGAGAAAAGTGCAAGGACCGCGAGAGGCATCGGAAGGTGAGAAAGATAAAAACAGTGTGATTCTGAACATGAAGGTGTTGATGTCTTTATCCGTCTTTTATTTCCTACCTATACCCAATCTACAAGCTGAACAGAAGGGATTAAGCGGCCCTCTTCTTCATATCTAATGCAAACTTCAAAATACCTCCAAGTATGGCAGAGTGGTTTTTTGTTTGCAATGTGCACATGTGCAATGTCAGAAAGCATCATTTGCCATGTTTGGCTACCTCAAACAGCCTTGGTGCTGCTTCTGTGATGTTTAATGGAAACAAAACATCAATATTTATGACTAATCTTCAATAAAAGTCTCTGATATCACCATCAGTTTCAGAGAACCAAACACTCTACATACAGAGTTTGTGGGTCCTCTGCATGTGAAATTGCACAGGCTACGTTGCATCCATCTTAAACATATTGACAATCAAGACAGTTAAGCGAGACTGTGTGTGCTTGCTGTCTTTGTCTGTTATGTTTTTTCTATGTTTTGGAGGAACTTTTTAAAGGGATACACCAGTGTTTTTTGCCTTGCCTCACTCTCAAGTCCATGACAAGCAGATAGACACCATTCTTTTGACCGTACGTGCAGTATCAAGGAAGAGACGGGTAGAGTTCGCCCACTGCTAATTAGCTTAGCTCAAACACTGGGAGTCAATGGGTAGTGTTAGCCTGCCTCGACCTATAGTCATCAGATAAACTCTTTAGCAATTTTAAACTGTCCTGCATGCTTGCTGTGGCCCTTTTTTATGACTTTGTTAAGTTGTCTATTTTGAGACTAAAATTAGCACTTTATGTAATTTTTGAAAGAAATACATTCGAAACTAAACCGCAGGGAGCATGCGCAAACCACAGCGGAAGTGCTTGTAAGTAGGTCAACAAGCACACAGGACGGTTTAGAGTTGCTGAAGAGTTTACCTGATGACTGTAGGCACAGGCAGGCTAACACTACCCATTGACTCCCAGTGTTTGGGCTAAGCTAATTAGTGGTGGGCGAGCTCTGCCCGTCTCTTCCTTGTTACTGGATGCACAGTTGAAAGAATGGTGTCTATCTGCTCGTCATGGACTTGGGAGTAATGCAAGACACGAAAAGAAAAAGAAGTTGGCGTATCCCTTTAAGGTGTGGACCTTTGCTTATGTATAAATTAAATGAATAGTATATATATCACAGTAAGTATTCATGTGCATGTCAAGCTTCAAATAACTGAGTCTCATACATTTATGAAGGTGTACTTTATGTTTCTTTTCTGATTTTTTTTTTTAATCAAAACCATCAAATACAAAGTATTTCAAAACATGTTCTAGCATTAGTTTCCCTGAATCTCAGCCCTCTCTCAGTACATACAACATTTCACCACAGCTACTGTCAGCAAAAAATCCTCTGCTGCACAGGAAGAGATGTGCTACACACTTCCTCCAGAGCAACAGATTGTCAAGATAAAAAGAAGAAATAAACAGTCTGGAGTGTCTTAAAATGAAACCAGGTTGCCTCAATATGATGACCCAGCCATTACTTTAAAGATGGACCCCATTAGAAATCCAAGTTTAACTCTGATGAGCTGCTTTCAAAGCTTTAAATAACTGAAGGAGGGACGTTTGTGTTGACTAACTCATGAATAAATCAGCACAAACTGACTCACATGTCAGCTCTCTTTCCTCAATATCCAAATATTGACAAAACTTTATAAGCTCACCCCTGAGAATATGAATGGACCCTCTGTGATGTGTAGTTTTTATAAGCTTCCTTAAAAGAGACAAAGTCTAAGCGTTATATTGACACAGTGGGTTATTTAATTGAACTCATGCAAACATATGAAGTTCCATACATATTAAATACATCACATTTCCTGTGTTGATTTAATGATTTCACCTGTTAATGTGTATATTTTCTGTTTTTGTTTTTTTAGATAAATAGTAAAAAGAAGGAGTCAGCATGGGAGTTCACAAAGAGCCTGTACGACGCCTGGTCCGGCTGGCTGGTGGTGACGCTCACCGGCTTGGCTTCAGGTAACACACATGCAATAAAAGCACACAAACACACTTATGCAGAGCTGTTATCTCCTCTGCTGCTGACTCTCACATGCTTGGCCTCAGGCAGCTCACACTCAGTCTTTATCTTGACCTCTTTGTGTAACTTCACCACAAACAGGAGCTGGTCCTTTTCTCTGAGCAGAGCCTCACACAAAAGAATTCAGTCAACAGGGGAGGATATTGTTCACGGCTCATGTTTACGACCAACAAAAGAAAGAGATAAAAATAATTTTTACCACTTACAAGAGCCTGCAAGTGCTATTAGTAGTTAATTTTCTTTCCTTGCGGGTCCCATATTTACCTTTTTAACACCTTTACACTGGTTTTAGATGTCCCCTGAACTATTTTTTAAGGTTTCCTCCCAAAAAAATCCTCTCAGATATTATTTTTTAGCATGCCTATCAACCCCTCTGTTTCATTCCTGTTTCTTACCTTTTTTTTTTTTTTACCTTTCCTTCTTAACGCATGGATCTATCAACCCAGTTTTTCCTAAACATTTTTACCGGGCCCCCTTTGGCAGACAAACACATTTCCAAGCCTCAGCAGCACCATGCTCACCATACACAAATAAACACTATTTTTTTAGACACTAAACTAACCACCAGTATGCTTTTTGTTTAGAAATTGCTCCTGTTATAAAATTTATTTCAACATTTTCTGCAAAAACAGTAGGAAGTAGAACTCCAATGTTTGATAGCAAACTTATGAAACAGAAAACGAGTCACATTTCCCTGCTTGCATTTCAGTAGCCGTGACAGCAGCTGTATTTCCTTGTCAACTTTAGAGCAAACTAGCACAAAATGCACTGTTTTGACTGCCTTGCCGCCCTGCAAGGAATCACAGGCCCCACTTTACTGTATTTACCTGTTTTTCCCTCCTTATCCAGGTGCGTTGGCTGGTCTGATCGACATCGCTGCCGATTGGATGAACGACATAAAAGAGGGCATTTGTCTGAGTGCCATGTGGTTCAACCATGAACAGTGCTGCTGGACGTCCAACGAGACCACGTTTGCCGAGCGGGACAAATGTCCTCAGTGGAAGAGCTGGGCCGAGCTCATACTGGGACAGGCTGAGGTACACCACCAGAAATGAAACACTGTAGCTGAATGAAACGGTTGCTCTCCGGCACAGATAACTGTAGTTTCTTACCCCCAATGTCCATGTAGTCCGCCTGAGTAGCATTCTGTATGCACTACGCACTCTGCAGCAATTAATGCAGTCAGCCATTTTAGACATCGATATGTTTCTATATGTCTCTGGCACGTGCCAGCAGCATAGCTCCACACTGGTTCGCTGGAAATACGGCCACCAAGCAGATCGACCCAAAACAAGAGAACAAGCTCTCTGAGTTTACACGTAATTTCAAAATAGCGCAGTGTGGTAATAATATTGATGAAGAGCACATAACGTCGGGCATGTATACATAACCTGTTGTTTACAAGCTGCTCTTGAAGTTGTAGTGATCTTATGATCTCCCCCAGCGCTTTAAATATGCTACCAGTGTGCGAGGACAGCTGCCGTCGATCAGAGCAACGCTGGAAATTTCTGTTTGATGCACTGCAGATACAACCAGAGGTTTTCTTGCACAATTTGGATCAAACTTGACTAATTTATTCCAAATACCCCTGTTCTGTGGGTGACTTTTTTCTTTAAATTTGGCCCTCTGTGTTTTCTAAATTTCTAATTCCCTATTTGCTGCAACTTTTCAGGCTTTAATCACATCAATACAATGACATAATTAATTTGGACTGTTATCAAGTCATTGTCAGAATTTCTTAACACGTATACAATTAAGTTTTTATCACAAAGCCTTTAAGAAATAAATACATCAATATCTTTTTCGGTGGCACAGCTGGTAGTGCAAATGCCTCACAGCAAGAAGGTTGTTTGGTCAGGGCCTTTCTGTGTGGAGTTTTGCATGTTCTCACTGTGAATGCGTGGCTTCTCCACAGGCACTCCAGCTTCCTCCCACAGGCCAAAAACATGCTCATTAGGCTAATTGATGATGACCTCTTGCCCAATGTCAGCTGGGATAGGCTCCAGCCCTCCGCAACCCCGAACGGGAAGAGCGGAATAGAGAACAGATGGAATATCTTTCAGGATTGTTTTGTCTTGAATTAAGGCAGGATGAATGAGATAAAAGAGCAAAATTCAACCATTAACTGACAGCTTTGTGTTTAATATGTTAAAGCATCACAGGGATGGGCAACTTTGGTAATCGCAAGGGCCACATTAATGTTATAGCTCTTTGTTTTCTGCTCTTCTCCTCCCTGCAGGGCCCTGGTTCATACATCATGAACTACTTCATGTATATTTACTGGGCTCTGTCCTTCGCCTTCCTGGCCGTCTGTCTGGTCAAAGTCTTCGCTCCGTACGCCTGCGGCTCGGGAATCCCTGAGGTGAAGAAAATGTCTCTCACTTAAACACTTCTCTGTTACAGTGCAGTGAAGTTCTTGAACACATCAGCCAGAGAATCAACCTGATTTATCATGCTGCAAAATTTCAAACCACTTAATTTTTCTAATCAGAGTTTTTCTACAGAACAGAGAATCCTTTTAGCCGGTAACTAGATTTTCTTGCAGTGATGTTTCATTTTTATCAGGCTGATACAGGCAGCAGGCTTTCTCCATTCCTGCCTCTGTGTTTCAGAGTGTTTAGAGGAGCTTTTTCTGGATTTCTTCTACCTATTGATGTTCTGTTTCATCCCTCAGCTCTCTCATTTTCTCCCGTCACATTGATTAGCTCACAGCGTTAGAAACTTGCTGCATAACATGAAAAAGGGGTGTATAAATCTCTGCAGCTGACTCTAACTCTCCATGAAAGTAGTCTAATTAGTCACATGCACTTTCAAGGATCCACACAGTGTATCTGCTCACTCATGAGTTTCCCTTTCTGAATCAAAATGGTATAAAACTGTTAATCTAGTGGGCGGCAGGGAGAAATTAGAGGTTTTGAACATGCTTTAAAAAATGGATTCTTAAAACGAGAGGTGTGAGGTTTAATTTTTTGAACATTTTTGTCATTTTATGAACTCGACCCTCTTCTCTCTGCAGATCAAAACCATCCTGAGTGGGTTCATTATCAGGGGTTACCTGGGGAAGTGGACCTTGATGATTAAGACCATCACTCTGGTTCTGGCTGTGGCGTCAGGTCTCAGTCTGGGTAAAGAGGGCCCGCTGGTTCACGTGGCCTGCTGCTGTGGGAACATTTTCTCTTACCTCTTCCCCAAATACAGCAAGAACGAAGCAAAGAAGAGAGAGGTGAGAGAGGGGAAAATGCACTCTGCAGCTTAAAAAGGTGTCTTTGAATGTTACTGAGAAGCTGAGGGATGTTGGTTTTGTTCTCTTAGGTCCTCTCTGCAGCCTCAGCCGCTGGAGTCTCTGTTGCTTTTGGAGCTCCAATTGGAGGAGTTCTCTTCAGCTTGGAGGAGGTACAGTCACGCTTAGTTTATTGTACTCATAAACTAACCAGAAATTACTTCAAACCACACTCCATCTCAAAATCTCTTCCTTCTAGGTGAGCTACTACTTCCCCCTGAAGACGCTGTGGCGCTCCTTCTTTGCTGCCCTGGTGGCGGCCTTCGTCCTGCGCTCCATAAACCCGTTTGGGAACAGCCGCTTGGTGCTGTTTTACGTGGAGTATCACACACCCTGGTACCTGTTTGAGCTCATCCCCTTCATCCTGCTGGGAGTGTTTGGAGGACTGTGGGGGGCCTTCTTCATCAAGGCTAACATCGCCTGGTGCAGGCGGCGCAAGTCCACACGCTTCGGTGAGTACAAGGGGCACATGAACACAGAATTCCTCTAAGGCTTGTTTTTTTACTGGAATCATCCACGAATGTCTGCACAGCCAGCGGGCCATTACAGAGATTCTTTCAAGGGATATGCCAACATTTTTTTCTTTTTGTGTCTTGTCTTACTCCCAAGTCCATGACAAGCAAATAGACATCGTTCTTTCGACTGTATATGCTGTAACAAGAAAGAGACAGGCAGAGCTCACCCAAACCTAATTAGCTTAGCTCAAATACTGGGAGTCAATGGGTAGTGTTAGCCTGCCACTGCCCACAGTCGTCGGATAAACTCTTCAGCAGCTCAACACTAAGATTAGCACTTTATGTGATTTTGAAAGAAAGACATACAAAACTAAAGCACAGGGCAAAAATTAAACAAAGAGCTAAACTTAGTCAAAAAATAGATAACGTAACATAACGCTTTAAAAAACCGAGTCACAACAAGCACACAGGACCTTTAAGAGTTGCTGAAGAGTTTATCTGACGACTGTAGGCAGAGGCAGGCTAACACTATCCATTGACTCCCAGTGTTGAGCTAAGCTAATTAGCAGTGGGCGAGCTTTGCCTGTCTCTTCCTTGTTACTGGATGCACAGTCGAAAGAATGGTGTCTATCTACTTGTCATGGACTCAGGAGTGAGACAAGACATGAAAGCCCTGGGCTGATGCAGTTTTTACAAAACAGTGCCAACCACCAGCACAGATTTTTATCATCTTTATCCTTTTTTGGCTTCTTAGATTGATATTACACAACTTCACTGTATGCTGGATTAGATTACCTGCACTGGAAATTTGTCCCGTTATCCTGTATTTCTGCTTATACTGTTGTATCTGATTGGAGATCCTTCAGGCACATTACAGGCCTCTCTCCTGCTGACATGTCTCCTCGTTCTCCTTCAGGAAAGTACCCGGTGTTGGAGGTGATCTTAGTGGCGGCAATCACGGCTGTTGTGGCGTTCCCAAACCCATACACACGACAGAACACGAGCGAGCTGATAAAGGAACTGTTCACAGACTGCGGCCCACTCGAGTCCTCACAGCTCTGCCAGTACCGCAGCCAGATGAACGGCAGCAAAGCCTTCACCGACAACCCCAACAGACCAGCCGGGCCTGGGGTCTACGCTGCTATGTGGCAGCTGTGCCTGGCTCTCATCTTTAAAATCATCATGACCATTTTCACCTTCGGACTCAAGGTAAAGCTGTTGGTTCCTCTCCTAACAGTCTCTGCCACATGCCATCATCAGCACTAAAACTACTTGGCTTTGCCCTTTAGGTGCCGTCAGGTTTGTTCATCCCCAGCATGGCCATCGGAGCGATCGCAGGGCGGATCGTTGGTATTGCCATGGAGCAGCTCGCCTACTATCACCACGACTGGTTCCTGTTTAAAGAGTGGTGTGAGGTGGGGGCTGACTGCATCACTCCAGGGCTCTACGCCATGGTGGGGGCTGCAGCCTGTCTGGGTGAGTCAGCAGATTATAAACCATGGACTATTTTGTTTATGTATTATGAGGTTGTTACTACTGAGGGGGGTACATTTGATAATGAGGTCAGCTGAATGTTAAACCTACTCGATTATAATATACAGTTTTATTTTTTACCAAAATTATGCAGTCATAGACCTGATTTGTGCTAATGTGCTTTTATTTTGTAGAGGAGGATGTTAGTTTGACTGATTAGTGATTTAGAAATGTTTTTTTTTTTACATTCTTTATTTAAGATGGCACTATGTATATTTATATAATTCATCAAAACAAATCGTCTTTTCCTGTCTGCCATCAACATTTTTTTTTAATTTTAGGAACTCAATACAGGGAGAGATAAAGAGTGTGCGCTAAAGCATTAAAAGTATATCATGAGAGGAATTAGAAGAAAGAAAAACTAGTAAAATACATTAAAATACATGTATGAAAATTAAAAACAAGTAAACAAGGTTTTGTTCAAATAAAAAACTCAACAGGATTATTGCGTCACACTTAAATCTGGCCCTAATTTTACCCACTTGGTCCAAAATTTAGCAAACACATCTCCCTGGAGACAGACAGAAAAGGTGATCCATTTCATTACATAAATATTGTTTACTATGTCCATCCACTCCTGTGGATTTAGAAATGCTGATGCATTTTAAGGCAAAGGAGATCATTTACAGTTAAGACCAATGGTTTAAGCTTTCTGATTATTTTATGATTCATTTCTCTGTCTGCTACAGCTGCTGATAAATAAAGTTTGAACTAACAATTTAGATTCTAGATTTAGATTTTTCAGAGAATATTCTGGATTTAAAGGCCTTTTTTTTTACATCTTTATGTCTTAATTTGTTAAAAATTCCAAGGCAGTTTTGCTGCTTTTGGCAGTGACGTTGGGTTTTTTTAATATTCTATTCTGGAGGCATTTTGGTGATGGGTTAGCATTTCATAAATTGTCTCTTAAAGACTTTTTTTCTCACCAAAGTAAAATTATTGAACTGCAGTAGAAAAGCAGGGACATCTTAGTATGTATTCTCAAGTAATGTGCCTGAATATGGGTCTTTCCTCAAATTGAGCTCAGCACAATTTAAATATTTCTTATTTTTGGATCTTGATTCAAATATTTGTAATCTGTAAAACAGTGAAGATATCTAACAGCATTTTATTGCCACTCGATTAACAGAACAGTTTAATGAATCATTTCTATACATCAAAACAAGGAAGGTGTTGTCACTTCATGAAAACAAAAATTTTCTGCAGAGCCAATTGTTTTTCATTTCAAATTTAATCTACAGCCGAAGTGTTTTGACTTTTCTTTCCTCCAGACAAACTCCTACGTGGTTTTACATTTATTTCTATCTGCACGCTTGAAGATATACGTTTTGCTTTATGAAACTTTACACAAATTTCTGTCACTATCCTCTCAGGTGGAGTGACACGTATGACCGTCTCCCTCGTGGTCATCGTCTTCGAGCTGACCGGCGGCCTGGAGTACATCGTCCCCCTCATGGCTGCCGTCATGACCAGTAAATGGGTCGGTGATGCATTTGGTCGTGAAGGAATCTACGAAGCACACATCCGACTGAACGGGTACCCTTTCCTGGATGCCAAAGAGGAGTTCACGCATACCACGCTGGCTCGGGAAGTGATGAGGCCTCGACGCAGCGACCCGCCGTTAGCAGTACTGACGCAGGACGACCTGACGGTGGAGGAGCTGCAGGCCGTCATCAACGAGACCAGCTACAACGGTTTCCCTGTCATCGTGTCCAAGGAGTCCCAGAGGCTGGTGGGCTTCGCTCTGCGCAGGGACATCACTATCGCTATAGGTGAGGAAGGACAGTTTTCAGAAAACACTTATGAAGCATCAGAGGTCAGATTTACAGTAAATTCTTAAAGGGTGCCTTTTTTGTAAACTAACACATTATATATATATGCTTGTAATTTTTTGTCTTTGAATACAATAAAAAAATTACAAGATCATAATGAACTAAAAATGTAATAACTTGTAATTGTAGTTTGAGTAATTATTATTTGTTCTGAATGTGGAAAAAGTCCTTACAGCCCTGAGTATTAAAACCTTGTGCTCAATCTGTTTTTAAGTTTCAATACTTTTGATACTATTGAAAGTTAAATTTTATGATATAGCCTCATTTTAAAAATATGGTACTGAAAATGTATTGAATTATTGTTTTTTGACAGAGAGTCTTATCATCACTGACCCTTTTGAGCTCCTCCTATTTTCTAATGAGAATGTGGCCTGAAGT
Source organism: Cetoscarus ocellatus (assembly GCA_037902135.1). Lineage (NCBI taxonomy): Eukaryota > Metazoa > Chordata > Actinopteri > Labriformes > Labridae > Cetoscarus > Cetoscarus ocellatus. The sequence continues at coordinate 570,080 of JBAMNC010000828.1, forward strand.
TTTCCTTAGGCATGCTGTTTCAGAAAACATTTACTCAAAAATTATATCTTTGGACGCTATTATTGTCGCACTCAATTAATATTAGAGCCACAGTGCTGACCAAAAGGTCGTGTTAAAATCATGTAACTTATTTGATTTTGAAAAATCAGTTTTCCTCCTTGAATAACCTCGTGATCTCTCACTGTGGTTTTGGTACTCCTCTGTTCCACTCCTCTTTTGTCATAAAGAGGAACATGTATAATTTCTGAACTTCCATCTGAATAAGCTATATTACAAGAAACAGCAGACTGTGGATGTTGCATCTATTTTTGTGTTAGACTATCTGATCCATCCATTTCAAGTTAGCCTGTTTAAAATGTACCAATGTTAAGGACATAAAATTTAGTTAAGTCCCCCAACTGTTCTGCCCTGTGCTAGCTAGAGTACATAGGACATAGTTTTAGGCAGCACCTCTGTCTTGACAGGGGTGTAGCCAAATCCGGGCATGGGCCCCCTGGAACTTTTATTGGGCATCTCATTTGCCAATCCAAAATTCTACACTGTCATTGGTTACTTGCCATGTCAGATGTGAGATTTGTGTAAAAAATCAACATTTAACAACAGTTTCTGTTGGCTGTTTTTTAAATGATGTTTAATGTGGAAAACTTGTATTTGTTAGAACTTGAGATTGTGACTCAGGACTTCAGTCTTGTGCTTGAGTCTTGGTCGAAATGGGTCAATCAGCTGCCACTTAGTTATTTTTTATCTCTTTAATATAGAATAAGGTAAGGCTGGGAAATATACCAATTTAATTGTTTCATTCAAATAATTTGCTGCAGGACATTTAAAAATAAAAATGAGATTTTTTTCCCTTTACTTGATCTGTCACTCATCTTGCCATGCCTGTTAATGCTTTGTGAAATAGTGCTGCTCTCAGTGTTGATGTAGATCAGCCTGCCTATGTCCATAATGTTCCTGTGATTACAAAATTAACATTAGATATTTGATAAAATTAAGGCAGCACTTGTTTTGTGTATTTTTTGTCATTTGCAGGGTTTTTTTTTCATTGAGAGGGAGGAAAATCGATTAATTTGGAAATAAAGTTTTGTGAGGAAAATGTGGTATTTTATGTTTAGACCATATTTCCCAGCCCTAGAATTGGGGTTAGAACATTAAATATATTGATGTGTGGGAATTAAAAGGGCAAATAAATTCTGTTGATCTCTATGTTTGCACACTTGTACTTTAATGAGGAAATGATAATTCACATGTGTGAATGTGTTAAAAAAAATCTTAATTCCTCCCTTTATTTACCTTTGTGGTTTGCTGGGGTGTGGGGGCGTTCAGGGGGAACTAAAGGGTGTAAATCTTGAAGGGGGCCACAACAGAAAGTAGTTGAGAGCAGCTGCTGTCAGGAATGTGACTGAGTCTTATTTGAAATGTAAATCTGTGTTGTGTTGTATTTCCTCAATAGAAAATGCTCGTCGAAAGCAGGAGGGCATCATGTTGAACTCACGGGTTTACTTCACCCAGCATGCCCCCACCCTGCCTGCCGACAGCCCCCGGCCCCTCAAACTGCGCTCCATCCTGGACATGAGCCCGTTCACCGTCACAGACCACACCCCCATGGAGATCGTGGTGGACATCTTCAGGAAGCTCGGCCTGCGTCAGTGTCTGGTCACTCACAACGGGTGAGTACACACTGAAGAAGGATGTGAGTTCGTCTTACATCCATCTGTCTCTAGACTGTTTTAGGATTGACTAACGGGTCTAAGGTGGACGCGCGCTGCACATGCACACGCTGAGGGGTGCTGCATGATGCTGGATCTCCTCTGTAGTGTACATGGCTCAGGCTAACCGCTGTGCTGCTCTCCCTTTACCCCCCACTGAGCAATGACAATACAATAACACACTGAGCTGCTGAAACTAACTCGACTACATAACAGGCAGCAGGATGGGGGGGTGTGGTGGGTCTGCCAAAGTAAGGTCTGAGGCTCAGACATAGAAAAACATGAATGTTTCCCTTTTACTTTTTTTTTATTTTCATAGAAAGCTTGGGACTATAATAAGAGTGTTTGATTTGGTGAAAATAATCATCTGATTATCAGGCAGTCTCTGGAGGTTTGGACTGGTCCAGCTTGTACAGATTCAGGGTTTACGTAGCGCCCCCTGCTGGTTGAGGGGAAAAAATCACAAAATTGAGCAATGCAGCAGTGCTTTTTAACATCCTAATTTTTTACACTATTTTCATCTTAAATGTAAACCAACAAATATTGAATCATTAATTTATTTAAAGTTGTGGATATTAAGGCAAAAAACTGTAAAAAATGTGCTTTACTGTCACAGGACTCTTCTTTTTGCTTCGTACCAACAACAGAAAAATACACTAGAACTACCAAGCCGGCTATTTTGATATTAAACAGATGTTGCTGTGCTGTAACTTAATGAAAAATGATCCTGTGTGGCTGTAGAACCCTGATTTTTCTCAAATCTGTGTATATTTTATCCTGATAGTTGTATTATAATATAATCAGAAAGAAAGAGCACTTAGTATCACAACATAGAGCGATCATAGAGGTCATCTTGACTATTTAAAAGGGTATCTTGCGTATTGTTCCTAATTTTTTTCTTTTTATTTAAGAATGCCTTTGTATGCTTAAAACCTGATAGACTTCAGCTCTGGTAAAATTCAGGGCCAATGCCGATGATAAAAATATAAATATATAAAGCAGATACTGATGTTTTTCTTACTGTTTCTTTTGTTTTAAATCTCCCACAGTGCCCATACATTCTTTCTTGTTTGACCATGAAAACAGTGTGCTTGTCCAAATAGTCGTCCCCTCTGTCCAATAAAAAAAACTTATTTTCTGAATGAGCAGTTAGATGTGCTTAATGTTAGCAATTAATTGATATGACAGAACAGATTAACATCTCAAACTGAAATCCGCTCATCCCAAATTTGTTCGTCAATGGTAGTTGCCGGTAAAAAGAGCTTATCCTGATATCAAATCGATGCATCTGTGCATCCCTACAAAATAGTATTGATTGAAATAATTCTTCTAGGTATTTCTTTTTGTTGGAATATTTCTTTGGGGTTATAGAAACGTGGTATTTTGTTGTTTATCCTACCACATAGGAATAACGCACTTTTAAGTAACTACAGATCAATTAATAATTTACTTTCTGAAGTTTATTGATTTTAATACTTTACTGTCACAGTCAGATCAAGTGTGTTTTACAGTCCCCAAAAAGTTTTAGTTTTTTTTAAATTGTTTTAGTTTAAGACCTTTAAGGTCCCATGTTCTTATGTGTTTCATCATTTACACCATGTCTTGGGGGCCTAATAAGCAAGGATTGGACTTAAGTTGAAAAAAAGAGCTGCATCTGGTTCTCTGTAGAACCAGATGCAGCTTATAATAAAGGGTCAAATTCAGCAACAAAGCCCCCTTTTGCAAACTTTTATGTTTGGTTTTAAAAAGTTTGTAGGAACCCTGGTTTTTGCCATTTTGGTTAAAAAAATCTTATTTGATGTTCAGTTTGGGGTTTTAATTGGGACAAACTAAACTTAAGTGTATCGAGGTAAACGGTATATGGAGCTGAGTTTAATACGTTTTGTTACAGATGAAGAACGTACCAGTCAAACCTCCATCCCTGAACTTCAAGATGAATCATTTTATTGTTAAAGAATATAATTTAATTCATGTCTAATTCTTTTGTTTGGTTTTATTTTATGTTCAATTTTGTTGTTTAATTTTGAGTTGATTTAAGTTAACATTGAGTTATTAATTAAAGTTTGACCTGTTATGTTGTTTTATTCTGCTGCTGTTTGTTCTCTGTTCTGTCTCTCCTCTGTTTGTTGTTTTTGTTTGTTTATTTGTTGTTTATTGTTTTGGCCAGTTTACCAAGTAACGGGTGTGTGTTTCAGGATTGTGTTGGGCATCATCACAAAGAAGAATATTTTAGAGCATCTGGAGGAGCTCAAGCAGCAAGAGGAGCCCCTGGTGACTAGCCCCGCCCCTTGACCCATGTGACCCCTCCCCCTTACTTTCACACCTGTCTCTTAGGCCCCGCCTCTTTAGAGGGATGCATGAAACTTGGTGTGAGAAGCTGTTGACAGTTCCTGGCTAAACATGAAGCCTTTTCTTCTTCTTTCTGTCAGTCCTGTTGTGGGTTTGGTTTGGATTCATCTTCCGTGAAGTTTAAGAAAGACGATCTTTAGCTATTTATCGTTGGCAGCAGTCGTAGATTTAGCTGTTTAAAAGAACTTTGTTGTGTTTTTGGGTCCTTTTATTTTGGACCTCAATGGGAACTGTCACCTGCATCAATCAAAGAGCCACTTTCAGACATGCATAATGCACATAAGTTCAAACTTTGTAATTTAGTGATAGAAAAATTAGTGTCATACAAAATCTGGGTGAAAAAATCTTTCTTTGAAAGTGCTGTGAATATTTTATTTACGTTTTGTGTCTTAGTAATCTGAACTTTTCCCAACCAGCTAACTATTTACAAATTCAACTAAAACCAAAATACTTAATGTACCATGTAGGCCTGTGCTCAAAATATCGATATGGCAAAATATCGCGTTGCACTTCTTGCTGATATGTGTATCAATACAGATTCTACAGAACTGGACTCAGATGCTGTGACAGCTGTTGTTGATACACTCTGGGTAATGTCATTAAGGCACAGTTCAAAGTCGAAGCCAAACTACATGATGAAGCACATGTTCAAAATTTTAACTTAGGCCTAAAATCTTGGACCTAAATTTAAATGTCTTGAGTGGAGAACAATCTTTTTATTTTTGCAATGAAAAAAGCAAAATTAAAGTTGTTTGGAGATCTGATAAAGCCATAATAAATGTCCATTATTTCTATATATGTATATATACATATATAAAAATATTTATAGTAGCCTATCCATGGAAAACAAATCTTGCTACTGATAGTAAAGAAAATGGAAAAAGAACAGAACAAAAAGTGAAATGTCTGATAGAGTAGAATAAAGTAGCCTTTATTGTCACTGTATCCGTACATACAACGGATTTGTCTGAGCGGTGTACCATCACTGCAGAACAAATAAAAGAAACATTAAAAGCACATTTAGAAAACAATACAATGTACACTCATTCAACTGTTTAAATAATAAATATAAATATATGATATAATATTTCACTATCACCCACAGTACTGATTGATCATATTATAGTGCACAGGTTTATTTTGACAAGTCCACTTAGCTCAGTAAAATTAGACTTTTAAAGGCACAGCGGTGACTTATTTTCCATCAATGAGAGAGCAGTAAAATGACAGAAGCTCAACCACAGAGCACCTTTAACTACAACTGACATCCAATAATACATTAATAATTTAATACTTATACTTCAGAGGCTTTACCAGTCATACCAGGATGAGATTTTGAAGAAAAGCAAAACACTACTTAAAGCATCCAAAAGAGGGCGCCAAATCAACATAAACCAAACCCTCACCAGCGCTTTAACGTAATTAGAGTCAAGATATGCATGTCTGAAAGAGGCAGATTTTTATAGAGCAGCTTTTACAGACTGTAGGTCTGCCTTATGTTAGCTGCTTCATGCTAACACCTGAATTACATATTTATCAAAGTTTGTTGGAGACTGATTAAAAAAAAAACAAAAAACGTTTTATATAAGATTTATTTGTGACTTAAGCCGTAGAGTCAGTCAGAGATATAACAGTAGATTTATCCTCATAGCATGTGTGCAGTCATGTAACCATGATGCCTGTAGTTTGTTTCCTCATCTTCCCTCTGATTCAGTAGACATTCAACTATTTCAGCCCCTGTAAGTTACTACCATCATTGCTGACTGATTTTTCTTCTTTTTTGTGTTTTGTTTTAACCCCTCCCCTCTCAAACCGCCTGTTTGCTGCTGGGTCTCCACAGTTTGATGACATCTGACCCCTTGCTGTAACAAGCACTTGGCGAGTAGCTAGCCGCCTCAGGACGACAGACTTTTGTGGTTCTGAGGGTTTTAGTGGGTGGTGTTAGATAGAAGAAGGGAGAGGAAAGAGCTGTAGTCTAAAGATTCACTCCTGTTCTCCCCTCGTTGTGTAGTAGTCAGTGTTGCTGTGTTGGCGTGACATTGTGGTGGTGATTCATTCTAGTAATGAGCTAGCTAGTTAGCTTGTTGTGATGAAATAACCTTAATGAGCTGTCTACTAATCCTGTGCTTTAACCTGACAGTGTTCCCTCATAGCCTGCTGTGCCTGGTTCTTCTGACACTTAAAGCCGATTTTCAACAAACAAGTAAAAGAGGAAGTTATACTGAAAAGGATTTTCAGAAATTGATCAAGATTATCGGATATTTCTCAAATTGAAATCTGAACAAAAATATTTACTCAACACACCTGCACTATTCAGCAGGTAGAATAGACACAAATTAAAACATAACACCAGTTAGACATGGTGGGAGGAATAGATGTGAAAACAAAACAGCTTTTGCTTAGAAATTCGAGGGAAAAAAAAGTGCATTTAATGGATGTAGCAAGCTTATAAACAGGGTTAGCAATGCATTTATGATTTTTTTTGTCTGGACAGGGATTTTTTAAAAAACACACCTGTGAAGAAGAGGAAGGAAAACTTCTGTTTTAAAAAATATCCAACTACATGTGGACATGCTCTCAAGGGGAAAAGAGGGACTTACCTGCAGCAGCAAGTACATTGAGATTTTTTTTTTTTATGAGATTGAATAATGAAAAATTTCCATTGCATCCATTTTATTCAGTTGCTAAAGCTGAGAGACAATAGAGCAGGGGTGTCCCGACTTTTTTTTAACAAGAACCAACATAAAAAATATATTTATATTAGGATGGACGGGCTACTTCTAATGCATCCCAATTTCAGCATAGTAAATAGCCAACATTACAACTATTTATTTGTGGCTTGACAAGGCAAAAAACTAGAATTTGGGACAGCCAATCATATTTCAGCTGTGCTTTTTCTGGCCACAGTCAGACACAAAAGAAGAACAAACTACAAAAGTGGGAGTGTTGGTGCATAAAGTATGGTTGGGAATTAAAGTCAGTAAATTGCATTTTGAGATGGGGAAGGCAGCAGAATAAATGATCACAGTTAATGCTGCTATGCTGAATTTTTCTTCATTCGTGAAGGTATTAAGATTTTGTTGTAAATATGTTTTTCAGTTATATTGTCCTTCAATTGAAGCCCAGTGATGTAACTAAGAAGCAAATAAAGATCAAGCGCAAACTTAATATCCTGATATTGGCCATATATTTAATTTTATTTTTAGAATTTGCACATTCCCAATAAAAAACAGACCACGGGCAACAGTTGGACCCCAGGCTGTAGTTTGGACACCCCTGTCGAAGAGGATATGACAGAGTAGAGACATGTTATCAGGAAAATTACTCCTGAAATGTCATGCCTCTCAGCCCTCAGTCTAATACATCAGAAAGTTAAACAGAACCAGACACAGCTGGCTAACAGGAGCATCACATTCAACCCCCTGACCCCCTTCACTCTCAGATCTGTACCAGGACCCCCCCCGAGCCTCTACAACCTCACAAGTTGTAGGTCCTGCCAGCTTTGGGGTACCCTGCATCTGATCTGTGTGACGTCTCACCAGTGTTTCATGCCTCCTGCTGCTCTAGCTTAAGCTCTTATTGACTTCCCAGCACCTCAGACCTGGGTTCAGATGTTTGTTCCTCTTGATCTCAGTGCACTTTATTCACCTACAGCTGGCAGTATCAACAAAAACTTCCTTCTGAGCTTTTTGGACCCAGCTCTGCTCTGTCTTCTGTAGCTCTGATAGTTTATGTACTTTCTGATGTTTCTGTCCACACTCGAGCTGATTTTAGGAGCACAAGTTTCAAAATCCACTTTACTTTATGACCTAATGTATTTGTGTGTGTGGCTCTGAATCAGCAAAACAAAACTTAACGGTCTGGTTATTTAACAGTTCATTCATGCAGTCAGATCCAGTCTGGTTTGTCTGTTTTTATTAACATGACATGCTTAGAAGTAGAAGAAGAGGAGGCGTCTTTGTTTCATGAGTCAGAAATCACCCTCTTTACTGTACTGCAGTGCTTCACTCACATGTACAGGTGTGTATCTGTCAGACTAACAAGACACATACAGTTGGTCTTGTTAGTCTGATAGGTTTGTTGTTAATGTTTCTCATAGTAAAAGAAAAAATCCCACTCACCGGTCAGGCGTCATATTATGACCACTGACAAGTGAACAGCACTGATTCTCTCCTTATCATGGCAGCTGTTAGTGGGAGGGATATATTAGGCAGCAAATATGGCGAGACAATATCAACTAAAAATGAAATCCCAGATTTTTTTTCCCACAAAACTCGATTTACAATTTCAATCAATTTTTTTCCTGCTCAAAAAAAAAAAAACCTCCTGAATCAGATTTAAGGTGTGCCATATGTCATTGATATTCCCCAGTAGGGCTGGGAATTATCACCTAAAAGTGAAGTCCCAGATTTTTTTCCACAAAACTCGATTTACGATTTTAATCGATTTTTTCACTCCCGGGAAAAAAGATACCCTCCAACCGACTCAAAAATGACATGAATCAAAACTAAACAGACTTCCCCTCTTATTGTTACAATGCATACTGTAATCCATCTGATCAGTATTTAATCTCATCTGTTAAAACTGGGCTGCAGAGTTTCTCTGCCTCTAGGTGGCACAGCGCCCCATGTGACGCTACCAGCCAATCAAATTTGCATGTTTCCCCCGAGCAGTCCTGCTACTCAGTGTTTCCATATGACTTTGTTGCTAGATTTAGCAACTTTTCAGATCCCAGTAAGGACTTATTTTTCCCCAAAGATAGCCCAAAACTAGCGACTTTGAGTTCAAGAGTGTTGCTGTATTGCATATCGAATGAGAGGTTTTTATTTCCTCTCTCTGTCTGCTCTGTTGAGTGACAGACACATCCTGGAAAAGTCCTGGAAAATAATTTCTAGAAAAGAGTGGGAACCCTGATTTGTCCTCAAATTTAATTTTAGAAGCAGGAAAATGGACAAGCATAAGGATTTACATGAGCTGACACAGGCCAAATTGTGATGACCAGACGACTGGGTCAGAGCATCTCCAAAATGGCAGCTCTTGTCCCGATCTGCAGTGTTCGGGATCTACCAAAAGTGGTCCAAAGAAGGAACAGTGAACCAGCATCAGGGTCATGGTTGGCCAAGGCTCATTGGGAAGCAAAGGCTGGTCCGTGTGGTCCGATCCAATAGAAGAGCCCCTGTTGTTGAAGAGGCTGATGCTGGTTCTGATAGAAAGGTGTCTGAGTCCACAGTGCATCGCAGTTTGTAGCATAAGGCCGCAGACCAGTCGTGTGTCTGATCTGTTGTGTGTAAGATGACTCAGTTTATCAGCAAAGCCCCTTTTATAATACAAAAGCATGAGATAGAAAAATTCTACATCCTGTAAAAACAAAATACCATTTATCTTAAAGATTTCTGACTCCTGTGATGAAAAGACCGTCCTCTCGTCTTTATCAGTCAGTAACTTTTCTTCACCTCCTGTTCAACGCTCTCTGTCTCTGTTTGTAGGATACAGTTTTTCTCTCACCAGCTCTCATAGAAGCAAAAACAAAGAAACCTGAAATGACACCCTGCTTTCTGGTAGTTTGGTGCTGTTTCAGATCTGCTTTTCTCCTTTTTCTACTCCATGTACTCACTCCTCTCTCTCCTCCTGCTGGTGTTTTATCTCTCGAGGACTCCTGTTTTTGTTAGCTTAACTATCAAAGTCCAAATTATATCATTACTCAGTTATTGTAATTCATTTGGATCATATACACCCATCAAACACACACAGAGAAGTAAATCCATATTTTCTGTTTGTCAACCAATAATAACATTTTCATCATTAACAAGAATTAGAATTACTGATGAAACAATCATGTTGTGCTCTTGTTTTATTAATTTTCTTGTGTGATTTATGGGAAGATTCAAGTCAGCATAACTGCTATGACTGCATTTATTCATCCCAAGCCTATCGAAACAGACAAAGCGTTCTAATTTGAACTGCTGGCAGGAAAATAAAATCTGTTTAATTGTAAATGTGTTGACAAAAACTATGAAGAAAATAATTAGTCAACAAAATGAACTGTTATCTAGTCCTGCCCTTTCCTTACAAATCAGATCCAATACTGAATTAAAATCGTAAGTCATTACCAGCTGTCAGTATTCATGTAATAATAGAAATACAAGGGTAATAGCCCCATTTTACAAACCTCAGTAAATCTTCATAGCAAAATAAATCTCATCCCATTTTTCATACAAACCTACAAGAGATCAAACAAAACACACTAATAATGAGTAAGCACTCAATGCATGTATTATATGCATTAACATTCCTAATTATGTGCAAACGTTAATAATTATCAGTATTATAACAAACAGCATTAATATTACTAATATGCTATGCTATAAACTATGATTTGTAATCTGATTGAAGACCGTCTTTATATTCAAATAAACGTGTCGACAAAAACAGGAGTCTTTCAAGATGTTTTTCTTCACAGCTTCCTCTTCCTCTTTGGTCTTAACTCCTCTCTCTCCTCCTCCTCCCTCCTCTTTGTCTCCCTCTGCAGGCGGCTTCTTGGTATTATCACAAAAAAAGATATCCTCCGTCACATGGCTCAAATGGCAAATCAGGACCCAGAGTCCATCATGTTCAACTGATCCGCTCCTTCCAGGACGGCTGGGGGGGAGGAGGGGGAGGCAGCAGTGGCGAGGAGGAGGAGGAGGAGGAGGAGGTGCGCCTCCTGGACGGCTCCAACCTCTGACACATGGACCTTTTATTTGTTTTTTATTTTAGTTTGAGTTTTTAGACCCTGAACCTCCTTGACTGAGAGACTTAACGGGAAAAGACTCTTTAAAGACTTTATTTTCATCCTGGCTGCTGAGGACACACACAAGGAACGCACTTTTTACATGAACACACTAAATCACACAAAAACACACACACACTCTTCTTGCACTCCTCGAACATGCATGCTCTCTCTCCAAACACACAACCTGTACAGACACACACTTTCATTTTCTCTGCACTCTTCATGTGCCTCGCCCTTCGTCCGCTCTCCGCCGAGGTCGTGGCAGCGTCGCCTGGCCGGGGGGTCGAAGGTCAGAATGAACCGCTGATGAAGGACGCGATGAGGGACCGGGAACCTCCAGGCTTCAGTTTAAAAAAAACAAAAAACACACACTTTCACATCCTTGCACACACAAATACACAACAGACCGGACCGTCCTGCAGAGAAAAAACATTGTTTACCTGTGAATTTAATTTCTACGTGTGCGTGTGAGAGTGTGTTTCCCTCGTGTCACTACATTCCAGCCAGAGTATCATGGCAAATGAGTGCATCTGCTACTCGACAAAAAAACACGGCAGCAGCATCTCATGATCGCATGGCTGTTAAGTGTGAGTGTGTTTCAGAGAGGTACAGACGTGAGCTGTTTTCACACATACACTCCTGAAAATTTCTTGAAAATTCCAGTAATTCTTCCCCTAAAATTTGACCACAAGTATTCCTCAGAGCATAAGAGAGGAAGATGCTCTAAATGTTCGTCCTTTGCACCTGAATAAATCGTCTGTACCAGGGGTCTTTGTTAAAATTTAACAACGAAAATCTCCCTAAGCAAAGGTCCGGATTTTCATAATGTCTTACTACTCAAATTTATGATACTAAATACTCATATCTGAACAGTGCTCAACAAATTTATCAAACAAGCTGTCATAATAAAAAAACAACTTAAGTAATTTAAAAATCTTTCAAAAACTTGTTACAAATATGAACAGTGCTTAACAAATTCATCATCCCAGCAGTCATAAAATTGAGAAAACTAAAATATTTTGGAAAGCTTTCAAAAACTTGTGTAATACTAAAAAAAATTTTTGGTATTGGACAAACAATTTCAAACTGAATTCACTGTCCAACCAAGAAATCAGATCAGAAATTATTCATATCAAGTACAATATTCAACCACTAAAACGAATGTTTTTGTTAAGCAATGAAAGTAAATAACTATAATTTGACATCTTAATCAAAAAATGATAATGTGCTTTACTGTCTTTCCTGGTTATAGTAAAACAGTAAAATTGTAAATTTGTGAATAACTATAATAATTATATTTTAGCATAAAAATGTCATTTCAACAGAAGAGCTTCTTCTAACCATTACAGAAACATGAAAAATGTTTTTGGTAATTACGAGTAATGTTAATTTAGGACATCTGTGGATTTAACCTGACGTTGGGTGATGATCTAATAAAATTTGTTAAGCATTGTATGTATATAAAAATAAATGTATATATCAGATACTAAATTACATTTTCCTTCACATGCTGAATAATGACAACAGTACTTTTTAAGAAAGTCTAAAGAAAAATGTACGTTATTTTTCAGTTCAGGTGAAGTTTTTAATTAAAAAATATACAGCTCCTGAAGGGGCCAAATTGATACGGCTTATATCTACAAATATGGAACGTGTAGTTTCTTCATCAATTTTGTGAAAAATGATATTTCTATACAATCTCAGCTCATAATAACAATTGAACAGGTTTCTTCTTTGTTTCTTTCTCACATTTTCTCTTGTTTAATCAGACAAATTAGCCTCAGTGCTGCCATGAATTTAGATCTGATCGTAGCAAAAACATTCCCCTGCTTCTCCGAGGATTAATATGTCAATAACAGATAAAGGGCAACAGGCATTTTTGGAACAATGTTGGTCGGTAAATGATTAATTCACAACTACTGATGAAGTTGGTCTAACTGCTGTAGGGGTGTTGTGTCTTGTTTGTCTCAAAACAGACACAGCATTCTAGTTTGAACTCTCATGGTAGAGTTGGGAAATTAATCAAATTTTAATCCCAGTTACAGTTATGGCCTTCCACAACTATGAAAACTGAGTAATCTAGATGAAGAGATCATTGTGCCACATGAGATGTTGAACTTATAGTTCTTTTTCCATTATTATTTGCATTGTTTGGAGGTATTTTTATTTTTTACAACTATATTTCATGTATTGCCCATTTTTTAATGTTAAAGGTGATAGTGTCAAAAGCATAGTTGCTCCATTAACGCATGTGGTGGGTCTTTTGAAATCGGAGTAATTGTGTTTCATAATCCTGAAATCAATATCTACTTAAATAATTGCGATTGTAGGTTTTGCCATAATCGAGCAGCTCTTGCAGACGGGGAAGACAAAAATTTAAAAGTCTAACTTGACTCAGTTAAAGACTTGTTTTCGCCGTCTTTCTTATTAAAGAAAGTCTGTTTTTCATCTGTTCGTAAGGTAGCCACGGTAAATGCTACAGATGCTGTTAAATGGAGTTAAATATCACCACAAGCAGCGCCATTTAAATCAGAAAATTATCAAATCAGTCCGGGAGGCGACAAGGTCTGAACTTGGACCAGTGTCGGCCGTTTGGTGATGCCTGGTCTAAAGTAACTCACGCCCTCGTTCTTTGAATCGCCATTATTTGGAGATCAATCAAAGTGTTTTTCACTTGTTTTAGTCCTGTTCTGAGAGTGGCTGACACTCAAAAGACTAACCTGAGAAAAAATGTCTGTGTGCCCACCCTGGAAAATCAGGGCATTTTCAGAAGCTCTGTGCGTGTGTGAATGCAGCTACAGATGGGTACTGTATTTCAAGAACAAACATTTTTTTTGAACCCTGTTAGAAGGAAGATGTGGGAAAAGTTCATCAGTTTGTGAGTGTGTCTGAATTCCTGAGCCAGCTTGAGCTTTTTGTGTGAGTGTGTGTAGTGCCTGTGAGTGTGTATGTGAGCGAGTGTGAGTGTGTGTCACTGCCGTAGATTCATTCATACTGAAGGCAGGATGTGCGTGTGAGTAACAAAAATTAAGGAAAATGTGTCCAAGTTGAATTAATTTGTTTGATCTGTTACTGAGAATAAATATATCAAATTTCTGTTTTCTTCTTCATCTCTTTATTCACTTGAAGCTGTGTTCACACAATCACTCCCTTCTCATGTCCCTGAGTTTTGACTGCAAGGCAGCGGTGGGTCGGTCGAGAGAAGATACTTTCAGACCAACAGGAGAAAATTCAGGTTAAAATCTGAGAGAAAAATCGAGCTGTTTTTACACATGCGTCACAACAAGAAAAAAATGTGTGAAATTAAGTTTATAAGTTAATGTGCTACTTATCAGTACTTATTTTTATTTTTAAATATGATCATTTAATTTCTAATTTGTGTGTTTGGGGTTGTATGGCAACAGTTTGCTGGTGGTCGACTGAGTTTTCCAAAATCTTTTTTTTTTTTTTTTTTTTTTTTTAAACATCCTTTTGTTCGTATGGGCTTATTAGGGCCACTCTGAAAAATAAAAGTGATCTTTATATGTTTACGGACAAAAATAATGAGTTGCGTTTTTTAACCCTCACGCCTCCGTGACTCTTTTAGGGCTTTTCCATTTTATTTTTTGCTCTCATTTTGGCAGTTTTTATGCTGAGAAAATTGAGCTGTTTTTAATCATTGATGTATCCCAGACTGATCATCAAATAGAAAATAAATTCTTTTGCACCTCTGCATCATCACAGCATCCGTGAGCTCTAATATATAAACAGTGTGTTAAGGTTATATTCTTTAAATTTAGGTAAATAATTTACAACTTTTTAAATGTAAATTTATGACTTAAATATATGACTTCTAAATTAGCAAAATTCTCTTTTTTGTGGCTGTTAAAACTCAGAAAATCACAGTTTGGTTTCTCATAAATTTGTAATTCTTTTGTCTAAAAATCAAATATTTTCTGTGAATTGCCAGATCCTCCTGTTTTTTTCATCTCCAGGAGTTGCACTAATAAGCCGTTGTTAAGAAGCACCATAGGAAAGTGTGTGTGTGTGTGTGTGTTACTTTGTTAATGGTTTAGTTGCAGTGCCCCCTGCTGGGCGTTATCTGTGCTAACAGTGTTGCTGCCTGGCATTGTGCGTCATCCTGCTCTTGATGTTTTCTTTTTTCATTATTATGGGCAATGTCAGCAGGGTTGTACATCATTATTATTTTTTTTTTTATCATTATTAAGAAATTTGACATGATTACAGGACTGTTGATTGTAGATTTCAAACATATAACATGAAGTTTTGTTTAAATTAAAGGAAAAAAGGTCCAGGTGGCACAGGGTGAGTCATGGTGGTTGATTTCCTCGCAGGTTTCTTGATGTTTTCACTCGGGGGTTCAGAAACTCTCCTGTGACAAAGACCCCCATGTCACATTAGCCCAGTGCTTCCCAAACTTTTTCTATGAGGCCCTCTTTAGCAGGTGAAATCCTTTTTGGCCCTCCCACTCACTAAACATCCAAAAAATAGCTCAGACTAATGCCTCGGCTCATCAGAGAGCTGGACTGAAACAAGGTACGAGGATTTGGATTTACCATTTTCAATTGCCATACTTTATTTCTAACATGTTTTTTGTTTGTCTTAATGGATGTCTTTACTTTTACATTTGCTTTTTTTAGTGGCTCCCCTCTCCCTACAGCACTTGGTCATGTAAAATACAGTGTTTGTAATGTTTTTTTTTTAATTTGCACAATATAAAAATATCAGTTAACAATTCTGATCTGATGAAGATCTGATAAAACTGCTACTGAAGCTGTTAGCATCTATGCTAATCTCTGTACTAGCACCAGCTGTCGTCTTGATTGTAGTTCCCCTCTTTTCCTGCTCTAAAGGACTCTGATTGGGCCGTCCCGCTTTGGGCTGCTCACAAATGTTGTAAATTAGAGCTTGGTAAGATGGATCTGCCTGATTACAGACACTGAATCAGGAGGATCCAGCTGCTGTGCGAGGTTAACAGAACCAGACTATCAACAGTGACACTGAAAACATCACATTTTCAAGATTTCAAGATGCTGTGACTGCTGTATGGCTCCTGTCTTTATAATTCTGTTGTGTTCTCTGCATGTCGGCCTCAATTAACCTGAAAACCATCCTACAACCTTTGCCAGTGCTTTGCTAGCATGCATTGTTATTATCTTGCCTTACTGCACCCCTAGCATCACTGTTGCCCCCCCCCCACAGGCCACGGGCTGCACTTTGAGAACCACTGCATTAGCCTGTGGTGGGACCGTCTCCCTTGGATAGTTTCTTTAATTCTCTGTAACAGCATTGATGTCATCAACCGGAAATATGACTTCTCAAAAAAAGAGGTGAAAACAAGTGGAAAATTTTGATATTAAAAAATCTGGTTAGATGTATGTTGACTTTTAAGGGGTGGGGTCCCGTCTGGACAAGTCTCCAGCCGATCCAAGAGTTGCCCACTTATGTGACATGTTGAAGTGTTTTAGTTGATTTATAGATCATGACTTCATCACTTCTGTCCTCAGGACAGCGCTCTGCCTCTGAGCTCACAGTGCATCATCTGTGTACATCATCATAACAGTGGCTTCACTGTTGGCACCCAGGGGTGGGAGTGGACTCAGAGAGGTTTTGGGCTGGGCGTCTCATCTTCCCTCTTACCAAACACAGAGCAGTCTTTGTGAGAAGCCTCCTTAGTTTCTGGAGTTTAAGAATAGCTGCTCTCCATGTCCTCGGACAGTGTCCCGTTACAGAACATCTAACATTCATGAAGCCGTCGCTCACCAACCCGACACTTTATTAACCCGATGGCCCCAGGGGCCTCATGTGGCTTTATTTTTTATTAACAAACACGGTCACACTAAATTTCAATGTTTTTGTTTTTTTCAAGTTCTTTTTTGCAGAATTTTTCTCATTTTTATCACAAGATAAATTATTTTCACGTGACTTGAACTTTTTGTTATTTAATGACTCAAATGATAAAAAACATCAAAAAAGATAACATAGGGTGTGATCATAAACAGGTGGCCTGGGGGCCACATTAGGCCCCCCACAGCTTTCCATTCGGCCCCCAGGGCATTATCAAGTTCTTAAATAAGATGGGAAAATTATGTTGTGCTATTAAGTGTTTCTTTTTGACAAGATATTGCAACAGCCTCAAGTGTTTGGCAGCAGGTTGGGTGATAGGGACTGATCTCACTTCTAAAGGCTAAAAAATACTTCAAGTTGGATAAATAATATTAAACTGCTATTACGTTAATATGAAAAACACATTACATTACATTTTATTTTATTTTGTTTAAAGCCGACCTCCATAGCATATGTCAAGAAAAAAACTAGCCTCTGACCTCGAGGCTAATTTCCATGTTACTCATTTCTGGATTTTTTTTTTTTTTAATTTAAATAGAGGACAGTGCACATTAATGAACATTGACATGTAAATGTGCCAGATTATAGCCAAACTATATAATCTATATAAAATTAGGTACTTTTTACATATAAGATATATGAGTGCAGAAACATTCTTGATGTTTTCAACTTGCCCTTCCAGATCAGTTATATATATTTTAGAACCTCTGGCCACTAGTTGGCAGCAGATGTTCAGTCATTTGACTGCAAGGAGGTTATGTTTTTACAAGCATTTGTTTGTTAGCAAGATTACACAAATACTACTGGACGGATTTTGCTTAAATTTTCAGATGCTGGTAATGGCCCAACTTAAAAATGATTAGATTTTGGTGGTTATCCAGATAACTGCCATTAGTGAACGATCATTTTTGCTCAGTAACTGTCTAATAATGATATCAACATGATTGTGAGTGCTGGGTGTGGGTTTTCAGGGTCAAGGAATCATATTATGATGGTAACTTTATCATGGAACTATTGCTTATAAATGTAACAGCAATATGTGAGCTACCTTGGCAGAGGTTTGCGCTCTTCGAGTGCTTTCTAATTACATATGGGGCTGTGTGGCTGTAGACATGTTAGGGAGGCGTTGAAAGCAACGCCCCCCTAACAGTGTTGAAAGCAGTGTCAATTTTGTTGACTAATTATTTTCATCATAGTTTTCGTCAACAACCTTTTTTCCCCTGACGAAAACTAGACAGTAACTAATAAAAACAAGTGCACATGGACAAAAAATAAAACTAAATTAACTGACATTTTGGTCAACAAATAACAGCTAGACGAAAATGTCTGACAGAGACTTAATCCAATCAGACCTAATTTGGTCATGTAGAAAGTAGGGACAAGTTAGGAATATATCCAATCACAGCTGCCTTTAGCTTCATGGTGGTGGGATAAGTCAGAGCTACTCTCTTTATGAATTGATATATTCATGTAGAGCAGGTTCACTGTTTGTCAATTCTGGTATTGTAACTGAGATGCTCTGCCAGGTATCCTAAATAAAGGTGACTGCATTTCATACAAAAGTTAAATTTGTTTCTGTTAATTTATACATTCAGACTTTACTAGCATGCAATAAAGGGTTATGAGATGTGTCATTTTATCCAAGTGTAAAACATGACAAATGCTTTACACTTTACACTTCATATTTTAGTCGACTAAATTTACAGTAGATTTCGTCGACTAAAATGTTTTGAAATTTCATCAACTAAAACTAGACTAAAATTAAAACAATTTAGATAAATAAATTATGGCTAAAAGATAATTTAAGCAAAAGAGTATAAACTAAACTAAATTTAAAAAGTGCTGTCAAAATTAACACCCCAGACTTAAAGGTAAGGTTTTGGCAATCATAAGAAATCAGTCTCTGTGGTAAGTGTAGATGTTTCTGCCTGATTTAAAAAAGAATGTTGCACAGAGAGACCAAGCAGTGGAAACCATGTTTTTATAGTTGTCTTTATACACAGCACTTATTTGTTTTACACTACAAAAAAGAGGCATCTCAAGAGCACCGGTAAAAGCAGAACAGCATCCAGCCCATCCTCCCCTCACTGGACTGTAAGCCAAGCAAAAAGGAAAGAGAGGAGTCCTTGTTTTTTAGTCCCAGAAAAAGATGTCAGACATCACTCTCCACTATCAGCTCTCACATGCAGCAGAAAAACAAACCGTACTGCAAAGCCTCTGCAGAAGCAAACACTGCTGCGATCAGGTCAGGAGTCAAATTAAAAAACCTAAAAACTGCACATGGTGAAGGAAAAAAGCTACTCCTCTTATAAACGGTTTCAACTAGCTTAGTAATCACTTGAGTAGTAATAATAATAATAATAATAATAATAATGATAATACTATTAAAAATATTCCAAAATCCAATCAGGAAATATACAGCTCACACACTCTGACACGCTTTCATCTGGCTTACTCGGCTGTTTGTTTTTGTAAAATTCAGCAGGCCGTACAATCATGAGAGATCACTTTTCAGTCCAGCATGCATCTCCAGGTGAGCACGTCGTACAATCCCGGCGGATCGGCGGTAACAGTAGCTGGATGTGAGCGGGTGGAGGGAGTTTCGAGCAGCTTGAGGCAGATTTTTAGAGTTTATTTATAAAAACCCGAGCAAAACTGAAAAAAACCATCTCGCCCTTCAGACTGAGGTACACTTATTCTTTAAATAAAAGTCTGAGCTATGAAAATCTCAACCCAGGAAAAGTCCCTTTACAATTCTCTGCTTATTACATCGATCATTTATTGATTATCCCTCCTGTTTACATTCAAGCATGAAAATCCAGAGTGAGGAAAAAAACACTCAAGTGTCGAAAACTTTTTTCAGTAGAATGTGTTTGAATGATTGTTTATTTCCTGAAAGATAAATAAAATGTGATTGTTTCTCTAAAAAATGTGAAATGAAAACTGTTTTAACCTTTTCGAGTCTTTAAGGGGAAATGCATAGCAGGAAGTCGCTTCATTCCTCCAGTTTCTTTTTGTCACACATGGCTCTCGTAGAACACCTGGCACGGCGGGGTCGACTTCGCCTCCGCCGCCGCCTGCTCTTTCACCTCCTCTTCCTCCTCCACCTTCTCCTCGTGGTTCAGAGGTGACAGCGGCGGAGGGGAGGAGGGGGGAGGCAGGCAGGAGGCGGCATCAGGAGGGGGCGGAGCTTCTATGCTGCAGCATCCGCTGATGGCGAGCTGCGGGTGCACTGACACCTGGATGGCGATGTGCTGCGGCTGCTCGTGAACTGAGGAGTTGTCGGAGTCTGCAGCGGGGGATTCGCTCCGCTGCCTCTCTCTCTCCCTCTCTCGCTCCCTCTCCTGCAGGATGGTGAAGACGTCCCTCACCCCGATGGAGGCGATCCTCCCCGCCATTTCTCGACACCCTTCCGGCGCCTGCCTGACAAAAGTGTGCCTCATCTCCTCCACGCCCACCACCTCCAGGATCTCCTCCATGAACGTGCGGCAGTTCATGATGAGCGGTGGCAGTGGGATGCTGCGTGCTAGCTCCTCGATGTACCGCGCAAACTCCATCGTTTTGAATTGCGTCACCTTGGCGAGCTCCAGCGTCTTCGCCGAGGTGATGATAGGGATCCGCTTGGCGATCTCGAAAGCCTTCTGAAGTTTCTCGGCCCCCTCGGTGCGGAAGAACTCGTTGATGGCTTTTTCGGTCTTCTTCAGGTGGCTGCTCATCATGCAGAGGCGCGTGACGTTCAGGGCCATGATGATGGTGAAGGTGACCAGGCACACCACCATGTAGTACACACCCATGTCCCCGTTGGTGAACACCACACGTAGTGTCACTGTGCAGTTGGAGCTGCCGTGAATGTTGGACGCCATGCAGGTGTATTTTCCACGGTCAGCAAACTCGATGCTGGTGATATTGAGGACACCGCCGTCCAGCAGCCACCACTTCCCTCCTGAAAGAGAGAATAAGAAAGACCACAGACATAAAAACACTCTTCAACGCGCCGAAAATCAATACAGTCCCGTCCCGTCCCCCCCCCCCCCCCCCCCCCCCCGACCCGTGGGGATTGGGTTCCAGACCCACCCGCAATCAGTGAAAATCCAAAATAGAAATACCCTATTTAAATATACCCTAGGCATGTTTTTATTTTATGCAGAACACTGCTCACGTGAAACTGAGAGAGAACAAAAAAAGCATCCCTCCTCCCTGCGAGATGCAAAGCCACGTGATACCAACAGCCAATCAGCAGCTGAGAAGAAAATACCGACTCGGGATTGGCTGAATCGGTATGTACCGCATTATACTGTGACACGCAAGATTTAGACTCTTAAACAATGCTGCAGAATGCCGCAAAAGCGCAAAAATGTACGAAATCGCGAAATGCTGGGACTGTGAAAACTGAACTGCGATATCACTGTGGTTTACTGTAGTTTGATTATTTTTTTAGGTTCTCTTGTTTACTATAAAAGTTTATAACCTGTATGCTGTCGAGGTGTGACGAGAATTCGCCAGGAGATCTGCCATTTTAAACCTGAAGCATGAAAATTTCTCCTGGACGTGAAAACTTTTCTGGTATCAAGAATCTTCATATACCAATCTGAGCATGTTGCAAAAACATTTTTATAAAAAGAATCTTATTTCTACAACTTAAATTTAAAAAAAAATCTTTCTGAATGACTGAGATAACCTTGAATTGATGCTAACAGCTTTAGCAGCAGTTTTATCAAATCTGGACAGCATTTCTTTATCAACAAAAACAAAAAAAAACAACACTGAAAGCATTTCTCAATGGAAAGGACATTTTGGCTCCACTTCTGACATGTTTTGGCGAGAGTTTGTTTTAAGTAGTGGCTAACGTTCTGTCCTTTATGCTGCAAGAGTAGTGCCTGCGTACTACATTCTCTGATTGGCCCAAAATGAATGTGATTGACAAAAAGATCATCCAGTCATCTGCCAGATATGCTTTTAAAAAGTTCTGCCCATTCCCAAACACTTTCTCTGGGCTCTTTCTCAGATGGAATAGTGAAATATATTGAGCAATGTGTCTGGTGCACAAGGTTAAGTCTGAGACACTTCAATAATTTTTTTTTTTTTTTTTTTACCTTGGTCAGCAGTGAGAAAAAAAAAGTCACACTTTGTCTAGAAAGTCCCAAATGACACCCCAGGAAATGACCAGTATTAATAAACATCATTGTCATTTCCTAATTTCACTGCAAAAATATTTCCACCAGCTTTAATCCATCTATTAGGATAAAAATAATTATATCTAGAAATTAACCCCTCATACTCTAGTTTTTGTACATGATCCATCCATCCACTATCTATACTATTTATCCCTTTCAGGGCCGCTGGGGCTGGAGCCTATCCCAGCTGACATTGGGCACACTGGGTACACTATAAACCGGTCACCTGCCAATCACAGGGCAACATAGAGAGACAGACAACCATTCACTCTCACACTCATACCTAAAGGCAATTTGGAGTCACCAATCAGCCCAATGAGCCTAATTTGCTTGGAGAAAAACTAAAAATGTGAAATTTCTCAACAAAATGTTTGAAAGGTTTTGTCTTTTTTATCAACACAGTCTGGGGTATGTAAGTGATAATAACTAAACTGATTTTGGTGCTTTTTACTTTTTATGCCGTGTCAGCTAAAGAAAAATTCCCTACATAAATCCTCTTGGAAAATGGTAAAACTATAAACCTGCAAAGTAAAGCATAATCAGACAATGCGGGTTCTGCAGATGCAGGGGTCTTGATCAAAAATCACAGTACTGATGGGTGGCAGATTTTGGCCTTAATGAGTACACGGAGCACAGTCTGCTAAATTTAACGGACTGAGCGCAAAACTGGTGAATGTAGTGATATCCCTCATCAGTTTGTTACTACTTTAACTGTGTATAGTATAACGTAACATGAAGGAAGAATCAAGTTTACTACTCTGCTTTAAAAACCGTGCTGTTTACTGAGACTACACTCTCATTAAAGACTCAATCTGCCCACTGGCTCGATCACTGTGAGATGGAACTCTAAACCCTGAAAATCCTCTTACTGCACCAGTGTGCTGCATGAATCTACAGTAAAAACCTCACTGCAGACGATGTTTGCTGCCCTCTAAGAGGAACCTGCTTACTCAGCTTTACTTCTGTGCTGCTTTATTTCTTTTTTTATGGTTTCGACTGCAGAGGAAACAGCCGTGCTTCTCATATTTACAAATTAAACCGACTGCAGTGATTTTTTTTTAATGCAAGCTCCTGGAGCCTCCATCTGTTCTTACATTAGCCTCACAGCACTTCCTATCCAACAGACTGTGGATTATATTTACTCTATAGATGAGCTTTTGTTAAAGTTTAGCTGTTTAAGAGGACCTGGTGAAAAGAGGCGCTTGTGAGTGCAGACTCAGATCAGCAGTGACCTTATGAGTCCTGCTGTGCCTTTAATATTCAAACACGTGGCATGACTCCACTGCCTGCTGAGGTTTGCGTATTCAAAGCCACAAGAATATATTTACATGTCAGACTGGTTTTGCCAGGCAAGGATGGTAAAACAATTTCAGCTGTCCACCCCATTCACAACTCTCTACCATCAAAATTTTGCTAAATCTTTACAACTACAGTGATTTTTTTGATGTATCCAAACATATTCCTGGAGCACAAGACCTTTAAAGGGCTAGTCCAAAAAAAAACAATCAGTGCACTCTCACTGGATGAATATGAAGGCTAGAAATAATGCCATCAAGATAGTTTCAGTTATGGCATCAGATTATACAACAGCACAAGAGCTCAGGATTTACTCGTATTTATCGTCTTCATTTTCTCAAACAGCACCTATGGGTCTCACTGCCACATTTTTGCCAATTTGTTGGTAAAATGTGTGACTTCTTGAGCAATACAACTCTGCATGTAGTGCCATTCCTTCTGAATATCCTAAAAAAGCCACAATAGAGCTGAAGGCAGTGACTTGATTCTGACACGAATTACAGAAATAATCCAGTATTAACTAATAAGCACTTGGAGACCTCAAATCTCTGCCAAGGTAGCTCACATATTCCTGTTACATCTATAAGCAATAGTTTCATGATAAAGTTACCATCATAATATGATTCCTCTAAAAGCCCACACCTAGCACCAGAATCATGTTGATATCATTATTAGTTAGACAGTTATTGAGCAAAAACTACTGCTGGCTAATGGTGGTTTTCTGGATCACCACCAAAATCAAATCATTTTTAAGTTGGGCCATTACCAACATCTCCTGAAAATTTCAGCAAAATCTGTCCAGTACTTTTTGCGTAATCTTGCTAACAAACAAACAAACAAACGCCGGCAAAAACATAACTTCATAACAACATAACAGCATTTGTATACCACTGAAAACTTGCATACGAAATGAGAGCATGTACATCTCACCACACTTCTGTACAGTGTTTTGGTGACTTTACCCATAAAACACTAACAAACCAAAAATGCTAAATAACACATTTTCAGATTGTGGCTCTTGCTCTACCAAAATCCAAAATGAGTAACCCAGCACCACAAATGAACTGTTAACGCTATCTCACTGGATGGATTGAAGGCTTGAAATAAAGCCATCAAGACTGTTTCGGTCACAGTATCAGATTATGTAACAGCACAAGAGCTCAGGATTTACTCATATTTATCATCTTCATTTTCTCAAACAGCACCTATGGGTCTCACTGTCACGTTTTTGCCAATTCGTTGGCATAATGTGTGACTTCTTGAGCAATATAACAAGGCCTATAGTGGCATTCTTTCTGAATATCCCAAAAAAGCCACTAAAGAGACACGAATGGCAGAAGTAATCCAGTATTAACACACAGCATCACAAATTAATTGTTAAGCACTTGCCAGGCTGACAGGCAAATGAAACTAAACCGGCCTCATTGTTAGCTTTGTTTATCAGCAAGTTTCTGACTGATAAACTTATCGATCTAAACAGTGGAGTCAAAGCCCTTAACACGGGTCAAAGACAAGGTCAGGCACATTTAGAGGACCTTTATTTGCTATGAGGTTAAGAGTCTGAAAAGGAGATTGATAGAGCGCTTCTCAAAGCCTGTAAAATAGAAATACACCGATCAGGCATAATGTCATGACAGGTGAAGCAAATAACGCTGATAAGGTGGGATATATTAAGCAGCAAGTAAACATTTTGTCCTCAGAGTTGATGTGTTAGAGGTGAGGATGGGAATTGATATGATTTCATAGATACCAATGCCAATAACAATTCTGCTTATCAATTCCTGCTGATTTTCTGTGTGCATTAATGCAGTGCTGCATAGATGATTGTTTCTGTAAGGTTATGGTGTTTCTGAAAGCGTCTCTTAGTGGAAAATTAAGCTACTATTTTGACCACTTCCACCCCCTTTCTGCCATTTTTCACTCCTTGTTTTAATCATATCCACCAAATAATGGCCCAACTTAAGAATGCTACGATTTTGGTGGTGATCCAGATAACATTAGTGAATGATAATTGTTGCTCAATAACTGTCTAACTAATAACAATATCAACATGATTCTGAGTGCTAGGTGTGGGTTTTCAGGGTCAGGGAATTATATTATATAGTAACTTTATCATGGAACTATTGCTATAGATGTAACAGCAATATGTGAGCTACCTTGGCGGAGGTTTGTGCTCTCTAGTTTCTTCTGACTTCCTCTGATGAGAGAGGGAAATCTCTGACTTGCCAAGTTTTCAAAACAAAGTGTGAGGAATTGATGAGAAAATTTATAACAAAAAGAGAAATGATATTGATTCCTTGAGGAAGTTGTCGATTCCCAACCAGAATTGGTTTTCGATTCCCACCCCTTGTTAAAAGTAGAAAAATGGGCAAGCTCTGATCCTGTGTGATGGCTCCACAACAGGATCAGAGCACCTCAAAAACTGCAGCCCTTGTCCCAGTCTGCAGTGGTCAGCGTCTATCAAAATTGGGCCAAGGGAGGAACAGTGGTGAAGGGGCGATTGGGTCATGGGCAGCCAAGGCTCACTAAGGAGCAAAGGCTGACCTGTGTGGTCCGATCCAATAGACATTTGCTCAGTCTGTAGAAGAAGTTGATGCTGGTTCTGATAGAAAGGTGTCAGAACACGCAGTTTGTTGCATTAAAGCTAAACTGGCAGGTGGTCTTTTGTTATGCCTGATTGTCGAACATCTTTATAATCTACAGGCAGCAGCTGGTCTGCTAAACACAGCACATTCGACTGCATCAGTTCTTCAAGTACAATGACTGTCTTATTTGTACAGTTTGATCCCATCTTGGTGCAGGTGGACAGAGCTACATTTCCTTCTGTTCAAAGCTCATGATTTGATCTGAAGCAAAATGTTTATGATTAAAACCGAAACGCCTCTTTGTCCGCCGGCTGTTTTCACAGTGTAGGAGTGAACAGATATCACAAATAAATAGTAGTCTGAAGTCTAGGAGAGTATCAAGTCTATTAAAAGATCCCTGTTGCCTCCTACACTGCAGCGTATCCTCTGGAGGGGATGAATGGGCGGTCAGGAAATGAAGACTAGTCGACAACAAAGTCCTCGCCCATCCGCCTTTTTGTCTCAGGGCAACATTTCTAATTTTACCTCCTAAACCAGATCATGTGATACGACTGATGTTCTGCCCGATACTACTACTCACCAGCAGGACTGATGCTATGACTTTTCTATCATATTTTAGCAAAGAAAGTACTGCAGTGAAAGTCTGCTTCTCACTGATTACACTCCCGTGGGGGAAAATCTCTGTGATGCTCCTTCAAACAGTCGTCTGGGTTTGTAGGTCATAAAAACAAAGCAGCCTGTTCTCTGTGTGCAGGTTTCAACAAGTCAGCTCAGCAGAAACAGAAACAACAACGACAGAGGTCTCCTCACTCTGCATCACCTCTGGGGTGAAATGAAGCATTACAAAGAGGCAGCTTGAATGAAAATCACAGGACTATTTTTGTGAATGACTCTGTGAATCTAATTAACAACAACATCCAGTCGCAGAATAAGGAAAATCACTTCTACAGCTCTGAAAACATGATGATAGAGACGAAATTTCCAACAGAAACTCTAGGCTGTTCAGTCCTTTCATTGAAACACCAGCAGCATGTCAGACCAAAACCAAAGCTGCAACAACACTGCTCACAGGGTTCATGTCTCGCCTTTTATCCTCCCATTTTAGGAGTATTTTCTGCAGAGTGGTGCAGGAAGTGTGTTATTCTAAAGGTCAAGCTGGAGGTAGGCACGCTGCTGGTTCAATAGACAAAAAGCTGGTTTATTTCATAAGTTTTTAGTAGGCTGGATGATGTGGCCTAAAAAAATAATCCTCTTTTTTTCCCAAAACTCGATTTACGATTTTAATCAATTTTTTCCCTCACAAGCAAAAAAACCTCTAAGTGACACAAAAATAGGAGAATCAAGCTTTGCTTCTATGTTATAAAACTATATTCTGAATCTTAACAGAATTTCCCTCTAATAATTAAGTTGTCTGCTGGTATTTTTTCATAAAATGTTGACAACGTAATTTGAACGTAGACGGGTTTGTCAACATGAACACTAAATTCTGAGCTGTTTTCACAGTACATTAACATGGAACTCCCTGATCAATACTTAATCTCATTTAAAAAAACGAATACAAGCCTAAACATCTGCTTGAGCAAAACCTGACAAGGCCTACCACAATGAAAACTGCATTTTCAGTATCTGTATTTTCAATCATTGGAACAACCAACAAAAAGAGTAAGTGTAAGTCAAACAAAAAAATCTCCATTTCTAGTTTTTAAATCTTCTGCAAAAAATAATTCACGGTAGTTCTGTGGAGCCGTCAAAACTGTAACAGTTCTCACTCATTCCTCTCCTTCAGTCTCTGCAAAGTTAATAGTGAAGTTGAAGCATCACAGGAGCGTAGATATTACAGCCCGAAACTGCAGCTTGAATGGGTTATTGTCAGCACCCCAATGTTTCCAACTTTTGTTTCACTCTTCTACGTCTTCAGTTAAAGACTTTATGACCTGATCAAGTCAACATGGCTGTATCAATGGCAAGTTAAACATTGTCTATCAAGATGATCAAAGATGATCATATTTAATGTCCCAAACAAACTCCGTTGTTCCAGTTAGCCACTGACTTTCAAGATGTGAAAGAGCTTTAAAATTCTCAAATGAATTTACAGATATATTTTATGCTGTAAAAATTGGTAAAATCTCTTAAGCTGGTTTACTACAGGCCAGTTTTTCAAAAAACTTGAATAAAATTGCTTAACGTTGAGACAGGGTAACTAAAATGCTAAATCACATCCATTTTAAGACTCATGACTGTACCACTCTGTCAGAGTATCTGTTTGCCTTACAAAAGCACAATAATGAGCTACAGAGTCGAGTTATTCCAACGCAGCACCAATATCGTAAAGGTCTCCCATACTGCCTTAATGGTTAAGCTTTGATGAGTATGCCAGGCTAAACAAAGACCAAAACCCATTGTCCCCCTCCCCTCCCAAAAAATCTACTTGTTTTAACCAATTTACACTGTGTTTTAAGAGGTATTTGGTATTTATTAAGCTTTGTTAAAACCACAGGCAAATTTCAGTTTGTCGCGCAATGATAATACATATAAAGTGAACTGGATGGCTTTGTGTGGCTTGGGCTTGCGTGACAATTTCAACACAAATCGTTGCTCAAGCCCAAGCAACACAAATTTAACCTCTCTTGCTACTTTGCCAAGGTCAAAAATACCCAACTTCGCCAACAAATCCGCCCAAAGCCTTTGCACAACAGCCAATCAAAATCGAGAGTTGAACGGTGACATGGATGATATCAAAGACAGAGGAGGAAGTTAACATCAGTGGACTTTGGCATCAGAGATGTTCCCCCATCTATGCGCAAACTGAAAGAAGTAGCAGCACCGAAGAGATTAAAACAGAATCAGCAGAGCCAGCAGGGGAATCAAAAAGGTGTGTCTGTGCATTTCTTAGTGTGTGTGTATATGTGGAGCTCCTGCTGTCTCATAACCTTTTTATTCTTTGGGACTTTTTGCAAAGCTCTGTGATTTGACACCATTGAAATGCTGGTGCATAGACAATGCGAATGTATTTGGGTGTAAAGATACAGAGAACTTGGGATACAGGAATCAGCACTGGCATTTTAGCTCTGATAATGATTGTTTGGACTGGACATAGCTAAAAATAAAATCAAAACAAAGAAAATAAAAAACAGCACATCTGCATACGAGATCATAGAGGGGCTCAAGTTTTACCAAACATTTGTATGTGGATTTTACATTTTACAAAAACAGATAAAAAACAATTCAAGCACTTACAGTGACTCTACAACTGAAGTGCTGCCCACTCATGATGGGCTCATGATGCTCATCAAATACCTGCCTGTATTGTTTTGTCTTTTAGCCCACACAAACTCGTCCTGTCTTTATATGCTTCAAAGAATCAGGAAACACCCCCGCGCTACTTCCCATTATTGAAACATCCAAACTGAGCAGAAAGGAAGCCATTTTTTACATAAATTTTCCATGAATCATCCTGTTCTTCAGATTAAACATTGTGCTAACTTTACACTGACAACAACTTGTATCTCCATGATGGTCTTTAGTGCTTTATTCTATTTATTGTGCAATACAACCCTAGAGTAAAGTCTAAGTGAAGGGATGTCATTTTGAGGGAGTTGTTCCTTAACAGTTTCTGAGACCTGAGTTGAGAAAAACTGACATTTTAAAGTAAGATTATTTTGAAGTTCTAATGTACTGCAAAATGCAATTTTCTTTGTTTTTAGTGTTGTTAGAAGGAGCTTGGGGAGCAGAAGAACATGACACCTTTTACTAAGTTCTCAGTTCACAGAGAAATGCCCTACACCTCTTTAAAGAAAATGCCTCAGATCAGAGTGTTTCCAAAGGGGAGGAAAAAGAGCTGCATCTGATCAACTACAGAAATTACATCTTCTTTTATTTCAAATTCTACTTAATCAAATCCTTGATTAATGGACACCTAAGACATGGGACCTTTAACTAAATTGACAAAACCAGGCTAAATGTTATTGAATAGTTGGATATCAAGGCACAGGAAAGATATGCAGACATGGGAAAGTGCACTGAAGTGTATAAAAACCATTAAGTTGCTTAACTATGCAACAAAATGTTGCTGCCATTGTTTATTTTTCAGTAGTTTCCCTTGAAATCCCCCAAAACACTTCACAAAAACAGTCTTAATCATAGTGCCATCATATTTAAGAACTCTCTCAAGTAAAAGGAAGACGTTTTAAGACTTTCATTGGCCTTAAATTTCTAAAAATCATTAAAATAAATTCAAGACTTATTAAGACTTTTCAAAAAGCTGTAGGAACCCTGAAATTAGAGAACATAACTATTTTTCCTCTTTTTCTTTGGGGCAAATCATTCATTTAAAACTCTGTGTCCCTCCACAAACAGCTAGGAAATATTCAATCGCATGCTTTAAATTATCCAAAGGCAACAAAAAAAGCAAACCAGTAATTTCCACCAAACTGTGATATCTACACACATTCAGAGTCATCCATAAATGTCACTGAGCAGTACAATAATCCACTACTACCTTCATTGTTCATTTTTAAGCCTGTAAAAGCGGATAAAGTACCTATTTTTATACACTGTACCCACATCTTCAAAAATGCCCCCAAGCTTACTTTCTAAATGTTGAAATACAGTGTGTGAATCACGTTAATCCACACTAAGCTTACTGCGGGGGAGTTGTTGGACCTAAAGAGGGGATGTGTGGCAAAACAACAACAAAATCACGTAATGTATGTTCGTGGCTGTTGTTCTATACAATAATTAGGTCAAAGTGCACAATATCCTGCAGCTTTTGACAAGACAGGCGGGTAACAATAGCTAAACTTATGTGGTTGTGTTTCTGTTTAAGACAGCATATGCAATTTATTAAGTTAATTTTTTCAAGTGTTTGGGCTGTCAGTTACAAAAAGAGGGACTGGTTCTGACTGGAAATCCACTTAAATATCTAAGAGTGAACTTTCAGCTGAGTGATCTGTGGCAAACAACAAACCTGACACCCCTCTGGATTTAAGCTTATTAAATTATAATTGAGTGACGTACATCCCTGGTGACAAAGCGAACAAGAGACAAGGTTTAAAGTAACAGTAACATCTCTCTCACCGTTACTCTCTGTGTCCAGGCGGTCTCCATGGGAGTTGAACCACTGAATGCTGGGGAACGGCTCTCCAGTGACATTGCAATCAATCAGCGCGCAGCTCCCCTCCCGGGCAATTATCTGACTCACTTTAGTGAATGCAGCTGGGACAAATCCGCCGTCTGTCACAGTGCCGTTCTCCGTACGGTTTCCATCAGTGTCCTGCGATAAGGCCCCTGTGGTGTTAGAGGCGATAAGAGACACCAGGAGCAGAAAAACGTATCCACTAGCCCAGTGCATTTTCTTAAACTGTCGGTGCAGCACCCGAGGGTGAAGAGACTCTGTCATTCCTCTCGGGTCTCCATCCAGCAGACTGGCTATCTCTTGATAGTGCAAGGCAGTTTGGTATTCAGCTCTGTGGCGTCAAACATCTCACTGTAAGACAAGAAAGTGGGTGACATTAGTTCATCAGAGAAAGAGCAGTTGATGCTCAACATCTGGAACAGACTGATAAGGACACTGAGTTTATAACTACTCCAACAATGAATATTGTACTGCAGCTGAGGAAGCAGCTCATGATTGCTTATTTAATAGGCATCAAAAAATGTAAAAATGTCCCAAACATTGAGTGGAAGTGTGTTTCAAGACCTCAAAATGGGGGTGCACAATATTGACGCTATCCAATATGCAGATATTTCCGAACTCATTATTGTCAGTAAGTTTTACCTTTACAAAAATTGACATGTTGCTTTCAGTGTGACAGTCTAGTTGTGTAGAGAATAAACGTAAAACAAGACAAACAACATTTCCCTCTTGAAAAAATGAAACTCTTGATTTTTACTACCCCTGTAGTGATAGGGTGAAGCATTACAGTACATTTGTGTACTGATATATGGAATAAATATGGCCAAAATACTGGCTGTAAATATTAGCAAAATTTTCAGTATCAGCTGATACTGTTATTCAACTTTTAAGGCCAGTATCTACTGATACTGTTATCGAATCAATAATATCACACATCCCTACTAGAACATCCCAACTAGAATATGCAGCTTAATTTGGGGATTATTTAATCAACAAGGGTAAAACATATGGCAACTACAAGTCCTTGAAACAGGAGTCCTGAACCAGCTTAAATGAGGATTAATTGCTTACAGTAGCTGCTATAGTGCATCTATAAATCTTTACATCTCTATGCAAGTTCTGTGTTAACTGTCATAACAGGTTTTTATTCTAACTTAACTTGAAGTCACAACATAATTCTGGAAACATTAGTTTACATTGCAGTTTTCAATTAACTGTGGTTTTATGCATCCTTATGCCAGTCTTGTATGGTTTCAAATAAGATTTATTTAGGCAAAATCACCCTAGTCTAAGCCCACCTCTGCAGATGGCTGCCTCCATTTTATCATTGACTTTAATCATGTTCCCCCACAGCTCACATTACAAAACAACATGTAAAGCACTGAGTCAGGGGGCTCCATCAAATCATATGAATCTCATAATATGCAATTCAAGCAGGTAAAACCGTTAAACAACAATGACGAAAATCAGTGTATTTTTAGGCTTGCACTACGTCCAAAGCACGATTTAATAATGTAGCTTTTAGACAATTACCCTCTTATAACAGCATCACAAACAAAGCCATGTCCCTGCATGATAGACAACAACGTGGGCTCCGTCTATCTTCTGGCATAAAACACCTTATGAACGCATTTCAGAAACCTCATATGGCATTTTGAATACGTAGTGACAATGCAGGCATTTAGATGTATATAGCAATCACATTCATGAGGTGCTTTGAAGACAGGTAAGCTGAAAGTTGTACTGTTAAAACGCTAGCCATCACAAAACAAGGGCGTGGGACCCGGCTAAATCCTGGACGGCGGTTTTACATCACGGGACCCTTCCAGAATTGTGTCGGTGCAAACTGTTTACACTCAAGCGATACAAAAGCAGCATTTTTTTTAGCCATTACAAGGTATAACAGTCGCATGTAGATACTTGTGATGAGAACTATGAGCAGATAAATTAGTCTTAAAGGCGTAAAAATACGTTATAAGCCTTAAATTCAGTCTAAACCGACTATTGCATTACACTGCCCCTACAGCGCGAGCCCTGCGGTCCAACAAACAGCCGACTCACCGTCGACGTTAACGGTTATACGTTTGCTTAAAACGACCCAAAAGACAGATTTTTTTCCCCACAGAAATACAATTTTTCTTACTTACATCATTGTCAGCCGCTCCCAGTGTTCGTGAGGAAACACCAGAGTCGATGTGATGTCGTTTTGTCGCTAGTTCTCCGGCATCTCCATCCTCCCCCTTCAGCTGGTCGCCCGCTATGTAACAAGCATCTGGTCTGTCTGTGCTTACAGGTACACTGGGAGGCTACGGTGGAAGAGAGTAGTCCTGGTCAGTGAAGCGAATATACTCTTTAGAACGGGTAAATATAAATATTACATTGTGCTTCAGAAGTATCTAGAAGTGCGCGGAGAGCACAAACCTCCACTATGGGATTTTCAACATTGCTGAGCATGGAAAAATGTGGAAAAATGCCATATCGCACTGTTAACAAATCCTTAAAAGTAAATTCTGGATCCACATCCTGATTTGGATCACCACCAAAATCTAACGTGTTTTCCTTTGTTCCCTGATCAACAATCTCTGAAAATGTCACCAGGATCCTCAGAGAATTTATTGAGTTATTAGCAAAAACATGGAAAACTGACCCACTCGAACTGTTAACAAAACCTTAAAAAAAATCCTGGATCCACATCCTGATTTGAATCACCATCAAAATCTAACGAATTTTACTTTATTCCATGACCAACAATCTCTAAATAATATCATTAAGATCTGCTGAGAATTTATTCAGGTATTAGCAAAAATGTGGAAATCAGCCCTATCTTTAATAAAGAAAATTCCTGGATCTGTATCTAGATTCTGATCACCACCCTGGGCCATGGCCAGCAATCCCTAAAAGTCTCATCAAAATCTGTTCTTGACTTTTCAAGTTATCTTGTTCACTAACTAACAAATGCTGGCAAAACATAATCTCTGTGTTATGGCTCTCTCTGCTCCTCACTTAAACCAGTGTGTTTTGTTTAGATGCAGAGGCAGAGCACTGTGCTGTGGGCTTTTTGCATGTGATGTCCCATTTCTGTCCTGTCCCCAACTGGATAGCATGTAGATGGATCTGCCTGATTCAATGTGTATTCAAACTTGCTAACACACTGGCTGTCTCAGAAGCCAGCACAGAGGAGGGATCACCATGCTCCCCATCTCTGCCTCTTTTTTTACATTTTAACGGATGGTCAAACACCAGAAGGAAAAAAAACGCCTTTAAAGGACAGTATGACTCAATCAATCATTTGACTGTTCATTTGAGGCAGAGTCTTTGAGTAAACTAAAGATGGGCAACTTGGTTGCCAAGAGGGTCACATTTTTGCAGTTTGAAGTGTACTCACAGACAAATGCTGCAAAGCTGTCATAAGAAGCTGCTTTATCAACATTTATTTAATCTCAGCAATACTTTAACCAATGAGCTATACACAAAATCCAAGCCAGTTTGAGCAAATTTTTTTAATGCAAGCAACAGAACATTAAATACATTTACAACGTTTATGTCCATACTTTACTTCTATCTTTATTTCTGTTTTGATGAATGCAGAAAAGAGGATTTAACAAAAACAATTACAGAAAACTATTTTCTTGGAAATGTGATTTTTATAAATCTGTCATAGCAGATTTGACAGGTTTTCTTTGTGTACAAACTTTATTTGAAAGTTTGACTGTAAAATTTAGATAGGAGGCAGTGTGATGAGAATGTTGTCAGCCAGAAGACTAAAAAAGTAAGAATTACAAGATGCCAAATGCTGTCTCATAAGTTTGTCTTTCTTTTCATTTATTTTTTCTTTACTTAGGATTGTTATATACCGTTAACAAACATACGGTCATTGTGGGTTACATCCTTTTTTTATTCATACAGTCTGATCCATATTTTTTTCCTTCTTTTATACAATATCAATACACATCATATTACAACATAAATTAGAACAGAAAATGGGGTGTCATCATTTAACAATACCAAGAGAAAACATTTTTTTTTTTAAACAAAAGTCAAGCATTTCGGGGAAATTCACATTTTCCACGTCTTCCAAATGTCCTCAGATTTGCTGTCCTGGAGCCTCAAAGAAAAGGTAATTCTTTCCATTACAGAGATTTCATATATAATATTATACCACTCTTTAATAGAGGGGTATCTAGTTTAAGCCATCTCTTTTTGATTGCTTTTCTGAACCTTTTTTTATTTTTTTCAGCCTGGTGTGATTCCCCTTTGGGAACAGCTCTGTTGGACTGGATCTCAATTTGCCATCAACCACTACAGCCATCCACTGGCTCTTTACCATTAAGGTAAAGTGTCTTTGCATTTAATTTTATGGTGCTGTTATTCGCACGTCTGCTTTAGGACTGCAGCAGGAAACCCATTACCCTCTCAGTCAAACCACTTCCATTACCATGTCAAAGTTCATATGTTTGAGTTTAAAAGGCCGGTCTCCTAAAACCAAAAAGTCGGGATCACTGTGGCTGCCCTTGCTGTTTGTTTGTAAAGCAGTGCTGATAACAGATTGACCTTGAAGCAGCAGATAAGGTTCGACATAGACTCTCTGCCAAGGTTACAGCAACAGTCAATAATCATGTCAATAATGCTCTATGTATAGAAACTATGGATATTTCAGGGACTGACTGTGAAGTTGTTTTTTTACTTGTGTGTAAGGTTAAAATTAGCAGTACTTCTGTTGTAGTTTTAGTGAAATCAGGATCATTTACTCTTACATCAACTCAGTGGTTTGTTTTTTCTGGACATCCCACTTTAAGAGCTCAACACTGGAGTAGATTTGGCTTCATATAACTCGTACAAAGTTAGAATTTAACTGAAAAGTCAGGACATTATGGTGTAAAAGATAAGTTTTCACACAGTGTATTACAGTCCTTACAAGGGGATTTTCATACTTTCTCCTGACTGCTCATTAGAGAAGCAAAAACAGATTTTTAAGCCACTCCTTTGACCCCATTATCCTTTACGGATGACTGTTTCAGCGAAGAGGGCCCACTCACACTGCTCACACTGGGATACATATTAACACAGCGGGTAAGAAGTCTGTACAAAGGAAAAGAAAACAGTTTCATCGAGAGACAGACTCTGAGAGTGTTAGCAGGTGCAGTCTTAAGAAAATTAGTGTTAGCTCTGTTTAAAGGGGTAAAAGGCTCAATTTGACTTTTGCTTGAATTTGTGACTCTCACAATTAATCAGGAATTAATGGTGCATTCCAGTTGATCTCAGAACTGGGATAGTTCGATGCAAATTAGATATTGTCACTGAAAATGCCCCGTTTGGTCAGAATTTCCCACTTTTCCCACACAAATAAAGATTGATTGATAAATTGATTAATTGAATATGAAGTCAAATGTTCTTCAGCCACCCCGACTAGGTTGCATCTTTCTGAGATGTGACATAATTCCCACTCCTCTTGTGCCAATCCCGATGTAAATAGAACCCACCATAAAGAGCAGGAACACCAACGCACTTCTGGTCAGCATCAGGCCACTTAAGCAAATATTAAGAGTGTTAATATTTGAATTGATGCTACCACACATACTCATATGGTCACAACTGTCTGTGTGCCCCATTTATCTTGAAGTAAAACTTAAACTGTTCTTGATTTGGATCAGAGAACTCAGAGAACAGGCCATGTGGAGCCCCCACCTAATTCGGTTTGGCCCACAGTGTGGAGCTGTGGAACAGGCTTTTTTAGTTGTCATCCCTAAACAGCACATTCAGATACCATGAAAACAGCTATAAATTGTAAATAACGTAAATGATGCATTTGACGTCATTCAAAGGAAAATTCTAAGAATGACACACTCTGAATAAGGCGGTCAATAAACCAAACAGTACTGGGATTATTCCTAGAATGATTTAATTTATTAAAATGGTGTCCAAAAGTTGAAAAGTGTTTTTTTTTATTTTTTTTAAATCTAACAGTTGACTTAAATTTTTATTTTCCTTAAATATCACTTATAATAATTTATTTTCCTATAAACTCTCAGCTCAAGACAAAAATATTTACAGTTTGGAAGACAAACTGTAAATATTTTTTTTAATATTTTGTCTGTTAAGAACTAAACTTTTCTCATTACAGCCCAAATGGGACGAAAAGCACATTAATTGCTGTTGCTATTTTTTTGCAGCAGTAGTTTAAGATTTGAGGACACAATACACTAACATTTATGGGCTAGTTTTCATCTTTAACTTATATAAACAAGCTAAACAAAAAGAAAGCCTGTGCAGGATCCTTTTTCTAAGACAATGATTCTATCATTATCACCGACATTTACCTTAAAAAAACTCTCGTGGTATGTTTCTTTGTTGTTTTTTTAATCTACAGCAATATGAGGCTAAACAGAACAGATTTCAGCGATCAGCTCCTCCAGTCCTTTAAACAGAAATAAGGCAAAACAAAAACAACCCACACTTTACAATGTGATAAAGTCAATAATGACACAACATTTAATAAAAAAGATTAAATTTTTTATTTTACATTTTGACATACATCCCTCCAACTGTAACATCACTAATGCAGCTTTTTTAGCAGAGAGATAAATCTTCGATCATACAGCTTCTTTGATGAGAGAGGACAGTCTCCTGAACGCCTGTTGAAAACATTTGACATGTCAGACTTAATGTTGGCCCATATGTTACTGTGTGCGCGTGTGTGAGAGCGTATACCTCGTCTATCTGCTCTGGTGTAGAGAGAGAAAAGGCAGCTCTGACGTAAGGACAGGGGTCACTACTGTTGATCATGAAGGCACCTCCAGGAACCAGCAGCACCTTTAACACACAAACAAAAAGTAAAAGGCTCCGTTTATTTAAGACATTATTTATGTTTGAGTGTTTCTCCTCAGTTTCTACATGACCATTCTTTAATTGCACACAAAATTCAGACTAAAATGGATAAAAGATGGATAAACAACTTCAAATTCTGGTCAGGTGTTCAACACAACCAGGTTCTCATACTGAAACTAATACTTGTCTGACGTCAATCTGAAACTAGTCTGACACTTAAATATGATGTTAGCCTAATTTCAAAACATGGTGTTGGACTGAAACTAGACGAAAATGTGACACTGGGTGTATGCTAAAAGCATTAAAGTAGCCTCAAACACTGGCATCTGATGTCAAAACATTACTGACCTGGTTTCACTTGTCTGTGGACACACATCCATGTCAGAAAAACTGACTTTACTCTGCTCATAAAAGCTGATATATTGGTCCAACAGCAAATACTGATGTTGGTCCTGCTTCAAAATAAAACATTGGTCTGATGTCAATAAATGAAGCAGGAAGACTATTTCATATAAATAACAGAATTCCAAACCAATCAGATGTGGACACCCCTATGGTTCAATCATACTACTGCTGCAAAACTTTAAATCCACACCAGATCCCGTTTCTGATCTTTAGGCTCCAGGGTCAGAGTCTTTCTCAGGAAGCTTCTGCACATCATCCTGCATTTTTCCTACACTGCCAGTGTCATGACTCTTAATAGAGGTTATCTGGTCCTGCTGTTGGTCTCACTACCCATTTAAATTTTACAACGACATCTCTATAGTGTAGCAGTGTTAATAAACTAAGTTTATCGGACATCAAATTACAAACAGCATAAAGACTTATGATTCATGTTTCTTTGTCTCTTGTCCTGTGCGTAATGGAGACACCAAGAGTCGATTGCCCAAGTGCTCTCTTTCTCTCGTCCCTCCCTCTCTCTCTCTCCCTTATTACATCTTTAATGCTTGTAGATGAAAAATCGACTAAAAGTCTTTATATTAGGAAAACAAGGGTAGCCATTTTTTACTAATCATCTCTATAACAATATCAACCTCTGATTATGTTCTGGCTCGCCGTATGGAGTCTAATCGCCAAAGATGTTGTACTTTTCTTACATTACTAAAATTGTGAATAATTTTTCAGAACAAAATGAAGTCTCCTCTGACATGATTTCCATTTTCATGCACTGTTTTCCAAAATAATAATGATAATAATACATTTTATTTAAAAGCGCCTTCCATGACACTCAAAGACACAGTACAAGATGAAAACAACAACAATAAAACAATGAAGTCAGCGCTTATTATTATTATTATTATTATTATTATTATTATTATTATTATTATCATTATTATCATTATTATTTGTGGCATAGTCTGGCTGTCCACTCTACCATCAGTCAGAAGGTTGCAGGTTAAAGCCCAGCTCCGGTTGTCACATGTCAGTGTGTCCTTGAGCAATACATTTAACCTTAAGTTCCACTGCTGCATCAGTGGTGTGTAAATGGGGATAAAGGGGTGTGGGTATGTTAGCTAATACTGATGGACAACTTAGAGCCATAAGTGATTGAAAGTGAAAGCAAATAGGTGTGAGTGGGTAGACTTGACCTGCAGTGTAAAGCTGCTTTGAGTCATCAGAGAGATCAAGTTCATTGAGCATCTACCAAAGAGGTCGGATGCTAACATCAGTCTGACACGAAGATGTTTCGGTCTGGTATAAAAACTGATGTTGATCTTGTGTAAAGGCACGAAAAAAGTTCTGAAGTTTGACTTTCAG
Organism: Cetoscarus ocellatus; assembly: GCA_037902135.1. Classification (NCBI taxonomy): domain Eukaryota; kingdom Metazoa; phylum Chordata; class Actinopteri; order Labriformes; family Labridae; genus Cetoscarus; species Cetoscarus ocellatus. The sequence continues at coordinate 609,529 of JBAMNC010000828.1, forward strand.
GCTGGACAGACGTCAATAACTGTTGTCACATGATGATGCTGGTCTGATGTCAAAAATTAAAATGAGTCTTTTGTAGAAACACAACATCACACAACCTCCAGAGTCAGTGGATGGATTCAGAAAGGGGGAGAGGGAGCAGGGAAGACACGCAGCAAATGGGACACATGCTGGAACTGAACGCAGGGCACCTACACAAGGCCAGAGCCTTCATATATGGCTCATCTATGGTTTCTACAAACTAGTCAAACTAGCATCCCGAAAACCCTCAGAGTTAAACGCTTACCAAATGCTAGAGACAGTCTTTGTCGAGAAAAGTTTGTATGAAAATATAAAACAAATCAAATCCATCTTTGAGAAACTTGCTCATGAAAAAGTTTGACTTTAAAGTTGAAACCATTCAAACACTCTATGAGTAATCTAAGGGCGATTCTTACAGCCGTGATAAATGTGAAGATTCGGCGCCAACAGAAGGATCCTGTGTGTAAATGATTTTTATCTGAAAGGCTTCACACTGACTTCTCCAAGGTCTGCAGCACAAACCTTGGAGAAGCCCGACTCTACCCACTCTTGTTCACACATGTCCAACCAGCCACTCGCTTGCAGGGATTTACAAAAGCTCTGTGTGTGAGTGTGAGTGTGTGCAAGTATGAGTGTGTGTATATACAGTGTGTCTGTGTGCATGCTCATATGTGTGGGAGGGTAAATGCTCTGTTGCTAAACCCACTCACCGTGCACATAATAGGCCCTTTACACACACATCCTACACTCTATTCAGACAGAAAACAGTCTCACCCCAGCACAAAACATCCACTGACTAACTGGGACACAGAGAGCATAAAGTACCAAATGCATTCTGGGTAACCTACAGTTAGACTACAGTTATACTGTATACATGCATTAACCTTCACCAGAGATTGAAGGTTTGGATTTCACAGGAATGAGCTGGAGTCATGTGCTGACCTCTTTCTCCAAAGCTTTCTCCATAATGAGCTGCTGGGTGTCGGCGATTCCTTTGAGTTTCATCCACAGGAACATGCCTGCAGACGGGGAGTGCCACTCTGCCACATCTGAACACACAAAACACAAACTATTCAGAGGAAGATGAAAGAAAGCGCCTGTCTCTGTGCTCATGTGTTCTTGTACATGAAAATGTCAGAATTTCTATTCTGTGCTCCATTTTTTATTTAATATAGGTACACTTGAATCACTAGTGTTATTTACATCAGAAGTGTAGCTTATTTGATTAAAGGGATACACCAACAATATTTTCTTGTTTTCATGTCTTGCCTCACCCCGAGTCCATGACAAGCAGAGAGACACCATTCTTTCGACTGTGCGTGCAGAAACAAGAAAGAGACAGGCAGAGCTCGCTCATCACTAATTAGCTTAACTCAAAAACAGGGAGTTAATGGTATAAGCCTGTCTCTGTCTACAGTCATCAGATAAATTCTTCAGCTACTCTAAAGTAATAGTGCTTATGTAACTTTTATGACCTCAGTGTAGTCTGTTAAACTTTTAAGTTCTTTTATGAATAATTTTTCCTTAACAGGATTTAGGAGAGTCAAAGAGAAACCTGACAAAGGCAGAGTGATTTTAAAGTTTGGTTTCCCCGGGGAAGAGTTAAATGACGTAAAAAGTGTGCAGTATTGTGTCAGAAATTCTGATGTTTAAAATCTGCTCCTCAGCTGAGCTCTCATGATGACAATCTACGCTCAGGGCTGGGTCTTCAACACCTGTGAGAACTTAAAGGGATACGCCAACATTTTTTTTTCATGTCTTGCCCCACTCCTGAGTCCATGACAAGCAGATAGACACCATTCTTTTGACTGTGTGTGCAGTAACAAGAAAGATACCGACAGAGCTCGCCTACTGCTAATTAGTTTAGCTCAGACACTGGGAGTTAATGGGTAGTGTTATCCTGCATCTGTGTACAGTCATCAGATAAATTCTTCAGCAACTCTAAACGGTCCTGCGTGCTTGTTGTGACTAGATTTTTTTAACCGCGTTATGCCATGTTATCTATTTTTAGACCAAGATTAGCATTTTCTGTAATTTTGGAAAGAAATACACACGAAACTACCGATGTAATTACCAATGTTTCCTTTAAATGCAGGGATATGGCAAAATGAGGGAGAAAAGCTGTTAAAAAGTGTTGCCGCCTGCCTGGTTAGTTTCAGTATGTATCCCAGGACACTCCACTGAAGACGCCTACACAAGAAGTATGAATAGGGCCAAAATTACAACTTATTACAAGTTCTTGTTGAACCAGTTTATAGAAAACTTCTGACTTTTTTAATTAAAAAACAAAAAAAACGTATAAATACTTATCTCTTTATCTAGATTTTACAGTCGCCTTTGACATTAGCATTGACCCTTTTCTTGCTTTTCCTACGTTTGTGAACCCTCTTTCCTCTTGTGGGCACAACGTTCAACCCTTTTTGTTACTTCCCAAAGCTGCCAATCTGTGATTCAAACTGGCTAAATTTTGTGATTCACTAGTGGTCACATTTATTGGTCCTTTTCATTTATTATTTCTGGATGTAAACTTTGATATCATAGAGCCACCTTACAAAACACAAGCTCAGAAGTTTACTAAAAATGACCCCTCCTTTAAGTATGAACCTACGTCAGTCCTTTTTCAACAACAAACCTTTGAGCCACTTGTCTGCAGAGCGAACCATGGCATCACGCTGCGCTCTGTAAAACTCAATCACCCTAAAAGACAGAAAGAAAAGTTTGAGTGTGAGTGTCATCTTATTGTAGGGGTGTACAAATGTTTTTTTTTTTACTCAGGGTCACATACGAAAGATGTAAGGATGACTGGAGCACTTTGATCCACCTTTCTTTAGTATATTACTGTTTGTAAAACCAATGTAGGTCAAGATGAGAACAAAGAAAAATAACAGCCTGCATCATAGCTGTCCACGGTCAATCATGAAAAGATTTTGGTGAGTCCAATCACATTTTGACGACCCTTCTCACCCCATGTCACCTCGACATGGGCCCCTGGTCAAGATGAGAACAACCCTTCATGCAGCAGAGGAGACATGCTGATGGTTTATCGTCACTTTCAGACTCAAAACAAGAGCAAACTGCACAAAACTGTTTGAGTGCTGGTGCTTGAAGCTGATTATCACAACATCTTAAGCCAATCAGATCTCAGGAGTGTTAATGTTGACAGCACTTTTTAATTTAGTTATAGTGTTTATCCTAAAATATCTTTTAGATTTATTTATAATTTAGTCATCTAAATTGTTTTAATTTTAGTCTTGTTTTAGTTGATGAAATTTCACAACATTTTAGTCGACCTAAACTACTGTAAATTTCGTCAACTAAAATATGAAGTGTGAAGTGTAAGGCATTTTTATGTTTCCTTGAATTTCTGAAGTCATGTTTTACACTTGGATAAAATGAAACATCTAATAACCCTTTACTGAATGCTAGTAAAGTCTGAATGTATAAATTAACAGAAAAAAAATTTAATTTTTGTGTGAAATGCGGTCACCTTTATTTAGGCTACCTGGCAGATCATCTCAGTTACAATACCAGAATTGACAACAAACAGTGAACCTGCTCTACATGAATATATCAATTCATAAAGAGAGCAGCTCTGATTGGATCACTCCCCAACTTATCCCACCACCATGAAGCTAAGGCAGCTTGGATGTCCCTCTTAACTCATCCAACCTTTCCACACAACCAAAGTAGCTGTGGTTGGATATATTCCTAACTTGTCCCTACTTTCTACATGATGAAATTAGGTCTGATTGGATTAAGTCTCTGTCAAATATTTTAGTCTAGTTTTTATTAGCTGAGGAAAATGTCAGTTAATTTAGTTTTAGTTTTTGTCCATGTGCACTTGTTTTTATTAGTTACTGTCTAGTTTTCGTCAGGGGAAAAAAGGTTGTTGATGAAAACTATGATGAAAATAATTGGTCAACAAAATTAACACTGGATCTCAGGATGTAGAAGATAATGGAGCAAATGGGGTGAATTCATGCAGATATTAAACACCGAAACAACTTTGTCTTTAATAATCAGTCACATCAGTTCTAATGTGAGTCAAATCTCCATTTATTGAAACTTGCTGCAGGTCAACTAAAATAAGACCACGGGCAGTTTGGACACTCCTGCCTTATCTTCACTGTAGGTATCATAAGTGGATTTAATTATATTATTAACAAGTCAAACCAGTCAGGCAGATCAAAACATGGAGGTGAAGTACCTGTCTATGTGTTGGAGGAATCCATCCTGCCCCCAGCTGTGCAGCAGCTGAGACACCATGAGCTGAAATCAGGCATGACACGAGTTATATAATGTTTCATTTAAAAAACAAACCAAACTATTTGACAGTGAAATGAGCCTGAGGCAGATTATCCACCTTCTGGTCTGTGTTTTGACGTGTTCAGCAGTTCAGTTCAAACGTGACACAAGGGCAGGGCAGCATAGAGTTTTTAAGATATCTGTGTATTTAGTGTTGGACCTGTTTATGTGCGGTTAGTGTTTGGTTTGGATTTGGTTAGATACTGCAGATTGTTTTATTATTTTTAAAAAATGAGTTCTTTATCTTTTAACTGCTATTTTTTTGCTGAGTATTTTTAGTATTGCTAGTTTTTACTTCCTGTTTGTTTGGCAATTTGGTGACATTGTAAGCACCTGCAGCAGATTTTACCCACAATTCCCAGCTGGGCAAAGTCTGCACTAGTGTGTGATGAGAACAGACCCGACCCGACCTCAATCTAACATGTTTGAATTTTTTTTACCTAAATCTGGAAGCTATGCAAACATGCAAACTCCACACACCTAATGACAAGGGATCGAACCAGCAACCTTCTTGCTGTGAGGCACATGCACTACCTGCCACCGTGGCGCCTCTTAGTTCATTCATTCAGCCAAGTTCATTTAGAGTTATATATTAAAGATGTGTTACTTATGTGGTTAATTATGCTTAGTAAACCTGATGTCTTCTCTTCATATTTTGATTTTGGCTTCATTTGCATACTTTCTAAATGTATGCCTGCTTTTTCAACCCTGTTTCCAACATAAGCCTTTATTAGTTTAAGAAGGCAGAGGAGGGGATTAAATCAGAGCAGGAAACAGCAGATCTTATTAAAGCCCCCTCTCTTTTTCATATTTAAACCCTCCTACATCTACACAAATGCAGCACATCAGCATAAAGTTGAAGCAAATTTCCTTGAATTGTTTACAAATGTGAGTCGACTCATAACTAAAATATGCTTCATTGTTACTGAGAGACTGAGGGCTGAATCACCCTTCATGTTGTGTGTGTGTGTTTTCCGGCATTTAACAAGCAAAGATGATTTAAAGTGTCATTAAATCATTTTGATCCTCTCGTGATAGAAAACAGATTTTTAAACTCCTCTCCAGTCTCCTTGTCACAGGATTGAAAGCAGATGAACTTGTGGTGAAGTTACTTCTTGCCATCGAAAGCTGTTTGCAAATAAACCTGCAGAACCAACAGCAGAGAGTACAGGGTGTGGTTTTGAAGAGGGTGTATTCACCTGTGTGAAGGTGCTGGTGTGCATGGTGGAGGCCTGAATGTGCAGCACCACCCTGTCGACCAGAGGTTTAGGTCCGGTCACAAAGCCGATCCTCAGCCTGCAAAGGAAACACAGAGAAGTTCAATAAAAACAAGGTTGTGCAATAATGTGTTAAAATGTCTCCACTCTTAAACCTGCTTGTAATATTTACCCTTCTGTCTAATCATCAATCTCTACAGCTAAAATATGTTCTAAGGATAACCACACAAATGTATAATAACCTCTTATAAACCTGTAGATGGATGTGACTGAGCGTAAAAATGCCTCACTAGAAGTTGACCTGATGTTACCCTGAGATTAAAAAACAAAAACCACGGATGTAGGGATAGGACCTTGTGATTCAATTAAAAACAGATACAACTAGAAGTTATCTAAGAGTGCAAACCTCCGCCTAATCATTCCTGACACTGTGAGCAAAGTTAATAATGAAAATGTGGAAAACTGCATTACTGTGCAATGTTAACAAATAATTAAAAAATTCCTGAATCCACATCTGTCTGTCGATCATCACCAAAACTGAATCACTTCTTCCGTGTGCCATGACAAACATCACCTGAAAATGTCATCAAAATCCATAGAAAAGTTGTGGAGGTAACTTGTTCACAGACAGACGGACAAATAAACAAACGCTGGCAAAAACAAAACGTCCTTGGCAGAGTCAAATATGAACAAACATGTAAACAGATTCAGCTGCTTACCCTGAAGAGAGGATCTTAGAGAACGAGTCTGTTCTGATGATTCTCCCGTCAACATCCATGGAGAGGAACGAGGGAGCCCACGGCTAAAAATAATTAATCAGCATTTAAGTTGATTTTTGGCTGTTAGATCACAAAAAAAGCCTCTGTAAATCTTAAATCCTTCAAACCAAACATGTGTGGGAACTTAATTTTACCTTTTCAAACTGCAAAAAGTAGTACGGGTCGTCCTCGATGATGAGCATATCGTACTGTCGAGCCAGCTGTTAAAAAAGATCAGAGGGGGTGACTTTGTAGAGAATTGAGCTTAAAAAAAAGTTTGATTTCGATAAAGACTTCCATGGCAACTTTGCATTAATCAAATATTCTTTAAAACCATGTAACACTATTATTATTATCATAATTTTTACAAAGTTCTGAATTCAATCTAAAAAGTCTGACATTAATCTAAAAATTCTGACTTTTTTCAGAATCCTGGGTTTTACTCAGGAATTCGGTTTTAACGTAAAATTTTGACAGCATTCCAAAACTTCTGACTTGTCTCTAAATAAAGAATTTTGACTTTAAAAAAAGTCAGACTTTTTCTTTGAATTCTGACTTAAATCTTGAATTCTTATTTTTTCCACACAGTTTTGACATAATCTCAAAATTCTGTTTTTTAATCAGACTTCTGACTTTTTCTCAGAATTCCAACTTTTATTTTATAATTCTGCTTTTTTTAAGAATTCTGTCTTTACACTCTAACTTCTAACTTTGATCCAAAAATTCAGACTTTTTTTCAGAATTCTGACTTTTTTCTCACAATTCTGACTTAAATCTCAATTTTTGTTTTCTGAATTCTGAACTTTTTTCAAAGTTCTGGCTTTTACTCAGGAATCTGACTTTAATTTAAAGTTTCGACTATAATCCAAAAATTCTGACTCTTATCTTAAAAATTATGACTTTAATTTCAGAGTTCTGACTTTTATCTCAAATTCCAATTTTTCTCATAAATTTGATTTTAATCTAAAAATTTTGACTTTTTGGTTGGAACTATTACTTTTTTCCATTTTTTTTAAACTTTGATTTTCAAAAAATTATGACTTCTTTTCTCAGAATTCTGACTCTAATCTTAGATTTTTAAGTTAAAGTCAGAATCTGACTTTAATCTCAAAATTATGATTTCATTCTCTTGATTCTAACTTTTTTTCTCTGGTTTCTGACTCTTATCACTGACTTAAAAAAACACTTAACCTGTAAAAATTTCTTTTCAGTGGTCCTAATCCTTTTTCTGTATACGGCAGATTGCTTTTAGGAGATATAATTGTTTTTTAACAGATTTTTTCTGTTAAGTGAAGTTTTAGTTTTTGTTGGACTAATGTTTCTTTCTTTCTTGTGCTGCATGAAGACTGTTTCATGACCCACCTCGTACACTTCCTGCTTCCTCTGAGTCGTCATGGAGGCACCAGTGGGGTTTCCTCCGTTGGGGATGGTGTAGAGGATCTTTGGGGCATCGCTTCCAGGCTTGTGCACCTCTGAGGGATCCCAACGAGACAAAACTTCCTTGAGGGCTGCAGGTATCATGCCGTGCTGGTCGCTGGGAACGTTGATTATGTTGCAGCCAAGCGGCTGGAGCTACAGGGAGGGAGAAGCTCGTTTATTTTGAAAATGTTTGTTGTTGTTGTTGAGAGCAGGAGATGGTCTTACTGCTGCAAGTGTGCCTGCGTATGTAGGTGCATCCAGCAGGACGTTGTCTCCAGGGCTGATCAGCATCTCAAACACCTAAAACAGGAAACATTATTTAAACATGGTGGTGATAAAAGAGTGCTTTAACTCAAAACACAAAGTTTAAGATTTAAGCACAAACATAAATGTACAATGGCTGCTCAGTTACAAAAGTGGGCAAAGTTTTAGGTTTGTCGAGATACAATAGCAACAGGTCCCTGACAAAGAAGAATTTGTCCCTGGACCCCCTCTAGTCATCGTTTTAATGGTAAACGTAGTGAAACTGCACAGCAGCAGTACCTTACAGAGCCCCTCCTGGCTCCCTGTGGTCACACACATGTCCATCTGTCCGTTCTCAGGGGTGTAGCTGGCTGTTGGCGGGTTGTGAAGGTTCTTCTGCAGGTTCTTCATCCATGTCACCAGCTCTGGGATTCTGAGTAAAACGGAAATACTAATGCATTAATACTCCAGGAAGCTGCAGGTGAAGGCACTTCAAGCAATATGCCACCTTTATATATGGTTTCATGTCTTGCCTCACTCCCATGTCCATGACAAGCAGATAGACATCATTCTTTGGACTGTGCATTCAGTAACAAGGAAGACACTGGCAGAGCTCGCCCACCGCTAATTAGCTTAGCTTAAATACTGGGAGTCAATGGGTAAAGCTAGCCTGCCTCTGCCTATAGTCATCAGATGAAATCTTCAGCAACGCTAAACAGTGCTTGTTGTGACTCATTTTTTGACCATGTTTTGTTACGTTATCTTCTACTATCATCGTATTATCTTCTACCACTGATAAACAGAGGCTTCGTTATGTCGACCTACTTCTGCAGGGGTTTGCGCTAGAGATTTGACGTTCGTGAAGGAGTCGAGTCTTTTGAACAACTCTTTCATGTGAATGTCTTTAAAGAGCAACAAGCACTGTTTAGAGTTGCTGAAGAGTTTATCTGAAGACTGTAGGCAGAGGCAGGCTAACTACACCCATTGACTCCCAGTGTTTGAGCTAAGCTAATTAGAGGTGGGCAAGCTTTGCCTGTCTCTTTCTTGTTACTGCATGCACAGTTGAAAGAATGGTGTCTATCTGTTTGAAATGGACTTGGGAGTGACGACAGAATGACACGTCCATATTTACTTTCTTATTTTCTTAAGTACAGCGTCACTGTGTGTTGAAATTTGTCTACTTCTCTCCTCATCTCTCACCCATTAGAAGCCGAGTACTGCAGAGCTCTTTTCATCGACGTCTCATCAAACGTCACTGTCTGGCCATTCTTCACTTTGATGGACGCTGACTGGAAGGGGAAGGTGTTTGGGTTTGGCGATCCCCCAGCCAAAGAGATTAGAGACGGAGGTGAACGCTGCTGCAGCTCAGCTTCACACAGAGGATACACAACAGAATTAAATACATTTAGATGACACTTTAAACATACCTTTAAAATGGTAGTTACACTGTAATAGATGTGTAGGGGATGTGGCAACAAGGCAGAACATGTTTTATCTAACATTTGACTGAACTTTAGTTATGTTTAGAAAAATTGATAGAAGAGGTTGAAAGACTAGAAATGGAAAGATGATCAAAGAGTGACATCAAATTTAAAATCTTGTAATTTTCAGTCAAATTTGGCCCATGAGGACAAACTATTAAGACGGTAAGGTCAAGAAAATATTCACCAAAACAGCTTGAAATGTAAGGCAGTATCATGTATACTTCATCTGCGCTTCACACAGATCTGGTGTTTTCTCTTGAAATAAGCTGCACAGCATAAAGTAAAGTACATGCTGTTCTGTAGAGGAGCAGGGCATGTGACATTTTTGCAAACCTTGCCTCAGGGCCAACAAACAGTAATTAAGAAAGCACCTCTTAAAAAACATTTTTGATTTAGTGAGTTTTATCAGACATTCCCACACCGGACAATCAGGAATACTTACTCAGCATCCTGATGGGGGAGGGCTTTCTGGCTGCGCTGACAGCTGTCAGAAACCGAGCGTAGTTCATGATGATCCCTGCAGAAATATAAATATAAACATGTAAATATGAATCACATGAACACACATATCATTGCATGGAGTATTTAACTGAGTCACCACCTGTTGCTAAATTCTGTGAACATTAAACTTGGGAGCTCCTCTGTTTTTATCTCAGAGCTTTCCATTTAACATGTTACCTATAAATTAATATGACACTTATTACCGCAACAAGGAAGGCACATCCGACGTTGCTCTTTATTGGTCGCACTTTCATTTGGATTAAATTAATGTTTGCCTCTCTGCTAAATCACGCAGGCACGTACGGTAACGTTATGCACTCTAAACATATTTTTTAGCTACTAAAGTAGACCGTCTGAGATATAAACAGGAACACGAAACCTTTATGTAACTTCAATAAACACGTCAACATTTATAATGCAGAATTAATCAGGTATTCAGCAATATTTACGCTATTAACTCGCCAATGTTCAGCTGTGTAACTGACCTTGCGTATCGCAGCTCGATCGCCGCGGGGGCTGCTGGTTAATGTGTTTCTTATAAACCGATATCTACAATCCCTGTTTTCACAAGAACTACATTACCCAGACGTTTGTGGGATGCCAGCGACTCTGCTTTACGGACAGCTTCGCTAAAGTTTAATTCATTTTACGAGAAACTTTTTCACATGGCTTTACGTGATTTTTAATAACATATTAATGTCTCAGTCGATTATTTGTGCCTCCATTAACGGTTTGTAATCGTGTTTCTTCGCTCGTGCTCAGTCAACCGATTTTATAAACCGGAAGTGACGCACAGGATAGACTACAATGTTGTTAGCATAAGTTCTTCGTGCTGACTGCTCATAAACAAACGTCATATACATCTTTTGAGGTCGAATCCTGGCTCGTGAGTGTGTAACTTTTTGTGTCTGGTCTTAAAATTTTCTACGTCTTATTTGTTCCGTTGTGAGGAGCTCTAACTGTCGGCGTTGGAAGAATGTGAAGGATGCTCCAGCTACATGGCTATTTGAGGTACAGTTAAAGCTGATAGTGTTCGTGTAATGGCTTAATTAGTGACGGTGTTAACTGGTGAACTCACAGAATGGGTTATTGACTGTTGCAGTAATAAAAGAAGCTGGAGACGTGTTTTTTTTCGTTTATATTCTGTAATGTCAAAGTACTGACCAAATATGTTTCCTCATAGAACGTAAAGAAGTTCTCCAAGGGTCAGTTTTGGTCTTAAACGTGTTGGTATAACGACAATCCTGCCATCTTACGGCAGACAGTCACCAGTTGACATGGTCGCGTTTGTAACCATAACAACGCCCTGCGATTAACTGATCAACCAAATACTCGTTTACAATAGATGTAGAACAGTATTGTTCATCTTGGCTGATGAATAATAAAAGTGAGAGCACTTCTGTGCTATCAGTTAACTTAATTATATTTATCTGCCTACATCTATCATCCATTTGTTGCTTCTTTTCATCATATATAAAACGGAATTACCTTCTTTTCTAATGCCACTCACATGTACATGTTGACATTTTAACCTGTACTAATGCAGTATATTCCTGTAGTACTTCAGTTGTCTCCAGTTTACCATTCTGTTTCCCTTTGTTGTCTATTTTCCATGACCCTCTGTGCCTTTTTATTTGATTCTTTTGGTCTCTGTTTGACCTGATGATTTATTGTCTCCAGAGTTCTGCCTTTTTCAGCCTTTGTTTTGTCTGCTGAATCACATTGTAAACATTGGTTTTTAAAGGTGCTATATAAATAAAGACGTCATTATTATTATTATTATTATTATTATTATTATTATTCATTAATGCCTTATTCACCTTGTAATCAGCTGATTTAAGAAATAAATCTTTCTTTTGCAGAAACTGCTCATTTCTCCATCAGAACTTGAAGATTTCTGTGGTTATGTGAGGCTTCTTACCAGCTCCTCTGTTCTCTTATTCACATCTTTGACGTCGTTTCAATGGGAAAAAAGAAAGACATGATTCACCCAAGATTCCTCGGTAAGTACGCAAGTATACTGTTAAATCACTAATATTGGATGTAGGCTATAGACTTAGTTGCCAACTCTGTTTCATGACCTGTAAATGATCCCATGTCCTGGGTCGTTCAAACCATTTGCATCATCTTTTGTGTGTCTATTAAGCAAGGATTTTATTTAAATTGTTGTCTCTGTAGAGGATCAGATGTAGCTCTTTTTTCCTCCCCTTTGGAAATGCTTGTTTCTCAGTAGTAGAAGTATTTGCATGTTAAATGTGCTGGAGCTGTCATTTCCAGGCGAGGGAGGCTCCAACCTGCACAGCATCCACAAACGCAAACACAAGAAGCACAAAAAGCACAAAAAGAAGCACCACAGCTTCACAGAGGTGCCCGAGCCTGAGCCCGTCATTGTTCCCCGTCCCCCTCCTCAGCTCAGACTAAAGATCAAACTGGGAGGGCAGACGCTCGGGACCAAGAGGTGAGGCAGGATTCAAACATGCTTTTTCATCATCGCCCAATGCTCCAGTGAGTTTTTAATTGGTTCTCTTTCCTGTTCCAGCGTTCCCACCTTCACTGTGCATCCTGGTGTGGCCTGTCCTCCGTCTCCTCTGATGATCATTCACAGTGATGTGAGTGATGGTGATGACGATGACGATGATGAGGAGGAAGATGATGATGAGCCCTCTGTGCCTCTGGAGCAGTATAGAGCCTGGCTGGGTGAGTAAAAGAACACCATCTGCATATTGATTTAAGAATTTCTAGGGTACTTTCAGATAGAGCTGGACGATATGGCCTGAAAATAAAACACCAGGTTTTTTTTTCTCACAAAACTTGATTTCTGATTTTAATGTTTTTTTTTTCCCCTCAAAGAAAAAAAAAACTCCATATGAAACAAGTTTTGCCTTAATGTTAGTAGTATATGTCCCAAAACTTAACTGGATTTTCAGTTTTTAATAAAAGTGCTTTGTTATAAAATGTATACTATGTAGTCTCATAGCAGGCAGGCTTTTCTACACAAACAACAAGCAGCAATATTCACACAATATGTTAACATGGAATTCTCTTATTAAAAAAAAAATATATATGAAAAACAAAACAAACAAAAAAACAAATACCAGCCTAAAATGTTCCTCTGCAATACTCTCCAAAACCATAAGAAATAAATAACATGTATATTTCAGGCTGAAAGAAATTTAAATGATTGCCTGGTTTAAAGTGAAATGATTAACATATTGTATTTTTACGGCTTATTTTAGGAAGCTGGCATGTTTTTATATATTTTATGATCATGAGGTTGAGTTTAATATTCAATCTGACACTGAAAAAAAATGATAAATCATCAAAATCAATGTTGCCACTAATCGTTGACATCTCAGTGCTTAATTACAACAACAACAATTATTATAGTAATAAAAATCAAACACTCTTTGAAAATATATTTCATGGAAATTATCATTGTTTTCTAATAAAAACAGAATAAAATAAAACTCTGACCTGATAGAACGAGGCTTACAAGTCCATTTTTAGGCCAAATATGACCATACCGTCTTCACTAGCATGTTTTTCGGTCTGTTTAACACCCAAAAAGTCATGTGTGAGCATGTTTTTTCGAAGTTTGATATGGCAAAAAAAGTTATATGTTAGCATGTGGGTTTTTTCAAAGCCTGACCTGAGAGAAAAGGTGCATAAATCCATTTTCAAACCAAATACGACCAAACCGTCTGCCTGTTTTACACCCAAAATGTACGGAGCCCCGAAGGTGCCACGGAGAACAAAAAATATAAATTGTGCGCACGAGATAGTAAAACGTGCCCACGATATATTAAAACGTGCGCGCGAAATACTTATTCGTGCACACATTTTAGCTAAAACGTGCACTCAAAATAAAGTGGGATGCTTCAACCGAGCCCGACTGTCTTTTTCTTCTTCCTCTTGGTTTTAAACCGGCAGGTGACCACAATATTATGGGGCATTACCGCCATCTACTGATGAGCCCGGCTGTCTTTTGCTGCTTGCCTTTTTGATTAAGTCGAGCGCGCATTTTATCTTAAGCGTGCACACGTTTTACTATCGCATGCGCATGTTTTACTATCTTGTGTGCACGATTTTTTTTTTTTTCTCCGTGGCACCTTAGGGGCTCCGTAAAAATGTCATCCTTGAGCATATTTTTTTTTGGAGTCTGAATTGGCCAAAAAGTTATGCCTAACCATAACCCTAACCCCCCAACCCTAACCGTAACCCTACCCTAACCCTATACCCACGTGTGGGATTTTTCAAAGCCTGAAAAAGGCTCATGAGTCCATCTTAAGCCAAATACGACCAAACTGTCTGCACTAGCGTGTTTTTCGGCCTGTTTTACACCCCGAAAAGCAGTTTTAAGCCCAATTTAATTTTTCACCCCCACCAAAAATGTCCTAAAAGGTGACTTTTTAGGCCTCAAACGAGCTGGAAAACACCCTAGTACATGTTTTTAGGCCGTATTTCACCCAGAAAAACAGTTTTGAGCCCAATTTTATTTTTCAACCCCACCAAAAATGTGCTAAAACATGACTTTTTAGGCCATAAACAGGTAGGAAAACACCATGGTTCATGTTTTTAGGCCCTTTTTGACCTAACAAAGCACTTTTTAGCCCTTTTTGATTTTTCAGTTCCACCGACAATGTGTTAAAACATGACTTTTTAGGCCTCAAACAGGCAGAAAAACACCCTAGTGCGCGTTGTTGGGCCCCCTTTCACCTGCCGATGCACTTTTTAGCCCTTTCGGAGGAGGTCAAAATTTTGAAAAAATCGACATGCTAACATATGACTTTTTTTCAGTTTTGAGGCCCACCAAAAATGTGCTAAAACATGACTTTTTAGGCCATATACAGGTAGGAAAACACCATGGTTCATGTTTTTAGGCCCTTTTTGACCTAGTAAAGCACTTTTTAGCCCTTTTTGATTTTTCAGCCCCACCAAAAATGTGCTAAAACATGACTTTTTAGGCCTCAAACAGGCAGAAAAACACCCTAGTGCACGTTGTTGGGCCCCCTTTCACCTGCCGATGCGCTTTTTAGCCCTTTTGGAGGAGGTTAAAATTTTGAAAAAATCGACATGCTAACACATGACTTTTTTTCAGTTTTGAGCCCCACCAAAAATGTGCTAAAACATGACTTTTTAGGCCATAAACAGGCAGGAAATCACCATGGTTCATGTTTTTAGGCCCTTTTTGACCTAGAAAAGCACTTTTTAGCCCTTTTTGATTTTTCAGCCCCACCAAAAATGTGCTAAAACATGACTTTTTAGGCCATAAAAAGGCAGGAAAACACCATGGTACATGTTCTTAGGCCCTTTTTGACCTAGAAAAGCACTTTTTAGCCCTTTTTAATTTTTCAACCCCACCAACAATGTGCTAAAACATGACTTTTTAGGCCTCAAACAGGCAGAAAAACACCCTAGTGCGCGTTGTTGGGCCCCCTTTCACCTGCCGATGCACTACTTAGCCCTTTTGGAGGAGGTCAAAATTTTGAAAAAATCGACACGCTAACATATGACTTTTTTTCAGTTTTGAGGCCCACCAAAAATGTGCTAAAACATGACTTTTTAGGCCATAAAAAGGCAGGAAAACACCATGGTGCATGTTTTTAGGCCCTTTTTGACCTAGAAAAGCACTTTTAGCCCTTTTTGATTTTTCAGACCCACCAAAAATGTGCTAAAACATGACTTTTTAGGCCTCAAACAGGCAGAAAAACACCCTAGTGCGCGTTGTTGGGCCCCCTTTCACCTGCCGATGCACTATTTAGCCCTTTTGGAGGAGGTCAAAATTTTGAAAAAATCGACATGCTAACATATGACTTTTTTTCAGTTTTGAGCCCCACCAAAAATGTGCTAAAACATGACTTTTTAGGCCTCAAACAGGCAGAAAAACACCCTAGTGTGCGTTGTTGGGCCCCCTTTCACCTGCCGATGTGCTTTTTAGCCCTTTTGGGAGGAGGGCAAAATTTTGAAAAGATCGACATGCTAACATATGACTTTTTTCATTTTTTTGCCCCACCAAAAATGTGCTACAACATGACTTTTTAGGCCATAAACAGGCAGGAAAACACCATGGTGCATGTTTCTCGGCCCTTTTTGACCTAGAAAAGCACTTTTTAGCCCTTTTTGATTTTTCAGCCCCACCAAAAATCTGCTAAAACATGACTTTTCAGGCCACAAACTGGCAGGAAAACACCATAGCGCGTTGTTGGGGCCCCCTTACACCTGCCAATGCACTATTTAGCCCTTTGGAGGAGGTCAAAATTTTGAAAAAATCGACATGCTAACATATGACTTTTTTTCAGTTTTGAGCCCAACCCAAAAATGTGCTAAAACATGACTTTTTAGGCCATAAACAGGCAGGGGAAAACACCATGGTTCATGTTTTTAGGCCCTTTTTGACCTAGAAAAGCACTTTTTAGCCCTTTTGAATTTTCAGCCCCACCAAAAATGTGCTAAAACATGACTTTTTAGGCCATAAAAAGGCAGGAAAACACCATGGTGCTTGTTCTTAGGCCCTTTTTGACCTAGAAAAGCACTTTTTAGCCCTTTTAATTTTTCAACCCCACCAACAATGTGCTAAAACATGACTTTTTAGGCCTCAAACAGGGCAGAAAAACACCCTAGTGCGCGTTGTTGGGCCCCCTTTCACCTGCCGATGCGCTATTTAGCCCTTTTGGAGGAGGTCAAAATTTTGAAAAAATCGACATGCTAACATATGACTTTTTCAGTTTTGAGGCCCACCAAAAATGTGCTAAAACATGACTTTTTAGGCCATAAAAAGGCAGGAAAACACCATGGTGCATGTTTTTAGGCCCTTTTTGACCTAGAAAAGCACTTTTTGCCCTTTTTGATTTTTCAGACCCACCAAAAATGTGCTAAAACATGACTTTTTAGGCCTCAAACAGGCAGAAAAACACCCTAGTGCGCGTTGTTGGGCCCCCTTTCACCTGCCGATGCACTATTTAGCCCTTTTGGAGGAGGTCAAAATTTTGAAAAAATCGACATGCTAACATATGACTTTTTTTTCAGTTTTGAGCCCCACCAAAAATGTGCTAAAACATGACTTTTTAGGCCTCAAACAGGCAGAAAAACACCCTAGTGGCGTTGTTGGGCCCCCTTTCACCTGCCGATGCGCTTTTTAGCCCTTTTGGAGGAGGTCAAAATTTTGAAAAAATCGACATGCTAACATATGACTTTTTTTCAGTTTTGAGCCCCACCAAAAATGTGCTAAAACATGACTTTTTAGGCCATAAACAGGCAGGAAAACACCATGGTTCATGTTTTTAGGCCCTTTTTGACCTAGAAAAGCACTTTTTAGCCCTTTTTGATTTTTCAGCCCCAGCAAAAATGTGCTAAAACATGACTTTTTAGGCCTCAAACAGGCAGAAAAACACCCTAGTGCGCGTTGTTGGGCCCCCTTTCACCTGCCGATGCGCTATTTAGCCCTTTTGGAGGAGGTCAGAATTTTGAAAAAATCGACATGCTAACATATGACTTTTTTTCAGTTTTGAGCCCCACCAAAAATGTGCTAAAACATGACTTTTTAGGCCATAAACAGGCAGGAAAACACCATGGTTCATGTTTTTAGGCCCTTTTTGACCTAGAAAAGCACTTTTTAGCCCTTTTTAATTTTTCAGCCCCACCAACAATGTGCTAAAACATGACTTTTTAGGCCTCAAACAGGCAGAAAAACACCCTAGTGCGCGTTGTTGGGCCCCCTTTCACCTGCGATGCGCTTTTTAGCCCTTTTGGAGGAGGTCAAAATTTTGAAAAAATCGACATGCTAACATATGACTTTTTTTCAGTTTTGAGCCCCACCAAAAATGTGCTAAAACATGACCTTTTTAGGCCATAAACAGGCAGGAAAACACCATGGTTCATGTTTTTAGGCCCTTTTTGACCTAGAAAAGCACTTTTTAGCCCTTTTTGATTTTTCAGCCCCACCAAAAATGTGCTAAAACATGACTTTTTAGGCCTCAAACAGGCAGAAAAACACCCTCGCGCGTTGTTGGGCCCCTTTCACCTGCCGATGCACTATTTAGCCCTTTTGGAGGAGGTCAAAATTTTGAAAAAATCGACATGCTAACATATGACTTTTTTCAGTTTTGAGCCCCACCAAAAATGTGCTAAAACATGACTTTTTAGGCCATAAACAGGCAGGAAAACACCATGGTTCATGTTTTTAGGCCCTTTTTGACCTAGAAAAGCACTTTTTAGCCCTTTTTGATTTTTCAGCCCCACCAAAAATGTGCTAAAACATGACTTTTTAGGCCTCAAACAGGCAGAAAAACACCCTAGTGTGCGTTGTTGGGCCCCCTTTCACCTGCCGATGCGCTTTTTAGCCCTTTTGGAGGAGGTCAAAATTTTGAAAAAATCGACATGCTAACATATGACTTTTTTTCAGTTTTGAGCCCCACCAAAAATGTGCTAAAACATGACTTTTTAGGCCATAAACAGGCAGGAAAACACCATGGTTCATGTTTTTAGGCCCTTTTTGACCTAGAAAAGCACTTTTTAGCCCTTTTTGATTTTTCAAACCCAGCAAAAATGTGCTAAAACATGACTTTTTAGGCCTCAAACAGGCAGAAAAACACCCTAGTGCACGTTGTTGGGCCCCCTTTCACCTGCCGATGCGGTTTTTAGCCCTTTTGGAGGAGGTCAGAATTTAGAAAAAATCGACATGCTAACATATGACTTTTTTTCAGTTTTGCGCCCCACCAAAAATGTGCTAAAACATGACTTTTTAGGCCATAAAAAGGCAGGAAAACACCATGGTGTATGTTTTTAGGCCCTTTTTGACCTAGAAAAGCACTTTTTAGCCCTTTTTGATTTTTCAGACCCACCAAAAATGTGCTAAAACATGACTTTTTAGGCCTCAAACAGGCAGAAAAACACCCTAATGTGCGTTGTTGGGCCCCCTTTCACCTGCCGATGCGCTTTTTAGCCCTTTTGGAGGAGGTCAAAATTTTGAAAAAATCGACATGCTAACATATGACTTTTTTTCAGTTTTGCGCCCCACCAAAAATGTGCTAAAACATTACTTTTTAGGCCATAAACAGGCAGGAAAACACCATGGTTCATGTTTTTAGGCCCTTTTTGACCTAGAAAAGCACTTTTTAGCCCTTTTTGATTTTTCAGCCCCACCAAAAATGTGCTAAAACATGACTTTTTAGGCCTCAAACAGGCAGGAAAACACCATGGTGCATTTTTTTAGGCTCTTTTTGACCTAGAAAAGCACGTTTTAGCCCTTTTTAACTTTTCAGCCCCACCAACAATGTGCTAAAACATGACTTTTTAGGCCTCAAACAGGCAGAAAAACACCCTAGTGTGCGTTGTTGGGCCCCCTTTCACCTGCCGATGCGCTTTTTAGCCCTTTTGGAGGAGGGCAAAATTTTGAAAAAATCGACATGCTAACATATGACTTTTTTTCAGTTTTGAGCCCCACCAAAAATGTGCTAAAACATTACTTTTTAGGCCATAAACAGGCAGGAAAACACCATGGTTCATGTTTTTAGGCCCTTTTTGACCTAGAAAAGCACTTTGTAGCCCTTTTTGATTTTTCAAACCCAGCAAAAATGTGCTAAAACATGACTTTTTAGGCCTCAAACAGGCAGAAAAACACCCTAGCGCGTTGTTGGGCCCCCTTTCACCTGCCGATGCACTATTTAGCCCTTTTGGAGGAGGTCAAAATTTTGAAAAAATCGACATGCTAACATATGACTTTTTTTCAGTTTTGAGCCCAACCAAAAATGTGCTAAAACATGACTTTTTAGGCCATAAACAGGCAGGAAAACACCATGGTTCATGTTTTTAGACCCTTTTTGACCTAGAAAAGCACTTTTTAGCCCTTTTTGATTTTTCAGCCCCACCAACAATGTGCTAAAACATGACTTTTTAGGCCTCAAACAGGCAGAAAAACACCCTAGTGCGCGTTGTTGGGCCCCCTTTCACCTGCCGATGCGCTTTTTAGCCCTTTTGGAGGAGGTCAAAATTTTGAAAAAATCGACATGCTAACATATGACTTTTTTTCAGTTTTGAGCCCCACCAAAAATGTGCTAAAACATGACTTTTTAGGCCATAAACAGGCAGGAAAACACCATGGTTCATGTTTTTAGGCCCTTTTTGACCTAGAAAAGCACTTTTTAGCCCTTTTTGATTTTTCAGCCCCATCAACAATGTGCTAAAACATGACTTTTTAGGCCTCAAACAGGCAGGAAAACACCCTAGTGCGCGTTGTTGGGCCCCCTTTCACCTGCCGATGCGCTTTTTAGCCCTTTTGGAGGAGGTCAGAATTTTGAAAAAATCGACATGCTAACATATGACTTTTTTTCAGTTTTGAGCCCCACCAAAAATGTGCTAAAACATGACTTTTTAGGCCATAAACAGGCAGGAAAACACCATGGTTCATGTTTTTAGGCCCTTTTTGACCTAGAAAAGCACTTTTTAGCCCTTTTTGATTTTTCAGACCCACCAAAAATGTGCTAAAACATGACTTTTTAGGCCTCAAACAGGCAGAAAAACAACCTAGCGCGCGTTGTTGGGCCCCCTTTCACCTGCCGATGCGCTTTTTAGCCCTTTTGGAGGAGGTCAGAATTTAGAAAAAATCGACATGCTAACATATGACTTTTTTTCAGTTTTGAGCCCCACCAAAAATGTGCTAAAACATGACTTTTTAGGCCATAAACAGGCAGGAAATCACCATGGTTCATGTTTTTAGGCCCTTTTTGACCTAGAAAAGCACTTTTTAGCCCTTTTTGATTTTTCAGCCCCACCAAAAATGTGCTAAAACATGACTTTTTAGGCCTCAAACAGGCAGAAAAACACCCTAGTGCGCGTTGTTGGGCCCCCTTTCACCTGCCGATGCGCTTTTTAGCCCTTTTGGAGGAGGTCAGAATTTTGAAAAAATCGACATGCTAACATATGACTTTTTTTCAGTTTTGAGCCCCACCAAAAATGTGCTAAAACATGACTTTTTAGGCCATAAAAAGGCAGGAAAACACCATGGTGCATGTTTTTAGGCCCTTTTTGACCTAGAAAAGCACTTTTTAGCCCTTTTTGATTTTTCAGCCCCACCAAAAATGTGCTAAAACATGACTTTTTAGGCCTCAAACAGGCAGAAAAACACCCTAGTGTGCGTTGTTGGGCCCCCTTTCACCTGCCGATGCACTATTTAGCCCTTTTGGAGGAGGTCAAAATTTTGAAAAAATCGACATGCTAACATATGACTTTTTTTCAGTTTTGAGCCCCACCAAAAATGTGCTAAAACATGACTTTTTAGGCCATAAACAGGCAGGAAAACACCATGGTTCATGTTTTTAGGCCCTTTTTTAACCTAGAAAGCACGTTTTAGCCCTTTTTAATTTTTCAGCCCCACCAACAATGTGCTAAAACATGACTTTTTAGGCCTCAAACAGGCAGAAAAACACCCTAGTGCGCGTTGTTGGGCCCCCTTTCACCTGCCGATGCGCTTTTTAGCCCTTTTGGAGGAGGTCAGAATTTTGAAAAAATCGACATGCTAACATATGACTTTTTTTCAGTTTTGAGCCCCACCAAAAATGTGCTAAAACATGACTTTTTAGGCCATATACAGGCAGGAAAACACCATGGTTCATGTTTTTAGGCCCTTTTTGACCTAGAAAAGCACTTTTTAGCCCTTTTTGATTTTTCAGCCCCACCAAAAATGTGCTAAAACATGACTTTTTAGGCCTCAAACAGGCAGGAAAACACCCTAGTGCGCGTTGTTGGGCCCCCTTTCACCTGCCGATGCGCTTTTTAGCTCTTTTGGAGGAGGTCAGAATTTTGAAAAAATCGACATGCTAACATATGACTTTTTTTCAGTTTTGAGCCCCACCAAAAATGTGCTAAAACATGACTTTTTAGGCCTCAAAAAGGCAGAAAAACACCCTAGTGTGCGTTGTTGGGCCCCCTTTCACCTGCCGATGCGCTTTTTAGCCCTTTTGGAGGAGGTCAAAATTTTGAAAAAATCGACATGCTAACATATGACTTTTTTTCAGTTTTGAGCCCCACCAAAAATGTGCTAAAACATGACTTTTTAGGCCATAAACAGGCAGGAAAACACCATGGTTCATGTTTTTAGGCCCTTTTTGACCTAGAAAAGCAATTTTTAGCCCTTTTTGATTTTTCAGCCCCACCAAAAATGTGCTAAAACATGACTTTTTAGGCCTCAAACAGGCAGAAAAACACCCTAGTGTGCGTTGTTGAGCCCCCTTTCACCTGCCGATGCACCATTAAGCCCTTTTGGAGGAGGTCAAAATTTTGAAAAAATCGACAAGCTAACATATGACTTTTTTTCAGTTTTGAGCCCCACCAAAAATGTGCTAAAACATGACTTTTTAGGCCATATACAGGCAGGAAAACACCATGGTTCATGTTTTTAGGCCCTTTTTGACCTAGAAAAGCACTTTTTAGCCCTTTTTAATTTTTCAGCCCCACCAACAATGGGCTAAAACATGACTTTTTAGGCCATAAACAGGCAGGAAAACACCATGGTTCATGTTTTTAGGCCCTTTTTGACCTAGAAAAGCACTTTTTAGCCTTATTTGATTTTCAGCCCCACCAAAAATGTGCTAAAACATGACTTTTTAGGCCTCAAACAGGCAAAAAAACACCCTCGCGCGCGTTGTTGGGCCCCCTTTCACCTGCCGATGCACTATTTAGCCCTTTTGGAGGAGGTCAAAATTTTGAAAAAATCGACATGCTAACATATGACTTTTTTTCAGTTTTGAGCCCCACCAAAAATGTGCTAAAACATGACTTTTTAGGCCATAAACAGGCAGGAAAACACCATGGTTCATGTTTTTAGGCCCTTTTTGACCTAGAAAAGCACTTTTTAGCCCTTTTTGATTTTTCAGCCCCACCAAAAATGTGCTAAAACATGACTTTTTAGGCCTCAAACAGGCAGAAAAACACCCTAGTGCGCGTTGTTGGGCCCCCTTTCACCTGCCGATGCACTTTTTAGCCCTTTTGGAGGAGGTCAAAATTTTGAAAAAATCGACATGCTAACATATGACTTTTTTTCAGTTTTGAGCCCCACCAAAAATGTGCTAAAACATGACTTTTTAGGCCATAAACAGGCAGGAAAACACCATGGTTCATGTTTTTAGACCCTTTTTGACCTAGAAAAGCACTTTTTAGCCCTTTTTGATTTTTCAGCCCCACCAAAAATGTGCTAAAACATGACGTTTTAGGCCTCAAACAGGCAGAAAAACACCCTAGTGCGCGTTGTTGGGCCCCCTTTCACCTGCCGATGCGCTTTTAAGCCCTTTTGGAGGAGGTCAGAATTTTGAAAAAATCGACATGCTAACATATGACTTTTTTTCAGTTTTGAGCCCCACCAAAAATGTGCTAAAACATGACTTTTTAGGCCATAAACAGGCAGGAAAACACCATGGTTCATGTTTTTAGGCCCTTTTTGACCTAGAAAAGCACTTTTTAGCCCTTTTTGATTTTTCAGCCCCACCAAAAATGTGCTAAAACATGACTTTTTAGGCCTCAAACAGGCAGGAAAAACACCCTCGCGCGCGTTGTTGGGCCCCCTTTCACCTGCCGATGCACTATTTAGCCCTTTTGGAGGAGGTCAAAATTTTGAAAAAATCGACATGCTAACATATGACTTTTTTTCAGTTTTGAGCCCCACCAAAAATGTGCTAAAACATGACTTTTTAGGCCATAAACAGGCAGGAAAACACCATGGTTCATGTTTTTAGGCCCTTTTTGACCTAGAAAAGCACTTTTTAGCCCTTTTTGATTTTTCAGACCCACCAAAAATGTGCTAAAACATGACTTTTTAGGCCTCAAACAGGCAGAAAAACAACCTAGCGCGCGTTGTTGGGCCCCCTTTCACTGCTGATGCACTACTTAGCCCTTTTGGAGGAGGTCAAAATTTTGAAAAAATCGACATGCTAACATATGACTTTTTTTCAGTTTTGAGCCCCACCAAAAATGTGCTAAAACATGACTTTTTAGGCCATAAACAGGCAGGAAAACACCATGGTTCATGTTTTTAGGCCCTTTTTGACCTAGAAAAGCACTTTTTAGCCCTTTTTGATTTTTCAGACCCACCAAAAATGTGCTAAAACATGACTTTTTAGGCCTCAAACAGGCAGAAAAACACCCTAGGCGCGTTGTTGGGCCCCCTTTCACCTGCCGATGCACTATTTAGCCCTTTTGGAGGAGGTCAAAATTTTGAAAAAATCGACATGCTAACATATGACTTTTTTTCAGTTTTGAGCCCAACCAAAAATGTGCTAAAACATGACTTT
Source organism: Cetoscarus ocellatus (assembly GCA_037902135.1). Lineage (NCBI taxonomy): Eukaryota > Metazoa > Chordata > Actinopteri > Labriformes > Labridae > Cetoscarus > Cetoscarus ocellatus. Next base: position 633,753 of record JBAMNC010000828.1, read on the forward strand.
TTAGGCCATAAACAGGCAGGAAAACACCATGGTTCATGTTTTTAGACCCTTTTTGACCTAGAAAAGCACTTTTTAGCCCTTTTTGATTTTTCAGCCCCACCAAAAATGTGCTAAAACATGACTTTTTAGGCCTCAAACAGGCAGAAAAACACCCTAGTGCGCGTTGTTGGGCCCCCTTTCACCTGCCGATGCGCTTTTTAGCCCTTTTGGAGGAGGTCAGAATTTTGAAAAAATCGACATGCTAACATATGATTTTTTTTCAGTTTTGAGCCCCACCAAAAATGTGCTTAAACATGACTTTTTAGGCCATAAACAGGCAGGAAAACACCATGGTTCATGTTTTTAGGCCCTTTTTGACCTAGAAAAGCACTTTTTAGCCCTTTTTGATTTTTCAGCCCCATCAACAATGTGCTAAAACATGACTTTTTAGGCCTCAAACAGGCAAAAAAACACCCTCGCGCGCGTTGTTGGGCCCCCTTTCACCTGCCGATGCACTATTTAGCCCTTTTGGAGGAGGTCAAAATTTTGAAATAATCGACATGCTAACATAGGACTTTTTTTCAGTTTTGAGCCCCACCAAAAATGTGCTAAAACATGACTTTTTAGGCCATAAACAGGCAGGAAAACACCATGGTTCATGTTTTTAGGCCCTTTTTGACCTAGAAAAGCACTTTTTAGCCCTTTTTGATTTTTCAGCCCCACCAAAAATGTGCTAAAACATGACTTTTTAGGCCTCAAACAGGCAGGAAAACAACCTAGCGCGCGTTGTTGGGCCCCCTTTCACTGCTGATGCACTACTTAGCCCTTTTGGAGGAGGTCAAAATTTTGAAAAAATCGACATGCTAACATATGACTTTTTTTTCAGTTTTGAGCCCCACCAAAAATGTGCTAAAACATGACTTTTTAGGCCATAAACAGGCAGGAAAACACCATGGTTCATGTTTTTAGGCCCTTTTTGACCTAGAAAAGCACTTTTTAGCCCTTTTTGATTTTTCAGCCCCACCAAAAATGTGCTAAAACATGACTTTTTAGGCCTCAAACAGGCAGAAAAACACCCTAGTGTGCGTTGTTGGGCCCCCTTTCACCTGCCGATGCGCTTTTTAGCCCTTTTGGAGGAGGTCAGAATTTTGAAAAAATCGACATGCTAACATATGACTTTTTTTCAGTTTTGAGCCCCACCAAAAATGTGCTAAAACATGACTTTTTAGGCCATAAACAGGCAGGAAAACACCATGGTTCATGTTTTTAGGCCCTTTTTGACCTAGAAAAGCACTTTTTAGCCCTTTTTGATTTTTCAGCCCCATCAACAATGTGCTAAAACATGACTTTTTAGGCCTCAAACAGGCAGAAAAACACCCTAGCGCGTTGTTGGGCCCCCTTTCACCTGCCAATGCACTATTTAGCCCTTTTGGAGGAGGTCAAAATTTTGAAAAAATCGACATGCTAACATATGACTTTTTTTCAGTTTTCAGCCCCACCAAAAATGTGCTAAAACATGACTTTTTAGGCCATAAACAGGCAGGAAAACACCATGGTTCATGTTTTTAGGCCCTTTTTGACCTAGAAAAGCACTTTTTAGCCCTTTTTGATTTTTCAGACCCACCAAAAATGTGCTAAAACATGACTTTTTAGGCCTCAAACAGGCAGGAAAACAACCTAGCGCGCGTTGTTGGGCCCCCTTTCACTGCTGATGCACTACTTAGCCCTTTTGGAGGAGGTCAAAATTTTGAAAAAATCGACATGCTAACATATGACTTTTTCAGTTTTGAGCCCCACCAAAAATGTGCTAAAACATGACTTTTTAGGCCATAAACAGGCAGGAAAACACCATGGTTCATGTTTTTAGGCCCTTTTTGACCTAGAAAAGCACTTTTTAGCCCTTTTTGATTTTTCAGCCCCACCAAAAATGTGCTAAAACATGACTTTTTAGGCCTCAAACAGGCAGAAAAACACCCTAGTGTGCGTTGTTGGGCCCCCTTTCACCTGCCGATGCGCTTTTAAGCCCTTTTGGAGGAGGTCAGAATTTTGAAAAAATCGACATGCTAACATATGACTTTTTTTCAGTTTTGAGCCCCACCAAAAATGTGCTAAAACATGACTTTTTAGGCCATAAAAAGGCAGGAAAACACCATGGTGCATGTTTTTAGGCCCTTTTTGACCTAGAAAAGCACTTTTTAGCCCTTTTTGATTTTTCAGCCCCACCAACAATGTGCTAAAACATGACTTTTTAGGCCTCAAACAGGCAGAAAAACACCCAAGTGCGCGTTGTTGGGCCCCCTTTCACCTGCCGATGCGCTTTTTAGCCCTTTTGGAGGAGGTCAGAATTTTGAAAAAATCGACATGCTAACATATGACTTTTTTTCAGTTTTGAGCCCCACCAAAAATGTGCTTAAACATGACTTTTTAGGCCATAAACAGGCAGGAAAACACCATGGTTCATGTTTTTAGGCCCTTTTTGACCTAGAAAAGCACTTTTTAGCCCTTTTTGATTTTTCAGCCCCACCAAAAATGTGCTAAAACATGACTTTTTAGGCCTCAAACAGGCAGAAAAACACCCTAGTGTGCGTTGTTGGGCCCCCTTTCACCTGCCGATGCGCTTTTTAGCCCTTTTGGAGGAGGTCAGAATTTTGAAAAAATCGACATGCTAACATATGACTTTTTTTCAGTTTTGAGCCCCACCAAAAATGTGCTAAAACATGACTTTTTAGGCCATAAACAGGCAGGAAAACACCATGGTTCATGTTTTTAGGCCCTTTTTGACCTAGAAAAGCACTTTTTAGCCCTTTTTGATTTTTCAGCCCCATCAACAATGTGCTAAAACATGACTTTTTAGGCCTCAAACAGGCAGAAAAACACCCTAGCGCGTTGTTGGGCCCCCTTTCACCTGCTAATGCACTATTTAGCCCTTTTTGGAGGAGGTCAAAATTTTGAAAAAATCGACATGCTAACATATGACTTTTTTTCAGTTTTCAGCCCCACCAAAAATGTGCTAAAACATGACTTTTTAGGCCATAAACAGGCAGGAAAACACCATGGTTCATGTTTTTAGGCCCTTTTTGACCTAGAAAAGCACTTTTTAGCCCTTTTTGATTTTTCAGACCCACCAAAAATGTGCTAAAACATGACTTTTTAGGCCTCAAACAGGCAGGAAAACAACCTAGCGCGCGTTGTTGGGCCCCCTTTCACCTGCTGATGCACTACTTAGCCCTTTTGGAGGAGGTCAAAATTTTGAAAAAATCGACATGCTAACATATGACTTTTTCAGTTTTGAGCCCCACCAAAAATGTGCTAAAACATGACTTTTTAGGCCATAAACAGGCAGGAAAACACCATGGTTCATGTTTTTAGGCCCTTTTTGACCTAGAAAAGCACTTTTTAGCCCTTTTTGATTTTTCAGCCCCACCAAAAATGTGCTAAAACATGACTTTTTAGGCCTCAAACAGGCAGAAAAACACCCTAGTGTGCGTTGTTGGGCCCCCTTTCACCTGCCGATGCGCTTTTAAGCCCTTTTGGAGGAGGTCAGAATTTTGAAAAAATCGACATGCTAACATATGACTTTTTTTCAGTTTTGAGCCCCACCAAAAATGTGCTAAAACATGACTTTTTAGGCCATAAAAAGGCAGGAAAACACCATGGTGCATGTTTTTAGGCCCTTTTTGACCCAGAAAAGCACTTTTTAGCCCTTTTTGATTTTTCAGCCCCACCAACAATGTGCTAAAACATGACTTTTTAGGCCTCAAACAGGCAGAAAAATACCCAAGTGCGCGTTGTTGGGCCCCCTTTCACCTGCCGATGCGCTTTTTAGCCCTTTTGGAGGAGGTCAGAATTTTGAAAAAATCGACATGCTAACATATGATTTTTTTTCAGTTTTGAGCCCCACCAAAAATGTGCTTAAACATGACTTTTTAGGCCATAAACA